>CM068829.1:46391100-47007541 GCA_028554795.2 Sinohyriopsis cumingii
TATCTTGCAACAACAACAAACTGTCTATAGAAGATGACCTCGCATTCTCAATGTCTTAATTTCTGGTATTTGGCTAGAACTAGTAAGTGTTTTACGGAGTTATTAGTCATACCATATTTTTTTCAGAGTGGGGATGGCGTGAGGCACACCAGACAAAACTGTCAGGGTTGAGGTCTTATATTATATCACTGTCTGCCAAAGTACTAGTATTATGTGGGTTCAATTTATGTTCAACACCCACCAACCCATTAAACAGTGTATGCTAAGTTGCATGGTAATCAGTGGAGTAATTTTAGATGTTTGCCCCCCACCCCCCTCCGTAAATATTTATAAATGTCCCACTCCCATGTTTAAATATTTGGGTTCACTTTTTGAATACCTCCAAACCACCAGCACGTGTTCCTACAAGATACCACTGCTGTACGGCAAAGCAAGTTGCTCTGTATAAATTGATGTATATTTGGAAAATAAAGCAGTCAGAGGTTGAAGACCAGTCAAAGATAGAAGACCAGCAAATCCACAAGACAGACTTCGCTGAGTGTTCAGGCCGGTGTAGATGAAAGCTTAAAATATGAGTATGGAAAGCAAATGTATTATTTTGAATTATTGAAAAAGAAAATATTAGTGAATTGTGGGCACGTATAGACGATAATTCTCAAATCTGTGACGTGATAAACAGATCACGATACACGTGGAAAATATGGACATTGGTGAGTTCCAGTTACAGTGTAATAACAGAACTGAGTAAAAGAGAAGAGCAGCCGGGGGAAGGGTGACCTTTTTTAAACGGTACGAAGCGATCATTTTACAAGCAAAACCTTCTACGAAATAGGGGGTGGAGGTGCTCATACCTGCATTAGAAATGCCGACCAGAGCCTTGCATCGACCCGAGAATCAACGTGCGGTGATTTATATCCCTTGGGTAAAAGAAAATACTAGGGAGGGTTAAACCAATTCTGTTTGGATGTTTTAAGGAGTCCCTTTCTAAATCTAGGCCTTACAAAAAATGTTGAGATCTTAATTGCCAAAAGCCGATCCGAGCCTTGTGAGTCGACCCTGATTAGGACACCACCACCACCACCCTTTCAACCCTGCGATTCACCAATCCGGGCTTTATAAAACTTTTATTTCTTAATTGCCAAAAGCCTGATTTGACAGATCGCGCTGTGGTCGAACGGGTGTGATCCGGCAAACCAAGCCAGAGGTAAAATATAAAATAGTAGCCGCCGGCGGTGTCTATAGTGTTTTAATAACTGATTGATCGACAACAAAATGAATTGTATTTTAAAACAATGTGGTAATCGGTAATGAGTATACATTGACCGGTGATGTGTAATTAAATCTCTGTTTAATAATAATAATAAATAATAATAATGAGTGATTCTGCGCTAACTATGGAGTATCTCACAGCTAAACTAGCTCGACAACGAGTTAAGAGTAAATTAAGAAATATCTACGCGTCCGTTATTCTGTCAAGCAGCAACTACAATAGCGTCAGGAAGCTCAGATGGAATTTAAAGTAAGTACGGAACAGTTATATAAACCGAATCGTCGAGTCAACCACAAAAATTGTTACAGAACTGAGGAAACACAGAAAGCTCTTGAGACATTACATGTTGACATTGCTGGTCGTCTTCAACCCGCTCGACCAGCACCTCAGTAACCCGAAGTTCAACCACCATCAACAGGGTTAACTCCGCGTGTTAGAACTAACATAATAGATCAATTTGCTGAGGAAGGTATTGCCGCTATCAGGAATAAAGACCAAATACTTGATATTTTCGCATTTGGATATGGTGGTAGAGATCATATGTAAAACCCAAATATGTTTACAGTCTAAAATCTACTTACTGAGTCACACATGTATATCGCGTTGCTAACAATACTCAGCAAGTCAGAAGGGACAACAATGATTTTAAAATCTTTAACCAAGCGGTAGAAGAATATTTTGCAAGCATCATGAAAGGGAAACAAAAAGTGAAGAAACAAAACGTCTCACGTGAAAAAGCGAAGGAAGAAAGGAGAAAGTCAACATAAAAAATAGATCTGAATCAATGAAGGAAGAAGCAGAAGCTGCCTCAAAAGCACTCCAGCTGAGTGAAGAAAAAGTAGGAGAGTGGCTAACTCGTGATGTGCAGTTACATCGTGGTCGTAAAAAACAAATGTAATCCCTGAATTGTCGGTGATTCAAGATAAACTTTGTCCCAATAACGTCCTCGTTGATGTTGATCGACTAGAAACTTTGATCGGTAGAAGACGAGCCGGTAATAGTTCCGAATAAATCATCAATGAATCAGTTGGTATTTGATGGGATCTATTTACCAGTGGCGTCATAGACAGACACGTTTATTGAGCACTTATAAGATAAAAGCAGATATTTCCTTTCCTGCCTACTGAGGCATTCACTGAGATCGAAGGTCATCTTCTGAAAGCAGATGATACAGCATACGGAATTGGAGATCTAGATGGTATTATTAATAACAGTGCCATGCGAAGGACACCACTGTCATCCAGAGAACCGGAACGTAACTATGAACGCCGCTGGCGATGCAGTTGCATCGATTAATGAAAAATACTGCCAGGGATTCGCAGCACGTCGATTAATGTTAGGCAACGAAGAAGAGTTTTCATGTGTGATTCTACTATCATTACATATACTCTAGTGTGCTCCTATCAGTACTGTATGCTACAGATACCCTAGTGTGCTACTATCAGTACTGTATACCACAGATACCCTAGTGTGCTACTATCAGTACTGTATACCACAGATACCCTAGTGTGCTACTATCAGTACTGTATACCACAGATACCCTAGTGTGCTACTATCAGTACTGTATACCACAGATACCCTAGTGTGCTACTATCAGTACTGTATACCACAGATACCCTAGTGTGCTACTATCAGTACCTTATACCACATGTACTCTAGTGTGCCACTATCAGTACTGTATACCACAGATTTCCTAGTGTGCTACTATCAGTACTGTATACCACAGATACCCTAGTGTGCTACTGTATACCACAGATACCCTAGTGTGCTACTATCAGTACCGTATACCACATGTACTCTAGTGTGCTACTATCAGTACTGTATACCACAGATTTCCTAGTGTGCTACTATCAGTACTGTATACCACAGATACCCTAGTGTGCTACTATCAGTACTGTATACCACAGATTCCCTAGTGTGCTACTATCAGTACTGTATACCACAGATATCCTAGTGTGCTACTATCAGTACTGTATACCACAGATATCCTAGTGTCCTACTATCAGTACTGTATACTACAGGTACCCTAGTGTGCTACTATCAGTACTGTATGCTACAGATACCCTAGTGTGCTACTATCAGTACTGTATACCACAGATACCCTAGTGTGCTACTATCAGTACTGTATGCTACAGATACCCTAGTGTGCTACTATCAGTACTGTATACCACAGATACCCTAGTGTGCTACTATCAGTACTGTATACCACAGATACCCTAGTGTGCTACTATCAGTACTGTATACCACAGATACCCTAGTGTGCTACTATCAGTACTGTATACCACAGATACCCTAGTGTGCTACTATCAGTACCTTATACCACATGTACTCTAGTGTGCCACTATCAGTACTGTATACCACAGATTTCCTAGTGTGCTACTATCAGTACTGTATACCACAGATACCCTAGTGTGCTACTGTATACCACAGATACCCTAGTGTGCTACTATCAGTACCGTATACCACATGTACTCTAGTGTGCTACTATCAGTACTGTATACCACAGATTTCCTAGTGTGCTACTATCAGTACTGTATACCACAGATACCCTAGTGTGCTACTATCAGTACTGTATACCACAGATTCCCTAGTGTGCTACTATCAGTACTGTATACCACAGATATCCTAGTGTGCTACTATCAGTACTGTATACCACAGATATCCTAGTGTCCTACTATCAGTACTGTATACTACAGGTACCCTAGTGTGCTACTATCAGTACTGTATACCACAGATTCCCTAGTG
This sequence comes from Sinohyriopsis cumingii, assembly GCA_028554795.2. NCBI lineage: Eukaryota > Metazoa > Mollusca > Bivalvia > Unionida > Unionidae > Sinohyriopsis > Sinohyriopsis cumingii. The sequence goes on from CM068829.1 coordinate 46,395,116, forward strand.
TGCTACTATCAGTACTGTATACCACAGATATCCTAGTGTGCTACTATCAGTACTGTATACTACAGGTACCCTAGTGTGCTACTATCAGTATTGCAGACAAGTTTCATCTTTGTCATAAATCGTACTTGTATTTCATCATTGAGGACATGAGCATCATGGAGAATATCTTTGTCAGCATCGTCTTCTTTTACCCTAATCTTTAAATGGTCTTCCCGCTCTACTTTCTTTATTTTTCTTGTTTGTTCTTTTCCTCCCCATTATTGGGTTTTACATCCTCTTCATCTATATTAATGACATCAATAAAAGTCAACAAATCAGGGAATACACCTGGATCATACTAGATGTTTGCAATATATTCAGATTTCTTCCTATAATTGCATTACATTCGACTGCCCTATTTTAGGAAATAGCTCCTGAAATGCCATCGATTTCGTCATTGGAGATGCTTAAAGGGAATTTTTCCGCTTCGACATAACTATTGACTATTTCTTCTTGAATATTATTATTGACGATTTCGTCCTTGACATTAGCGGTGTGCATTTCCTCCGTAACATGAAGGCCAGGGATGAAACGCTTTTGTTTTAGATCCAAGTTTACTAATTCAAAATTTTGAACTTCCCATCAGAGCCGCTTTCCAAACATTTGTGAAGGGGAGACTTGCTCAAACTTTGAACTTCCCATCAGAGCCGCTTTCTCAAACTTTTGTGAAGGGGTGTAATGACGTTTGTCTAGTCTATATCTATTTCAGGGCGCAGGTAGCCTGCTTCATAAAAACGTGCAAAAGCACGCGCTTCGTCTGAGGTCATCTTCAGTAGCAACCATTCCAGATCTTTTCTTTCGTGGGGGAAGTTCCTTGCATACTCAATCTTCGTTTTCTTCACACAGTGGATGATGCAATGACAATACATCTTTTGAATCATTTGGAATACCTTTGATTTGTGATGGGCTTTGTTCATATTTGATTTGTGTTCTTTCTCCGGATTGAGGTTCATTTTTCATGACGAGCTGTACAAGATTGATCGTAAACAATATAAGATGGCAGTCTCTGAGACTAACAAAATGTTCATTAGATGTTACGTCGCTTATTTATACATAGCAAGTTAGGTAAGATTTCAAAAACAATTTTAAATTGACAACTTTCTGGATTAGCTGCTTCCTGGATATGTATGTGTTCAGTTCACAGGATTTGGCTTATATTGGCAGCTGATGTGATATCATGTTAGTTGATGAACAATCTACCTGTGATATATTGTATGAGACGATTGTAATTTCTGTAAAATGGCAATATAAACAGGCTAGTATTGAGGTATATAAATCAGCTAATGTTTGATGTCTAAGGCTGTCTTTGTGTAGCAGGTTTTGTTCTGATAAATACTGAAATAGGAAAGGAACGTATATGTACCATTGTTACTGTTTCAAAGTGGTTCACATCTAAGATATCAGCAAGCCAATACTTCTGCTCTTTAAAATATTGAAAACAAAGGAGCCACGAATTCTGAATTCCTGCGGAAGACCTTGATCATCCCGAAAATAAATAAAAGGACAAATAATGGGATCTGCGTTTTCTAGATTTCGCTAGACGTTTTACAAGGAAGCGTTCACAAGGCAGAAGACATCCTTTGGGAAAGAAAAGTTGATGGGACCATGGTGGCTCTTCTTCAGATAGGCACAAACTATGAGAGATATGATCGCATGTTTCAACAGTATGTTGCAATTCTTGGAGTTAGATGCCAATATATATTTTTGCTTCATGTTCACACATATTGGTTTACTCAAATAATATGATATTTTGAACTTAAAGAACAGGTATATCTCTAAGAGCATTTTCTGTGTCTGTTTTTTTCGTGTCCTCTTGTCCTCTTGCCGATTGATACTTTCTAGATTAATCGTAATTCCATTAATGTATCAGCAGCAAATAACCAAGCAATATTCAGCTGCCATATATTAAATCGTTTCTTGTTTCTTTCTGCCAGCTCTGTATATAATCCAAAAAATGGCCTTTTTTTTTTTCTTTTTTTTTTTTTTTTGCCTTACTCGTATTGAACTGACAACGAAGAGCGCAAAACTAGTATCCAACTAGCATGAGCACTTTAGACTCTGAATGAGTTTTTTTCAAAGGCAAATGCAAAACATGGACAAGACAAACAAACAAAGCAGAAAAACCGTTGAGGTTACAAAACTCTACATTACTATTTCTACGGTAATGAAAGCTTGAAATGGTTTGTTTCAACTAGTCTACTTCTACTTGATGCGAATGCTGAAAAAATATTTGATTCTGACCTAGAAATCGATGAGCCGTCTGTTATTTTATGTAAATGCGTGTGAGCGCAAATTATATAACGGATATTTCACTGTATAATAATAGTAATTATCGGCTGGCTATTCGGTGACTAATGAGCAAATTTAGAGAATTATTTAAAAGAGTCATGTGTCGGCTGCAAAAGATGATTGCATTTGTGCATGGCTGTCTTTATCTGCTTTTCTTGGTTTAAACCGCTTGGTTTCAGTGTTCTAACGCGGCGTTTTAAATAAGATTCCTTTTCTTTCCTGGTTTCGGAGCTCCAGCGATAATTGTCATATCACTGAAAGTGTGGACACGGGAGAAGAAGTGTTCTGCGACTGGACTTCTTTACAGCTTCTTCGCCATCCCATCAGATCTATGAAGGTTGATCCTTTTGTGTAGCTTTTCAGTTGCCGATCTTATATGTGATGAGATAATTTTATTCTATTTTGCACGTTTTGTTAGAACCATGTATGTTTAGTTTTTCGCTAGCCGCTACGCTAGAAAATATGCTGGTCTCATCGTGCCTATCATGGAATCATTTGACACACTAAAGTTAATCCTCCCGAAAATAAACCATAATAGCCTACCGGAGACCGAAAACCCTCACAGACGTCCTAGTCACGGCGAAGCCAACGCCAATCTTTAACCGAGACCACCCTACTAAATGTTATCCCTGTGGCGATAATAGATGCAAAACCTGTCAACATGTGATAAAGACCAGGATAAACTGGAGACTTAGCCATGAGCACCAGCGCATAGGTTAAGGGGAGAGGGGATTACCCTCACGCATCACATCCGGGTTTCGTCTCTTTACATGTTTGGCCTACATACAAAAATGTAATAGCTGACCACTACATGTTTGCACAAACCAATGAAAAAATTATTTGCGCGCCCTTGGACATAGTATCTTTAAACTTTCCTCAAAATAAATAAACTTCAGATCTGACATAAATATTATTAGAAAACTGAACTTCCATTTTTGAGAATGGGCATCATCCAAAACAAAAAAAAAGTCTCATTTAGTAATACCATTTCGTGATATTATCACCATATTTGCCACCAAACCAGTCGTGTGGCATCATCAATGATATGTCCTCTCATGATTTTTAAATGTCTTAAATAATTCATTTTCTTGAGTTTTCATTTTGGAAAGAAAACTAATTCTTAGCGCAAACGTAATTTGAACAGGTGCAAGAACTTTGAACTTTGTACATAAAAGATAATTTAAATTATTTAAATATCCCTCTAACATCAATGGTATTAGTATCAGATAGTATTAATCCATATAGACATTAGCACCTTCAAGAGGAAAACAGTGAAGGAATGCATGTGTTGATGGACACAGGGCAGAACTTACCAACAATGCATGTTACCTCAAAACAATGTGTTTGGTACGACACTAAAAGTGCAAAATTAAAGATTCGTGATGTGTTGTCATTAAGTGATTAGATCGGCAAGGTAACCACTAGCCCGCCGTGACTCCTCAATGAATACCAATACGTTGGCACGCTAACCACTGACCCGCCGTGACTCCTTAATGAATAGCAATAAATCGGAACGCTAACCAATGATCCAACGAGACTCCTCAATGAATACCAATAAGCTGGTACGCTAACCACTGACCCGCCGTAACTCCTCAATGAATAGAAATAATTCAGCACACTAACCACTAATCCGCCGCAACTCCTCAATGAATAGTAATAAATAGGCACGCTAACCACTGACCCGCCATGACTCCTCAATTAATAGAAATAATTCAGCACACTAACCACTAAGCCGCCGCAACTCCTCAATGAATAGCAATAAATAGACACGATAACCACTTACCCGCCGTGACTCGTCAATAAATAGCAAATTAAAACTACACTCATGATATGACAACCACTATTAGCATAGTTTATTAACTATCAGGTGACTTAATACGAATATTAAAATTATCTTAATATGGGTTCAAATGAATTATGACCTATTGAATAAAATATGGCATATATTATATTTATATTCTCCCTTTGTTTTCCTTCGACACTATTTAGCATCCCTTTCGCTTCTCTTTTTTTTAATTGTTATTCAATGCAATTCACACAGAATAACTTGGCTCAGAGAGAGAGGAAATGAAAATTAAAGTTGGATCAATGGCGTCAATAAATAATTGTCTTGTTATAGAAAAAGAAGATATCAACTTGAAGGAAAGGTCTTTTCTTGATGCTTATATTTAGGGTCAAGAAACTACCAGTCTGGCACCAACTTAATATGTTATCCGTATTTAATTTCTTTCGTTTCTATATTCTTAACAGGTGCATATAGCAATTTTCAATGAAGAAATACCCAATTAGAACACAGAAAAACTTACAATATTCGTATGAATTTTCCCTTTGTTGATTCTTGTGGCCTCAGCCATTACTCTAACATACAGTATTGCTTAACTGTAACCGTGTGAATTCATTAGAATATTCAGTCAGCCAGATCAAAGCGATAGTGTTGTGTTCAAAATCTATCTTATTGTACATACTCGCGTTGAGATCGGACCGAACAGCAAACACCATAGACCATGCCTTGCCGTCGCATAATTAATCTGCTGATCAGTCTATGATGTTTGTTTTAATGATTAGGTCCTACAAACCGCATTGACCTTACAGACAGATTTAACGTAACGTATGTGCTCGCTTATAAGACGAATCCAACTGCAAACTGCATGGGCCCAGATCTGGATATGTGCAGTTTGTTAGGAGTGATCAGTTGAGCAAGAAAGACAACCCCTGATCTGCGAGAGCATTACGCTATGGCAGATCAGGCTCTCTGTCGTTTATAATGTGACTCGACTTAAACTAGTATTGACGTTATCCTAGAGTACATACCGTAACCAAGTGGGTGACATTGTCATTTTCTCGTTGTAATTCCATAATTACTCTCTTTTTATCATCCTAAATTAATTGCATTCCACCTTCATTACCAGGGGCGGACTAAGGCTCACTGGTGTCCTAAGCACTGACAAATCTTGGTGCCCCCCTCCTTTCCACGTACACCTGGGAAGATAACCCTAGGGTGCACCATGATCAAGAAACAGAACATTATGATGAATTTGCACTAGTTTTATCAATTTTTTTTACAAATCTTCATTCGTTTTTTTTTTTCTTTTCACCCTTTTCTCAACTTTGTGGTGCCCGCTTTGGCCCTGGTGCCCTAAGCACGTGCTTAGTCTGCTTAATGGTTAATACGCCCCTGTTCATTACGAACTGTAAGACGATTGTGATTCGAATATAAACTGTCCATGTGTATTACTGTTGTCTCTTTGGTCGGGCATACAGTCCCATGAAAGATAGGATAACATTCCATCTGTAAGTGTCCTGGTAAATACATCGTGTAACATGTATACTGCACTCCTCCAAGGCTTATGTTTGCAAACTATGCAGGTATAAGAAACATTTAAATAACACCTGGAATTTCATTCAGCTCTTTTTTTTATGTGCATTCAAAATGTCGAGAAAATAAAATTGTTGTATGGATGATGGAAGAACAAACGGATTATAAACAGTGCCGGATTAAGTCCTTCCATGGTCCTAAGCTCTGTAAATATTATGGTGACCTCTCCCCTTTCTACAAAATGTGAAGAAAAACAAAAGGGGGGGGGGGGAATACCAGTGCTGCCTTCATTCCAAAATCAAAATACTCGTACATGCAGATTTAAATGGTTATATATAATTCATTCAATTTTATCATCAACAATTAATTTGATTTTTTTTCCTGGTGCCCCTGTTGGTCCGATGCACTAAGCACGTGCTTAGTGTGCTTCATAGGCAATCCGGCACTAATTATAAATATGTATTAGTGTTATACCCAGACCACACGACAAGAGAGGGTGAATTTACAAGAAACGACGATTCGCTGGTGCATTTAAAATAATATTAACACTGCAAGTAAACCATATGAGTAAATGAAACCAAATGGATGCCGATAAGGCACATGTAGACTGATATCATATCTTGCGTATTAAAAATCTCAAAATTTAAGATAGGGCAACCAGACAGGAAGACAGCGTAACTCCCACGAAAGGTACCGTACTTCCCAGGGATGGCAAGGTACCACCTACGGAGTGCAGGCTAGAGACAACACTATGGTCCGTTTAAAATGTGATTTTGCTTAATATAGGAAATATTTATCTGTAGTTGTCAATTTTAAAAACTTATAATTGACCACTGAAGTATTAACAATGAAATAATAACATATTGTTGTGATGGCAGTGATGAGTGTAGTTAGTTGACGTATTATGCGAAGTGCGCATTACTGGGATCTGGGAAAATGGCTTGTAATATTCTTGATGGGTGTTTAGATGCCCGTTTTAGGAAATTGATAAGATAGGGGTGCCTAGATTCATTTTTATAAATATCCATACCCATAAGTAATTGTTATACAGTTTTATTCGACATTGCATAAATCCGTTTTTTTACGAAATCGATTTCTATGTAACAAACTACAAATACAAGAACAACTAAAGGAATTCTTACCAGAAATCTCTTATTCAAAATTGACGAAAATATTCTCTAAAATTAACGTAATTATTGTACGCAATCATTTTTTAAATTCGATTCTGTTAAATAATTTAATTTTATAACAACTTTTCTTAGCAAATTCGAAAAATAACGAAGTTGTTTTCGTGCATTTATTAACATAGATCAATTTGGGCCCAATGCCATATTTGGATTGTGCCTGAAACTAAACCCTCAACGCAATCATTCAATGCATCCCACACGCATTTTAAAGTAAACAAAAAATATGCTAAGTATCATTCAGTTTTGCTGTCCGTCATCATTTTCATACTCATCATCACTTCAACATAATAATCATTGTCCTCATCATCAGGCTGATGTATGAATCCGCTGCTGTATAGTAATTGTTTTCTCACACTTTTGTAAAGCACTTCATCTCTTCAGTACATTTGTAGTAGTAGGAGTAGTAGTAATAGTAGTAGTAGTAGTAGTAGTAGTAGTAGTAGTAGCAATATTAGTAGTTTTGTATGACAATTCACTGGTAAACACATTTTTAAATTTATTCATAGCAAGAGCAAAAACCTGAAAACTAAGATACCTTGCGGATACTTTAAAGTCTTTACAACGCTACATGGTTTTCACAAACATTGCTTAATGCAAGATTAGAGGCAAACATTTTCCTTGAATAGAACGCGTTTTTCAAGATTTCAATGTCCGACTCGAAATAAGAGTTGTGTCCGTAATTCTTAAACGAAAATAATATAGCGCACCACAAGCATTGGATTAGAGGCTGATATACACTTCGATGAATTGCTACGATTCGCTGACAAATACAATTTTTTAAAAAAAACACTGCCAAAATCAGAAAATTTCCTTCATGCTCGAAACATAGGAAGGTGAGATTAAAATATATGCAGCATAATAACAAATGTTTGAAATTCGCTGCTTTTAATGAAAGACATATCCTTCTCAAGAACTAAATTATTCTGAGAACAAACGTTGTGGAATTACTTTGCAATGTATTTTTATTCCAGTTATAACAAGGAGATTTAGAATTATCAAGCAGTAGCAACTGATTTGTTAATTTTCAAGTTTAGGGGAAACAAGTTAAACTTGTGTTACAATTGACTGCAAGTGTTCCATTAAGCAGTCAAGATAAAATATCCGGGGATAAAAACTTCGCGATATCCGAAATAGCGTTATACTAAGAGGCATCAAAGGTACCATCCAATGTAAAACAGTAATATTCGATACATTATTATATATTTTATCTACATGATGGAGTTGACTGTAAACACCATTACAGGTTATCACTAATGGAGTTGACTGTAAACACCTTTACAGGTTTTCACTAATGAAGATGACTGTAAACACCTTTACAGGTTGTTACTAATGGAGTTGACTGTAAACACCTTTACAAGTTGTTACTAATGGAGTTGACTGTAAACACCTTAACAGGTTTTTCGCTAATGGAGATGACTGTAAACACCTTTATAGGTTTTCACTAATGGAGTTGACTGTAAATACCCTTACAGGTTGTTACTAATGGAGTTCACTGTAAACACCTTTACAAGTTGTTACTACTGGAGTTAACTGTCAACACCTTTACAGGTTGTTACTAATGGAGTTGACTGTAAACACCTTTACAGGTTTTTACTATTGGAGTTGACTAAACACCTTTACAGGTTGTTACTAATGGAGTTGACTGTAAACACCTTTACAGGTTTTTACTATTGGAGTTGACTGTAAACACCTTTACAGGTTGTTACTAATGGAGTTGACTGTAAACACCTTTACAGGTTTTCACTAATGGAGTTGACTGTAAACACCTTTACAGGTTGTTACTAATGGAGTTGACTGTAAACACCTTTACAGGTTGTTACTAACGGAATTGACTGTAAACACCTTTACAGGTTGTTACTACTGGAGTTGACTGTAAACACATTTACAGGTTGTCTCTAATGGAATTTACTGTAAACACCTCACTAACTACGAATATCTGCTTAGTATAGCCAAATTCAAATCCCAAGGCGTTATCTAATGAAAAGTGATCACGTGACAAGGATTAACACAAGGCATGGTAAATCTTTTGTTTTCAAGACTGTTGCTAGTGAAATTTTGTTGCTGAGTGTTAACCTCAGAGAATTATTGTTGACTAGATTTTCAGTATTATACTCAAGATGTTTTACTTTGCCTAAGTAATGAAACAAGTCCATATAAAAGTGCTCTTAATTTTTTTTTAAATAAGCAAATAACAAGAACGTTGTAAAAATATAGAGGTGATACCACCATTGCCTTCACACGATAAATATCTGTACATTCTGCATCCGGTCAACAAATCCGCCATCAGTAATAAACGTGTTGCCTTCTTTTAATTTCAACCTTCAAATTGACGCTTGGAAATTCAAATATCTTCTTTGCAGCAGTATTCTCGTCATGTATAGCTCTTACTGTAAAATTCTGCATATGAACGGACCCGTTGCATGCATCGCCGACTGTATAAGAATTGATGGAGGTTATCAATTGTAGTAATAATACATCAGCGTAAGTCATAAGATGTAAAGTAGGACGCGCATTTTTTTCCTGTTTCTTTCTTGGTTGGAAGACAGAGAAGGTACACGTTTATTCATGGCTCTTTGAAAAAATATTTACTTGCCACTCCAGAAACAGATGACTTCAAACAGTTGAGTTCTAAGAGCTGAATCCGAGTGAATGATGCATGTTTAGTGCTTACCTGAAAGGGGAAAAACATTTGTCACATCGTACGTAAGCTCTCAAACTCTCTCTCTCTCTCTCTCTCTCTCTCACACACACACACACACACACACACACACACAAAGACACACCAAGATATTTAAAAGATATGCCAGCGTATGTTCCATTGTGTTCATGTTTCTTTTTCTGTCATTCTTTTGTGAAAGCACGCACCTTTTATTTTTCGAAATTTAATGAATAAATATCTAACAATACATTCTTAGGTAATTTTACTAACACTTTGCATGTCCAGCTGTACAGTATGCCGTCAATTTAGACATTTTAATACGTAGGAGTAAGAAATGTTTCTGTTAAAGTGTATCTGGTGTTGCTCATTTCCTCTTCCTCTATCATTTTTTAGTGGTTCCTATTTGGCCGACGTTAGATTTGTTTAAGACAGCACCGCTGGCCTAGTGATTAGAGCGTCCGTCTCGGATGCGGGAGGTCGCGGAATTCGAACTACATCCGTGTTATACCAAAGACTTATAAAAAGATTACTAGTAGCTGCCTAGTTTGGTGCTCAGCATTACGAGGTAAGTGTTGGGACTGGTTGGTCAGGTGTCAGTATAATGTGACTGGGTGGGACATGATGCTAAATGTATACAGCATGATGCCCCAATGCACATCACTATAAACTGCCACACTGCCGACATCGTAGCTATATGACTGAAAACATTTTAAAGCTATGTTAAAAATCTAAATGACACGCATAAACACACTGAGATTTGTTTACAAACGAATTGCTTGTTTTTAAACCAGACAAGGAATAATTTGTTTTGTAAATTTCAAAAGATTTTTAACTTTCTTCAACTGATTCTTCTTCTGCATCGTCAGCCGATTGCGATTTGTAATTCGCGTCACATATTGTAAACGTCTTTTAATTCGCATAAAATTCATGATCGCATTTCTTCCGTACAGTGTAAAGCCCTTTCGAATATATCCGTTAAAGTTTGTATACGCATTTGTAGCAGAAAGACGCACCATATAGGCCACGGAGTCTGCATTAGGAAACGTACAACACCGCCAGAGGGAGTGGGGAAGAGGATTGAAGGGATATGATCGGGGTGGCAATGTGCCATTAAAAGAGTGGGAATTTTAATGAATACAACAAATTAAGTCACCTAATAATGCGTCATGAACAAATTGTCATATTCAGCTTAATTGTGCCAGCAAGATCATAAACTCAGCTGATGATATGGAAATTAAAATCTATATCAATTGCAATTTCAGTCGCGTGGAAACAATTCGTACTGTTTTTTAATGGTTTGTGTGACCGAAACGTTCGGACAAGTTTCAACAACGGCGTGAAAATCATTATGTGTACGCATCTGAAAACTGACACGTAAAAGGAGAGAGAGAGAGAGAGAGAGAGAGAGAGAGTGTGTGTGTGTGTAAACAAATATTACATTATGGCAAGTAGACATAATGTAAATTTCTATCCTTTATTCTCGATTTGTCATCTAATCTTTTAAAAAAAATAATCTGCAAAAGTCGGTGTGAACATGCTTAGCATGTAACCTAGGTAGAGTTCAGGATCAACACGATCCAAGTCATTGTTCTCAATTTGCCTTTGAAATTGTAAACAAATGTTAAAACCTGTCGAATTTGATCATCTAGAAAGATAGGACAAACAATAAATAGCAACAGACAAGAATTTCAAAGGACGCTTCTACTGCGTCCATAAGACAATAAAAGGTAACAAGAAGAATTTATAATTGTGGAACACTTGGATATCATTGAGGATGAAAAGATTCAAAGTGCATGCATTTTCAAAGAAGACAAAGCAAGACATACCAAGAAATTAAGATGTATTGTGTATTTGAGAATTGACTGGTTTTGGATTACAAGTCGAAGTCAAGAAAAAAGGATAAATTTGTAAAAGTTACAAACTACACTCTGCTAGTGTGAAGGGGGCTTATGCATGGGGTGGGGTGGGGAACCTGATGGACAAATTGGCATGAGGGCTTAGATGGGATGCAATCATGTTTTTATGACTTTGTTGTAACGCCAAATGTCCTCATTTCCGACATCCCTACATGAGAGACAGACAGCAGACAGACAGAGAGACAGGCAGAGACAGAGATGGACAAACGGAATGACTTTCAGATAGGAAAACCAAAAAGCACAGAGAAAAAGACGATGGCATGTATTCACATACAAAGACAATGAAATATAAAAATGCATCTCTATGTGCATTGTAACGTTACATCTCCTCTCCCACCTCTGAGAGAAGGGGAGGGAGAGAGGGATTCTTTAACATCAGCAACCACGTTAATAGCACCTTTCAGCATTTATTAATACTCCCTTAATATATCTTAATTTTGGAAAGTAAAACAAGTAGCATTTCATTAATAAAGATAGATATAAATGTATCTGACATTTAAATAAATGTATTCATTGATTAAAAAGAAAAAAATAAATACATAGATTAAGTGATAAATAATTACATAGATAGATTTTATTGTATGGTTGATCGACAAAATTGTACCCAAAATTATCTTACATTTTATTTCATATTAAATTATTAATGCTTGTACTATTAGCGATTTAACTGTTAGCGGTAAAGGTGGTATCGGCACAGGTACAAGTGAAAAGACTTTTCACATAACTTTTATGAATGACTTTGGCCGGTAATTTCCGCATATTAAGATGTGATGATGACTGACGATAGAAGTTTTCTTCATCATGTCCAATTGCTTGACGGGCACTCTCAGATCGATAGAGATATGACAGATAGTTCGAGCCCCATTTACGGAGCTGTCACTTCTGGCGATGATGATGATAATGATATTTACATAGTCCGGGAGCGGACAGGTACTAGATTCGAACCGTAATAGAAAAGGCGAACTTATTCATCATCTTTCAGACAGATTTCATTCAACAAACTGGTGTGCGTCAAAGGCAAAGTTTTTGATCCTTTTTATTTACAGTGTTTATTAATGTTTAGAAAAATGTTTTTATCGGAAAGGGTATTGATGGTTCATTGGTATGATATGTTCTTAACATGGTATACGTAGCTTCTCGTGGCGGGTAGTTCTACTCATGTTTTTCACGTATTCTTCCGTCACTAGTTATTGTAGGCCAGCATGTATGACGTTAAATGCACTACAACAACATCAACAACATCGTATGCTGACGATGCTGTATTTATTTTCAAGAAGTGATTATAGTTTACAAATGGCTTGGATGCGCGGAATGCTATTGTCTGAAATGGAAATTACGGATAAGTATATCTAAGACTGACGCCATGATGATATTTCGGAGAATGTGTTACATCTGGGAATAATAAGTTTGCTTTACGATGGAATCGAAATTGAAATTGTTAGTAAATTTGTACTTTCAAGACTGGACTATTGTAACTCAGTTATGTCTGGTTTATCTCAATATCTACTCCAGAAACTTCAAAAAGTTCAAAACACAGCTGCTGGGATCATACTTAGAGTACCACGATCAGAGCACACCTCCCCGCTGCTCTGTACCCTACACTGGCTAACCATTCGATCCAGAATCAAATACAAAATTTGTTCTCTGTGCTACGTTTCACTCCGGACTCCAGTCCAACATACCTTTCTGACCTCACTCATGTGTACACACCAGCAAGATACTTACGTCCTCTTCTGACAATCGTATACTCATTATTCCCACTATGAAAATAAAGTTATATGGACAGCGTTCTTTTGCATACCAGGGCCCAGCAACGTGGAAAGAATTGCCCACTGAACTTAGACACAAAGACAGTGATCACATTCAAGAGTGCTCTTAAAACTCACTTATTTCGACTGCAAGAACAAGCTTAAAGACCTAATAATGTTTCCTGCCTTAAATATTTTCAACATGTTTTTTTATGTTTTTTAATTTCATGGTGTTTGTTTTTGTAATCATATAATTATTTATGTTTTTCATGTTATAGGTGTTGTCTAATGTTGTAAAGCGCTTAGAGCTTCTAAAGATTAGGCGCTATGCAAAGTCCTCATTATTATTATTATTATTATTATCATTATTGTAATATCAAGGAATTATTTAAGACAGGCTACTCCTAAGCAAAATTGGAAAAATATACCCAGGCCAGCAATGACATCTTTGTTTGCACTGAATAAATAAGTATAAATTTTCTAATATGCCGCCAAACATTTAATGCAATTTATTTGATTTATTATTATTATTTTAGTATAACAGTCAACATAGAATTACATTGTACATGATGAATTGGAGAATGTTTCTCTTAGTCTCTTTAGAAAATTAGTTAACATTATTAATTCTAGAATCAGGTGATATGCTAAAATTATGAGTGACATTTTATATGCAGAATTTATAGCAAACCCAAATAAATGGTCATGAGTGGTAAAAAGTAAAGAACTTACAAATTGGGAATTAAACACAATTGGAATATGTAGAATCCCATTCGCACAACACAACATTCGATTATGCCACTGTGTTGACTGTTCCATGCGACGGGGTAGAGAGAATCAAGCAGACATCAGATGTGTAAAGTTTACAAATGCAGCATATGCCGTACATGATTACCTAACAATGAGACTTTGTATACTCAACCGGGTGTTACGTTTTAAAGACGAATACAATTGTATATTGCACACTGTGTCTCGCCAAATATGGGGAAATACCTGCTCTACTGGTGTGTTCCTTTGATAGAAAAATAAGCACAGTCGGAATATGTAGAATCCCAATGGCACAACACTACATACGATGTCCATTCGATTCTAGGGAAAAGAACAACATCGGACGGTTTGTGTCGGCTCTGATGAATCGAGCATCCCCTTGCTTTCGGATATGTATGGCTGCAACAAAGCGTAGATCTGTAAATGTGCTTGCACAACTAGTATAGCACTGTGTGGAATACTGTATCTGGGTACCATGAAAATTTTGCAGCTAAACATACCATGATACGTACCAATGTATAACGCAGTTATATTTTAGGGACCAACATTTTAATCCTCTGAGGCAGGGGCCTGTCCTGATTTTGTCGGTTTTTTTATAATATCTTGCACTGATTTAAATCCATAATAACACCATATTAAATTGATTTTATTATTTAAAGAATTTTTAACAACTATTTTTAGATAAAAAGAAAATGTAAAGATATCTCAACTAAAAAAATTCGCAGCCCCCCCCCCCATTAATTGGTCAGTACATTATAGTGTATGACTTTGCTATAATTGTCGTATAAATTGTAAACAAAAACTGTAACGACTCGGGACGATGAAGTTTACACTACAGCTGACAGCCTGTGAAAGACGCTGTGCCAACATTAGAAAACGTGTTGATAGCTATAGGAAATGGTGATACAGAAGCATACAATTCATTAACCACACTATTGTGATAATAGGCAGGGAAACTTTGAGTGGGATGCCAACACAGTGCAAGATATTTACCAAACAGCGTCAGTAAACATAAAACATTTATTCAGCAAACAAGAAAATATTTAGTGAACTTGAGAAATTACATAAAAATCAAACAGAAAACAATTGCTCTCATCAAAAATCGTAACTTGATTAACAGTCTTACATGCATGTACTTAACACGTCAACAAATGCTAGTAAATAACTAAAAAAGATAACACTGTTTTTTTAATCCGTTTTTGTTTTCAAAAGTTTGATTTCGACCGAATATATGTCTCAAGCATCCATTTGGCCATCGTGCTATCATACGTGACACGTGTCAAACATGTGATTAAAGGACCATCACTATAATTATATTTGTGATGTTGACAATTAGTTTCTGACAAAAAAAAACTTTTGTAAAAAATGAGATTACATTTACTCAGCCATCCTCTGTGAACTGCTGAATAGCTGATAATAATGTATGTTTGTATTTTGTTGCTTTAACTGCTTCAGTTTCTGATAACATACTGACATTTTCATTTTAATGTGACTGTTTGCATTGTCTTTCTTTCTGTTTCTGTCTTCTCTAGACTGCATTAACTAGTTCATTTGTAGTAATTAACATAGTTTCAAGAATAATAACGATTTATATTTTAATGCATACGTCTATTGTATCCACTGTTTTATTTGAAGACAATGATTTGTATTGCGTATTGTTTAGCATGTGTCTGCCATAACTTCATTTCGGTATAAATTAATTTTGTACATTTCTATGTTGCAAACGGCTGATGGGCTAATATGCAATAACGATTCGTCTTCTGTAATGAACTTTGATTTAAAAATGCACAAAGAACAACTTTAGCATTGCATGTTGAAAACAATAAAAATACATGTGTTTATATAACATCTTTCGTTGGTGATCATACACTGTGATCTGTGATCTGATTATATTATAGTGCACAGTTTTGTAAATATTCAATAGTCCTAACATTTAAAACCTGCATAAAAGTCGTTTTACATACAACTTGCATTAATTGTGTTACATGTGTTTATTACGCACCCTTCTGAACAGAATGGCTACATTTCAGGTTTTTATGGTTGAAATAAAACCTGTATGGTAATTTTTAGACTTTTTTTGTGAAGTCTCCATTAGCATTAAAGCTCATATAATCATAGTCTAACGTATATACAAATTTTATTGTGATGTGTATTTTGACACCTCTTTTTTAGCTTTGTCACGGAAACAAGAAACTTGATTTAAAAAATGTTTTAAAAAAATAAAGGTGAACGAGATGAAGAGATAGTGATATGATGCATTTCCTGTCACAAAAATGTTTTACATAGTCAAGGAATACTTCATAACATGTAAATAATAACACTCAATAAATTCCTAGCTATCAGAAAATGTTTGCATTGATTAAACATAAAGAAACACACAAAAACACCTTGTCAAAATAAATTCCAGCCAAGGCTACATTCATAGAAATTGTTGGAGCATGACGACGAGAAAGATTTCTGGCTTCAATGGAATAGAATGCATAACCATGGCTAAGAGACAGAGACAGAGACTTGAGAATTCTATACAAGCACTATAAATCAGAATCGTGTAGCTTGTCAGTTTCAACCATTATTTGAGATATATGGGTGTATCTGGTTGCCTTGGCAGAATATCTCTGCGTTCTCAGCTCAGACACATAGCATTGAGGTTTTTGTGTCATATAATACAGTCCATCGCTTGGAGAGGAGTACAATGTCGTGTTATGGGGTAATAAACAGTAACGCTCTTGTTATTATAATGGACCACTGATGAAGCGTAATTATTCGCTGGCATATAATTTTCACTGATATACATGTGCATGACTTAATGCATTTTGGTCATCAGTTCCTTTATAGAAAGCCTCGCATCTACTTCAGCATTCTCTACATCTCAATTAGATACCTTTATTTATATTCCTGGTAGATTGTATCTTACTGTATATTCGTTTAAGGACACACGGTACTAATTCAACTCTAATAGTAAACATATGGAAACACCATCATATTCAAAATTCAATAACTTAAAATTTCTGGGTGCTGATGATGAGACCTATAATTCTCCATGCACATCTAACCTTGGTGCAAACTTATGTGTGGAGAACACCATATGACCCGCGGCATTTTGTTTACATACATGTGCATGAAACACGTGTTATTGATTCTGCACCAAATGAATAAGGTGTTACTTTCATTAGTGAGTACTCATGAGTCAAGCCTGTAAAAATGCTAATATTGCATCAGTAGAAATTTGTCTATATTTTTTTTACATTACATATAGGATAAGCTCTCAAAAGATATTTTTCCTAAAATTTTAATTTTCATTATTAACCAATTATGGACCACCAAACCCGTAAATACTCTATTATTTCTTCACCCATTTCTAGGCTGGTTCACAGTTATTCCGTATAATTAGTACCGTGTGTCCTTAAGCTAACCGATGCTAATTTGCATATTCGTGACATGTGATTTTTCTGTTATTTCATCTCGTTTGTCATTTATATGTATGTGAAAATCTCCTTCTTGAGTTACGAATTAATGAAGGAAAGAATGAATGAACGAACTAAAGAAATAACGAACAATCGAACGAACGAACGAACGAACAATGAATGAATGAATGAATGAATGAATGAATGAATGAATGAATGAATGAATGAATGAATGAATGAAAGGAACACTCCTGCGTACAACTTAGACACTTACCGGTATTTGGCAACAGCCATTTCTAGCACCAAATTCAAAATGGTCATATTCCTTGTGGTTTTAAAAGTCGCCAAATATAGGGTTTGATCTGGAAATATTCTGCACGTATCGCCAAAAGTACACTTCAACCGGCAACAGCTCATGATACGCAACGAACATCGGCAATTGTCTATCATTTACGCTGGTATGTTGCGGATATATTCGTCTGCAAGGATTCCTAGATTGTATCATACCCACAAATAGTCGATCAGTATAAACACATATTTTTGGGGTCTGATTTATCTGACTATTGTGTCAGGTGTTAGGAGAGTTTCGACAACGAGGCTTATGGTCCAAAGCTACTGCGTGACAGCAAAAGCGAGTGGCACCAAAAGCACACTGAAACAAAAAATGTTGATGTCGTATATGTGTGTTTTGAGTTACACGTGTCATCCATTTAGATCGCTAGTAGTGAAGGGGGATACTATAGGGTCTATGGGACTTATCATTAAAAACACCCTTAGGACAATATAGGGTCTATGTAAATTTAACATGGAGAAAAATCGTGGCACAATATAGGGTCTATGGGAATTAACATGGCCAAAAACCCCTGGGACTGTATAGGGTCTATGTAAATTTAACATGGACAAAAACCCTTGGGACTGTATAGATCTATGTAAAATTGAAACAGGGAGGGTCTCTATTTTTAAAAAAATAAAAAATAAAATAAAAAAAAGGGGTAGGCAATGGAAAGGCTATCTTTTTTCGAGAAATATGGCTGGCCCTGAAAAGGGCCTTTGGGTTTATGTTAATGTATTCATTAACATAAAGGGCACCGCATTGGTCTTCTTCTTGTCCTTAGGCTGCGTCTCACTGTTGGCCCGTAAATTAGCACTCTTTTCAGGCATCCTTGTCTTTCGACGTAGATCCTACGTATCCACAGGCTGGTGTTTGTCCTGTGGACAACGGTCCACTTGGATCGGACATACATGAGCATGTCTGTCCTAAACATCATGGAAGACACAAGGGTGGATGACTCAACTGTGGTCCACATCTTGAAGCGACGAGAACAGGTGAATCAATGCACTGAACTGCGCTTATTTATAGGCAGAGGTAGGATTGAAACGGATTGAGTTCATTCACCAATCCTAACACGCGTTACAGAATTCAGTCAGCCCGCATCCAATCCGAAGAGAGCAGTCTGTGACGTCACGTAGTCTATATAGATTCGCTAGCGCTTGTGTGCAGTCAATCTATGCGACAGTGATTCAACATGACGGAAACTCAGAAAACGATCCAATGGGGTGCACCAGCAGGGGAGACTGCCCAAGGGAACCCGGACTTACTTTCAGAGGAGGTGAATCCTCGCAAGAATTTGTTCCGGAACCTTCGTTACCTTCTTCATTACCGCAAGTGGAGAATTTTAGACAGAGACAGAAAGAAGAATTGGAGAAATTTATACAACGACAAAAGGAAGCGGAACAGGCTTTTCTCCTACAGCAACAGCAACAAGAAGAAGAGGTAAGAAAAAAACAACAGCAACAACAGCAAGAAGAAGTAGCAGCAAAGAAACAAGAGGGTGAAAATCAAACGGTCACGGTACTGTTGGACATTTTAGCGGAGTTAAGAAGTCTGAAACAAATGTATCAGACTTCTTTATCACGACCGAAGAGAATACGACCTTCCCGAGCTAAACACGTCAACCCTGTGATTAAGCCTACCGTACCACCCTTAGTGATTTCAACCCAATCATTATCATCATCATCAACATTACGCAGTCCAGAAGTAGGCCTTGGCCGTGGCAAAGGCATAAGGCAGTTAAAGTTGATTGCTTAAACTCACCCCTTCACCATGAAGAAAGAGGCCCTTTTCAGGGCCACCCACATTTCTCGAAAAGAAATACAATTTCAATTTGCCAATAACTCAAAAATAAACCCCACCCATTTTACCCTTATAGTACGTGTCTGTGTATGAGTGCGTGAGTGTACGTTCTTATTTTAAAATCAAAACTCAAAGACACTTACCTTATATCATTAATTTATTCTTTTATCCATTTTTTACAATCCAATTCACAATTCACAACACAACACTTTAATAAAAAGTTCATTGACTTCTTCTTTCTCCTTGTTTAGTCTCTCTGTTTTTTAAATTTCTTCACCGTCTTTTCCTCATTTTCTTCCCTTCTTCTTTTCTTCTTCTCCTGTTTCTTTGCCTCTTGTAAATAGAATTGTCTTCTTTCTTCCTCTTCTTCCTCAGAAGAATCCCTCTCTTCTTCCGAAGAATCCCTCTCTTCTTCTGAAGAATCCTTCTTTTCTTCTGACTTCTCTTGTTTCTTTTTTGGGCAATCTGGAGACCAATGTCCTTTTTCTTTACAATAATAACAGGTATCTTGACTTTTGTCTTTTTTAGTCCCTGTTTTTGTTCTTTTTTGACGGTCTGGACATCTGAAGACCAATGCCCTTTCTTCTGACAGATATAGCAAGTATCTTGACTTTTATCTCTAAAGGAAGGAGAGTAGTCCGTAGGCTGGTCTGAAGAGAATTTTCTAATGACCCCTCGCAAAGCTCTGACGAAACGTTCCATCTGGTTAGTCTCTTCCATCGTTGTGCTCGGCTTGAGAGTGAAATGAATAGTGAAAGGATAAGACGCACACCCTTTTATATACGCTGGTCTGCTATGACTATAAAGTAGCTCATGGTGTTTGAACTTGAGTCATTTGACTTTTTGCTTTCAAGATGAAACGATCCCATTCATTTGAGAAGAAAGAAGAAGAAGAAGAAAGTAAGAGACAGAAACGTGATCTATCGCCTCGAACCAGGGCTGAAATCTTGGCACAAATTCATGCCAGTGATTTTGAAGAGGACACGAGTGAACCAGAATTTGAAACCTCTAAACCAAGTTCACCACCTTTAGTCAACCCTGAAAAATACTATTCCATTCGAGAGACGGAAAAGCGCTCCTCTAGAAAATTTAGAACCACGGCTTACAAATACACGGTGAAGTTTAAAGATTTCAAGTCTGAAGTACCGTTAGAGAAAGCAGAAGGGTTCATCACCGGAGTGTGGGATTCTCTGCTCACTGCACTCAAGCGACAATGTCAATCCAAAGAAGACGACCGCTTGAGACTTTCCATACAACACGACGGTTTGAAATCCCCTGTTTGGATCGAGTTTAGCACCCCTGCAGAATTGACCGCTTCCAAAGTCATGGACAAGATTCAACACGTGCAGCAATCTAATGACCAGTCTGACATCACCGATGAAAAAGCCACATTGGACATGAACCACGTCTCTCCTCCTCAAGGGACCGGACGCAAAAAGATGTTATTGGTGAACGACCTTCGCAGCATTAAGCGTAGCCTTGTCCAAATTCACAATCCTCATGACCAGATGTGTTTAGCCCGTGCCATCGCGGTGGGACGAACCTATGCCAACAAGAACGACACGGTAGAATGGAAAAGAGACTGGGAGAACATTCGACAATCGGACCGAGCCAAACAACGAAGTGAAGCAGAACTCCTGTTACGACAAGCTGGCATGTCCAAAGACACACCCTGTGGCATTCCTGAGATGCAAAAATTGCAAGATGCCCTAGCTCCACGATACACCTTGAAAGTGCACCCTCAAGAAGTGCGCGGGTCTCTGTTGTTTCGAGGGCAAGATTTTAAGGACGGAAAATACATTCATGTTTATCATCACGATGAACATTTCGATACCATTACCAGTATCACCGCATTCCTGGGATACGGTTATTACTGTGAGAAATGTGACCATGGTTATAACAATCGAGAGCAACACAAGCATTGTGGATCGAAATGCACAGGATGTTTGGCCTCTTCACCCTGTTTGAGCGAAGAACCAGTGCCTTGTTCAACTTGTCTGCGTACGTTTGTCAGCCCTACCTGTTACCAACAACATCTGAAAACGCAAGGTTCACAGAAGAAATGTGCTTGTCAACTGCTGAGATTGTGCTCTACGTGTGAACAAGTCATACGTACCAATAATACCAAGGCACACGTATGTTCAGGAAAGAAAAAATGTCACATTTGTCACCACATCGTGGACTTGGAACACCAATGTTACGTGCAAAAATACCAAACCCCACCAGAGAAAGAGGACGGTCACAAGAAGAAAGGTAATTTCATCTTTTTCGATTTCGAATGCATGCAAGAGACTGGCATTCACATTCCTAATTTCTGCGTGGCTCATCGAGCGTGCGAGAAGTGCATTCAAGAACCTATCTTCAGTCATTGCCCTCACTGCAGCAAGATTCCTGGAGGGCGTGAAAAAATCTTTCGGGGACCAAAGACGCTAGACGATTTTGCCCAATGGGTCTTAGACCCCATCGACAAGACGTGGAGCCAAGAGGACATCGAACTTTACGGAGATTGTCATCGTCATGCCACGGTGATGGCTCACAATTTCTCCGGATACGATGGACAGTTTCTTTTGAGGTACTATACGGAACAAGGCACCGAACGTCCTAAAGTGACTTTGAACGGAGCCAAAATCATTTTCATGCAAGTGGGACAAGTACAGTTTAAAGATTCGATGAGCTATTTGGCCATGCCTTTGAGTCGAATGCCTAAAACGTTTGGAATGACAGAAATGGCTAAAGGGTACTTTCCACACTTTTTCAATACGGAAGCCAATCAACACGCCGTTCTACCCCATTTACCTGAGGCTCACTATTACGACCCCGACAACATGCGTACCGAACAACGAGAAGCTTTCTACGCTTGGTACCAGGCTTACGCCTCCGACCCTTTCGACTTTCAGGAAGAAATGCTAAAGTATTGTCGTTCCGACGTGGACATTTTACGGCGTTGCTGTGGAAAATTTCGAGAACTGTTCATGGAACACGGAGGGGTCGATCCTTTGAAAGAAGCTTGCACCATTGCCAAAGCGTGTTCCTTAGTGTATCGACAACGATTCATGCCTGAAAACACCGTGGCTGTCATCAGCCATCAAACTTCCAACTTTGTCAAACGTCAATACTCGGTCAAAGCCCTACGCTGGTTACATTACTTGTGCGACAAGGAAGACAAGTGGATTCAGCATGCCTGCAACGGAGGGGGCGAAAAGACCATCGGAACGTATTCGGTCGATGGCTGGGACTTAGAAAACCCCAAGATCGTGTACGAGTTTAATGGTTGCTTATTTCACGGATGTCCTGTTTGTTACCCTGACCGTGGCACTAAAAATCAGTTTTTGCAACGAACCATGGAAGACTTGTACCAGGACACTTGTCAGCGACGCCTAAAGTTAGAACAGCAAGGATACCAAGTGGTGGAAATGTGGGAACACGAGTACGATCACCGTATGAAAACCGATCCCGAGTTTAAACGCCTCGTGGAAAGTTACCAGTTCATGGACCCGCTGAACCCGAGGGATAGTTTGTACGGAGGAAGGACCAATGCCACCTGTTTGCTGTACCAAGCCGACGAAGAGAAAGGAGAAGAAATCAAATACTTGGACGTGTGTTCGCTGTATCCCTACGTGTGCAAATATTGTCGCTTTCCTGTAGGGCACCCGCAATTGCTGACGGAACACATTGACCTGAAAAACATTCGACAATACGAAGGCTTGATCAAGTGCAAAGTTTTGCCTCCCACGAACCTATACCATCCCGTCTTACCTCACCATTGTCAAGGCAAACTGATGTTTCCCTTGTGCCGTACTTGTGCCGAAACGTGCAACCAAGATCAGCCTTGCCATCACAGCCAGGAAGAACGGGTCTTGACGGGAACCTGGGTCAGCGTAGAATTGTTCAAAGCTCTGGACATGGGATACCAACTGTTAGAAGTGTACGAAATTTGTCACTTTCCCAAGACACAACAATACCGCAAGGGTGACCCTACTCAGAAAGGCATTTTCGCCGACTACGTGGATGCCTTTTTGAAACTGAAGCAAGAAGCCAGCGGCTATCCTTCCTGGTGTCACACTCCCGAAGACCAAATAAAATTCAAAGAGAAATACCGGGAACAAGAAGGCATCACTTTAGACCACATCGAGAAAAACGAAGGCAGGCGATCGTTTGCCAAAGTGATGTTAAATTGCTTGTGGGGTAAAATGGCACAACGACCGTGTTTACCCAAGACGGAATATTTGACAGAACCTTCCCGCTACTTCCAGATGATTCACGACAAAACCAAATACATCAAACACGTGGACGTCGTTCGAGAGAATTTGATCTTGGTCAATTACGAAGAAGATCTGGACTTTGTACAAGAAGACCCTTTTGGAAATGTCATCATTGCGGCTTACGTGACAGCCCATGCTCGCTTAAAATTGTACGAAGCTTTAGAACTGTTAGAAGAACGCGTCCTGTACTTTGACACGGACAGTTGCATTTACATCCATCACCCGATTCAACATCACCCTAACATCGAAGGAGACCGTTTAGGAGCCTGGACAGACGAGCATCCCGACGACAAGATTCTAAGTTTCGTCAGAGGCGGTCCCAAAAATTACGGCTACGAATACCGTGACAAACAAGGAGAAGTGCACACGACGTGCAAAGTGAAAGGACTGACTCTGAATTATCGTACCGGTCGAGTGGTCAACTTTGGGGTATTGAAAGAAGCCTTGCAATCGGGAGAGGATGGAAACTTTAAAGTGACCACCTACCAACCTAACAAAATTGTACGTTTACCCACTCACCACATCGTCAGTCAACCCTTGGAAAAAATCTATCAAATTGTATACCAGAAGCGAGTTCGACTTCCCAATCATTTCACCTTACCGTACGGTCACGTCGGTATTGGTCTGTATATAAAAAAGGAACCCTAGGTAAGATCGATAGTTCATTGTGACTACCAAGACCGAGCGAACAAGATGAATACTTTGAAAGAGACATCGTTCCAGTTTGGGAATTGTAAAAAAGTTGTATCTTCCTCTAGTGTGACTAATATTGGATGGATAAGACCCAGACATTGCGACGGAAAATGTCCGGAAGGAAACTGCGATTGTCCATGTGGTTACCATTGTAATTGCGTAACGGAGTTTGCAGACGAGTGCGATTGTGAGCCTTGCGATGGATACGATGCTGTACCTTGTGACCTGAGCGATGCCGTAAAGCATCATGGGAACTTTAGTGCCCCTACCCCTATCATGGAAAGGGATGCTGTGCGTGTCAAACCTGTGGGATGCGAAAGCGATGCTGCTCGTCCTCTTGGACATTTTACTGGGTTTAGTTTTAAAGGGGAATGTTCACCTTCACGTCTACCCCCCTACGGATGTCATCCAGCCCTGAGCAAACTCCTACCCATGTCACTCAACCCTGATCGAAACGAACCTGTGAAAGACGAATATTCATTTCCTGTGCGTTTGTCGGAATACTGCGACTTTGAAAATCGTCTTCAATCGTTCAAAGGAAAATGGCCTAAGTATCTGGGAGGACCGACCCCTGAAGAATTAGCCAGAGCCGGATTTTTCTACTTGGGCGAAGGAGATAAAGTCAAGTGCTTCAGTTGCGGTGTGTCACTTCACCACTGGGAACCGCAAGATTCGGCCTACGTTGAACATGCTCGATGGTCACCGAATTGTCATTACTTACCCTTAGTGGGACCGAGACATTGAAGTAACTTACCATGTCGTTGACGAAGAAGAAACCAGATTGGTTAGGAGTCAAATGTTGGACATCACCGAGACCAGTATTTAAACTTCATTTCAAAAACGATATTGAATCATTACCTAAAGAACTGCAAGAGAAGATTTACAAAGAAGTTTGGCAGGGGTTTGCCAGAGTGAAATCTCAATGGGTCACTGTAGAACTTTTGTGTCGAGAAATTCATAAGAGGAAAGTGAAAAAAGTCAACCAGTGTGTTAGATTTCTTTGGGTCAAGGGTGCATTCCTCCTATTGTATCGCTTTAGACCGTTTACATCAAAAGAGTTCAGTGACATTCTTGGACGTTACCCTGAATGGCAGTGGTCAGAAATTACTCACTATGTGGATTACTTTTGTGAATTGTACGGACTGACCTATTCATGAATACTTTACAAGAGAACATTCGTGCTTTGCCTGTGGAGTTGAGAGAAAGGATTTACCGAGAGCTGGACAAAATACAAGTGAAACGTAAAGAACAATTGCATCCGTTACGTCACCGGTGTTTGAACCACTGGTACCTGAATGCTATACAAGGACTGATTGAGTTGAAACTGTTCCATTGGACAGACATTGATCAACGACCTCCTGGTTATAAAAAGGAATGGTTTGGTATTGACGATTCTATCTACTACATTGTAAACGTACTGCATCGAATTCCAGAGGAAGAGTTAACGAATTACCAACATCTTTCACGCAATGTCAACTTGGTGAAAGAGGAAACTTCTGAACGAATTGTAATGTGTAGATTAGTGGTGAAACGATTTAGATTCGACAATGAATTAAAACCATGTTTGTGCAAACAGTACATTTCTTGTGTCAGACCAAAGAGGATTTAGTATGACCTCATGGATACTTTGCTAGAGAACATTCGTGCCTTGCCTGTGGAATTGAGAGAATGCATTTACCGAGAGCTGGTCAAAATACAAGTCAAACGTAAAGAACAATTGCATCCGTTACGTCACCAGATCTTTAACCACTGGTACCTGAATGGTATAAGAGAACTGATTCGTCAGAAATTCTTTCAATGGTCAGACATTGTTCAAAACTTTGAGGTCGCTAATGATCGACATGTTCATAATTATGGTTACTTCGAGATTCACCTAGTGCAACGCATTGAGGAAGACAAGTTAAAGGATTACCAACATTTGTTACGTGGAATCTACTTAGCGGAAGAGGAAACTTCTAAACGAACACTGACGTTTCGGTTACAGTATGCAAGATTTAGATTCCCTACTGGAGAACGAAGATCTCTGGCTAGAAAGTACGTGTATTGCATCCGAAAAAAAGAAAATATAAAAACAGGCTGCCATGCCACGGTTTATGTCACATGTCATTCAACAGATTCCGTGGAAGGAACTCAATGACTATATTCAAACCGTGGATCATTACCATCAATTATTACAAGAACTGTATCCATTCAATTTGGGACGACAAGTGGTGTGTGTCTTAGTGACTTGTTTTTTGGGATTTCGTTTACCAGCCGATTCTTTGTGGACTCTTTACGATCAGTACTTACCACCTCAATGGCCTTAAATGGTCACGAAAAACTCCTTTTGCTCAAAGCCTTGCGTTTTCATCTGGATACTTCTCAACCTCAACAGGAAAAAAAGATTCGTCAACTTTTAGCTACCCAAGACGTGTATGACGATGTGTGTGTAGCTTGTGACTTACATCCCCATTGGACAGATGTCCGTGCCTGGAAAGAATGGGGTTTTGAGGCTTGGACCCAAGAAGTGGCCCAGTATGCACGAGAGTTGTTCAAGGAAAAAAGTTACTTTTCAACCCGTGTTAGTGACGGTGCCAGAAGAACCCGTCACCCAGGACAGGACTGTCGTGGACAGACCTGAAAGACCCTTTCGGGAGGACACTTGTGTGACCTTACCCCCTGTTGAACTGGTTAGAACATTACCCAAAACATGTTGTACAGACACTTGTGTTTATTCCACGTTCATCGTTATCATGTGCCTTTTATCCTTGTACTTAAGCCTTTGGCTTTTATGTACTTTTGTCTTTCGTATTCATGTTTAAAAAAAAAAAAACATTCAATAAACGTGTTCTGAAAAAAGTATATTAACTCTTGTCTTGTTTGTTTTTTCGTGTCACAAGTGACATTTCTCACACCATGGCTACCTCTGCTGTCTCTGCTCCCTCTTCCTCTACTGTCAAAGTCATCGACGAACACTTAGATCGTGCCAGTTGGGAGGCTTTGTATCTTCGCCATCCCTTTAACATGCTCATTGCTGGACCTAGCAGTTCAGGCAAAACCGAATTCGTCAAACGTTTGATCGAACATAAACATCATTTGATCGATCGACCCCCTCAACGGATCGTGTGGTGTTACAAAGAGTGGCAATCGGCGTACAGCCTCTTGAGAGAAAGTCAAGGCGATTCCATCGTGTTTGTGGAAGGCATTCCTAAAGAAGACGACGGCATCGTCTCTGACTCCCGTCTAACCCATTTGGTCATTTTCGACGACATGTTAGGAGAAGACGAAGAAGAAATTAAATTGTGGTTTACGCGCAAAGGGCATCACCGTAATGCCAGTGTCGTTTACATCACCCAAAATTTGTTTCAACAAAGTAAAGACCATCGCACCATCAGTCTCAATGCGCATTACGTGGTCTTGTTTAAAAGCCCTCGAGATAAATCGCAAGTGCAAGTCTTAGCCAAACAGTTAGGAACGCCTTGGCTGACTCAGGCGTACGACGATGCCACTCAAACGCCACACGCCTATTTACTCGTCGATTTGAAACCTACGACCCCCGAGGATTTGCGATTTCGTACCCACTTGTTTCACCACTGGTACCAAGACGGAGGGCCTGTCCTATACACGTCTCCGTCCTCGACTTCATTTCACTCCCCATAAAAAAATCTGTAAAAACCTCAGACCCTTTATCGTCTGTCTCACACAGTGTGAACATGACGTCCCTTCAGTCGCATCTTCCCGTCAAATTGATTCGTGCCTTGTATGGCATCAGTCGAGAAAAAGATCCACAAACACGAGCTCGTGTCTTAGAAGCTAGTCTCAAAGAAGTCTTACGATGGTTCACGGTGACGGCACGTCAAATACTCCAAGGAATCATTCAGATTCCTCATCAAACCCAACGCTTTTTCGATCGAAACAAAGTCGCTTTGGTCCAACTGGCCGATCCCCGCATCGACACTCAAACCAAAAAACAAATCATTTTAAAACCTGGAGGGAGCGGTACTTTAGGAGGGGTCATCATTCGCTCACTGTTAAGATGGGATCCTAATGCCCCCAAAGTTATCCCCAAGACAAAAGTCCAACGAAGCCCCAAGAAGAAAAAGAAAAAGACCAGGTCCCCAAGAAGAATAACTTCTCCAGTGGCAGGACCCTCCTCTTACCAGACACCAGCCCGGAAAAAGAAAAGAAGCCCCCAGAAAAAGAAACAGAGAAAAAGTCCCCAGAAAAAGAAAAGTCCACAGAAGAAGAAAACTAGTCGCAAGAGAGGCACCTCGGCCAGGACGCAACCTTACACTCGCAAACCACGACCTGCCACGGCAGTGACTGCGTCTCCGGCAGCCTCACGTTTGTCCACTTCTCCGTTGATGTCACCAGGAACTGAAGAGTACTTGGAGACGTTGATCACACCAAGAACTTCTCCGTTGATGACCCCCAAAAGAACTTCCCCAGTGGCAGGACCCTTCAATTTAGCGGCAGTGGCTGCTGCTCACAAAGTACCTTCTCCCAAAATCAAAGTCCATGAAAGATCGGGCATGTTACAAAGTTTACTGGATTTGTCCAAGCAAGAACTGGCTCGATTTAGTCCGTTGCGTACCCCTGCACGACGTGTCATGCCTGTCCTCAAACTGATACGACGTAAAGTCAATCAGTGGCGACGCGTTCCAGTATAAAAAGACCTGTGAACAAGTCGGGGTATCAGTGAACTTGTAAAAGATGTCACCTCCAAGAAGCCACAAAAGAAAGAGACAAAGGCCGACGCGTCATCCGACAAAGCGCTTAGCCAAGCATCGACGTTACCCTAAGAAAAGACACAGTCGTTCCAAGAAAAAGAGGCGTCAACAAAGGGGAGGATTCCTTGGCGATTTTGGGAAAAACATTGTCACCTTTATGACAAAGCGATAGTCCCAAAAAAAAAGATAAAAGGGTGTGTGTTAAGTCATCGACGTTAGTGTCTGTTTGGTGAATGTCCCGGAACCCACAAGCAAAGATGTCACCCTCCAGAAAACCCCAAGGAAAGAAAAGAAAAGGACTACCACCACGTTTAGCCAAACATGGGGACATGTTATCTGTCCTGTCCAAAGCTTCTCCACCCCTACGAAAAAAACTCATTCAAACGGCCTCCAAAGAGGTCATCGATACAGTGTGCGAATGTTGTTTGAACGTTTTGAAAGGCACGATCCCTTTATCCAAACACCAGAAACAATGCTTAGGCAAACATCGTCACGTTCTTCGCCA
The DNA here is from genome assembly GCA_028554795.2 of Sinohyriopsis cumingii. Classification (NCBI taxonomy): domain Eukaryota; kingdom Metazoa; phylum Mollusca; class Bivalvia; order Unionida; family Unionidae; genus Sinohyriopsis; species Sinohyriopsis cumingii. Next base: position 46,424,742 of record CM068829.1, read on the forward strand.
AATGGTTCAAAAGAAAATTCCCATTCGTCAAAAAAAGATGTTGGTCCAACGTGGAGGCATTTTACCTCTCTTGTTAGGTCCCATACTGAAAGGAGTCTTGGGAACCATGTTGGGAGGACTGGTGGGAGCAAGATAAAAAGGCCCTCGGAAGTCCCAAGATCTCAGAATTCACCCCTGACAACCCCATGGAAGGACGAAAACTAGCTTTAGTGCCTTACAAACGATGGATGGAATACCATCGGTGGCAAGAACAACGCACCCCGCATTTACCTCCCAATCCCAATTTGAGCGAGATGTCCCAGCTTTACCCACTCTGAAAGATTTTAAGACCTTGATGAAAAGTCCAGCACCATCATCATCATTACCACCACCAATACCATCCCCAACGGTCACCAGAGATGCTACCCCACAAAGACCTGAGGAAGAAGAGACGCGCGAAGTGTTTCAAACACCGTCAGCAGCTCCCATTTCGAGTAAGATTGCAGCATCCTTATTGACCCCGTCCCCCACACCCCAACGAGAAGAAATGAAAGCTTGGGTTAAAAAGATGATGTCCACGCCTCCTTCGACAGAAGTGATAAAGAAAGAAGGGAAACCAGAAGCGAAAAGAAAACCAAAGCCATTCCATTGCCACCTCCACCACCACCACTACCTTCGACTTCTACTCCCGTAGCCCATCGGACACGTAAATCCGTTTCCAAACCACCCTTTCGACCCACCCAAAGTAGCATCACCGAAGAGTGGGTCACTTATTAACACACCAACACAAAAAATAAAAAATGGAAAAAGTCTTAGCCAGCATTTACTACGATCCCTCGCATCCTGCAGGTTACGCAGGAGTTCAAAAATTGTATCGTGCTGCCAAAACGCGACTGAAAAGTCTCCGTTTACCTCAAGTGCAACGATGGTTACAAGAACAAGCTACCTACACTTTACACCAACCCATTCGACGCAAGTTTGCCAAAAGTCGCACCCGAGTGGAAGGCATCGATCATCAATGGCAAGCCGATTTAGCCGATTTAGCCGATGTCTCTCATTTGGCCAGCTACAATCGTGGCTACAAATCTTTGTTTTGTGTCATCGACGTCTTTTCCAAATTTACCTGGGTCGTGCCCTTGACTTCCAAATCCAGCAGCGAGTTAGTGCGAGCCCTGCAACGGGTGTTGAAACAAAGCGGTCGTCGCCCTCTTCGATGGCAAACGGACAAAGGCACCGAATTTCTGAACCAAGCTTTCCAAAAAGAATTAAAGAAACGTGACATTCATTTTTTTACCACCGAGAATCCCGAAACCAAAGCCAGCATCGTGGAACGTTTTCAACGCACTTTGAAAGAACGCATGTGGAAATATTTTACGCATCACCACACTCTGAAGTACATCGACATCTTACCGCACCTGGTGCAAGCGTACAACCAATCTTACCATCGAAGCATCGGACGTGCCCCGCAAGACGTGACTCCCGACAACGAAGTGCTGGTGTTCGAGCGCCTGTTCGGTACGTCCCCGACGAGGGCTGTCCCCAAGAAAAGTGGAGAGTTGACCGTAGGAGATTGGGTGCGCATTGGCAAAACCAAACGCACTTTCGACAAAGGTTACTTACCTAACTGGACGACCGAATTGTTTCGCGTCACTGGACGAGTGCATGGCCGTCATCCTGCCGTCTATAAATTGGAAGACATGAACGGAGAAGTACTCAAAGGATCGTTTTATTTGCCCGAGTTACAACGTGTCACCAAAAAAGAAGACGACGTGTACGACATCGAAAGCATTCTCGAACGCAGAACCCGTAAAGTGGGCAAACGACGTGTCAAAGAAGTCAAAGTACGTTGGAAAGGATATCCACCCAGTTTCGATTCTTGGTTCGACGCTTCGCAAGTCATCGACTATAAAAAGAAGAAGTGACCATCATGCCCTTTCACTCAGCAGACGCAGCTACGTCGACCACTCCTTCTTCACCTAGTTCTTCTGTGCAAGATTTACAAAAACAGCCCTTGTGGGTGTGGTGTGGAGAACGTGTGCCTAAAACGCAAATCGTCTTTTTCTGCCAAATCTTCGTGGTGTATTGTGTCATCGGGGCAGCCATCGCCAATCTGAGTTTGCAACAAGGAGACAAACAATTGTGGACCATTTTATTGAGCAGTTGCATCGGTTACCTGCTTCCCAATCCCTCCCTGAAATTCTCCTCGAACGGGAACGTTGTGTCCAGTACCAGTGCCAGTCACCACTCCAACAACAACATCAACCACAACCAGAACCCCATTTTGGGCGGAGACACGCCTCTGACATCCACTAACCCCTCGGACAGCCACAGAACTCTGGAATTATGAGTCACCAAAACCAGTTTTACTTAACTTTACCCAGTGACAGTTCCATGGAGGTGTTTCCCAATAACACGTTGTGCTGTTACACGGCCAAATTACCTCAGGCCATCCCCTTAGATCACGAAGCCCATTGGGAAGTGGCTTTAGTAGAAATGATTCACCCGACCCAAGTCCTCAATGTCGTTGCCAATCAAAATAAATTTGTGGTGGAAGTTTATGACGAACCATTGAAAAAGTGGATGAATGACAATAGCAAATATCCAAATAAAAAACAAAACAAAGTCAATCCAAATTGGACCGACTATGAGTTGTCCATTCCCTCAGGCTATTATTTTAGTGGTCAACATTTGGTCAACACCATAGTCACCAAGTTTAATGGCGTGTTTGGGGAAGCTTTTAAGAATGTCAAGACCAAACCTGTCACCATGGAATACCACAAAACAGCTCGTCGCTTCCTGATAAAATTTCCTGAGGGGGAAAAAATCATGGGTTTCAATTTTATTGATGATGAATTGTTTGACATATTGGGTGGTGACATAAAGATGAGGAAGAAAACAGAACAAACACTAAAAGAAAAAGCCGTCATTCACGACAACGATACTTTTGTCAAGTATTTTCGTACCCCGGTAGAACTGAACCAAGGACTGAATTTGATGTTTGTGTATTCCGATGTGGTGGAATACAACGTGGTGAGACACACCTCCGTGCCGTTACTGCGTGTCATTCCTTTCAAAGTAGATTCTGCCACGAACGCTGACGAGGAAGGTGGAAACACTTACCACGTCCACCGCGAATTTGTCCATCCTCACTATTTGCCGGTCAGCAAGTCATATTTGGACACGGTCAACATTACTATAAAAGGAGATTTGGGACAAAATATTCCATTCACCAAAGGAAAAGTCACGGTGAAACTCCATTTTCGAAAACGGTTCTCTCACGACTCGTAAGTAAGTCATGTATCCAGTGTACCGAGGGGTTGCACGACAGCGAGGACACGGTTTAGGAGACATGTTAAAATCGGCCTTTCGTTCAGTGGCTCCGGTGTTGAAACCGATGGTGACACGCGGATTGCACGCCTTGAAAGATGCGGCACTGACGCAAGGCAAAGAATTTCTCCAAAATGTCATCATCGACAAACAAAACCCTAAAGAAGCCTTCATGAGGGCTGGCAAAAATATCTTGCTGCAAACGGGAAAAGACATTTTGGGCCGACGAGACACACCTATAAATGCCCTGCACGCTACCGAGTCTGGCATTCAGCAAGGACAAGGCAGAAAGAGACGACGAAGAAAACATCCTTTCACCAGACTTCAAGCGAGAAAGGCCAAGAAAAGAAGAACCGTTCGAGACTTAGACGTTTTCGATTATTGAGAAAGAGAAAAAAATGATGCACCGAGAGTCTTGCGCTTGTTCCAAGACGGAACTGGATCTGTTTGCCATGCCCCCCACCATGATGACCATGCAAGAATCCCAGTGGGTGGAATTTAATCCCATCTCCTCTTTGACGGATTCCGCTCCCATCGAGTTTGAAATCAAAGGACAGCCCGAAGATTACATCGATCTGAATAGCAGTTACCTGTACTTGAAAGTCAAAGTAACCGAAGCGAACAACGAAGCCATAGACAATGATGATGTAGTAGCTCCCGTCAACAATTTCATGCATTCCTTGTTTAGCGAAGTGGACTTGTACTTGAATAACAAACTGGTCAGCAGCAGCATGGATACTTACCCTTATCGAGCGTACCTGGAAAATCTCTTGACGTATGGAAAAAACGCCAAGGACAGTCATCTAGATGCTTGCGTGGTATGGAAACCTGACCAAGCGACTAAGTTCAACGGCGTTGTACTTGCTGGGGATGCTTCAAATCAAACGGGATTTGTAGAACGACGAAAGAAAATTCATCTAAGTCGTAGTTTAGAACTGATGGATCGCTTGCATTTGGACATGTGGTTGCAAGAAAAGTATTTGTTGAACGGGGTGGATATCCGCTTGAGACTGAATCGCAGTAGTGCTGCTTTCCATTTGATGGCTGCTGGTGATGCCACTTACAAAACCTTCATCCAAGAAGCCAGACTCTACGTGCGTCGTGTGGAAGTGTTACCTAAAGTAGGTAACGACATCAGTCAGACATTGAGCAGAACAACCGCCAAGTATCCCATACGACGCGTGGAAGTGAAAACGTTCACCATTGCCTCTGGACTCCGATCCAAGATCGAAGATCATCTGTTCCAAGGACAGTTACCCAAACGTTTGATTGTTGGTATCGTCAAGAATTCAGCTTTCAATGGTGTCTATAACGAAAATCCTTTTGAGTTTCAACATTACAAAGTGTCCAAGATTGAAGTCAGTCGCGACGGCAATACCTTGTGTACCCGACCTTTCGAACCTGTCTTTACCGCCGATAGGACTAAGTCGAATTACTTGAGATCGTACTTGTCCCTGTACGAAGCCACCGGACAGTTAGGAACCAACACCAGTCACGGCATTACGTACGACGATTATGACGGAGGCTATGCTTTGTGGGCTTTTGATTTCACTCCTGACCAGGGCAGCGACGAGGGACATTTCCACCCTATAAAATCTGGTCAGATTCGTGTGGAACTTCAGTTTGCGAGTGCTCTACCAGACACGGTGAACGTCATCCTGTATGCAGAATTCGATAATACCATAGAAATCAACAGTTTGAGAGAAGTCATTCTAGATTACTAGAAGCCATGGAAGACTGTTATCCCTCTTTACAAAGTGGAGAAACTTTGGAGATAGAATGTGTGGAAACTGTGGCAAAAGAAGAAGTGATCATGATGAAGTCAAGATGGCGAGAACAAGAAGCCCATTTAGTCTCCTGTTTTGCCAAACACTTGGTCGACAAAATGACGGAATTGATCAAGAAAAATTGCTATGGATGTCAAAACGATCATCCCAGTCAAATTCAACACGATAAATGCCTGATGTTGAGTCAAGAAGAAAAATTGGACGAGTATCTGGACGAAGCTTGGAGTCTCATCTCAAACAAAGACGTGTTGCACCAGTGGTATAAAGACTTGCGTGAACATTCTTGTCCACCATTAACCACTCAAGAGATCCATCGTATCGAAGCTCTCCTGAATCAGAGTGAGGAAACAGAACGAATAACCGTTTATTCGTCAGACATTTTCAAGCAAAAAGTCAGGATCGAATTGACGACTTATTATTACCTGTGAAGAAGAAAAAAACACACACAAATCAATGGATACCTGGGAACTTTATTACCTTTTGAACCACAGTTCGTATACGGCTTCTTGGAATCCTGTTGTCTGTGCTAAAGATGAACTCCCTCATCGCAAACCTAAAGACCATCAAGCTTACGTGATCAACACGGACGACAGTCATCTCCTAGGAACCCACTGGGTAGCCGTCTACTTTCCTCAAGAAGGATGTGTGGAATATTTCGATTCGTACGGATTGCCCCCTTTGGAAGACGATATCATCAACTTTATGAGAAGAAATGCTCAAACCACCCGATTCAATAATGTGAAATTACAAGGCACAGATTCCTTGGTGTGTGGACAGTACTGTGTGTATTTTCTGCATCATCGCAGCCTGGGCTATTCCTTAGAACATTTAGTGACTCATTTTGATCCTCGTTCTTCTGCTAGAAACGATGTGAAAGTAGATCGATGGTTTTGTGACCATTATGCTTATCTTTTGTCTCAAGCTAGGAAACGTAGTGTCCATCAATGGCCTAATGATTTCCAACAGTGGAAATCACAATTTCATTCACAACGTTGTCAGCCCTGTTTAAAGTAGTTTGTATTGGAAGAAAAAAATGGTTTGTGTTTTGAAAAAGATTGTTTGATGTTATAGTGTTGGATTATTGTTAAAAATGTTAGAGTTGTTGTTGGTTAGTGTTAAGTGATTTTTGAATAAAAAATGTTGTGTTTCGAAAAAAAAAATGCCTTTGTGGTTTGTTTAGCTATAAGAATGTTGAATTGATGCTCTTTCATTTCTTACTATCCCTCTCATGAACGTTGCGGCTCGAAAACCGTGTGAGGGATGTTTTCCTTCACGTCCGCGCTTTGACTTTAAGAACCGGGGTTGTTCCCAGTCTAACCATCCATTGTCGACTCATCCTCCTAAGAAGATGTGTTCCAAACTAGCTAAGCTCAACGAAGCCTACGTGAATTTGCATAGGGTCAGACACAGTCTGATACCGAAGCCAGAAGAAATAGAGAATGTGAGAATGTTAAAAATCACTGAAGACCTGATAGAAGAGCTCTTCAGAGAAGAAATGAACAGGGAAAAAGAAGAATGGACAGAGAAGTACAGACTTCAGAGACAGCAGCAACATCAACAGCAGCAGCAGCAGCAACCTGAACCTGACAGAGGCTTTGTCGATTGTCGTATCGACACCAAAGAGTTCTTCTTCTCTTTCCGAAGAAGCAGACCTATCGCCAGAAAGTGTATCCTCAGAGGACATCGCATTCTTAGAAACTAAAAAAAGAATGCCATAGCAAACAAAAAAAAACAGCCCTTTTCAGGGCTACCCAATACTCTAGAAAAGAAATAACGATCAATTTGCCAATGTGTGTAGGTAGAGTAGTGTGAATATAAACACTAACTCTTTTTTTAAAAAATGTGAGGGTATGTGTTTGTGTGTTTGTGTTTGTAAGTGCTAACGTAAGTTGGTATGGATAGTAGATTAAAAATGATGTTTGGTTTTTTTTGGCTGTTAGAGGTGTATATTTGGGGTTAGATTGGATTGCTTCGCGTATGTGGATAGTCTATTGAAGTGATTTATAAAAAACTTTAAAATAGTGATGGGTAGCATAAAAAAGTGAGTGAGTGTTTCTTTTAGGTCCGCGCGTTGTTGTTGTTGTTTTTTGGTCATGATCTAGGTAAGATCAATTTTATGTTTTTTAGGGGAATGTTTTCCATCACGTCCGCGCTTTCATTATAAATTGAAACTCGCTGGGCAGTCTAGCTACCCTTGTTGATTGATCAACACAAGAATGAATAGTAGCAGAATAAGCAAACTTCTTGAACTCCAGATACATCTGGAATATGTAAGGCGCCTGGTCAATGAACTGGCTGCGGAGGCTATAATAGAAGAAGAAAGAATAAAGAAGGAAGAGGAGGAGAGAAGACAGAGGGAAGAGGAGGAAAAGAAAAGAGAAGAGAGGATGTCGTTCAATATTCCCGAGACAGAGGATTGGAGTGATGAAGCGAATCATCCTCCCTCTTCGCTCCCCAGAAGAAAGGTGAAAGGAGACTGGGGAAGAAGATGCGTATGTGGCGCCAGGCCAGGAAAGTGCAATCATTAGATAGTTGCATCTGGAGTTCAAAAAATAAACAGCCCTTTTCAGGGCTATCCAATACTCTAGAAAAGAAATAACTATCGATTTGCCAATGTGTAGGTAGAGTAGTGTGAAAATAAACACTAACTCTTTTTAAAAAAATGTGAGGGTATGTGTTGGTGTGTTAGTGTTTATAAGAGCTCAGGTATGTTTGTGTGAATAGTAGATTATGGGTTTCTTAATTGTTTCTTAGCAAATGTGAAGAGTATAGTTGGGGTTATATTATATGAAATGAAAAAGTGGGGGATGTTTTCCTTCACGTCCGCGCGATGTTGTTTTTGGTCATGATGTAGGTAAGATGAATTTTATGTTTTTTAGGGGATGTTTTCCATCACGTCCGCGCTTTCACTATAATAACCCACCACGTTCGTCGTTCGAACCATTCTACGGAATAATAAAAACGAAGATGGTGGTTGCAAGTGACTTGTTCAACAATTTGGTACATATATACAACTGGATAATAGATGGTATCTATGTAGTGGAGAGACTGGAAAAAGAATGGAAGATAGCAGAGTACCTGGACTACGCTAAATGTCTAAACATAGCAAAAGAAGTGATAGCAGGAATGATTGAAGAGGAGGAAAAAAGATTGAGAGGTATGATAAATCCCACCTATATCAGAGTGGGAAGCCTAAAGGAAGCACTTGACAATGCAAGCAAAGTCATGTGCTTTCTTGAAAAAATGTCACATGGGACAGAGTGCTCTTATGTGGAGAGAGGCCAGGAAAGACTGAGGAAAGGAGAGGAGTTGATGAGAAAAGTGATGGAGGTAGAAGTCAAGAAGATTAAAGAGAGATGGTATAAAGAAAGAAAAGAAGAAGAAAATAAAAAAAGGGATGAATTTGAAAAACTGAACACAAACTGGATGAAAATCCAAGAGAAGTTCCGGGCCATGGGCCACCCGGACTGGTTGCCGGAAACAGAAAAGAAAAAGAAGAAAGGAATGATGGACAAAATAAGAGGATGGTGGAAGAAGTTAAGAAGTTAAAAGAAGAAGAAGAAAAACCCAAAGGCCCTTTTCAGGGCCAGCCATATTTCTCGAAAAGAGATAGCCTTTCCATTGCCTACCCCTTTTTTTATTTTGTTTTTTATTTTTTTAAAAATAGAGACCCTCCCTGTTTCAATTTTACATAGACCCTATACAGTCCCAAGGGTTTTTTTGGCCATGTTAAACATACATAGACCCTATATTGTCCCAGGGTTTTTGGCCATGTTAATTCCCATAGACCCTATATTGTCCCACGATTTTTCTCCATGTTAAATTTACATAGACCCTATATTGTCCCAAGGGTGTTTTTAATGATAAGTCCCATAGACCCTATAGTATCCCCCTTCACTACTATCGCTGGGCCAGTTTTTCTTTTCTTTAATTCAAATAAATGTGCTTTTCGCCAAACTTATCATGTATATACCAAGATTATAGACTCACCCCACCAACCACCCCACAGAAAGTCATTATATGATATATGATGTTTACTTATTTATATTTCCCAAAAATTAATTCAAATTAATGTGCATCTAATTACTTTGTACGAAAGTCTTTAAAGAGGATGAGTGCGTCCATTCCTGGGTACACTCAAAACATTGCGTCACATAGGCGACGTATTCCTCGTGTTTTCTTGAAGAAATCATATTTCCTTTCAGATAATTTTATTTTCTTATTCATTTCTTATCCCATACCAGTTAATATATATATATATATATATATATATATATATATATATATATATATATATATATATATATATATATATATATATATATATATTATTCCTTTTTTTTAAAAAAATATGTAAAAGCTCAGTCTTTCGCAGCAAACACCGTTACTTTTTCTTTAACCATATTTCCATTTCCTCATTTCTGATATGTCAAGCAACTAATGAACGTTACATTTGATGATGTACGTCACGCTTTCTCGAGATTTTGTTCTCGGGAACGGGATCAAGAATATAATGTAAAGAATGTATTTATCATCCGAGCATTTTATTATTTTGATTTTTCATTTAGTTTTAAAGGCGTTCTCTCTAATGTGTATCATGAATCATGAATCTAATTTTGTATCCAGAATCATAAATCTAGTCTGGCTCGTGAGTCATGAATCTAATCTGGCTCCAGAATCATAAATCTAATCTGAGTCATGAATCTAATCTGGATCAAGAATCATGAATCAAATCTGAGTCATGAATCTAATCTGGATCAAGAATCATGAATCTAATCTGAATCAAGAATCATGAATCTAATCTTGATCAAGAATCATGAATGTAATTCAAATCAAGAATGATGAATCTAATCTGTATCATGAATCATTAATCTAATCTGGATCATTATTACCCAGTAACAGAGCCAAGTATATGATGTTTGGCTGTAATAGTCCACCAGTGTCTTTTGTATACATGCACAATTATTTTCTGACATAATTCTCTACATTTTCTTCACAGCCCTGAACATTTTTTGTGTCCAAATCCAAACTAATAACATATTTATCAAAGATATCTTCCTTGACAAAACGTACAGTGAAATGCTTGTCATAGGTCATGCACCGCTTTATGAGAGGCTGAACGGTCAACATTGTAACGTGACGCGGTTCACTTAAGGCTCTTTCGAAGTTTTATCTATGCCTGTGCGGTTCAAACAAAAGTCCGCATAGAAAATCACTAATTCACTCCATAATCCACATATTCTTCGGAACAAACAATTTCCTTCGAATGAGTAATATAATTGCCTAAAACTAAGCCATGAGGGACTGGTTTAACCCAACAGGCGAACTAGGTGGCCGCCTAGGGCGACAAAATGGGGGGGGGGGGGTGTGGTGCCAAAAACGATACACCCTGTCAGGTTATTCATTTATTATCATTCAGTATGTACACTAAATAACGAAGTTAATACATTATCAAGCCGAACGTGTATTAATACTAATTAACTGAACAGTTTACAGTAAGTGATGTGGTGGAGGGGGATGGGGGCAAGGTGGAAGGTTCGCCTAGGGCGCAAAATACAATTGCACCGACCCTGAAGCCAAGGATCACCAATAGAAGGGTGAGAAGTAAAGTACCCTAAAAAATGGGGACTACATTCTGATCAGACTCGACATATACGAGGCATACACGATAAGCCTCGCTTTCAATCAACTAGATAAATAGATAACGGGGGATGCATTTGATTATCGCCGATTGAAGAACCCATTATTATGAATATGTCTATGCAATCGCCATATTTAGGTTGAATTTATCTTCCTTGCCATACTAAATATTTGTCATGATATAATTTAATAATAGCGACTAATGGATGGATGTCAGCAATAAACCTGACAACATGTAGGCAAATGTTCCCATTAAAGTTTATGGAATAGAAATTGTTTATCAAATTGACGTACGGATTCTTTACATCAGTGCATCATATCTCTCTCTCTCTCTCTCTCTCTCTCTCTCCCCGGAAGTAAAACATGGTGTTACTTCATTGTAATGATTTTTGTTAACAAAACAGTACAGCACGGCTACTTTACAACATGAAAAGCAGCATCAGCGACGCTGCTTGATCTCTATTTTTGTTCTTAACTTGTTTCTTCTTTTTTGAGTATAGTCGTAACAAAAATATTTTGTAAAGGTCATAGTAATATAAGGATATTCAATAATGAGATATTTAAGTTTGATCTACCCTTTTTGAAAATCACAGTGAATACTTCTATTTTCATAAAAGTTACCATTCCCTGCATTTCGCTTAATAATGACATGTACATTTGTATGCAGGTGTTTCCTGCGTCATTATTCAGTCACGTGACTGACCTAATTATGTCACACGAAATTGATAACGACATTTGGATTAAACTATTTTGTAGTTGTCATTCTTGAAAGGTGTCGTCTTGACCCATATACCTAGATCCTTGTCATATATTTATGATGACACAATTTGATCTTATGTCACAAAAGTGACTTTTCAGACATAATACAAATAAAGAAGAAACAAAAACAGAAAAGAAATCGATGATAATCTTGGTGAACCTCATTTACCAGACACTCTTCGCTAAAAAAAAAAGAAAAAAGAAGAAAAGAAGAAAGAAAAAAATAGAACGAAAACAACCCCATGGAAAAACAATATAGTAGTATAAATACTCCTCCAACATTTAAGCCATGATTATCTAATCTCTACCCCCTTGACAATATGTAATATAGCTTGTTTAGCTCCAGGTAACTGATGGTCGTCTACCTGTAATATATCGTATGTACCCGCTTATAAGTCAAATTCTAACTGCAAACCGCACAGACGCAAATCTGCCGTTGCATATTGCGTCGGCAGATCTGGGTCTGTGTAGTTTGTTAGTAGTAGTCAGTAAAAAAAACAACATATACCCTGGTCTGCAGGCGCCGTAAGTTGGGTAGTTAAGGATCTTTGTTGTTTGCAGTTTTACTCGACTTATAAGCGAGTACAGATTTCAGGTTTATTGGCCAGTTGGTATTAGACGTGATAAAGTGTGTTGTAGTGGTTTGTAGATAGCTACATAGTCTGATCTGGTATGTGAGACACAAAGTGATTTTGTTTCAGTTTCATCTGGACCAATACATGTTGTGCATGCATGCTATTGCAGAGAGTCCTATTGAAGCACAGAAATGCTGAGTCAGGGATATAAGCTTGAAAATGACATCAGTATTTATCATTCTGGTGCAACAATGCCGACGTTGACGATGTTAACACCCAACTTCAGTCTAGTTTTATATATAACTTTTAATCGCTGACATAAATAACAAATCACATTCTTTGTCCCGTAAACTCTACACTCTTAAGGCTAGAAACTCAAACTCAGGGTTAGAAAAAGCAAAATACAAACCACATTCTATGTACCGTAAACTCAGGGTAAAAGAAAAAACATACTTAGATATGATACTTCAGGTGCACTTATTTCATGGAAAATGTGATGTCTAATAGGAGGATATTAGTTTTGAAACATATGAAAGTTTTGTAATTATTAACTGTAGTCTTGGGTTTTAGTTTCTTGTTCAAGAGGCTCTGAGAAGACCGAAACAGACATAACATATTTCCAGGCAACAGTCTCAAAGTTTGACTTTTTCATGATTCCTTTAAGTTATTGAACTGTGATTTCGTGTAAACCAATTTTCGTGATTTTTGCCGTATGTTTCATAGCTTCATGTGTGTTCTGCTCGTGACTTACCCTATGCATTGGAAGTCTAGGGATACCGTAGATCAATATGATCGATCTATATCTAGGCGACAAAACTTATTAGCATTGTGACTGGTGAATATATATATATATATATATATATATATATATATATATATATATATATATATATATATATATATATATATATATATATATATATATATATATATATATAATATTAGAAGCAAACTATAGATACACATTTATTTTATTTTTAAAACCGATTGTCATTCCAGAATCAACACCCCAGACTGTTTGCTATTCAATGAATTCTGAATTCACCTACGAAGATAGGTAGAAGCTTATAGAACACAACTTATTAGGCCCTCAAACACCTGTCTGCATGTGGTTGAAAACCAAATATGTCATGGATCAATTTATCTGCACACCCAGCATACATTTTCTCTTTTCTTGTGATATTTTTCATGTTAAAAATATGTGAAATAGCATGAAAATTACTCTTCCTTCATTAAAATTTTGACATGATTATTTTATTATATAGTATGTAATATACAGTGTTCATGCCCTGTTTTGAGGTTTGTAGTTTGGCTTTAGTCTTGAAACAACGTGGACCAACATCTACCCCTCCCGTGAGTTACAGTACACTGCTAACGATGGCTTTCATAGAATAGATTAAATGCCCAATTTATAAACTAAGGCAAGCTGGGTTGCTAATGTTACCACGAAAAAAAGTACAAAATCCACAAGTGAACATCCAATAATTCATACTATTTCTGTTTTATGCTCCGAATAAACGAAGAAATAATACGGATATTCTCGGCCATTACCGTTCAAGAATGTAACAGTGCTATATTTCACATTTATATAGGGTTTTTTATTTTTTATTTCAACAATTTCATTAAACTTTCCAGAATAGTAGTTATTTTCATCAAATTCAGTAGGCCGTTTAATGAACCACAAACAATAACTTAAATATGCATTGGACTAAAACGACACTTCCAAATTGTATTCAACTACAATATAGGAATGTTTTAGATAACGTGGGGAAGTATGTGGAAATGGTTCCGACTAATTCAATCACAGTAGAGGAATGTTTCGGATAACGTGGGGAAGCATGAGGAAATGGTTCCGACTAATTCAAATAAGATATAGGAAATTTATAGTTATTTGCTTTCTCCGACAATCTAATAAATGTAGAAATGTAGTAATGAATACTAATTCCTTTAATTTCGTCTTTATAAATGATGTTTGTGTTGTATATTAACATTATAAATTTTATTTATTAATTGGTCATTTAAACTAGAATTTCTAACACACGTGTGTGTGTGTGTGTGTGTGTGTGTGTGTGTGTGTGTGTGTGTGTGTGATGTTTTATCTTAAATGCGAGTTACATAGAAGAAGACTTCACATTTTGCGTGTAATGAATGGCATCTTAAATGTTATATAATTTTAAATGTTAAATAATTTTTGTTTGCTCATTATTCTAGGTTGTTAAGCGGACAGAAACACAGAATTAACAATGGGTAAAAACTACACTGCTGTCAATTCTCTGATACCAATTTTCCTTGGCATTATTTGCTCGGTTGCTGATGCTTCAATCAATTCCATTCAGCCACCATCCGATCAGGACACAAGTTCTACATGTGATGTGTTGCTTGCGAATGACGCGTTATTTCACCAAATGTCCAGCCAAGCGGTTATGCACATATTTCATGTTCACATGTCCAATTACAGTGAGGATCCTCTGTATACCGATGTTTCTCAATACTACAAGCCGTGGAAGTGGTATAGAACAAGCAGCGCACATGGACAAACTCTCCTTACGCTGTCATTTAACTATGACATTTTGTCAATGACCATTCTCACAATCGGTATCCAAACTTTAGATGTCTATTTAACTGACAAACCTTTTGGATGCTTCGGAAATCTGACTTCTCAAGAAAGGGTGGATATATTACGTGAAAAATCGTTTGATTCATTTAGGGTTATCGGCCCGGACAATACAGAAACAAACTTGGATAAGAAGCGCGAAAACATCTATGTGTGCAATGCAATCGTTGAAAGTCAAGGTGATTACGCAGAGTTTGCGAACAATTGCTGTTCAAAAGATTCGGACGGGAATTGGCTCTGTTCTAAACAGGAAGAGAAATTTTGGATCACAGTCTTGTACGTTTGCATAGCACTTGTGAAGGTTGCAATGTTTCTTTTTGGCCCCCTTTTACTGCCAGCGCAACTTTATACGGCGGCATATGTTGCTTCGGAATATGTAGTCAAACTACAAAAAGACTTAAAAATGAAGCTATTCATAAGCGAAAGTACGCAAACATCAATAAGATGCAATACCAGACTGACATTGGAGGAGATGTCAGATTGGAAAAAATTCCGCGAGTGTATTGAAAACCTGCCTAAAGAGCAAATAGTGCACGTCAAAGTACCAGAGCTAAGAATAAAGGTTAAGGGAAAGCGAATTATACCTGAAGACGATCCCCCAACGGGTCTTATTCGTACACTGTATGATAATATGGTGCGATGTAAAATAAAGGCGCTTGACCCATTTTATGAATGCTGTGACCGCAGTATATACGCCTCCGTCGAACCCCTTTTCCGACGCAAATGCACGTGGCATATGTGCGTCAAATGGCTCATCAAGGTCCTAATGCTTCTAGTAATCCCACTGCCGTTCTACATAAGAATCGTTATCTACTACAAATTTGAGATGGAAGAACTGTCCAACAGAAGAAGCGTGATAGCACAGCTAGGCTTGCGAGAGAAGTTTGATATGTATAGGGAGAACGTTGTTCAATATTTTACTCCAACACATCCAATATTTCTCGTTATGTATGCTTTCTATTTTCTATCGGGATTGCTGATTGGCTTTTCTGGCCCCTGTCTGAGGAAAAAGTTGAAATCTGTCGCGATGGCTGCGCTTAGTGATATGGACAGCGTGAACAAAACAAGCGTCCTTCAAGTGATCCTCAGAATTTCACTGTGGCCGTTTAGAAAATGTGGTCTGCTCGCCTTGGTCTTTGGTCCATTATATGCTATCTTTGCAATGCCCATATGTGCTGTGATCATTGCAATCTACTGCATTCCGACAATATACCTTTCCTATAGACTAATGTATCATTCGAGGAAAAAGCTTGGACAAAATATTGAATTCGACAGTTCAAGCCAGTCTAGTAAACGACCAGAAACAGTTCAAATGATCCATAAAAAAATGATATCCATGGATCAGAATGTCCATCGACGTGGCCAAAGTTCACTTGATCTTGATGACAGATATTCCTCGTGCTTTAGCGGGAAGGGTAGGTTCAACACATTTTGTAGGCAAATCCTGCAAGTTACATTGGGACTCTTTTGTCTGACGGTAATGTTTTCAACGGTCCTGATCTTTACAGAAGCGACGGGTCTTTGTGTGGAAGTTATGGCCTTTACCATGATGGGAATCATTGTCAACGCGGGCAGCACGCTGAGATATGTTACCATGGCGCTCCTTGTTCTCGTGTACATGCATAATTGCTATGACAACGTTTATGAGAACTATCTGATATTCAATAAAACAATCATCGAGGAGATAACGGAGAAAGTAGAAGATCTGAGAAAGATTGCAAGTCTTCCTTCCAGTATGCAGGAGAATGCTGCCTTCCGGGTCAAGCCCATCGAGGCCGTGGATGAAATTCCAGTAACACTAAGTATGGAGAAAAAAGAACCTCGATGGAAGATTGGTCACTTGTTATTGTTCCTTGACTCGTACGATACACCAAGGATACCCCTTAAACTGTTTAAAAAATTCTGTGAGATCCGAGTTCATGGAGCACCCGGACCGGTTTACATAAATCTTCTTCGGGCAACTGGAAAGTTCTCCATAATTGTCGTGTTCCTGTTTTTCGTAATGCTGGTAGTGATGGCGTTTGGAAGTACACATCAAATCTCATCTACCAACCAGACCCTGGCAACATTAGCTGGTGGTTTCGTGCCGATGTTGCTGAAAAACGTGCTGTCATCAAAATCCGTCAGACTTAATTTAAAGACTCTTAGTTTCAAAGGACAAATTGACGAAATTGTGGCTGAATTCAAGCAATACTGGCCAGTATATGATTTTGTAGTGGAACAGTATGATCCAGTTGAAGAGGCTGCAAGAGAAGCTGAACAAAAAGCAAAGGGGGAAGAGGATAAGGAGATTGAAAAGGACAGAAACAAGGAAAAAGGGACTGTGAAAGATGAGTTTGGCACGAACAAGGAAATAACTACCAATAATGACAAAACTACGAAAAATGGCAAAGGCAAAGAAACAAGCGTGACAAAGGAAAACGATTTTAGTTCTGGTCACAAGAAAACTGAGCGAGTGAATGGTGAATATGCAAATGTTGTGAATCTAATAATTGATGATGATGGGAATGTTATGATGGATAATTTTAAGTCCGGAGTGGAGCGTAATAGTTTATCATCTCCTTCAAGTCAACACGACCTACAGACACGTAAAAGGCCATCAATTACAGAACCAAATGATAATGACGTTGACTTAATAATCGATCTTAGTAAAGGGGACGTCGAAAATATATGGCAGTTATACGGTACAACAGAGTCCATTCCATCTTTAACCATGCGACGTGAATCACATAACCATAGCTTGAAATTACCTTACCAACAAACAACCTACCTATAACATGACCAATCAAGTTCCTGCACTACCTGCAGTTAAGATCGACGGTCTGGTGCTTTGGGATAATAAAGGCCGTTACTAATTGTTTCTTTCTAACAATTGGACTAGATTTCCTTTCCATGAAATACGTTTCCATCAGCGTAATATGCCAGATAATGTGCACGTCAGAAGATCGTTTGGATTTCTGTATAGCAGGGGTGCACAACCCCCGGCCCGCGAACTTGTTCTGTCCGGTCCTCATGGCAAAATAAAACAAGACCGAAATCTGGCCCGCGAACAGTAATTATATTACAGACATTAGTGTTTGCGGCCCTCGAGTGGTCTTATAAAATGCAGTCTGGCCCTTGGCCGAAAAGATTGTGCACCCCTGCTGTATAATGTAGGCTGATGGGCAAATTAATTAGATCTGAAGGATAAAGCGCATTAAATGCAGGAGGCCGTTATCAGTTTTTAACACCTACGGGCCTTTAAAGAATGTACCCGGTAATTTGAATGGAATTATACTTTGTAAAATTTTCAACAACTTTGTATTTTCCAAGAACACTTTTCAGTTTTTGTTTTTGTTCTACTGAAACCTTCTTTATCAAACAAATTACCAAGGCATATTTTTAAAGGTTATCTTACGCAGTTTAAACACTACTGTATATTTTTTGAATTGTCTTTTCTTTTTTAAATATGCTCATAGCTTTAATTTTATGAACAGCTCTGTGTGTGTGTGTGTGTGTGTGTGTGTGTGTGTGTGTAATAGTTATTAATAAAGTTTAAGATCTTTCAACAGATTTATGTTATAACCTGTTTTCATGAATAGTTTTGATTCACATGGCTGTGTTTGCTGTACATACCGCTACACAAAATGAATATTTGATGGTAATGTACCGGTGTTCATGCATGTGATATATGGGTGTTTGTACAGTAGTTACATATGTTGCTTTCTTCAACGTTTAAATGTCAAAGAAACACCAAGCTTGTTATATATTGCTTTTGGTCGCTTTTACGAATAATTAAGCTATGTGTAAATGTGCTAATCTCCTGTCTTATACTTCATTGTGACTTGTTTATAGCTGCATTTTGATTCCATATATATGGATTGTGAAACGTTTGATTGGCATATGTAAGTGACGGACGTTTGAGTATGGATATTGCTGCCTGACATATGTAAGTAACAGAGGTTTGAGTATGGATATTGCTGCCTCCATATTTAATGATCGGAGGTCACATTTCTTTTCGATGCTAATGACACCCACATCGCTACCCTTGCATTACATATTAAGAAGTATTCTTTTGTTGACGATTTCCGTGGACGCGATAGTAAAGATCCATCATGTAACATAAAATCAGTTATGAGGTATAGATTTCTCCAATCCAGACCCAGCTGTCTCTTTACTTTTCCTGGTAAAGCAATAATATTGCTGTTCATGAGCGTCCTCAGGAGATGGTGGGTGGTGAATGAGATTTGCAGTATTAGCCTGGTCCTTCGTATTTTGGCTTTGCCCCTTCCACCGCTGGAAGCATTGCTGCGGACGCCCATGGTATTATCGTTTAATTTAGTGCAATACAGTTCCCCCGAAAACTACGTATGATGTAGTTTGGCTGTACTTTACAATGTATACACGAATGTGACATAATTAATCACACTTAGTTCCCTTACAGCCAATTAACTGTGTCATGTAAAGAAATCAATAACTATAAAGAAAATGAGGAACAAAATTGTAGCATGTGTATCATACAAAATTTGCATTGTTCGAATGTTGGGGGGAGGGACGGGAAGAGATGGGAGAAGGGTTTTGACCCCGCGAGTGTCAGGTTCTTTAAAAGCCGTCAGGCAAACGTTTGCACAAAGCAAAGCACGTGTAATAATTATTCTTACGTAATCATTTACTACGTTTATGCTATACGTTCAATGGATGTGCCTACAACACGGAGGTTTTCAATCGCAGCCAGATATAGCCTTCATTTCATTTAGGAATTGTGGTCTGTTATTCGTCCAGGAATGCAAACCATGATTTATTGCATTTAAAAAGAATTTAAAACATTTAGAATGTCGGATATGAAGTGATTGGTTTATCCGGTCCCAAAAATTTTTTTCAAATAAAGTGCTGTGGCAATATAAGCCCTTGCAAAACTAAAGCGTTGGAAGCGAGCGTTATTTACGTTAGCCGGAAATGAAGCAATATCAACATCATGTACATTTCTGTCTTGAAATGAAGAAAAAAGAAAAACACATCGCAGCTTTTACATAAAGGTGAAATTATGTCATGACAACATTCTGAACAGTTTTAATTAAGAGCAAATCTCATTATTAAGGTAGTTAAATATTTACCAATTTATTTTTCAATTCTTAGATGCTTAATTACATCATTAAAACAAAACGTGTCGAGTGTAAACCTTGGGTTTACCTTGTAAAAGGAGTATTTGTCAGGCAAAAATGGATGGGTTATACGGTTATAAAAATATATGACACCATTTCCTCTCATTAACACCTGTTTTAAATGTATAATGGTAACACTAGAACTGTGTTACTGGGGTTATACGATACGGTGTTAAAAGTAAGGTTTCATTGTATATAATTGTTTACAATGGTAATACGATGGCGGTGTTAAAAGTAAGGCTACATCGTATATAATTTATTACTGGCGTAATACGATAATGATGATAAAAGTCAGGTCCCATCGCAGATAATTTGTTACTGGGGTAATGCGATGATGGTGTTAAAAGTAAGGTTTCGTCATAGATAACTTTTAATGGGTAATACGATGAGGGCGATACAATTAATTTGTTAATTTCACTCTAACAGTTACCGTAAACCTCTCCACTAAACCCATGTATGTATATCACCATTGTACTGGCTGTATCCTAGCTTTTTAAAAAAAGTTCCTTTATTTTTCACTCTTTCCTTTCTTTAATAATAATTACATAATCCTATTGGCGTTGAATATCTCTAAGCAACTATCACATATCATGTATATAAGGGATACAAACAGGCAATGAAAATCGGTTGTACATAAATCGTTTCTGTTGTGAAGCTTCATAAACTTTGCCTTGGCGAGTTCGTTTCTAGAGTCACTTTGCACGGTGTAAGTTGTTGTTTCATTGGATATTACCATGCGGTGGGCGGAGTTTATGGATAGGTCAAATATATGCCTGAATTTATTTTTATATTTTGTTTTGTTTGTTAACCAGTCTTTGCCTCCTACCTGTACAGATGCAGTCACCCGATTTCAAAAATAAATTTTTGTTTCAAATTTTGTGAATTTGTGTGTCGCTAATTTGTAGTCTATATAATGATTGTGTCGACTATGATTACAATATTAAGTTTTTGGTAAAGATTACATATGATGAATTTTCTAATTAAATGGTGTCCACGTGAGTCCTTATACATTAAGTTAAGTCACCTGTATACTTATTACATCCAAATAAAGTCATTTTGTTCTAATCATCTAATTTCTTTTTAATCAATATGACATTATGCCTTTAAAAAATAGTCATTATGGGGAAAACCAAAAGCAGTAAAAAATAGTTTCATTTTATGATGGCATGGATGTAATTATTTACTAAAATTTAAATTACTAAATAAAAGCTATGCGAATGGTTAATGTATTTATTTATAACGCGTAAGAGTTTTAAATTTCAACAATGTATATTGAATAATCTAAGATAATTTATCCAAGAAGAAAATTAATTTACCCTGCTTATTTTACATTATGTTGGGACGGCTGCAAAATGCAGATTTATTCCCGTTAGGGACAAGGCGATACGCACGAGTGGTACAGGAAACACGGGGGAAAAATTGAACAAATGACACTGTGTAGGTTATCATCTTTATTGTTTCTAATTTAAGCATACATAATTTAGAATATGTTGCTATTTACTGTTATTACTATTAACATTTTACACACACACACACACGCACACACACACACACACACACACACACACCGCTCTCGGGCGATTCTGCGCATGTAAGGTTTCCGTTACCAATATTGTCGCAAAACGCATACCGAATTCGACAGATTGACGAAAATAAAATACTACAATGCTTACCATTTACAAAGTGGAAATTGTCGCCAGAACATTTTGTTTAAATAATACTAAGTTTGGACACACGGGATACTACCCATGTGTTTTCATGACTCGCGATATATCGGCCTATTCTGCGCATGGCTTTGGAAAGAAGTGATGTTAATGAATCGATCTATCGAAATGAAATATATTACTTTGGACTCTTTCTGTCTACATTTCAACTGAGAAACTAGTTCAGGTTTATAGACGACTTTACAAAATTTAACGTAACAACGCCACTAAATGGCAAGAGATATTAAGCAAACTGAACCGATCTTGTACATAAATTTTTTAAAGTTCAATATTTTATAAAAACAAAATAAGTTATTATGTTGAAGATAAACAACAATGAGTAGGATGTAATGTGTTTGCATCATCTCGTTCATGGAAAATGTTACTAAGAATTTAGAAACAGAGTATAAACGTGAGAATTTCTTGAGAATCCGTTCGAGCGGTTGACAAATTGGATAGCAGACGACAAAGTTGGCGTGGGACAACTTACAAAATTAGGAACTTGTATTAAGATACAGTATTGTTCTAGGTAAACAGCTGTCTCTATTAAATAATGTATTCGTTTTTGTATCATTCTAAACGAGAACTAATAAATAGGTTTTTCTGGGTTACAAGTTCAAGAAGGTCATGCAGTGAGTCTTCATGCTGACATTTAGAAATTACATTTTCATATGCATTTATAACATAAATGAGGGATATTTTGGTATACTTTATGAATACTTTCTTTAATTAAAGGACGATCGTTCTTTCTTGATGCAATTTTAATCCCAAAACAACACGTGATTCAATGCTTATGGAAATGATGTATCGTTGCGCAAAATTACCCAACACGCGGAATAGGCCGATTCGGTGGATATATAACGCCAATATCTGGACAGTCCAAAGTATGCTGTAATATCTGGTTGAATTCGTTCCACAACTGAAGAAATAAAAATTAAATAAAGAAAGTAATAGGATATTTACACTCTCCGATGGTATGAACATCACTCATTGCCAATACGATTAGAGTCAGTAAAAGACACCTTACTGGCTTAATCATGGCGAAGAAATTGGAGCTGAAAGCCTTTCCCAATGACACACGGAAGCAGCCGACCATGGCTGGCCAGGACAGTTATCAAGTCCGAGACTCTTGGATTACGGATCCAAAGTTCTACCAACAGAAATACCGCTGTTGATCGTCAAAGTAAGAAGTTGACGTTTCTTCTTTTCATTTTCTCAATTTGTTTGGGAGCTTGTAATAGATATTCATACACCTAAATGTAGTATTATTCCTGCTAGAAGAAAATGTCCCATTTGCTTGACGCATTTCCTCTTGTCTTCATAATCTGTATCAAGGTTTGTCGATGCTGTCCACCATCGAGTACGACTAGAGTATTTTCAAATACATCTGTTGGTAGCGACAACAATAACCATGAAGGAAAGTAAACGATTCGGCCTTTGGACAATAAAAAAAATGGTTCTTTTCTCAAGTTGTATTTTGTTCGCCATAAAAATGGTGTCAATTTTGGCATGCATAAAGTGAAAGAGAAACATTCTATGTTATGTTACGTTTGTATTTGTGTTTATCCTTTTGCTTTTAAAGAAAAAGAAGTATTTTGATAACCGAATTATTATATCATGAGATAACCAACTTAACAAAAGATGCACAAGTGCTCAAGTTCATTTCACTCCATGTTACCCTTTTATCTTTCTGGTTATATACCTGGTCAGTCAATTTTGCCAATTAATTAGCGAAATAACAACATTTTTTGTGGGGAACAAAATACTTCAAAATCTAATGTAAATGTTTATCATGGCATTAAAAATGATCATATTATCATTTTCCACATTATATACGCAGTATCAGGATCTGTGTGCCACCAGTCTATTTTTCTGTGATATCTGTACTGCTTCTTTTCTGGTATAATTTATAATTTAAGCAAAATATGACAAAATATGCCGCACGGATTACATGTAGACGCACGGATTACAGGTCGGCGCAGAGATTACAGGAAAAAAAGACATAAACGCACGGGCTTCAATACTGTCAGGCCCGGCCCTAGGATGTGTGGGGCCAAAGACCGCATGGGAGGCCCAAGGCACATAGCGATGAGCGCGGGAACCAAAGCAACAACAAAAATGCATTGCCTAAAAGCGCGGGTCACAAGGCGGTTGCCACGTTATCCTTGCCCTACGGCCGGGCCTGAATACCATTGTATCAAAGCTGTACAAATATTGATCTGGTATCCTTACATGGCTGGACCGGTTCCAGTTGGTTTGATACATCAAATGCCTTCCAAAATCAGATTGGCATATGGCTTTCGATCTGTCGTTCTGTCCTTCTAAACTGCTTTCTGTCCGCTTTGGTGTGTAACACATACATAGGTTATACGTTGTGTATTGTTTTCAACTCTTTCACAATTCGTGCAAGAATAAAATTACTTTGCTTGCAAATCGCAAATATTTGCCTGACCACATGGAGAATGCTTTGATTCCACGAACTCGAACGCTTCACTCATGCCACGACCAACTTGAAAACACAGCCAACAGTGCATGATTCCTACCTTCAGCAATACAAGGAGTTGTTGCAACAACAAAAAATGGAAGGAAACATTATTTTCAAGGAATACTATGTTATCCAACTCGTCTGTTGCAAAATTCAACATTGGTACTTGCAGGAGTGAGAATGGTAGGTTAGCGCAACCCACTTCTTGTATTGAAGAGTATTTTTGCTCACTACAAGCTGGGGTCGGCTGGGATGGGATGGAGCAACACCATTTTTAGCACATGATAGGCTATACATGGCGGCACTTCGTGGAGGGATAACACAGGCCGACGTCCGGAAGAACCACCGACTCACGGAAAGCTACTAGCAAGCTTTCTAACATACCCACTCTGGTCTAGCCGAGACTCGAACTCACGCAGACAGAGGTGAGATGTGTGTCTGTTTCCTAAAGGCTAGCGCCTTACATGTCTATGGCAACTGGGGATTCTTGCTCACGACAAATCGTCAACATACTTTAAGTGTAAATTCGAACAAAAGTACGCTAGAAACAAAGAATGAAGTAAAAGCTTTAGGTATCCAACGGATTAAGAAAAGTAGGACGTTTCATTAAACTATTCTTCCTTAGTTCACTTCTTCCTTGAATGGAAAAGCAACAGTTAGAGTGAAATGGGACTACACACTAATTTAAGGAACGAGAAAAGCTGTTTACCGTGACCTGCTTTCGGTGGCGGTTATAGGTACTTTCCAGTGTGAAAGTATCATAGGTTTTATGACTGTGCAACTGTTTATTGCTATGTTGATACCTACGTCTATATAGCAACTTACAGTAACAGGAAAGTAATTTTACCTCGTATTTTGCAAGCAAAAGTATTACTTGATCTTCCTACAAACTGCCTCAGAAAATTCATTTTGACGTCAGTCAGTTTCCTCTACAGCAAATACTACATATCTCGGATTGAATATTTAATAGTGAAAATAGAGATTATTTTATTTTTTTAAATCTTAGCTTCAATAAAAAAGGATCAAATTCAAAGCTTGGAAGTAAAATATATTTCTGTGGGATTACCATTTATTTAGATGTAAAACAAGCAGTCCTTGCAAGTTATTTGCAATATCATCATCGACTGCCCCCCCCCCCCCCCCCGCTTAAAATCAGAACGCCACAATCGTCAACAAACACGTAAATATGAATCTAGATAAATCCCATTTAATTACTATCAAGGTGAGAGATTAGCACAAAATATGTACACCAGGTTACGGAGAGATAGTAGCTTATCAAACAACAATCTTTTCAAACTCCACTCGTCATTTAGCAATAGCATGAGTCATCTAATTTGTTGATTTAAACAGGATTTATTTACAGAATTCATCATGGAAAATACACAAAATCTAACATGAGATATAGAGCATTGAGTAAGCCTTTTGTCAAGTCCTTTGTCAAGTCTTTTGTAAAGACTTTTGTTAATGAGGAGAGAGCTTGAAATAAGCTTTTTGTTCCGCTCAATTTATATATCTCTTGTTCGAGTTTGTGAATTTTTCGTGTTGAATTCTGAAGGGGAAAAAAACCTGTTTAAATCAACAAATTTGATGATTCATTGCAATTTTAATTTCCCATGAAATGGATCTTGTATTTGTCACTGATATTTGCGCACATTGGGGAATATTCAAGATTGAAATTCTTCATAGAGACAATTATACAATAAATTGTATCTCAAAACTTTATTTTGTGGAACAGTGAAACACGTTTCACACATTAGCCTATAGAACTAGAAAAAGAAATATCACGTGCAACATGGCCCTACGAAAATTTATAAAATAGTTGTAGAGACAGAATTGAAATTAAGTCTTTTACTCAAAACTGGGATAGGGGAACGTGAGAAATGCAGTTACAGGATTTGTATCGGAACAATTTGATGACACTGATCAACGAAATGTAATTCAATTTTGTATCCCTTTCAAATGGAAATAGATTAATCTTCGATAATACCTGTTAGAGATGATTGCAAATAATGCAAACTTAAATTCCTGACCCTGTATTCTTCAAAGATTTTAAATAAAATCTCAAGTTCAAACTGAAAATCAGAAAATTGAAAAGTATCACCATGAAGTTCCGAACAGGGTCTTCTAAATTGAGATTCCTCTGTTGGTGTGCTAAATTTGATTAAGTTGATTCCTCCATATATACTATATGAGGATCGTAATTTGAGCTTATTAACCAGTTTCTTAATTAACCCGTTTCTTAAGTAACAAGTTTCGGAAATATGGGTCCTGGTCTTCTTTGCTGCTTTGTAGTCCATATTGTATCCTCAAAGCAAACCATTCTTCTGGTGGCTTAATATGGAAAATTATCAGGATTCTAAGCTGGATAATAAAACAAAATGAAACAAATGTTATTATCTCTTATTCCTATTCATCTGTTTTATCAACTCCCGTGGACATACTTGGCATGTGACGAAGCAGTTCTGAAGTTTAAAACCTGTAAATATTTGAACTGAGAACCGAAATATGTAAAATATTTCACTTGAGAGATAAATACCGTACATCACGTATCCACTTGTAATTTTTCCCGTGGAAGTAATTTGGTTTCCAGGAAGAAGCTCCACTTGAGGTCTGAACATAGCTAAACAAGTCTAAAGCACAGAGTGCAAAACATTACCGATATTCATCCCCACACCAATTTTATGGTGTCGATACCACCAAACTATTCTTGATTGAGTGGACAAAGCTTTAAAACTTGTCAGTAAAAAAAAACAAACTTAGGCCTCATTTTTAACATAATAATTACAGCTTTAAACTTAATACGATTGTAAAGTGAGTTGTTAAATATCACAGATCACCCGTTTTTATTTCTGCAGAGAGAGAGAGAGAGAGAGAGAGAGAGAGTCAGTGGACATTACCAAAAAAAATTGTGCTTTACTGATTAGAGGGTCATGAAATGTGTGTACTGTTACAAATATCATAGCTTGTTTTATTACTCTTGTAAATTTCAAATACCGATATTTATTAAACGTCCATAGATCATCCAAAGAGTGGTAAATGCATTAAGTAAATAATATGTCAGATACCGCTCTTAGCTCGCTTAGCGTTGTAATAGAGATGTCATTTTTGTTGTTGTTGTTGCTGCTGCTGCTGTTGCTTTTAACGGCACTTTTAACACATTATTAACTATATCGCGCCAATGAAATGGGAACTAAATGTCTCTTCTAAGGATATATAGAGGCAGAATGTTTCACATTTAAACGGTTAGTAAAATAAAGAAGAAATCGAAACAAATAAATACACTTCCAAATCTCGACCCTTGTTCTAAAGTGTGACTATCAGACACTTCACCAAAGTTTAGGTTCAACGAATATTTTGGCTAAAGCTGACATATACTTCTCTTAACAATACAATATTAAAAACAAATGTCATAGTTTGGGAACAATAAAGTATTGTACACACATTTCCTATGCGGCTTTCAAAACGCAACTTTTCTTGTGCGTTCCACTTAAGTACAGTAAAAACCCATTTTTTAAGAAGTTAATACTGTTGCAAGTGGAGGGAAGAATGGTTGAATTAAATGTTCCTAAATGTATTTTGGCTTTGACCTTATGAATAATATACTAGGTTGTATTTTAGGATATGCGCTTGTTGTTTTCATATTGCCAAATCCAAGACGGTGCCTAGTCAAATAATTGAACCATGTCCAAGAGGAAAGCTAAACTTTTGAAACAATACCGATTGTATGAAAAAGAAAACTAATAAGAATGTTTCCAATTTCCTTTACGTTTTTTTTCTGAATATTTTGAGTACAATACTGGTAGGAACAAAATAAAAACAAGATATATATATATATATATATATATATATATATATATATATATATATATATATATATATATATATAAAAATGCCGCAGACATGTAGCATGATGTCCCACCCAGTCACATTATCCCTGACACCAAACCTCTTAATGCTGAGCGCCAAGCGAGGCAGCTGTTAGTACCATTTTTGTAAGTCTTTGGTATGGACTCACTTGGGGTTCGAACCCGCGACCTCCTGCATCCGAGTTGGACACTCTAACCAATAGGCCACCGGAGCGGTCCATACTTGTATGTGGAAACTGAACCACGATATGAACTTATTCCTTTAAAAGCGCGGGAATAACGAAAGGTGGAAAATTCTGTTCACTATGCTCCCAAATGAAGCTCAAAATCTCAGCTACACACAAATAAGAAACAACAATTCAATTTTAAAATCGGCCCTCATAGTTTTAGAAGTGTTTTACTGTCGAAATAGATCGCAAAGATACGAAAACGTCCGAACTAAAATAACATTTTGTTCATGCTGTATGAAACAAATTTAGGTGAACAGTATAGTATATTATTCGCCGTATACTTGAGTTTTTGAGTACTTAGGAAAACAAAGTTTTGGTCCTAAAACGATTAAACAGCATTTATTTTTATTTAACTTTATTCAAATCATTTACTTTAAAAAATAGTGTACATACTTATTCTTTGCCATAATATCCATCCAAATTTCATTATTCGTTATATGAGAGACACACGTTTAGGTGTTTTGTACAGGACACTGCTTTGAATGAATGTAATAGTAACAAATCACTAGTTTTATTGATGATTACGAGTTCCAAAACTACATCTGATAAAGGTAATGAGTACTCCAGAAATATTACACGACTAAGAACAACTGAGCTCATTTGAACTTGATTGAAAATTTGGTTACGGAGGCCTATTAGTACCAAAGTATAGAAAAATCTGGGAACATAGCCTTGGGCGTCCGCACATAGGGGCAAGGGGGTGGGGATTTCATCCATACAGATGTTTTGGCCTACGTCCGTAAAACTTAATAGCTGA
The DNA here is from genome assembly GCA_028554795.2 of Sinohyriopsis cumingii. Lineage (NCBI taxonomy): Eukaryota > Metazoa > Mollusca > Bivalvia > Unionida > Unionidae > Sinohyriopsis > Sinohyriopsis cumingii. The sequence goes on from CM068829.1 coordinate 46,453,605, forward strand.
CCACTACATTTTTGCACCCAACCCTGGAAACATTTCTGCGGACCATATCATCTGCAAACATTCCTCAAAATAAACAAACTTCAGATCTGACCTAAATGTTATGGACATTATTCAAAATTTTATTTAAAAATCTCATTTAGAACCAACTCGATATCATAAAAAGTCTTTTAGTGAAAACCAGATGTCAAGATGACCAATCATTCAGTAGCGATAACATTCTGAATATGACCACTGCGCAGCCATATCGAAGTGCGAGTTGCACAATTTTCATTTACGACCTACTAGACCAAGGCAGGAATGTGTATGTGTGTGTGTTTTATTGTGCAGAACCACTTTTCTCCTTTCAGTCATAGTGACCTTGACCTTTTACTCCCCAAATCAATAGGTTCCCTTCTTACCTCAAGTGCAAACCATCTACAAAGTTTGGTTGAAGTCTGTGATGTAGAACTAATTGTATTGCATGGAAAGCAGTTTTCTTCTTGCAGTTGTTTTTCCATCAAAATACATTCTGAATTAATGGCAACTCAGAATACAATTAATTGATATATATATATATATATATATATATATATATATATATATATATATATATATATATATATATATATGTGTGTGTGTGTGTGTGTGTGTGTGTGTGTGTAACCTGTTATGCATATTCAATTTACTTTGTTTTTCTTAGTTTTATTTTATTTTATTTCATTACATGCTATTGTAATGTAACATTGTATGTTGGACTTGGCATTTTCCAAAATTGAGTTAATTTCTGCTTGACCCAGATTTATTTTTTATTTTATTCATTTTAAATAACTAATAAATAGCTAAATTATTCTCATTGTGTATGGGTTTAAAATCAGTATTATTATGTATAGATGAAGTAAATATGTTTATTTGGGTCAAAGTTTTTTAATTTCTTAAGTGAATTATACATAATCCAGAGTATTGTTTTGTTGTTGTTGTAGGGTTTAATGCCATTTTCAGCACAAGATCGGCTATTTATGGCGGCCAGTATAACTGGTGGAGGAAGAACCCTGGAAAAGTCCATGAAGAACCACCAACCCTCAAGACGCTAGTGGCAAGCTTTCTCACGTACCCACCTCATTTACCCACCTTATTATTGTTTTGTAAACATCAGGATCATTCTAAAAGGTTATTTTCCATTAGGTAATGTTTTTTTTTTAATTTTAGAAAATGCTAATTGTAACTAGAGGTCAAGTAAAGAACTATATAAGAGTGTAAATGAGAGGATTTCATCAGTTGCTTTTAAGATCTAGCACCTTGAAATTGTGTTATATGTTGTGTCCAGTATTTGGGCTGAAAAATGTATTTCTTCAAATTATTGAATTCAAGTGATTATTTTCCCTGGAAATACAAAAGTGCTCTGATAAAATTCTTGGATAGAGACATTCACTGGAATTTATAGTGTATTCAAACCTGGAATTATGTTTATGTGATTTAACAAAAGACTGTTGGCACATCAACACACAAGAAGTTATAATAGAAAAGTTATCACCTTCAGGTTTCGGATTTATTCTGGCCTTGTGCTGAGTAGTATTCAGGACTTTAAATTATTATGACTTGTATCTGTAATTTTTAGATTATTTTGGGATTTAATTCGCAATACCGTAGGTTCTTTTTTCTCATTTTCACTCAGTATTCAAGGAAATAAACTATTTGTTACATTTTACAAATCTTGTTGTCTTTTACTCGTTTCTGTTACTTATTTTAAGAGCATATACTCGCTACCAACTCTTATTCACACATGTATCTACAAAGTCATATATCCATTATCCCACAAGTATGCACACACACACACATATGTGCACATACACACACTCACACACACACGTGCATGCACGCAGACACATATACTTTTTAATAAAATCAAACATAAATCATGAATAACAGTTCTTACAAGCCTTTAGGATATTCTGGATCACACAAGGGCCAAAGCTCCATAAAATACATGTATTATGAAAATCCATTGATCGCCAAACTCATCTGTGACCTTGTAAACATGCATATTTCATAAAATGTATCTGACAGCAAATTAAAAAAAGGTGAATGCTAGATCGGTCACAAACCAGTGTGATTAACTACTCAAACTTTATCACAAGTTACCGTAATACAACTGTAACATGCCACTGAAATCCAGTGATCATCATGGAAGCCAAGACCTTGCTAACATTGTTGTCACAAAGATTCACAGTAAATTCATTTGATATTAAAATGTTCAAATGCTACAGTATCCACAAGCCAACAGGCTGCCCAGTTATAAAGAGCAATAACTTTAAGATATACATAACAAATGAACTAACCATCAAATATGAGCCCTTGGAAGAAAGCTTCAAAGCAAATCTACCTGAAACCTAATAAAAACAGTTGTGGGTGCCAGTGTTCACAAGATCATGCAAAGACAGATGGACAATGACTACTTCAGTTCTTGACCTTAGTAATAGGGGAATAACATTGACTACATAATGACGATATAGTGATACACAATATCATGTGAAACTTGCAACAAAATAACAACCAAAACTTAATTCATTTCGAATTACTTTATTTATTATGACAAATCTGCTTGTTAACTGAACAGATTATCATCAGCAGTGATTCGACTACATCCAATATTTCAAAGACTCAATTGAATTGGTTTTAACCATCCTAAATACTAGCACAATTCAACAGCAAATAATAAATACAATTCCTCTAAAGAAATATTACTTGGACAAAAATGTAATATTTACTATCTAGATACATGTATCAACATTTTTAAATGACTTGAAAATAATCTCATTGTTTAAAAGGCACAAATGGTGATCCCCTCAACAGATTCTATGGACTAAATGGTGCATCTGTAGCACCAAATAATAAGACTTGACTGGAATGTATCACCTTACAGGATATAATACCTACAGCAAATAATAAGACTTTACTGGAATGAATCATCTTGCAGGATATAATAACTACAGCAAATAATAAGACTTTACTGGAATGAATCATCTTGCAGGATATAATAACTACAGCAAAATATATGAAAGTTCAACTATAACTTTTCCACCTAGGAAATAAATGTTTGTAGTATAGGTAAAAATTCAAGGTGTAAATCAAAGAATGTTGAAAATATAACAAATAATTTCTAAACAAGATTCTCTTGGAATATATTTAAACTGAACTGCAAATGGACTATATTTATCATCATTAAGCATCATTATAAAAACTTATATGGCTTTGATTTAATCCAGATGATCCTAATAAATATCCTTTCTAGAATGACGAGATAAATATGAATATACATGTACAGTGTATTAGAAATATTCACATGGGAAAGAGCACTCCATCCAACACATGTATATATGGCAAAACAACTTTGTATGAAGTTATTGTTTTTAATAGTTCTTGGATCTGAAAATCTGAACATAAGATATATAAAACTAATCATTTGAACTATCATAGCTGGAAAAAACCCAACTCAGAAATATGGAGAAATTTATGCCTGTAATGTTTCTTATCATTCTAGTTTTTGGTCTTGGCATCAAACAAATTTTAAAGTGCATTATGGCAAGTTATTATTGCAACCAATTCAAAAACTTTGGCAGGAAGTGACTATTATAAAAAACAACTACATAAAGGTATGAATATTTTGCTGGCAACATGCAGGTTCTGCATACTGATACTGTATAATGATATCAAGAATGATCTGTATTGATGATCTGAAAAGCAGGGGATCAATATAAATATAATGAACATGGCAATATAAATGTATAGTAATGATATGACAACAGTATGAGCATTATATAATAAATGTGTGATGATGTAGTAACATTAAAAGGTATATTAAATAAATATAACATGATACTACCATGTCAATGCATTAAGATATACATATGACAGATTAAAGGGAATAAATATTTCATACATTAATGAAATATTAAAATTCTGAGGTCAGGATTACATCTTACTGCTCCCCTTCAGCATTAAAAATATACAAAACTGAGCTAATATGAGTCATTCCCTTGTGTTGAAACAATAAATAGTTTTTGTCTGATGTTTTATGGCACAGTAACACAAAAAGGTTATTAGGTACAGAGGCAACTGGGGTGAAGTGTCTTGCCCAAGGGTAAGTGATGGTAGCCATCTTTGGCTGACCTGATGGTAGGATTTGAATCTATGTCCTTTCAATTGTAAGCCTGGTACAGTAACCACTGACCTACCATGTCTCCTCAGTGAATAGAAAAATAAGGTACACTCATGACAATATTATTAGCATGGTTTCATAACCTTGTGGTAATTTAACTTGAACAACAGAATTATCCTAATGAACTGTGACCTATTTATTATATCCCTCTTTGTTTTCCTTCTACATTTTTAGTATTGCTTCTGCTTCTTGTTTTTTTAAATGGTATTCAGTGCTTTTCAAGTAGACTAACTGTGCTCAGAGAGCGTTCTGTAGAAAATCAAAATTAACTTGGAAGTAATGGTGCAATAAATGACCTTGTTTTAAAATCTAAAATTGAAATAAACTTTCTAAGTCCTACTTACATTTAGTGAATGAAAAACTATAAGCCTGGTGCTACTTAATATCATTTCTTTTCTTTTTTCTTCTGTTTTTTGATTAGGTTTAGATTGGAGCTTTCAATAAAATAATCTCTCAGAATAAAGAAAAGTTGAAAATATTTGAAGGAATTTTCCCTTCCTAAATTCTTTTGGCTTCAGTCATTACTCTAATTCATATTTTGAATTAACATAAGTGCCCTCAATAACATAGGAGTTTAGGTCCAATACACATTTAATAAAAATCTGAATTTTAACTTCTTTTACTTTGGTACATGCCCATTTAGACAACAGGCTCAATGAAGTTAGTGTTAAAGATTATGCCGTAAGCCATCTCATGTAACCATCAGTGTTTCTTTCATCAAAGAGGTGACAAGTGTCCAACTAGATACTGTATGCCTACATCCTTCCAACCTGCCACTCCTAACATGTCCAACAGTCCCCCTAGGCCTTGTCCTCCTCCTCACCAATGAATGGTATTGTATTCTGAATACAAGTCAATTTTCAAGTCAATTATTAGTTGAACAATCTTAAGAAGAGTGGACTTCCAATTTGCACAGGTACCTGATTTCAATGTTTGTAGTTTCAGAAAGAGAAAAATATACAGTCCTCATGATTTCAAATGAGTATTTCTTTTATATTATTACTATCTGATTCAAAGAGTTGGCAAAACATTATTTTTCTTGCATTCTACATTTTGACCTCCTTGACTCCTCACATCACTCTGCTCAATTCTGGCAGATAAGAAAAGTTACACATATACACAAATACATATAAAATAACTTGTAGATAATTTACATTAATTCAATATGCTAAAATATACTTCTTTCATGCATAACATTTAAAAATAAGTATTTTATTCATCATTTTTTTTTCTCCTGGAATTCAAAGTCCGACTCTTCAAATTTTGGATCTGATTTTTGAAATTTAGATCCTGAATTTCTATTCAGAGCATTGCATGTGACACACAACTTTATAAATAGTTAATGTTTTATTATATAGCACTGTTCCCAGACCACTAGTCAGTGCTGACTGCTTTTGTGGGAAGGGTGCTGGCTACCAGTCTGGGTATTTTAGGCACTGTAAAGTCTCTTCTGATGGTAGCATCAGTACGAGAGGACATTCTTATGCACGTCTCTGGTGTATTTAAGATAACGTTTGCACTGCAATTAAAAACAGAGAGTAAATAAAGCCAAGTTTATGCCCAAAATGCATCTAGTGAATGCTACCATTTGCAGCCTATTAAACCTCTGAAAAATTAAGACAGGAAACAGGCTACTAAAACACGCAAGAGAAAACACCTGTGTGATCTAGCATAAACAGGTTTTTTCTTCTAAGGGAATTTTTATGTGCATTTTATGTGCATTTGTCCATTTATAATGGACCATTGAAGCATTAACAATGAAATAACAACATACTGTTGTGGTGGTGATGGCAGGGTTCAGTGGGGTTAGTTGAGGTGTTTTGCCAAGTCTGGATTATTTGGAATCCAGAAAAATGAAATATGATATTCTTGATGGGTAGTGATAACAAACTTATGCTAATGGACAGAATGACACTGAATGACAGAAAGGGGGGGGGGCAGGAGTGAGTGGTCAAAAGTACTGGCTTTACCAGTCACTGCCATCTCACTTATGTCCATCTGATTCAAGTTTCAGGCTTAATCAAAGTGGGTATGTGAGAAAGCTGCCAGAAACTACCAATGGATCAGTGGTTCATACTGGGGGCTTTGTGGGTTCTTCCTCCAGGTTTACAAGCCCACCATGCATAGGCTATTCTGCACTGAGACATGGTGTTAAACCCAAAATAACGATAACTGACGACGGGCAACAGACCGTCCCTTAAGTTGTAATGGTCTATGACTAGTAGAGCCAAAACTTGATGTAACAAGAGTTATGACAAGGAATCTCAACAAAAAAGTTGGGAAAAATATTCTTTAAAATGGATAGAATTGCTGTACACAATATTTTGTAGAACTGATTCTATTAAATATTTACATTTCCTAACTTATTTTTTTTATATATCATCTTTTTGGAAAAATAACGTAAATCTTGTGGAATGTAATAATATCTGTAATATATATCATCACATTTTAAATGAAAAAATAGTCTATGTAGCCAATAATCATTTTGTAAAACATTATCATTTCCATCCTCTTCATCACTGTAATCATTGTTATTATCTTGCTGATAAAAGGCTGGTACAGACCTATATAAAAAGTATCTTATAAAACTAAACAAACAATATATAACTATTTCTGATGCCAATAGTACTTCTGTCACAAATTCTTGAAAGCAATCCAACTTCAATACATATGTAATACCATAAAAATAATAATAATAATAATAATAATAATAATAATAATAATAATAATAATAATAATATTTAGTACTATAACATTTTAAGTTATTAAAAAGAAAAAAACAGAAAATACAGAAAACATTCTCAATCTGAAAAATGTATATATGTTTGATATTCCTCAAGTGACAGATACAACTGCAAATTATTGTACATTTTTATCAAATTAATGAACACTGATCTGGAGCAATATTTACTAATATGTAGGTGAGGGGGATCAAATTAATTTTTAAAATACTTGCCTGTCACTACTGCCTTGCTTATTTTTGGGAGATACTAAGACCCATCATCTCAGAACATACTTTAAACTTCTCATTAGACAGTCTATTCTAAAAGTCAAGAAGAGAGAGAATCCAGAATCAGTCTGACTAACATGACATCAACTTACAAAAGATACTCTTGTTCTCTGACTTTAAATAGACTAAACTTAGGCCATCAAAGTGGTATAGGAGGAAGAAACTTCCAACAGTGATAGGTTAAGTATTACATTATTTAAATTAAGTTTTATCCTCACACAGACACACAAACACACAGACACACAACAAAATCTGCCTTCATAATACTCATCATTATTGCCTTACTGAATTTGCAGTTCAGAGGAAGACTGATGGCCTTAAGAGACTGTAACAAATGACTATATTCACCCCTATGGTATGGGTCTCCGCTACTGTAAGTTGGCAGAAGACCGGGCCATGTTTTTGTGCCATAACTATTGGACCCAAAGAAAATATGCCTTCACTCTGGTGTGCCAAAGACTGAATGGTAAAAGGAGGAAAAAGAGGTGTAAGGATGCCAAAACATGGCACTTAATAAAGGGGAATGATACTGATCTAATTCCTTTTCCCATTCTGATTAGTTTACAGAGACTAACTATCCTCAGAGGGAATGGTCAGTAGAATGGAGACAGGGGTTATACTGACCTCATCCCTGTCCCGGTACTGCTGATAGGACTCTTATGACCACTGACTTGAAGGCCACTGACCAGTGATTGATGACCATCACCCAGTGACCAGTCAGGTGACAATGATCTGAAGGATAAGAATCCATCAGATAAGACTGAAGCGCTTTCTCTTCTCAGGGATGTGTGACCTGGTCACCATGACCTTAACTGGGCCTCTGGCCCTCCCTCCCTCTGGAATGCTCCACTGTAGGAATAATGTACCCAAACACAAAGTGATGGAAAAGGGATGAGTGGTGAAGAGTACCACTAGCATATACTTGTGCAATAAAGTGACCCCATAGGGCACTGAAACACAGATTCCATACCCTCCTGGGATCAAGGAGTGCCTATCCTGATAGACTTCGTGAGTCTCCAAGAACATTATTTAGTACTATACTCTCCTGGGACCAAGGAGTTATGTTTCAAGTCCTGTAGGACAGGCTGGGGCAGTAGTCTTCCCTATGAATGAGAAAGAACACATACCTTCCTGGCATTAGGAAGAGAAGGATTCCATACTCTTCTGGGATTTAGGAGTATATTGTGAACAAGGGCATTTCTGTCTCCCTTTGTATGTGTGCCAACTCTCAGCCAGGTCTCAAATATCATCAAGCCATAAACAATAGAACAGACAAATTGTGCAAGACAAACATATTTGGTGAGAATTCCATGGGGCCTTCTTCTGCCCCCCAGTTCCCTACATTTTGTGATATTCCTGAAAAGAAAATATCCACTGCCAAAGCTAGTACTCTGGAAATAAATATGCAAATATTTTGTTTCAAAATTATACTGCCAAAGGAGCAAAATAAAATTATTTTAACACAAATGGCTAAAGTTGTACTGCCTAAGGAAATATTTATCAGCAACTGTACAATAAAATAATCGATTTTATCAATAATCAAAACATAATAATATTAATAATAATGAGGACTCTGTATAGTGCCTAATCTTTAGAAGCTCTATGCGCTTTACAACACATAATGATATTACAAAAAAAAATGACCATGAAATTAGAAAACAGAAAATTTGCTGAAAATATTTAAGGTAAGGAAACATTATTAGGTCTTTAAGTATGTTCTTGCAATCAAAATAGGTGAGTTTTAAGAGCACTCTTGAAAGAGATCACTGTGTCTTTGTGACTAAGTTCAGTGGGCAAATCGTTCCACATTGCTGGACCCTGGCATGCAAAAGAACGTTGCCCATATGACTTCATTTTCATAGTGGGAATAATATGAATACAAGTGTCAGAAGAGGAGGGTAAGTATCTTGCTGGTGTGTACACATGGGTGAGGTCGGACAGGGATGTCGGACTTGAGCCCACAGTGAAGCATATCACAGAGAACAAATTTTGTGTTTGATTCTGGATCAAATGGATAGCCAGTGTAGGGTACAGAGCAGTGGGGAGGTGTGCTCTGATCGTGGTACTCTAAGTATGATCTGAGCAGCTCTGTTTGAACTTTTTGAAGTTTCTGGAGCAGATATTGAGATGAACCAGACATAATTGAGTTACAGGGTACGGAGCAGCGAGGTGTGCTCGGATCATGGTCTTCTAAGGATATCCGAGCAGCTGTGTTTTGAACTTCTGGAATTTTCTGGAGTAGATATTGAGACATAACTGCATATCTGAGTATATTTGATGAAGCAGTGCTATAAATTAACTGCAATGCAGTATTTGAACACACTGCCTATGGTAATACTTCTAACTGGCATTCGATTTGTTGAACTAAAAAACAAAACATTCACGAGCACTGTGTAAAGTGCTATTAATAACTGAATTCCCACAATGATAAACAATAGGAATTACAATTAAACACCATAAAAAGGGTAGTGATACCTATAATATGCAAATATAATACACAAGTACTGCCAAAGCAAGTACTAAATGAAATTCTGGAATGCTCCACTGTAGGAATAATGTACCCAAACACCAGGTGATGGAAAGGGGATGAGTGGTGAAGAGTACCACTAGCATATACTAGTGCAATAAAGTATGGTGATCTATTAAAGAGATATTTTGCAATCAAATATTGAAATGGGAAAATGTGAATAATTTGCCCCCCATTTGAACATTACAATGAAGACAATTTTCCAAGAGTGAACAGCACACAATTTAGCATGACAAGCACCTGATGAGAAGAGGAAAAGTAGCCCACATGAACTGAAGACAGGATTGTCAGACTGGTTCTGGGTTTCTCTTTCTTCTAGATTTCTATAATGTTCTATATAATGGGAGGATTAAAGGTAATAGTGACTGGCATTGTATTATTGTAGCTATAACATATTTCCAAAAACTTAAAGGATTGTTGTATAGTAACATCATTTTAGTAATTTAACAACCAGTTTCATATGAGACATGAGTTAGTTATGAGATAATCCCCATTTCTACCCTTATTTATGTACAGTATTAACGATTACAGCACCATCACTAAATACACATGAATACATATTGTAAGTACAACAAACAGTGTGCCATTTAAAAAGTGCAATAAAAACGTTTTAAAAAAATACAAAGCAAAATCAGATCTAAAACAAATGAAAGCATTACGAGTGCACAGATTGAAAAAATAAATTACGCCAAACTGAATACATAGCCATTTTATTTTATATGGTTGATCTGGAATTTGATATGGATATTCAATCTGTAATTCTATATGACACTTCCAACTTAACTAATTTGGTGTTGCACACTGAATATTTAACATTTACAATGCTAATTTGTTTTGAATTTCATTCACATTATATTTAGAAAGCATAAAAGTGGGGTATGTAATAAATACAACACTATATTTGTCTTTTGTTCCAAGGTGGAGGACAGAACGCGCTTAATATGGCTTATACATATCTCTTGGCCAGACGTGACCTGTTCCTTCATCATATCAAACATGTTCTTTCTGCAAACTCAGAAAAAAAACATAGTTGTGTGCATACAATATAAGGATGCTTTTTGAACATGCTGTAGTATTTTGAGAAATAATTTAATGGTTTTCCTATTCTTGGTAATGGCAGTCTAATGATGGTTCAGCATCATATATATCAAACTAAAATCCATTTATGCCATAATGCTTCCATTTAAATCTGGTCATCAGTATAAAACTGACAGCCATTTATGCCATAATGCTTCCATTCAAATCTGGTTATCAGTATAAAATTGACAGCCCTTTATTCTATGATGCTTTCTGTCAAATTTGGTCATCAGTATAAAACTGATAGCCCTTTATTCTATGATGCTTTCTGTCAAATTTGGTCATCAGCATAAAATTCACAGCCATTTAATCCATAATACTTTCATTCAAATCTGGTCATCAGTATAAAACTGACAGCCATTTATGCCATAATGCTTTTATTCAAATCTGGTCATCAGTATAAAACTGACAGCAGTTTATTCTATGATGCTTTCTGTCAAATTTGGTCATCTGTATAAAACTGATAGCCCTTTATTCTATGATGCTTTCTGTCAAATTTGGTCATCAGCATAAAATTCACAGCCATTTAATCCATAATGCTTTCATTCAAATCTGGTCATCAGTATAAAACTGACAGCCATTTATGCCATAATGCTTTCATTCAAATCTGGTCATCAGTATAAAACTGACAGCCATTTATGCCATAATGCTTTCATTCAAATCTGGTCATCAGTATCAAACTGACAGACATTTAATCCATAATGCTTTCATTCAAATCTGGTCATCAGTATAAAACTGACAGCCATTTATGCCATAATGCTTTCATTCAATTCTGGTCATCAGTATTAAACTGATAGCCTTTTATGTCATGATGCTTTGTCAAATTTGGTCAACAGCATAAAATTTATAGCTCTTTATTCTATAATGCCTTCTGGCAAATTTGGTCATGAGCATAAAATTCACAGCCCTTTATTCTATAATGCTTCTGTAAAATCTGGTCATCTGTACAAAACTGATACCCCTTATGCCAAATTGCTTTCTGTCAAATCTGGTCCATTCTTTAAAAGAAATCATTTAAACATTTTTTTTTATATTAATGTTGGCAATACCTGATGACAGATTTTTGGTTGGCATCATTTGTACAAACCTGTAAGCCCTTCCTATGAGGATTCTTTCTGTCAAATTGAGTGCTTGCTGAGAAAAGTTAGGTTCTATTTTTATTCATGGCAGCTATATTTCAAGTCAAATTGACATCATTTGCATAAACCTGAAAGTCCAGTATGCTATGACACTCCTGGCATTCTCTTTAGCAGTTTTTGCGGAAAGAGTTCTTCAAAGTTTTCTCCATTTTTAGCAACAGTGGCCATATTTGATCATGGATCACCATTATTTGTAAAAAGTTTGCTCTCTGCCAAATTTTCTTGAATCTGATCCAGTGATTTCTGTGTTGGATGAAACAAATGTTGATACATGACAGTCAACAAAAAAAGTCCTGCACATTGCTTTTAAATTTTCTAAACCTGCATTACACAATACAAAATCTGATGTAAATAATTCACACCAGACATAAAAGACTCTTCGCAACTCTGCATCTATGTTTTAGTATATTCAAAGATATGTTAACTAAGCAAGATGACTATGTGTGTGTATACATACATACACACACACATATCTATATATATATATATATATATATATATATATATATATATATATATATATATATATATATATATATGCCCACATATGAAAAGAGTATTTAAGCAAAAGAAACTTAAACAATTTTGCATATATGTTTCCCCTAAATCGTTTGGAAATGAGCAAATTGGTCATAGAAATTACTGGGAAAACTTATAAACATCATTATCACAGGCAATAGTAATAGTGTCTAAAGTTGTGTATATCTACTTAAAAAATGCATGCTAACAAATACAGGAAAAAGGTGGGAAACCACATGATATTATATCACAAAAGAAACAATCTAAAATAACATTAATATAAAACCAACACATAAATGAAGTTTTTCATTTACATGAATGAAAATGAGGACAACCAACTAGGAGCAATAAAATCATTTAACTATCAAAAAAACCTACTGGTAACCATAGTTACTTAAATACTACATGTAAACATTAAGGTCACTAGATTTGATCTGCGAAATAAAACATATTCCATGTAAAGAATGGCAAGCAGCTTATGTTGGGGTATGGTGCAATCGGACTTTCAACTCTCAGTGAGAGAATAATAACCACAGATATTTACAGGTATGTCCATTTGCATTAAATCATGGTTCATACAAAACTGAATTATTAAAACTAAACTTTAAAAAAAATGTTGGTGCTCTGAATGAAACATACTGCTCAAAACATAAAATAAATGCTGGTGAGGTTTTACCCTTTATCTTGTGAAAGCAATCTTTGGATCTTAAACTAGGAAGATTTAAGTCAAACTTCTGAGTAAACTTCTCACTGAAAAACATGAACTTCTTAACCAATTAAAAAACATTTGATAGTGATGAGAAATTGGTCAAAAGTAACCTGAATGCATGTATGTACATAAAGAACTGCCACATATACTCCCTTATAAGTCGTCTAAATGCAAACTGTACAGACCCAAATCTTTCTGTCACATAATGCACCTCCAGATCTCAATCTGTGCAGTTTGTTAGGAGTGATCAGAAGATCTAACAACACAGAACCTGATCAAATGGCATATTATGTAATAGCAATCAGGGTCTTTGTTATTTGCAGCTGAATTAAACTTTTAAGCAAGTATATATGATACCTAACAATGCAAGCAAAAGCTTAGTACAACATTTCACCTTTTCTTTCTTTACAGGAGTAAATTAAGAGTTCTAAAAATACATTCATAAAAAGTGGTTGAAAAAACATTCAAGTTTAGATGATGATAAATTACAGTTAATAACAAACTGTTAATAGCCTATCAGAAAAACATTACAAGCATGTAAAACTGACAAACATGTAAAATTCCTGCTATTTATATACTGCGACATACTTCAGACATTTTGAAACTAAAACATGGAGATCTGAATATATTTCTTGTTCAGATCTTATTTCTTAATCCTACAACAATTAATATTTGGTTATCAGTCACAGGAAGTTGCTGTTATTAATAATACAAGTTTACAATTCTGAAAAATGAAATTCTATGCTACTAAACAAAAATCCCCGATTGTACAGGAAATGCCAAACACTTATGTTTCCATTCCTTTTATTGTACAGGGAAATGCCAAACACTTATGTTTCCATTCCTTTTATTGTACAGGGAAATGCCAAACACTTATATTTCCATTCCTTTTATTGTACAGGGAAATGCCAAACACTTATGTTTCCATTCCTTTTATTGTACAGGGAAATGCCAAACACTTATGTTTCCATTCCTTTTATTGTACAGGGAAATGCCAAACACTTATGTTTCCATTCCTTTTGTTGTACTTGGAAACCCCAAACACTTATCTTTCCATTCCTTATCTTATACAGGGAAACCCCAAACACATACATTTCCATTCACTGTATTGTACAGGGAAATCCCAAACACTTATGTTTCCATTTCTTGTATAGAACAGGAAACACAAACATTTACGTTTCCATTCCTTCTATTGTACAGGGAAACTCCAAATACTTATGTTTCCATTCTTGTACTGGGAAACCCCAAACACTTATGTTTTCACTCCTTTTATTGTATAGGGACATCCCACACACTTATGTTTCCATTTCTTGTATTATACAATGGACACTTTTGGTAAAAACAATGGGACACTTTTAGTAAAAACAATGGGACACTTGCCCCAATGAAAATATAAATTCTGCAAAATCTCCACCCCAAACCCAATAAATGAATTTATGGCATTTTGGATACAAAGAGATTCATATAACTAGAATCTGAATTAATGTAGCTTCCCTGATACTGGATACTTAAGACAATCTAGACAATCTGACAGCATCTGGATTGTCTGTATTTTGATTTTATGCCTAAAAATACCAGAGAGTTTCATGTACTCTTTTCATAGTGTGTGAACTTGACTTTACTACATAATTAGATATAAAATATCAGAAACATGATGATGATTTACCATCTGGAACAATCTGTAACAAACTAAAGTAAAAGCTAGTTGAAACAAGTCTTTAAGGTGCCTTTCTATGTAACAAACTAAAGTAAAAGCTAGTTGAAACAAGTCTTTAAGGTGTCTTTCTATGTAACAAACTAAAGTAAAAGCTAGCTTAAACAAGTCTTTAAGGTGTCTTTCTATGTAACAAACTAAAGTAAAAGCTAGCTTAAACAAGTCTTTAAGGTGTCTTTCTATGTAACAAACTAAAGTAAAAGCTAGCTTAAACAAGTCTTTAAGGTGTCTTTCTATGTAAGCAAGTACACTTAAGTGAATTTTGAGGCAAACAAAAATAAACTTAACTTTGTGAACACTCCTGCTGTAATTAACATAAGTGCATTATACTGAATACAAAATATAACTTAACAAGTGCTAGCTTGCTTTTTTGCAATGGAAACAAGTGTCTAGTTATTAACAATGATAAACTAATTTTTAGGGTAAAATATGTTAAAATGTAGCCAGTCATAGTACATTAGGACTATATACACTACCTTGCAAATACAGCCCTCCAAACCTTGGTTATGCAACAAACAGCTAAAATGTTGTCTGCTTGAAAAGGTGGAAGTCAGATGACAGTGGTCGCACCATAGAAATAGTGACTGTAGCCAAATCCCATCCTAATGTCAGTTAGTACAGGAGCAAAAGGAGGGATGAAACTGAAGGAAGGGCGAGCAATGGTGTGCCCATATTATGATCTGGTAAGTATTATAATTGCAGATACATATTTTACTCCAAAAACTGGTTTCTTCTTCCACTGTGTTACCCAATCATAATACATAAGGAGAATAAGTGACTGGAATAGGAAATATATTACCTTACCCAGGAGGTGATCCTATCTCCAGTCCACTAATGTACATGAAGCCTCACATACGATACTGGTTAGGTTTAGTCTATGGTTCTTCATGAATGTGGCTTGAAGAAAACTTTCCCTCCTTCAGACCCAGTGGAACTGGTGTAAACACATCACTGCAGAATTGCAACCTCCAGCTTGGATAATGTCAGTTTGGTGCAATGCTAGTGGTGACAGCTTTAATCTCAAGAGCCAATATTCCCAAAAATGTATTTGGCCTTAGGTTATTTCCATATAGGCAAAGTGGGTAAACCCATCATACCCTAAACAATAGTCCCTGGGCTGACATCTCATCTTTCCTTTTCTTGTTGGTAAGAACAAGCAAGATCTCAATCTTCTTAAAAACTCAGTTTGCTTCAGGTACCACTTCAAAGAATACATGAGTTTCAAGACAAAGGACTAACTTCCCATTAGCTGGAGCATGTTCACAGCACTAAAAGCAAAAACCACCCTTAGTGAAGTCAAACCATCATGGGAAAAGTTGATAGTCTGGATCAAATCAAAAGGTATCTATCTCATTGATCCTGCAAACTAGAATGACTAGGAAGCAGGTTTTGTATGAGTGGTGAGTCAAGAAGGTTCTATACACTAGTTAGAAAGGTGCTTTATTCACTATGTTAGAAACTACAGAAAGTTCCATTTCAAACAAAGGGCCAAAGCTGTTGGTCAGGACAATTCATTGTTCACAAGCAGATTATAGAGTTCTTGGTTCTGGCCTATATCCTCCTTTCCATGATGGTGAAACATGACTGAGAACAGAGATCCTGAAATAGTAGCCTATGAATGTTTTTCCATCCAAGCGCCAGAGTAGAAGATGCCTTTATCACACTTTGGTTGCTAAAATAAGTATGGGTTATAAACAGGTAACCTATTTGAAGAAGAAACCCAATGCTCAACGTTCAAAAAGAAACATTGTTTGATAAAACGGTGAGAAGGTGATTATCATTGAAAAGTAACCCCCTAATCAAAACACGTGTTTCATGAAACATGAATTTAAAGACCCAGTAAACAAATCTATCTTATAACACGTCTTCTATAGAAACAATACTTCAAAACTTAGTTGTCATGAAATTATGACAGAGATTGTTTCATAATACACTTTATTTCTTCTGTGTTCTCTGGATATACTGTCTGACCTAAGGTAATTTGCAATTAAGTCCAGGGATGTAATTTTAATAGTCTGTTCTATATTCAAAGCAGAATTTAAGGTGTATGGTTTCCAAAACACACATGAAATTAAAGCTTCCCAAATGAAATATTACATCGATATATATTTATCATGTTCTGAAGAATTAAAAAAAAAAATATCATTCAGCTTGAAATTATTTGAAATCGGTTTTGCATACTGACATCATCCTTTCATGTTTTGCACACAAAAAACACTTTTACTCTGAAAGTAAATGCAATTCCAACAAGCTGTACAGGAAAAGTGTCCATAAACAAGAGCCTCCAGAAGGGACTGACAATCTACTGATCAAAAAGAATGTCCAGGAATCCAAGCGCAGATCATTTCTTCTTTCTAACTGCTGAGTACTGAAACTATCATTGATATTCAGGACGGCCCCCATGATGGCCATATTAGATGAAAGATCATCTCCATTTTCATTTAGGACCCACTGGACACCATAAGAAGTCTTTTGATGAAAACCCTATGTTCATATGGCCTTAAGAGGTGTAGACAAAAATAAATTTTCAAGTTAATTACCATGGTGGTCTTACTGGAGGACCATATCAAGTCACCTAGTGAAAGTCTCATCTGATATGACCTTCAGTTCAGAAAGAATAGTGATGAAAATATTTTCAAAATGGTTGTAATGACATCCATAATGGATTTCAGATTACAACCATTTTCTAGCAGGATCAACTAGACAGCATAAAAAGTCTTTTAGTGAAAACCAAATGCTGACAGAACTAGCAAATCAGGAGGTGTAAGACTATTTAGACCCTGGGATGAATGTGTTTGTGTAGAGTTTCATGGTATACCTATAAGTAGTTTAGGAGTAGTGATACCATAATGAGATATCTGAATCACTTTGGACTACAATCACTAGGGCTAAATTCTAAACCTGATTTGGGGACTCCTGCAAGTGGCTTCAGATTCCATACAATGCAAGGAAAGGCATTTCTAAAAATAAATCTGTTTTCAGAGTACATCAATAACAGTTAAAATCCTAAAATAAAGTTTAAAATCGAAACTTTTCAAAGATGTCATATTTTCATAGAATATACCGTGAAGTCACCAATTTTCATGCATTTTGAGATTCCTATAAACCAAGCAGTGAAGGACACAACAATAATACCATCTGTGGAACAAACGGACTCCGTCCCCAATTTACAAATGTACTGACAAAAATAATGCCACTTGTTGCCAAACAATGAAAAATTGATGCCCTTAAAAAATGAATTCACAGTATACAGATCAAGGGAAATTATATAATACACAACTCTTTCAAATACTAGTAGTTTCTGCAAATGAAAATAATGACACGGAAGATTTTGGTGCCAACTTGGCTGAACATTTTGCAAGCTCGAAATATATTTCCAAGTCAGCGCACAAAAACAAGTAACATTTCAGGATTATGTTTGCATTTCTACCAATATACAGTATAGCAGGTATTTTTCACAGACATAAATTTTAGCAATTTCATTAAAAAGGGCATATTTTAAATTTTGCCAAGTTCATTATTAGCAAAGATTTAGATGTGTTTTAATATTTCAAGTGATATATTTTGATCTGATTTTGTGATCTCATTATCAGACCACTTAATCAATAAACTTTTTCACTTTAAAAACAATACTTCAAAATGGTAGCTAAAAGTTAAATTCCAGCCAATACTGAAAACAATCAAAATGCCAGCACACATACATCATTCAAAACTAAAGTGATCAATTTAAAAAACAAGCTTGCATGAAAAGGGATGAACTGAAATGACATCTACACCTGAAACCATCATTCCTGATGGGTGAAAATGACTGAGGTATGTAACATGGCCTGGATTACATCCAAACACAAGCTGTAGACAAGACTAGGACAATCCAAATGTCTGGGAGAATGCCATTTCAACCATACTTTGCTGTATACCATCTTGAAAACAAACATACATTTCTTGCAGACCAGGAAAAAGGCGCCTGAAACAGAGATATTATTTAAGCTTCAGAAAAATAATCAGAATATTAAAAAAAAAGAAACAGAAATTTCAGTCAACTAACAGAATCCCCTCTATATCATCTATTTCACAGTAACTGAATCCCCTCTAAATCATCCATTTCATGCTAAATATAGCCCTCATAACGATCATAAAACCCATCACTATAACATGATTCCAGATATGATGCAGCATTACTATGGACCTAGTTACCCAGTCACAAAAAATTTATAAATTGTTAATGTTATGGGATATTTTCAACAGAAATTTGAACATAGCAGCTCTAGACTTTACATGGATAGCATTGCCAGAACATATTTTTACAATCAGACTTTGACGCTAATTAGCACTATTGTATCCAATGTCAAATACTGTACTCCGAACTGGTCACAGCACAACTTACATTAATCATGTCTCTAATGAGCCACTATAACTGTAATCAGCCAATATCAGTTACATGGTAACAGTATATGGGGCTGCCAAATTGACATTAATCCAGCAGTTACATGGTAACAGTATATGGGGCTGCCAAATTGGCATTAATCCAGCAGTGACATGGTAACAGTATACGGGGCTGCCAAATTGGCATCAATCCAGCAGTTACATGGTAACAGTATAAGGGGCTGCCAAATTGGCATTAATCCAGCAGAACAGTGACTTAATGTCTGCAAACACATCTTGCAGATTATGCAGGTACAATCTGGACATGCCAGTACTAATTCTTTCAGTGATTTGATGCTGTCCAAGTGTCAGGATACAATGGTCAATAGTATGCTTTTATCCCATATGTCATACAAAACTAGTGACTGAGTGCTTCAATGCAGCCCAGAAGGTATTATGCAATCATGATATAAAAAGCAATGGAACTGACAGATGGTCATTTGTTAAAAGTGATGTGGCTAGAAAGTCTGGACATTTAGCCTTTATAGATTATGCAGTGGAGAAACATCACAGACTTTATGAAGAAATAAGAATCATCAGTCTCAATCAGCATTATATGTTATCATACAGGGTGTTATTCTGTGTGTGATATACCTGTACAGGTAAGCCTGTATGGAAGCCAATGTGTTTTTCTGTGTGTGATATACCTGTACAGGTAAGCCTGTATGGAAGCCAGGGTGTTTTTCTGTGTGTGACATACCTGTACAGGTAAGCCTGTATGGAAGCCAGGGTGTTATTCGGTGTGATACACCTGTACAGGTAAGCTTGTATGGAAGCCAGGGTGTTATTTTGTGTATGATATACCTGTACATGTAAGCCTGTATGGAAGCCAGGGTGTTATTGTGTTATTATATGTGTGATATACATGTAGTTAGCCTGTATGGAAGCCAGGTGTTATTGTGTGTGTAATATACCTGTACAGGTAAGCCTGTATGGAAGCCAGGGTGTTATTTTGTGTATGATATACCTGTACATGTAAGCCTGTATGGAAGCCAGGGTGTTATTCTGTGTGTGGTATACCTGTACAGGTTAGCTGGTATGGAAGCCAAGGTGTTATTCTGTGTGATATACCTGTAGTTAGTCTGTATGGAAGCCAGGGTGTTATTCTGTGTGTGATATACCTGTGCAGGTAAGCCTGTATGGAAGCTAGGGTGTTATTCTGTGTATGATATACCTGTACAGGTAAGCCTGTATGGGAGCCAGGGTGTTATTCTGTGTGTGATATACCTGTACAGGTAAGCCTGTATGGAAGCCAAGGTGTTATTCTGTGAGCAATATAACCGTACAGTTAAGCCTGTATGGAAGCCAGGGTCTTATTCTGTGTGTGATATACCTGTAGTTAGCCAGTATGGAAGCCAGGGTGTTATTCTGTGTGTGATATACCTGTACAGGTTAGCTGGTATGGAAGAGAGGTACACATATTGTGCTGAGTGAACAGTGCTTATTCTTTTGGATTAATACTTTTTGTAAACAAATGTGCTTGTTTTTGAAATCACTGGATTTCAAATGGATTACATGCATACATATAAGTTTGTTATTTCTGTTATTCTGTACTTTGGAATTGTTAAAACTGTGCTACACATGGTTTGTTGTCATTTAGTCACTTATCAGCATATGTAAATGGTCTCTTGAACTGCAGACAAGATATGTAATTGACAAATATGACTTGACAATACTCAATGCTGTTTTACAGATACATAATTAAATATTTTATTTATTGTAATATGTGTTTAAAAGTGTTAAATATGTCATTTGAGCATGTAATTAAAAAAGAATTGTTTTTACCACCAAGAAAGTTGGCCTCAAAATGCAACCAGAATTTAATCATACCATTTTCATCAACTTAAATCACTTGATGGCTATGTGAAAAAAAATTGACAAGTATATTTGTTAAAGGCAGGTGTTTCATCGTTGTTTTAATTGTAATCACATAAGCTGATCTATCAATAGTATGATTAAAGAAAACTTGAAGCTTAGTGTATTTCCTTTCTGAAATATTATTATTTGACAATATTAAATGTACAAATAACAGGAAGTGAAAAAACAGTTGATTTATAAAGTAATATTATTACTACATGTATATCCTTCTCATTTTACCATTATTCAGTAAACACCATATATACTCATATATAAACTGCATAATTTAAGAACAAAATGAAAGCCTGGATGAAGGGTTTGTGTAGAGTTTCATTGCATACCTAAAGTAGTTTAGGAGTAGTAATACTACAAGGACATATTTGAATCTCTTCTGGACGATGACCAGTCGAGTTCGGTTTATCCATGGGACAATGTCTAAACTTGTAAGTTTTAAAGTTTTCCTGTTGACTACCAGAATATGATGTAATTGCACATTGCTAACAACGAGATCACATGCCTAACCTGAACACCTAGGACTTCTGGTACTAAAACCCCAAGTGAAGATGAATATCCATTCAGATTATTTTAATATAGCTGGTCTTATGGGTCAACTTACAGGTGGGTCAGACACTTTTTAATGTTTTCTTATCAGTTTGGAGTTGTTGGCTTATAAGTGAACACAATAATATTCAAGTATATATGGTAATATATTTAACATTCACTGACCCCAAGTAGCATGATATAATCATTGGAGAATAACATATAAGAGAACAAAGACTATTGTGCAACAAAACTGTAATTCATCAAAGGCAGCTAAGGGAGACAACCTTCTTTGGTGCAAGCAATCGATATTCAAAACTGGCTAGATTCTACCAAAACACATAACTTGCAAGCTATAAACAATCTTCTAAAGTGTCTCCTATGATTATTTTGTCATATTGTTATGCCCATGCCCAGCCATTATTAAATCTACTGGGTAAGAAAGGTTTTTATTATGCATAATTTGGCAAATTAGATTGATGGTGGTAAAAAATGTTTTATGATTTTAATTTTTAAGGGTATAAATTAATTCTGTAATTTTGCACAAAAAATTAGTTTTCATTGTTACTTGAATAAGTAAAAATATTTCATATAAAAATGGCTTTAGGGAAAATACAATCTATGTTAGATATTTGAATTTCTGGTTTCTGGAAACCACAAAATTCACCAAAATTTTCTACTCCATATTTTTACAACAGTATGCCTTATCCTTCAGGATCTAACTGAGTAAAATGAACTGTCTCTACATGCACTTTGCACCAATCAGCAAAATGATGCTCTCACTCTATCAGTCATATGAATGATTCAAGAATTTAAAAAACTCTCTCCAGCTGGGACATAAAGCAGGTTTTACAAGTCCATATTAGGCAAACAAGAGTCATTTGAAGTGATCGGTGCTCTACTGTACGAAAAGGCTTTTCCAGGAATTCAAGACAATATTTTTCTTTTAAGTGTCAATTGCTGAAACCATCTCTGATATTTTCTCAGTAATAACAAAATTGTCAAATCAGCTGCTGTGGTACACATATCAGATGTCAACTTGGCAAAATTGTTATTTATGACAAAGTCTTGTGGTAACAATCCCATCTCATAATAATCTTTCATTCAGTTAGAGTAGTGACAACAATATATATAAGATTCATTGTGGCTGCTATATTGGATGTATGACTGACACCAGTTTCATTTAGGACCCCTGTATTAATGATTATTCATTCTGAGAGTGGTCACACATAACAAGAAAGTTTTTAAGACAATCATCTTAGCAGGACAAATAAACTATCATACGAAGTCTAGTTGAGAAAACTCAGCCATCCATTTGGAGAGGAGATGAGATAATATTTTCAAAATATGACTTTCCATTCATAAGGAGCAGCAATAACAAGATTTTCAAGATGGCTACTGTGGCAGTCATATTGGAAATCAGATCAGTACCATTTTCATTTTAAGACCAAATAGGCATGATAAAGGGGGTGCTCACCAATTATTATGTACTTTTGAGAGAATGACTTATGTACGGTGAAGTTGTTTGCATTTAAAACATGCACATTGGAGAGAATGTTGGCATGCCTCTATGCTACATTAATGTAGCAGCAGAGGGGGCGAATCCGACATTTTGTCCAATCGTCATTTGGCTTAATTAGTACTTTCTGCACTCAACGATCTAGTGTCGTCAGCGCCTGGTAAAAAAAAAACGACGTCGTCGTCGTTGTCATCGTCGAGGGGCCAAATCGACAATTGTCCGGAATGTCATTTGGTTTAATTAATACCTTCTGCGCGCCGATCCCAGCGTCGTCAGCGTCCGGTAAGCACATCGACGACCGCGTCGATGTCATCGCCCCCTCTGCTGCTATGATCTTACAAACAGAGTGATCACTAACTCCTCCTCTTGTAGGTCAATTAGGTTATTTGACTGATCGGTAATTCTAAAATTAATTCTCGTTAAAAACCGATCATGGCATCGCATATAGACCGGATTAATCGGACTCTCAATGATCAAAAATCCCGGAGGGGCTGTTGGTGAAAACGAATAAAGGATATACCCCTGTTGAGCTTGATTTGATTGCTTGGTATCCACCTGGTAACTCCCTTCGATAACATCGCACACTAGATTAATCGCTATCACCGATGCAATATTTACGTTGTATGGAGCAATATGCCTACCACCATCTCCGTTATCGTATCTGAGGATAGTTGATGGGGGGGCGTCCGCGGGTGGATTCTTAGGCCATCCTAGTATGGTTCTTATTGAACTGTTATAAATATCAACCATATACCCCGGTGTGCTTATTTCAATCGTCGACGATAACGTCGGTTCATGAACCGTAATAGCGATTTTTGATTCTTTTCCTGTGATCGATTTTATCCTGCGTTGAAATTCTTTATTGATTTGCTCTATTTGGTATGACCCAGTTGGTATTGTAACCTCCTCCCAGTTTGGGGTCCCATCGGGTTTATTTGTCCGTGCAAAAACCAGCGAGTTATTAGGTTGTTGTCCGTTAAATGCGTCCGCTCGAATATTAGGCCAACTGTGATATATTCGCAATTTTGCCAGCGCTATTTCCTTCACTGGAACCGGCGACGGGAAGTTCACACTGAATTCGGGTTTCGTTGATGTTATCGATATCATATTTGTTTGTACCGGAGTGGTGTTCTCCGCGATCCGTTGAAGCAACTGAAACCCTTCGGGGTTCAGCGACATTATTATTATTCGTTGTCTTTAGTGTCTAATTTCAGCAACCAGGTGGTTCCGGCTTCCAGTTAAAAATCCTCGATTTTTGACATCGCGGAGCTATACAACTGGACCATCGTGGAGAATTCAACATCGGATACGAACAAATTATCAATCGATAACGAGATCAACCCGGATAATTTCGAGTATGCGTCGGATACTATTTGATGTTTTACTGTATACTCGTTGAGTTTTTTCTGAAAACACGATGATATCTTTCTAGTGATTGCGTTGGCGACTCCAGCAACTGTTGTCATCGCGGAGACAGCGATTGGAACAGCGATCGGGGCTATCGTGGTCACCGTGGATAAAATAACACCGGTGCCAGCTACTATACCCGACACCGAGTACACGACCGCGTCGATGGCGGTTATTTTACGACGGTATTTTTTTATTTTTGCACGGTATTGTTCGGAAAGCGTTTTTAAGTTCGCGGAGAATTCTTTTGCGGTATCGAATCGATATTGATGTGACGTCGGTGATACCTCTGATTCAATTACCTTGGTGGTCATTTTTATTTTAAAAGAGCTAGTGTTTTTAATTACTTAGATCCACTACAAATTCCGCATACCATGTGATGTTTGCCCTAAATAGACTGCTATCAACGGCTTTAATTATAAACCGTTCGATTGTATCCTTGTCGATGATTGTTGATATTGTATTGTTAAACCCGGATGAACTCGGCGATGATATACTGAACTGCATCGCCGAAATCAATGTCAATCGATAAATACCCTTAACAATTGCGGTGACATCTATTGCATTACGCGTAGGAGTCCAATCGAATGATCCGTATTGAACCGTGTATACGCCACTGCCGATGATCCCATGAGGTGTTTTCATTTTTTCGAGTTGCTCTGTCATTCTAGGTAGTCTGTCCTTAATCGCTTCAACATCAGTTTTGATTGTTTTTATTTCCCCTCCATACGCGTCTACATTTTTTTTGTTCGCTTCAATATTAGTTTCGAGTTGCTCTGTTATTCTCGGTAGTCCGTCTTTAATCGCTTCAACATCAGTTTTGATTATTTCTATTCTCCGCAAATTCGCGTCTATATTATTCTTGTTCGTTGCAACATTAGTTTTGATTGTTTCTATTTCCCGTGTATTCTCGGTCATACTTTTTTTGTTCGCTGCAACATCAAGTTTGATTGTTCCTATTTCATATGTATGCACGTCTATACCTTTTTTGTTCGCTGCAACATCAGTTTTGATTAATCCTATTCCCCGCCAATACGTGTCTACATTTTTTTTGTTCGCTTCAATATCGGTTTTGATTGTTCCTATTTCCTGTGTATGCGCGTCCACACCCTTTTTGTTCGCTTCAACATCAGTTTTGATTGTTCCTATTTCCTGTGTATGCGCGTCTACACTCTTTTTGTTCGCTTCAATATCAGTTTTGATTATTCCTATTTCTTGTGTATGCGTGTCCATATTATTTATGATCGTTGTAACATCAGTTTTGATTGTTTCTATTTTCCGTCCATGCGAGTCTACATTATTTATGATCGTTGCAACATTAGCGCCAATTATTTCTATTTCCCGTTCATGCGCGTCTACACTCCCTTTGTTCGTTGCAACATCAGTTTTGATTGTTTCTATTTCCTGTCTATACGCAGTGATATCATTTATAGTTGTTGTAATCTCATCCGGTCTGGTATTTTTTTTACCAAAGAATTTATCAAAGTTGTCATCGATCCTGTTAACATTTTTCCGTAACGAGATAAATTGACCCGACAGCGTTGCAAAATCCAAAATAGCACCCATTATTGCTGAAAGATTTGGTTCGGTTACCGCCGGGGTCCCGAAAAAACTAGCGGTAGTGAGTTGTATATCGGTGATAGATTTTTTCACCTCGGTGGCAGATTTTTTCACCTGCGCGTCAAGTTCGGTCACCGATCTATCCAACCTTATAAAACCGTCTTTGACTAATGTTACCGCCGATATATGTTCACCCGGTTTGAGTCGTCCGTCGCCGGTATACAGCGCGATAGTACCCTCGGCGGCGTCACGCTGTCGTGTTAAAACGTCATTCAGCGACACATTACCGGATTTCAATTTACCCTGGCGGTCTTGAAATACAACTATTTCGCCTGGGTCAACACTGGTTAAATTCAACGTATCAGCGATTTCATCCTCGATTAGTTTTTTTATGTCATCGGTGGCGGGCGTTTCCGTGGATCCTTACAGCACCGAAACCGGTCGCCCCCAGATATCAATCATTATTATTGTAAAAAAAACAGCGTTTCTAATTAACCCGCCTGGCCTCTACGACCCCACTAGTGTATTCGTTTACAACCACATGAGGTGGTTTCCGCGATGATGAAATCGCCGCGAGTACGTTCAATACCTCACGGCCGCATATCGGTGGGTCACTTAACTGCTGTGTTGGCAGCGTGGAATAAAAAACCCGGGCTGAACACGCCCGGATATACCGCATAAACTCGTTCGGCGGGGCTAACCCGTATGAATCAAAATAGACGATCGCGCGCGGATCAATCGCGTACGCAACCCAATGAGTTCCCGCTCCGGAGGACCCATCGAGGTTAATTATGCCGGTTTCAATATTTCTTGGTGCCGCCGGTAATTGATCCCTCATAAAAACACCTCTGAAGTTTTTTATCGCTAGCGCGTTTGCGGCGTCTATTAAATCAAAATTAGACATGGGAGTCATAGACTCCCGAGTCAATAAACGGTCCCCGGTAGTCTTAGACCCTTTCCCGAGTACCATGAATACGGGGTTCCCGGTAGTCTTAGACCCTTTCCGGCCACGGGTCGTTTTTTTTTGTAGCCTTTCCCGGTTGCCTTCTTCAATGCCATTCCCGCCGCGGTACCAACGGCTCCTAACGCCGCCGCCTTAGCCACTGCTGGTGCGGCCGCGGCAATCAACGCTGGAATCGCGGCTAACAGCGGAAATATCCCACCGGTCTTTTCCATGTTTTTAATTGCTGCGGCTGAAAAATCTATTTGAACACCCTTTTTATTCTTCATCGCATCATTGAAATGTTTTATTTGACGCGCCGTCAACGATATCTTATGATTACCACCTGCCATCTGTGACGGCTTCAGCGTTATTGTGGTTCCGCATTGTTTAGCCGACTTTGATCGTAATTTCTTGACTTGACCATCAGTCAACTCTACACTGACGACACTATACGACATTTATTGTAAACGCGTTTGTGCTTTCAATTACATGTTTTCCACTGGCGCATCAACGATTCTCATTCGTCCACCAACACCTTCCAACAGCATTGATTTATCGCTGAGAATGACAGCAATAGCTCTATAATCAGCAATAACACCGCGAGTTACATTAGCTCGGAAGTGTATATCAACGACGGATTGTCTCGTTAAATCAAGATGTTCCAGCGAAAAGTAATAGATCGGATATAGTTCTCTGAAATCATATTGTGATATTTGCAAACCAGTGTCGACGTTTTGATCACGACTCATATACGACAGCAACCGATGGTACACGCGTGCAATATGGTTTTGACCGTAATTAAGCTGTATATCCTCGGATGGTTCCTGCTGACCGTTTATTCTCAGCGAGACGTCAGTAACGCCTAATCGATCAAATATCATATGGCTGGATAATTGATTATCAACTCTCGTCATATCCTGCAACGCGACAAATATATGACGTGGAGCCGAAATGCCTTGTTGTGATGCCAGGTTCCATGTGAATATACCATTGATATTTGATTGCTTAGTATCTGTTGTTGTTGTTAGCCAACTTAGTAATGATTTTCCTCCCTGCTCCATAAAGGATAGCAATCGTGCCTCTGTGGTAATGGATGGAGTTATTACTGGCATCCACAATAATATTTTAGTTAAAACGACTTTACCAGGGTCATTATTTGGATTTGCAAGATCCGCTGGAATTCTCCAAATTGCATTTCTATCATCACCTTTTCGCACAAGCACCACGGTATGCTTTGCTCCGTAGATAACTTTTCGCACGTTCCTACAAAATCCAAATATATGATGCAGTGGAATCGCGCATGAGAAAGATCTACGCGGTCCTGTTAACATTGATATGCGTGTTGCAGCTCCGAGGTTGAAATTAGGATCGCTGTTTATAATCATATTCTCAACATCAGCGTCATTGTTATTAGCATTATTTCTTGGTCGTCTTACCACAAATTGCGAGTTTCCAGCAGTGTTTTTATTATCCTTTGCAAACATCATAGATGGACCCGCTGATCTTGTATAATCGTCGGAATATCTTGCTAGCCCGATTATTGTTGTAGCAACATCAACATCGCGTTCTATAGACTCGATCTCTCGCCCGTCAATGAGATATTTTGCGCTCTCAAATAGCGCCATTACGCCGTTATTGACTAAGCCAACTTTGGTACCATCTGGATACGGTGCTGGTACAGCAGGAGTATCGGCCTCTGTTACAAGTTCTCCTTCGATTTCAATAAACGCTTCACACGGTAAAAAATATTTACTGGTATCATGGACTTGAAGTTCAATTCGCGATCGTATGTTGGGTTGTACTGCATGATAGGAATAAAATTGATAATTACGGACAGAATCATCCTTGTGCACCGGTGCGTCCATATCAAACGCCGGGTCAGCTGTTCGTTTAAACATTTTATTTAATAATACGCTGCTGCATCTAAATCATCGTCGTGGTTTTAAACCACTTCCCGCTATTATGTTTGCGATGTCATCTTGATTATTGTTTACCAACGACGCTAGTTTTTCTTCCACGGCGTTATTTATTACTTTACTGACATTTGCAGGCATCACTGTCGTTGATGGCATCACCGGTGGTTTTTGTTTTTTTCTTGAAAATCCCCTAGATTTCACCAACGACATTAGTTTGTCCCGTGCGGCTGAAAGCGCCTTTCCGGCGACATCTCCAATGGCACTAATACCCTTATCACGAATAACATCAATAGCCTTCATTCCTAATTGTTTGGCTAACGGCGCTACTTTTGGAGCCATTCTTGTAAATAACCCCGCAATGGTGCTACCGAGACCGTCTCCGTACCACGCGCGGTAAATAGGCAATCGCGAGTTTACCACGTAGACGAGTACTGGTTTATCGTGGTTGTAGTGTATGATCATCCTTATTAAAAACACCAGTTTTCCAATTAGTGATTGTAATCACCAGTGATTGTGATCACCAGTGATTGATTACCCCCCCACCGCCGTGTGGAAAACCGGAATAAATTTTATCAAAATTTCCTTGGGTTTTTGCCCTCGATAAAAATCCGGTTTTTTTCTGGTTTTTTCTTGATTTTTAGTCATTTTTGGTCGTTTTTTGTTGCCTATAGTCGTTTTTTTCTCGATTTTTCAGAAAAACATCGATTTTCTCTAAATGATTTCCTTGGGTTTTTGCCCTCAAAAAATGGCCAAAAACAGTCAAAAAATGGCCAAAAACAGTCAAAAAATGGCCAAAAACAGTCAAAAACAGTCAAAAAATGGCCAAAAACAGTCAAAAAATGGCCAAAAACAGTCAAAAATTAACAAAAACGATAATTTTATAATTTTATAATTTTTTTAATCATCCACGAGTTCGTCTATGAGCGTTCGATATGCATTAATGTCTATGATACCACCTGCAAATAACCGCTTGCAAATATCAGCGGCCTCATTGATTATTTCCGTAGAGTTATTTCCGGCTCGTTTTCCTCCGATTAGTACCTCTAGCCGTGATATATCACTGAGAACACTACCAGGACAGGTAACACTAGCGTTTTCAACTAGACCACTACCACTTGGATACCCCTCTCCGCTTGTTTTTTTAGAACCAGCTTTTTTTTGACGTTTTTCTCGGACTTCTTCTTTTTTCTGTTGTAGTATTTCTTGTTGTTGTTGTATATCATAATCATCAATTCCCCTTCTAAATTCTTTATATCCCAATTCTTTTGTATGCAAGCGATCAACCCCTTTATTCGTTTTATACAACCAATTAACCCAGTCATCTCGTTTTATATTACTGTTTTTATACTCGTCTTTTAAAAAGTCATTTCTTGAATAATAGCTTTGAGCGGCAAAATTACCAAAAATCCTATAATCGTCGAATTTCAGTAATTGAGGTCGTTTTATTTGTGTTATAGCATCTTCAGTGAGTTTATCTATAAAGGAGACCCCTTTTTGAGTGGAAATTTTTTGAAGTTCACCAACATCACCCTGTTCAGAATCATCAATATCAGCTAATCGTTCATACTCTCGTTGGGTTTTTATATCACTGGAAAGTTGTTTTATCCGTTGCTGTGTTTGTTCTGTCTCTGCTGCTATCTTTTCAAGTACAGGAAGAAGAGGCACCTCTTTCCGTTCGCCTTCCTTAGGAATATCCCCATATATTGCTCGTTCTGTTGCCGCTGTAACATCCTTAGTCGCTTTAGTTACCGGGGCAAAGAGTTGTTCGCTTCCAACAGTAAAATCGGTTTGTAGTTGCTGCCGCGTTTGAAGTTGTTCTCGGACCCTGTCTCGTAACGGTATGAACTTTTTAAGCGCTGCTAGCCGCTCTCTGGCTAGCCGAGTAGTAAGTGATTCGCCTACCATTATTGTAAATTGATCCGCAATTTTCTAATTTTCCGCCGAGTGTACCATCGGGAGCTCCACGGAGTTTTCGTCTATAATCCTTCTAATGTTTTTGATCTTACTAGAAATCTCCCGGCGTCGTTCATAAACACGTCCGAGTTTTTTTCGTATTATTTCAACGGCAGTGAATAGTCCAATGAATGCATTTGCGTCATTGTGGTACAGGTTCTCATTAATCGTATGTTGTAATCGTTTTATAAAAAAATACTCGCGGGCCAGGGTAAAACGCCCCCGTTTCGACTGTTCGTTAATAATCTCATAATCGGATAATATTTTTTCACTGTCGAGACCATCAGATAATTCAATTCCTTGATTTTTTAATTTTGAAATCTCAGTTAATATATTATTGATGTCTTGGGAATCCATATTCTTATAAACATCTTATTTCTAATATCAAAAATTTTAATAAAATTTAAGTTTAAATAAAATTATTGGGGTCATTTTTGACCCCGTTTTTTGTATGGACAGTACAATGCCATAGATCTCCACTCGAGTGTTGTGGCAGATTGCAGGCATACATGGACAGTACAATGCCGTAGATCTCCACTCGAGTGTTGTGGCAGATTGCAGGCATATGCCGTAGATCTCCACTCGAGTGTTGTGGCAGATTGCAGGCATATACATATACTTAATTAAGGATGAATATATTTACAATGAAATGATTGATGGATGATGGGACGACACAAGACAGCACAAACATAAAACGGCGGGGCGGAACTCTACGGCCAATTCAACCAATCAAAAGCAACCCAATTAAATTAACCCGGTTGCATGATTGTGAACAAAAGACAACCACACGCCCGGGTCAAGAGCGTGGGTTAGTTTTGATTAGTTGAATTGGCTTTCGAAAGCCCCAGGCTTATAACGAGTCAACTTATATATAAAGTGACTAATACAGCGGCGTCAGTCACAAGGTGTGTGTTAATTTGAATTCCCTTGAATCGTTGAATCCTTAAATACTTATTAATGGTGTTTCACGGCATTTAAATGAAACCAAATACTCAAATAAAACATTAAAAAAAAGAATACAGCTGTTAGATAACAGCGTGTATTTCATTAGTTTTCATCGTAAAATGATTAATTAATCGCAACATTAATTGGACTTCAAGGGACGTAACTCTTGTCATGCGACGCTATCACAAAACGAGTTATCTCCCTTTGATGTTATATATGAAAATCGAATTCTGTGACTCGTCTTTTTTGAGATCGCTGTTTGATATACTCGTTCTGCTACTCTTCGTATTGAGGCGATACAAATGTCAAAATATTTTCCTGCCTCATTCATCGACTGAAATATTTTTTCCTCGTGAGTTGTTGTATCAAATGACTTTACGGGTTTTGCTTTCTTTGAGTATTTACCAGTTTCCCCTTTTTTGGTATTTTGACTTTGCGAGATAGCTTGCAAGTTTGTAAGAGAATTATCAGTCTTATTATTATTAATATGATCAATAACAAACCCATTCTCGATTAATCCGTTAAATGCTTCAAATACCGCCCTATGAACAAAATACTTCTTTTTTCCGGCACCAAACATCAAATATCCCTGATTATTTTTCCATCCAACCGGCTTCTTCAGTCTACAATTTCTAACAACGCCGTCGCGAGATGCCTCGTAATTAACAAACACAGGGTGAGGTCTGAACTCTTGGTCCATTTGTATAATAATACTACTTGTCTAATTCATTATTTGGTTTAATTATAAACCTTTCAATGTAGTCTTGAGGAGTTTTGATGATTTTGTCGGCGGTGGGGTCGATGACGGCGTTTTTTATTCGTTTATCGTAATAGCGTTTTAGTTCCCTGTATCGCTTTCCGCCACAATTGATACACAACTGCGATTTTCCTCTTACACCGACGTGACAAACCAAGCACGGGAGGGGGCCAAGAGAACCATTACGAACGCTTTGTAAATGATACCCGCAGAATTCACCTCTGCATGATTTATTGCACGGGGTTGTCGACCCAATCATCAACCATTTGCATTTATTCATTATACTATATTCTTTTATTTAAATACTTGTTTTAATTATATGGATGAGTTTGAGAGATTAGCAGTAATTAAGCCCTGGAAAAATATTAAGTTCAATCTCGATAGAGTCCTCAAGGACACACCAAAAGCGTTAATAAACGATAAAACCCTGTTGAGTAAAATACGCGATTGTATCAATGAATTCAAGCGTGATGGTGCATCTCATAGTTGGTCAACATTTCGAATTGATGGTGTTGTTGATGCTACCATGAACGACAACCGCGCAGCAACGATAATATCACAACTTGACGGTAAAAGGTATTTCTTCAGAGTAAAATTCATTGTCCGGGTGGAATCAGGCGATTGGATCATGCGTGATAAATTTGAACCAGTTCTCAGCGACAAGAAAACAGTCACTGTCAGCCGCGACTCCAAGCCGGGGTTGTTAACCGGAATTGACAGACCATACTATGAACGAGCATATCCTGAAACAGCAGTTGTTTATGGAATATACCCGTTAAATAAGAAACCTGATATCGGAAAACTGAAACCGATGAAACAGTCAACTGGGATAAATTGTGTAGCAGAACGAATAATAGAGCATTTTACAAATGCATGTCGAGGAAACAAATTGACTGATTTACGACGTAGCAAAATCAACCAGTGGGAACTAACCGTAAAAGAGCGTGGAGCAACCATCAGCGACATAGCGAGATTAGAAACGTCGTTGAGATTTCCAATAACCGTTACAACAATAACCGGTGAAGTATTATACGAATCAAAGTACAAATCAAATGGGGCCCCAATCAAAATTATTGATCATAACGAACACGCATGGACGCCCGCGATCACAGTGTTTCCACGGGATAGAACAGTAAGGTATATACCCGAAGAATTCCTGGGAGAACAATTCTCCAAGGGCGGTTTTCTCGCGGAGAGGAAACTATTTGATGCTATTGCCTACTTGTGTAAAAACGACCCTGTATCAGTGTGGTTACTTCGCAGCGCTGAAAACGATGCGGATACCTTTGATCAGTTTGTAAGACCAAACGGCGAATTATATCGCACTGAAGCATTTCACAACAGGATGAAAAAAACCGCCATGGAATTTGAAGAGCATGATGAACAACTGCTAACAAATTGTTTTACAATTCCATCGGTTGTAGCTCGTGTTGCAGCAAGGAAAAATGCGTGGAGACCAACGCGCAGGGAATTTCTACCGGATGTACAATCCAGTTGTTTGGAATAATATCACGGTGGACTATGGAACACTGAATACAACCGCGACGCTATGATCTCGGTTGATATGGTTGCCTGTTATCCAGCGAGTTTTCTCGGGTATGGATCCGCCGCTGAGTACTTTAGACGATTTGGACACCCCAGTCATGAAATGACTCGTGTTGCTATTAATGGACCACTGCCTGATTTTGATTTAACCGGATTCGCTCGCATAGTATCATTTGAATTCGCGGCAGGACTCCATCGCTGTTGCTATATTTGGATCGGTAGACACATGGCTGAAAAGAAGTGGCTGCCAATAGCGCTGCTACGGTATATGATTGATTGTAGCATGCTAGTTTCGTTGATTGTCAGTGACGCGATTATATCATACCGGGCACAGACTGAAGTCTGGTTACCAGAACCGGAGCGTCTAGATAGCATAATTGACGAGTCCAGAAAAAACATTGATGCCGACGAGGAATATATCATCGAATGGTCCAGGAGGATATTTAACCAACGAAACCGCGAGGCAAAAGATCTCGGTAGAAGAATAATTGGTAAGTTCACACAAGGTGGAAAAAACCACGACTACAAACGATATTGCTCACGGCTGATTATAGATGACGCAGAATATGATTTCGTAATCAAGGACGCAGTGGCAAAAAATAGATACGTGAACTGCAAAACAGCTTTCTTGTCCAATGGAACGAGGTTGGGTACAGTTGTTACCTACAGCGATGGAGACAGCCCGGCGTATCCACATTTGAGGGCGTCTATGCTGGGTTATGCCGCTATCAATTTATTCTCGATGATAAATAGATTCCCCGATACCGCGGTTAGAGTAGCCGTTGATTCATTTTATGTTGACGTAGCGTATAAGGGAAACGTAGCCGAGTTTACTAGTCCGGACGAGAGTTGGGGTACATGGAGAATTAAAAATGAAATACGACGCGATTATTCCCCGTCAGCAGATGTCACCGTTGAGAACAACTACTTACGCGGTGATAAATTGTCAGAATGGTCTAATGCACCATCGTGTTCTGATCCAATTTGTAGACACAAGACGGTTTATTTAAGCGGCTGTGGCGGGTCAGGAAAGACGACTCGGGCAATTGAATTATTTCGAACGCGGGCAAGTATAATCGTGCTTACACCGACCCATAGACTAGCGCGAGAGATAAAACAACGAAATGTTGACGCCGTTACTTATCACAGCTTTTTTCGATACAGCGGCGGTGAGTGGACTCCTGATCGAATGGGTGAAAAATTTATTCCCGACATTATCATCTGGGATGAGATATGTACTGTTTCGTTAGATACTTTACAAATGTTTCTTGAGTGGTTGCTGCGCGCGAATACAGCGGTAATCATGTGTGGAGATCATGGCCAACCACCACCATTTGTCGGCGAGGGTCCACATGATTGGTTAAGGGGTTTTGTGGACTATTATGAAGAAACCGATACTGATTACCGAGCACTTGATGAACAACTGCGCGAGGTTAAAAAACTAATCAGATTACAGCCGGATAGAGTTCAGTGTGAAATAATCCGCGAGGTAATTCCGGAAACGCCGTTGAATGAATTCTGGGAAACATGGAGACCAAACGATTTGATTGTAGCGAGTAGAAAGATAGTCAGAGACACACTTCAGCGGAAGTTGTTTACGTTGCATAAGGAAAAGTTTCCAACGCGTCCAGTGCCATTATGTTATAGACCCGCGGACACACGGCGGCAGAACATTGAAGTTGAAATTCCAGCCCCGACAGCGTCGGGGACAAAAAAACAAATTCTCGTGCTGAATGATATCGTGCTCGTTGATATCGGTGTCGTCGAGGACGCGCTACGTGCTGATAAATCCCCGTGGACGCTAGGATACGCAACAACAATACATTCCTCGCAGGGACTAACCATCACGGACACAATTGTTTGGATAGTTGATAATCGCATCGAATGGTCGAATCTAGTCTATCTTGCAGTGTCCAGAGTACGAAGGATAAATCAGCTTCGAAGAATTGTTATTGACGGAGCCGGTGACGGAGTCACCGACGGAGTCACCATCGATGCAAGCGTCATTGATAGAAAACTCTCGGGTTACCGCCAACAGGATAAAAAAAAACAGCGGCGTTTTGATATTGATGCCGAATTAATAATCTCGCTACGACAACAACAGAATAATCACTGCGCGAGTTGCAATTGTATAATGAGTTGGCGTTATTCGGATAAAGACACTCGCCAATTTACCGTGGATAGGATCGATAACAGTCTCGGTCATGTCAAAAACAATGTGAGGTTGACCTGTCTTGAGTGCAATAGACGCAACGGCGCTAGTTAAGACCACGCGGGGGTAATTGAGTATCGTCAGGTATCACTTGTAGTTGCTCGCGTGTAAATCCACGCTGAGGAGCAGTTGAATCCAGTCTATAGATCGGTGGTCTACCAGTTGATCGTGTTATCGTTGATATGTTATGTGTGGTAACACTCCAGATAGGATCAGTAGCTCTTTTTTTACCGCCTTCAAGCTCTCCTGGTTCATACAGATATCTAACAGTGACATCGCCGAGAATCGGCTTGGAAACGCTATCTATTTTTGATCTTCCGGGTATATACTTTTCTTTAATCGCGTCGCTGGGCTTCATGTTGATTGCTCGGGTAATCTCGTTATTTAACGCTGCAATTACACCTGGCAACCTTTTAACCCATTCACGAGATCGTTTTTCTTGGATGAATTCCTTCGCGTATTGATATCCAAATAACCGTTCAGCGAGAGTTCGATTGAATCGTTCAACAATTGCCTGATCACGATGTAGCGCAGTATGACCTCGTCGTATCGCGACGCTATGATGTTTCAGCGTTGATAAAACAGCGCCGCGAAATTCACTACCGGGATCAACTTGTAATAGATTTGGCCAGCGCAGAGGGCCTCTTCGATAAATTCTTTCAAACGCAGCGGCTACTTCAGTTGCCGACTTTGTTTTTAACGGCTCCGCTTGTTTGTATCGACTCGCAACATCAACTACGGTTAGCGCGTATTTGTAACCGTTGTCATGCGGCAGAAATAATATATCAGCCTGATGAACTTCATTAGGTACGCTGACATCAAAGCGCGAGAAGTTGATTTGTTTAGGCGGTGGTAGATAGATTTGCCATATAGCCTGTTTGGATAACCAATTAGCCGCAGTGGTCTTTGTTACCTTTGCAGCGCTTGCAAGCTTACCAATTGCGGCCTTCCCCTTCCAGTATCCTCTCGGAGAATAATAGATGGATTCCATGTTGTTATTAATTACCAGCGCCCATCATTAATTTACCTTTCATAGCCGATTTTACCAACCATGAGGCCAATTTTTCTTTGACGGATTTATCAGGAATAGCATTTAATGCGTGAATTAATTTTACATCCGCGATATGACGCTGTTGCAGATCGCTACTTTTGTAAGCAACATCATGAGCATGACACGCCTTATCGATAGCGTTTATTGGATACTCACCGGGTTTGGGCTGATTTTGATCATCGAGTCTAATATCTAATCGTGTTCCGGGGCCACAGTAGCTATATCCTGGGAGGTGCTTTTCTCCTGGATACTTTGCCCACGGTGTTCCGGGGAGTTTTGCCAATTTGGCTGCGATGTCACCTCCTCGCTTTTTTTTAAAACATCTCCTGGTCTAATAGAAATAAATCTAAATTTCTTTGTACCGCATTGTACACACTTACCAGTAAGCGCCGATCTATTATTTCTTGTTGTAACGGTTGTCATATCATTTGTGCCAGTACGCACTCTACACTTCACACAATATAGATCCATAATTTATGTATAGAAATATGAATATAATTGATTTTTCGGCGACTAAAACAAGAGAACCAGTTAAGCATGTTGCAGCGTTACCAAACTCGATCCGGATGATTATCATCGGACCTTCTGGATCCGGCAAGACGCAATTGTTACTCAATTTAATAATGAGATGGATGAAGTGGGATAAGTTGTATTTAATCGCCCCTAGCGTAGATGATCAACGATGCTACGAGGTGTTGAAAGATTTCAACGAGAATGCATCAGCGATCGCTAAAAAAAATGTCATCGAGTTTATTACAGATATCAATGATGCACCGGGTATTGATGATATTGATGGCGACGTTAACAATCTAGTCGTGTACGATGATGTTATGTTAGACAATCAAAAAAACCCAGCTAGGATATTTTCCAGAGGCAGGCATAAAAACACTGACGTGATATATGTCACTCAACGATACACTCAGATTCCAAAAGTAATTAGAGACAACTGTAATATTCTTGCTGTGTTCAACGGCGTTGATACACACACGCTACAAAATATTTGGCAGACATGGTGCGGCGGTGACATGGACTTTAATGTTTTTCGAAACTTTTTTAGTCATGCTCAGTTGACCCCACATGGATTCGTAACGATAAATTTACATGATCCTCGGACACGATATCGTATCGGACTTGACCAAATATTCGGTTAGTTGTAAATAATTTTCATTGTAAATAACTACTTAGCAGCAGAGGGGGCGATGACATCGACGCGGTCGTCGATGTGCTTACCGGACGCTGACGACGCTGGGATCGGCGCGCAGAAGGTATTAATTAAACCAAATGACGTTCCGGACAATTGTCGATTTGGCCCCTCGACGATGACAACGACGACGACGTCGTTTTTTTTTTACCAGGCGCTGACGACACTAGATCGTTGAGTGCAGAAAGTACTAATTAAGCCAAATGACGATTGGACAAAATGTCGGATTCGCCCCCTCTGCTGCTAATGTAATGTGGATGATATTTCTTTGGATATTGTACTTTTGGAAATTGTATATGATCTAAGCACACTGCTAACTAAAATGACTGCTCTCTTGTGCTAAAAAATCAGCCTGAATTAGTCTAAAGTATACTATCCACTGCAGCTATTAAAATAGGGAAAATGAATTTTGCCAGACTAGACAATACCAGTTTCTGAAAGTGCAATGAATGAATTACCGAATATATAAAATGTAAACATTATCAGCTCTTTTTTATACAATTTACCTCTGAAGTTCAGGAAGTGAAATTGACCAAATGGAACTAGCATGTTTTTGAAAGGTGCACGTCTGGAGTAAGGCCAAGCTGTATACTCTATAACCCATATTACACCCATCAATCATACACCGAAATAAAGGGAATTCTTTTTAAAATAGCCAGTATAACCAATGAGGAAAGCAAGGGAAATTCTTTTCTTTAAAATTCTAACCCTATGCAAAATATGAAACTGTAGAGCATCACCAGACAGGATTCTGATGAAAACACTATATCATTAAGACTTTCTGTTCATGTAGAGTTGAGACAACAAGATCTT
Source organism: Sinohyriopsis cumingii (assembly GCA_028554795.2). Lineage (NCBI taxonomy): Eukaryota > Metazoa > Mollusca > Bivalvia > Unionida > Unionidae > Sinohyriopsis > Sinohyriopsis cumingii. Next base: position 46,493,136 of record CM068829.1, read on the forward strand.
AAAAATGGCTGCTCTGGTAGCCTTATTGGCTGTCAGGTCAGCACTGTTTTTAATTGGGTTCAGATAAATATTATACAAAGTCTTTTAGTCAAAATCCCATGTTGATATAATCATCCATTCAGGACAAATAGCAATAACAAGATTTTCAAGCTAGCTGCCATGGCAATAATATTGGGCATTAGACTGACAAATTTTCTTTTAGTTCCAAATGGACATCATAAGAAGTCTTTTAGTGAAAATACCATGTTGATATAATTATCCATTTGGAAGGAGTAGTGATAGGATTTTCAAGATGGCTGCTTTAGTGGCCAAATTGAATTTCAGATCGGCACCATTTTCATTTAGGACAACACAGACACCATAAGAAGTCTTTCAGTGAAAATCAAATGCTGATGTGACAATCTATTATTCTGGAAAAGTAGCAATAACAAGATTTTCAAGATGGCTACCATGGCAATTATAATGGACTTCAGATTGGCACCATTTTCCTTCAGGACCAATTAAACCATGAGGTGAATGTGTGTGTGTAAAGTTTCAAGGCAATTTGTGTTTGCGTAAAGTTTCAAGGTAATTCGCGTATACATAAAGTTTCAAGGCAATTCGTGTATGCGTAAAGTTTCAAGGCAATTCGTGTATGCATAAAGTTTCAAGTCAATTCGTGTGTGCATAAAGTTTCAAGGCAATTCATGTGTACATACAGTTTCAAGGCAATTCATGTGTGCGTAAAGTTTCAAGGCAATTCATGTGTGTGTAAAGTTTCAAGGCAATTTTCCAAGTAGTTTGGGAGGAGTAGTAATAACAAACTTGTGCTAATGGATGGATGACAGATGATGGACAATGAACATCAGACCATACCATAAGCTCACCAGGTCTATGACCAAAAGAACTAAGTATACTGTAATCAATGATCGGCAGATTCAGCTTACCCAACAACCCAGTATGCAAGTGATGCAGGAGGTTTCTTGGGGCCGGTGACAATACTGGAAGTACATATGAACATGATCCCTTCTTCTCTGACAGACTGCCAGGTAGTGGATTGCCCAAAGAGACAATCAGATTCTTTCCTACATGTACCCTGGAACAGGAAATGAAGTTAAAAATAATCTGTATATGATGTTGCAAACTGTATCACATTTTAAACTGACAACCCAATTCTTAAATTTAAATGAAAATTCATTTCTTTTCAATCATTTCCTATTTCTATGCTCAAAATATAAACACCAGAATAAAGAAAGTTACTTGTGCAAATGAACTTTACGCCCAGGCTAAATGCTTAGGGTTTAGGCAATACTGTCCAGCATGCTGAAAAAGCCAACATATCATTGTGGTATAAAGTTTATTACTATTAATGTACAAGCTATCGGCTGACCATTATTCATTATGTCCATTTTGGGATTAATAGCTCAGAAAAATCTGATGCCATAAGTCTTTGTGTGTGACATGGTGTACGGTGCTGAACATTAAATGCTGGGCCAAAATGAACAATTTGGCAGTAGTCATCAGTATTAATTTAATCCAGGAAAGTTACTGCTGGGACATAACAAAAAAGTCAGATTACAACAAAAACTGTCTGAACACTAGCAATTTCTTTTAATAATAGTTTAGCACCCCCAGCAGGGTTTGTTGAGAAAAGTTTCAGTACAAAAACCAGGGCTTCATAATTCAATATTTTGCACATCTGACAATTTGGTGACATCTGACAATTTGGTGACAGGAAAATAATAAATCCAAGGAAATTTGATGAATAAAACACTTTTTAATCAAGATGAAGGGGGGTCTGTTTATTTAGCTTTTACTAAAAATTGTTTCTAATATTCGAGAAAAAAAGAAATACTTGTTTCTGAAAATGTAGACTGAAAATGGCAATTTAAAATTTTTTTTCTTCATCATTGATTGATCTCCTGAAAAATGTAATGGACTTTATTGTGATAGTGATGAGTAATGGTTCCCTCTAATATACAGCTCCTGTCGCCGACCAATTTACTCCGACAAATGTCTATCACTAGTTTCTCTCCGTAAATTTAGCTACCTGTCCAAAGTCTGTCAACTTTATACTGAGTACAGGTAATCAGTACAGTACTTGATCTGATGTCCTTCCACTATTAAATGAGATATGATAAAACCAACATGATAAAGTTACTGTTATGATGATGAGTTTTATTATATACCTATAATATTTACTTCACAATAAAAATAACAAATTTTTATGTTGTAATTGTCCTTTTCCTTTTAATTCCATCCATGTACCCACATTGTACTTTGCATCTAAATTTAGCTAACTGCAGTAATCCCTTCACAAGACCATTGTAGGGTGGCATCATCTTTGACAGCAAGGAATCTCAATCTGATACAAAACTTCATATCTGCCACTTGGATGGCTGATCATTATTTGAGCTCAAATCAGCTTGTCAATAGCTTTATCATAACATCAAATTTGCAGGCTTAACCTTACTCATAATGCTAGAGATTCCTGAATTTGGGGCAACAGAGTATTTTCAAGTACTTTAATGATTGAGTTTTACAGTCTGATACAAGATTTCAAGATTGCTGTACCTTTGTGGAAAAATAAGTTGCCTGTAAAACTGGTATGTAGTCATTACTTTGTTACATTTACACAGAAACTATGGTGAAATCATATCCATAAAAATGTGGACTGCTCTGGTGATCCAAGTGGTTAGAGCATCTGCCTTGGATGCAGGAGGTCACAGTTTCAAACCCTGGCTGAGTCACATCATTGACTTATAAAATTGGTTTAGTAGTTGCCTGACTTGGCATTCTGCATTAAGAGGTTAATATTAGGACTGGTCGGCCTGGTGACAAGATAATGTGACTGGGTGGGACATGATGATCCAGTGATATAAATTTTGACACATTGCACACATCTTGGTGATATGACTCGAACTGCTGAAGCTACATTAAAAAATCACACACACAAAGGTCTGCTTTTGGGGATGATTTCATGGTCCATTCCAGGCTGTCTACAAATCTGCATATAAGGCTATAAATTTTGTACAAAATAAAAACAACCATGGGACATACAATATATACTCATGTATATATATGGCCCAACTGCAAACAGAATAGACCCAGATCAGCCACTGCATGTGTTGCCACATATATTGATTACCTCTTAACAAGCTGCAGACACACAGATTTACTTGTGCATTATGCAACTTTGGATCTGGGTCTGTGCAGTTTGCAGCTGGATGCAACTTATGAGAGAGTATATACGTATAAATTGAGAATAATGCTTTTTCTATTCTCCATATTTCTTTTGGTTACATATAATTAGTGTCGACCTGTCCATCACAAATAACAATTAGCTATTTATATTTTCCATGTCACTGATGTTAAAATGTAGTACCCAACAGATTCATTAACTTGAATAGGAAGGGGACTGGCAATTTTTCAAAGCCATATGGCAATATTTTTCATATTTAATGAACTGTGATTATTATTTTAATTCATTATTTCATTCAGCAACTAGCCACTGGCTCCACTGATATATATAATGTGTCCACTGTACTATGGCATGTAAAAAAATAAAGCAATAGTACTGACTAAAATAAAAATATACCCCAAAAAATATTTTACACAAATGTTTTTTTAATGAGCTGAATTAAAATGTAAGTTAACAAAGTCAGGCATACTTGCTGTGGAAGTACAATGTAAAGCATAAACTGTTTTGGCACTGAGCACCAGATAACATCAGGACCTGGAGAAAATCTTGCTATAAAGTAAACAGAATCAATTTGCTGGGAAATAAAGTCCACATTTCTGGTGATGTACACTACAAGGAATAAAATATTCTGACAGACAAAACACTATAAACAAAACAAGTCAGTAACAAGTAGTTTTGTTTACAGCATATAAAAATAATAACCCAAAATAAGGCAATTGAAAGTATGGTCAAGGCAAAATAAACCCTCCTGATGCTCTTATCAGTACTGAATTCTCAATCAATCACAGAAGATTTAAAAATATGTACATAACAGAGACAAAGAACCACCCACTATGGTTTAGTTTAGTGTTTAATGGCATAGCAACACAAACTGATTATATTATGCCAAGCAAAGCAAAGTTATAAAAGACAAAAAGCAACAAGTCGGTGAGGAACAGTTGAATATTTTCAGCCCAGTTACGTGACTACAGAACTAAGCTCTTGAACTTGAGTTTCAGCTCAAGATTCAATTTTGACCAATTAAAAATAAAACTACTTTCGAAAGGTCCTTTCTGACTGGATTGCAATGAAAACTCCTAGACTCAGGTTCCACTGTTGTATCATCTCAATGGTCAGGACTTTTACAGATAATTCCATGAAATGTGAAACGTGAGTTCCAAAGAAAAGGTGTTTTGTTAATTTACTATGCTATGACATACCTCACAATAACTAAATTGTAAAACCTTTCACAAAATCTAACGCAGCAGCTCAGTTCTAATGATGTTCCCACTGCCAGATTCAGATAAGTTTCACATTTGTCATTTCATTTGTTAATGCATGTAAAACAATTTAAATTCAAATAAGCAGCCAACCTGTGCTGCAGAATGCTTCTGGAAGATCCTGTGTATTGAAAGACATGTGTGATAGAACTTTTGGAGTACCAATTCCTGAAGATTTCCATGGCTGGCAAGAGATGCTTCACACGGGGAAGGGCTGAGGTAGATCCCATCAAGTCCTTCAAAACTAACATAGTGGAACAGCATGTTGTTTATACCTCTTGTGAGTCTGTGGGAAATATAATCATTTTTAATAACAATACATATTTTATACACTTACAGAGAGGCTTAAGAAGCCTAGCAAATAATTATATAAAGTTGCTTGCAGTGATGTAAAATATCTATTAACAATGAGTGTTTGCTATTACAGGGTATTAATAATAGGCATTTATAAAGATAAAGTTGGTTATATTAGAAGGATTAACTGATCTGTGTTATCTTCCATCTCACTGTCAAGTTGTGAATAGGATATTTAATCTTTCTTTTATAGACAGACCCAGCATCGCACCTGAAGTCAAAACATCTAATTTTATTGCCTTTTAAGTGAGGCACATCTACATGTCCACATTAATCATATGTACTGCAGTTCACATCTGAATGAACATTTTGTAAAGCATTCATAATATGTAATTTTACAAACATTAACATGGGCAAGTATCACCTTGATTTTTCATTACACTTAAGTTATGAATGTAATATTTAAAGAATGGAAACTTTTTAGTAAACTGTGTTTCTCTTAAAATGCATACTCAATAATCACATTAACGTTAGAAAATAATCTCTGCTACCTCCACATCCAGCCCTCACTGAAAGACAACAAAAATGTATATCGATACGTCAATCAAAGGGAAGTAACTCTTACAGATAAACTCCCCTTGCCCCAATTAGGTGACCCTGACGTTCACTAGTTCAAACTTGAGCAAAACTTTGAACAGGATGCTCACATCTGCAGAAAAGGATTGGTAGTATTGTGATCTGGTCAATAGTTTTGGAGAAACATAAAAATTTGTTTAAAAAATTGTCCTTCTTCTGTCCAACATATCACCCAATCACATTAATGTTAAGCACAATGGCAAAATGAGGAGTTGGAGTAAATGCTTCAGCATCCAACCTCTACCCTTATCACCCATTTGGAGTAAATGCTTCAGCATCCAACCTCTACCCTTGTCAACCTTTTGGAGTAAATGCTTCAGCATCCAACCTCTACCCTTGTCACTCTTTTGGAGCACAATGACTGCTATACTGAATGGATGAACTTCTCCTAATGTGATGGCAGCACAATCAGAGATTATGTTTTTATACTCATGCAAGATATATCCATGTGAGATTCCACCCCTGGCTTTGCCCTGCATGCAACAATTTCACTGGCCAATCAAGCAAACATTGTAAAGTCAAGCTCAGGACTGAGGTTGTGCCAGTATGAATGGTAACTGTAAGCAGTCTGACAGCTATCAGTGACCTGAAAACATTCAGCTCTCTCTTTTGCAGGCCTTGTCACATAAAATGAAGATGAAGAAAGGAGACTGATTGTGCCAGTCACCTGACCACACCCAATCTTATATTGAGATCTTACAGATGACGGCTGGGCTCTTGATAATTGCTTGTATTTCATGAGCTAAAATCTTCAGAAGTTGTACCTGATCCTGTGAAAGCTCACCATACCCTGATCTAATAACTCACTAAAACCAAGTGGTCAATATGAGCCATATTGACCCTGCTATAGATGGTATCCTACTCTTAGAAATGAAACCAGGTTGTGTCTTTAGCATGACTGATATATCTGAACTGAACTGTATGAGTTCAAATCCATAGACAGTGCATGGAGCTCATTCACTCTGTAATCTGAAGCTAGTACCATCAGGAAACAAATTGTGAAAGATAACAGCTTAAGCAAGGTCAAACATTGGGGCTTTAATGTAGATGTGTTAAGCCATGTCAAGAACAAGAAAAGATTCCGTTTTGAGATCAAGCTAAGCAAGAGGGACTAGGACACGTGAAAATTAGACAAGTCAGAAAAAGTCCTTGTTGCAGCCACTACTGCCTGAATATGTCTAAAATAATGTAACAATACCCCTTGATTGTGATATCGGCTAACTATTTGTCCTCAAAGTGGAAAAGAAGTTAGCCAGTTGGGGCAAGGAAGGTAAGATTGTCTGATATCTTTAATGTAACACCAGTTTCTGAATATACATCATTTCCCCTCATATGTCTTCTAAGTGGATGGTCATCTAACTGTTGAAATCCTCTCCATGACTGAAGCACAAAACACCTTTTTACAAAGGGGGTCACTGAAAAGAACCAGGCATGAAAGAAATAGCTTCTTCTGACAATGATGGAAAACTAATTACCTCAGCTCCTAAAGCAGTATGGGAGTCACTATGATTTTCCTGGGCATATGTATTACAAGACTGAGCAAATCACTGACACAGAACCTGTCCAATCAGAGAGGGGGAATCAGAACTATATGGCAAGCCCTGCCACCCTACACTTTGGACTAATTTCAGTATTTGAAATGTTGGAGGTGGGAGGCATTGGTCCATATTCCCTCCCAGCTGACTGAAAGGGTGTTGATGGCCCATGTCTCTGGGTCAGAAAATGAAGAAATGATGGTGGCTAGTTTGATATTCCACCTTGTTGCAAACAGGTCCAACATCAGACTCAATACAAGAAAGTTAGAAGGCAAAACCATTCTGCATGATGCAGTTGGTCTCTCCTCAATATCAGTCAGCACAATCAGACTGCCTGGGATGTGTTGGACTTAACTGTATATATGGTACTGTGACTACTGATGAAAGAACTCCCATACCATAAAAAAACTATTGATTTCACTTCTCCTTGTTCCATAGCTGCCAACCCCCGAATACAAAAATACTGGCTGCTTGTGACAAAAATACTGATTTTCAGGAACAAATACTGATTTTTAAATTTTAATGCATATGTAACTATTTACAACATCTACAATCATCAGTAAAATAGGACAGTGCTTTACATAATTATTTAATGTCAAAGATGCATCTAGGATACGAGTAATCCTTTGCGATTTTACTGTCTGGAAAACGTGTGCAAAATAAATCCCCAGCAACACTAGTAACTGAAAGAGGAAGGTTAATTTCCAAAAGAAATTTAATAAACCGAATTTCGATCGAATTACATCAAGGTTCTCTCTGGTATTTATATACGTCATAAGTTCATGCTGAGTTGTGTATGATGAAGCAGCAAGCAGATGTTTATTAGCTTTTTCGTGCTCTTTTTTTCATGGGCGTCTCCATGCCCAATAACGAAATCACCTTACACAATTTGCAAAACATAGAGTTTTCTACTTTACTAGATGGTTTCACAAATCTAAACAAGACGGCACAATTGTCCTTCTAGTTCTGTTTTCTTGTCTTTCCTGGAGAAAATTCTGAATATTCTGCTTTCCTATTCAACATGATTAGAAGATGAATATTATGAAAATTAGATACAGTGACAGCAGTAACTGTTTGTGAAATCCAATATGGTGGATAAAAACAGGCATTGTAGCCTCGATTTTGAATGAACCAATCATATTGTAGATACATTTCTATCAGAATGGAACCAAGTGCCTGTTCTAAACTGAAAATTGCAAGGACATTTTTTATATAATTTTTTTAAAATAAAAAAACCTATTTTTTGCCAAAAAAACGTACACCCATATTCAGGTCCAAAATACAGGACAAATATGGAAAAAATGGGACATTGGCAGCTATGTTGTTCAAAGATGTAGTTCACTACAATTAAATTGTTCAAAAACCTTCCCTTGGATGCACTATATCCAAGTGTGGGAGGCATGGAGAATGACCTTCTTTTCCAAGAAATTGATCTCAAATGCTTTGTCCTGCACTGTCCACTTGTCACAAACACTCACAAAGTCCAGTAGCAAGCATGCAAAGCAACTCTTCAAACAGGCATCTGTACAAATTGTGACTTCTGGCTGGGGTTTCAAAAGGAATTCCTGCAGCTAGCCACTCAATGTCTTGCCTTTTGATGAAGAAAATGTTTGATTTCATTTGTGATTACAATATAATGATCTGAACAACTAAAGACTTCGAGCCACTATGCCAGTAGGGCCAGCTGTAGAGGGTGCATGTAATGGCAGTTGAGGCAGAGCAGTAAGTGCAGTTCTGAAAATCTTTGCCAGGGGTTGGGTCAGCTTTTCAACATTCCCATAAAATACACCAACCATCTGAATTTGGATGGTACTTAACCCTTCACATTCTGACAATTTCAATGTGTCCTTTTCTCTCAGCCCTTCAAACATCTTTCTAAGACATTGTACCATCTGCCCACATGCTCACTTGTATGGGTGTATGGTATAAATAATGATTCACAATAAAATATTAATAAATTTACCTATAAAGACACAAAAATTGCATATGCCAGACATATCAGCCTTTTGACTTACTACACTATTGAAAAAATAAATTAGATGTCTAAAATTGTGATAAATTTGCAAGGGATTTTTGGAGGCACTATTAAGGGGCTGTCCATTTAGTATGTATGCCAACATAGACATTTTCAACCCCACTCCCTTCTTGTTGCATGGTGTACATCTTCTAACATTCCTGCCCCCCACCCATATGTGTACATGCTCTTTTGCTTAATAACCCCACACTTTATAATTCTTGTTGGCATTTCAAGTCAAATGGGAGTTTCTTTAGTAACCTGGTCGCCACATTTGCATTGGCAAGTCTATGTCTGCAAGCAACAGATGTGATAGTTTACTGTCTTTGATAAATCTCAATAAGTATGTACATTTTAGAGTTTTGTGTCTTTGAACAAATGTCTACAAGAGTTCCTTTTATTTGTTCAAACGTTGTTTAGAAATATTAAAACTGGACACTGCAAATATTGGAATCAGACGTCACAGTTTTGACTGCAATGGACTGTTCTGGAAACCTGAGAAGGACCATGAGCAGTCTCATGCTTTTTGACCTTGAGGGCTTCCATTTGCTTCAAAATGACAACAACCAGACAGTTTTAGGGCCCCCTGGTGACAATTAGGTTAGAAATTATAAATTGATGAATGAAATGACCATGCTTTATGCATTTTTTATATATTTGATACTTTTCATTCTTAAAATTTGTAGGGAGGTACAAAGAAATGGAAAGGTGTGTGAATACTATGTTTGTTGTTGGCTAAGGCACACAAGTTTTACTCATAATAGCTTTAATATAGTTTGTGTTATTAGGTATTATGTGTGTACACACTACTTGGTCTTACTCCTGTTCTCCCACCCATACACAAGCTTCAAAACCTCCTTCCACCTCTGTGCATGCATACTAAATGGACAACCCCCAACAGTTTGAGTGAAAGTATAAACATGGTAACATCCAGGATACGAGTAGCCAAGGGGAGTTAATCTTTAAAAGTTACTTCCCTTTATGTGTGTCTGTGCATGTAAAACCATTAATCCTCTCATCATGACATGGTGGGTTAGATCTGGCTGGATTGAGTAAAACTTTACTATATACTTGTCCCTGGGCTGGGTAGAAGCATATTTGTATCTCAAGAGTACATCTGGGTTCATTTTGTAACCTTAGTAAACACCAAACCATCAACATCACTTAACATTTAGTTTGCATCAATTACAGATTATTTTTGTCTAATTTGCCTGCTTGTTGTTAGTCTGGAAACATGTTACAAAAGAAGCTAAGTTGATTTTTTACACAGGTATCTGAAGAAAGCTTGATACTACAAAAAAATAAGAAAAAATCATGAACATACATTGGAATATCATACTAGTCCTCGATTTCTCAATGGTATTCACATTTACAGTTACACATTTCTGTAATTTAGGCAGAATTTGGTTGTGGAGAAAGTGTCCCTATCAAGATACAGTGAATGCCATAATTTTACAATATATTTTTTGTCAGATAATGTTACACTGGCCAGGTTGCCAATATTTTCAAGACTAAACCTTTGCCAATACATTGCCGTGCCAAACAGAAGAAGCAAGTAGATAATTATATCAGTATGAAATTGATTTTCAAAAGAGATCTGCATCCAACATACACTGGCAATAAGCATTTTAAGTCTCACAGCCAGTTTTCAGCAACTTTCCCACAATGCATGGCATTGTGATCTATTTATAAAGCAATTTTTTTTATTGGTGTCAGGACTCAGAAATATTCCAGTTCTTGTGGCCAATCCGCAATCTCTACTTTTATGGCCCCTTTGAGTAGCTACCTGGAAGGGAGTTTTGGCTAAAATAGAGCATTTAGTACAAAAGTTGCTGGATACTGAGACGATGGAAGTTTTCTTTCAAATGCCAATTACCATTGTGAAGAACAATTACATCTCACCATTGTATGAATTCATTAGAAGAATAATGATTACTTACTTAATATGAACATGAGGATTGCTAACTTCTTTTTCTGAGAAACTTCTGTTCAGAGCCGACACATCATGCATAGACCCTGCCTTGCTTACAATCTTTGCCTGAAAATACACAAGGTAATGACTGTAAAGAATTGTACCCTATTAAATAATGTGAAAATGAAATAATAAAAACAACATTATGTCCTGTGAAACAAATCTTTTTTGTCCACTGGACTTATATAAAATAATAAATCATATTTATATATATATATATCATTTCTCTCCAATCCCAGTGCCTTTGTCTCAATTATCTATATCATGCGTACAAGGAACTGTTCCTGCAATTTGATGTGACTTTTTGGGACATAATTTAATAATAAATAGGCCTGGATCTTGCAAAGTACACAAAAATAATCGTAAACTTTAACATTACAACTACTGGATGCTGTAAAGCTGGAACAATAGTGAATATATACAAAATATGCATGGAAATTTAACTAAACTGAATTTAGAATACACGCTTTTACAGGGTCTACATGTATGCAAGAAACAGCAAAAACTAGCATAGATTATGTTAAATGTACAGGTTTTCATAAAATACAGTACGAATTAAAATGTAAATCTGAAATTTCCTTTTTCATTTTGCCATAAGGAAGTATCTATTATTTGTGTTTATGGTACTATACAAGATCATTTGTGTAATTTGTTTTGACCTTTTGAACCCATGAAGCAAGAATCTGTACTCTTAACAAACTAGACTTTTGCATCTAGATGTGGCACATGGTTTATGGGTTGAAGGCCATTTTTCACTACATGGGAGTTGTATAGCTGGTGGAGGAAGAAATCAGGAAAACCCAAGAAAGAACAATGAACCCAAAGGAAGCTACTGGTAACATTTCTCACATAACCTGTATTGGCAGAGCCAGAGACTTGAACCTATGCAGACAAAGGTGAGACAACAGTGATCAGCTAAGGTGAGCACCTTAGACCACTTAGTCACCTGAAGTTGTGTTTTTTCCATTGAGAAACCCAGAATAATCCAGAAAATACAACTGCCTGTAACATCCCATGGCAGACAGATAAAACACTTGTCTAACTACCTTGGACAGGTCAAACAAATTTAATGGACAAGTACAATTTGTTAAGTTACCAAACATTTTATTAAAAACCTCAAGGAATGGTTAGCAATTTGCTCATGTTGATATACCCCTTCCACTTCCACACCCTACTTCTACCCTTTCATGAAGACTGTTCTATAGTCAAAAAATGGCATTACCCTTCTGAAAACAGTACAAACACAATGACTGGCCAACATGAAATACCATCTCAAGATGATCAAATGTCCCAAGTTTCACAGCAATCCACTAAAAACTGTGGGAGCACAATGATTTGTCAGCATGAGCATCTTCAGATGATAACCAAAATACGAACCAAGTTTCACAGCAATCCCCAACATAAGCAGGACAAGTATTGTTCACAAGATTCTGTCTTGCACCAAATTCAGCACCAGGACAAAAAAGGGCAATAACTCTAACAAAACTTGCCGAGCACAGATGATGGATATAACATGTAGAAAAGTTGTACAGACTATTTGCATTTACAAGATTATATCAACAGTTCTACTCATAATCTCATGAGCACTGTGATCTGTCAATTTGCACATCTTTAGATACCAAACTTAGTATGTACAAAGTTTCCCAATGATTCATCAAAATCAGCAGACCAGCTGCATTTACAAACATCTGTCATACAATGCATTGAGATGTAAGACAAAAACGGCAACACTTAAAAAAAAATTGCAGGTGGACTGTACTATAAAGTGTCATTGTGATCCACTGAAATCTATGAGACTAGAATCATTAACAAGATTCTACTTTTCACTACTTTCAGATGCATGTCAAAAAGGCAAAAACATTCATAAAATGTGTGGGAGCACAGTGGTTTGTTGATATGCGCACTTTCTGGTGATGATCATAATATTTAAGCAGTTCATGGCAATCCCCCAAAAAGTTAACAAGATTCTGTCTCGTAATGTGGTCAGATGCAGAAAAAAAGGCAGTAAGTCAAACATTTATTAAGAAAATGCAGAAGTATGTCAACATGTCATCTTCTGATAATGACTGTAAGCAATGAGATTTACTGACATGTGCATCTTCATGTGATTTCCATAATACTGATCAAGTGTCATTACAATATCTCAAAAACTGCAGGACTAGTTGCATTAATGAGATTATGTCATACCTTGCATCTTACTACAAGCTTAAAAGGGCAATAACTCTAACAAAAATCTGCAGGAACAAAGTGATATGTCAACTTGTGCATGTTCTGATGAAGGCCATAACATTTACCAAATTTCATGGCAATTCAGTAAAAATATCAGACTTAAATTGTGATGATAAGGTTTTGTTACTACACTGCATTGAGCTGCAATCAAATGAAAGGCAATAAAAGTTACACCAATTTGTGGGAGCAAGTTGATTTGTTAGTATACACATCTCGAAGTAACAACAATAATACTATCAAATGTTATGGGAATCCAAAAAAAACTGGAATTAGTTGTGCTTACAAGACTGTATGCATCATGGAAGAATGGATGGATGGACAAATATAAGGAATCCTATGTACCTGCCTCTAGTGCAATTTTATGTATCAATATATAATTTATATATGAATTATTCCAGTCTTTAATCCAGACTTACCCTGGCTGCTCCAGAGCTACTTCCACTGCCTGTGGAATCATTAGACCCGTAAGACAACCTGCTACCCTGACGCCGCATTGTAAAGTCACTTCCCCCCGGGAGATGAGTTGGACCTGAGGATCTGTCAATATCATCATCTGTATTACCTGTGCACAAACAAACAGATAGCAAAATGTCCTCATTGGAACAATTATTTAGAAGATTTCACAAGACTGCCAATACAACAAAAAGATGTATTCTAATTACAGTTAAAGTGAAGAACCTGGAATCCTTTAGGATTACATTTTATCTATAGTTTCAGTCTAAATCAGATAAAATCAGTGATTGTATTTATTATCCATTTACTGCTATAAATTTTATTTATTGAGTCAGGGCTGATCAAATCCTATAGCCTGACATCCTTGACAATTAGTTTTCAAAGTTGGACAAGTAAACTTTTCCAAGGTGCTAATAAGCCAGGTCAAGTGTTTTTTTTTCCTATTTTAAAACAAGTCAGGCAAGCACAGATTTCAAGCTTTAATCACTATATATACCTTTATATGGCCATGCATGCCCTCCATACATAATGAGTGCTGGATTCTACCTCTCTCCATTACTTCATTCACATACTGTGATATGTTACACCAACCATAAGTGATCATTGATATTTGCTGTATGTCCATGTATTCTGTTACTGCTTGACTTCAACCAACACAAATCCAATATAATCTGTTTGAAGCATTTTAAATGACCCTGTTATATTGTATTTACTCAACCTATACTCACAAGTGAATCACCATTTGATTTCAATCCAGCAAGTTGATACAGTTAGAATAAATGAAAGGCATTTTACTGACATGTCTCAGTTTATTTGTAATACATGTATGTTAAATGACAGTAATGATTCTTCAATTATTTTCTTTGATTATACCAAGGATCAATTTCCATGTGTGATTTTGCATTTTCAGTGAAAATAATTACACTAACTATGGAGTCTGTGTGTGTGTCTCATAATCACTTTAGAAGGACAGTAGTCCCTCAAAACTGGTAGTCATTAGTAACAGGTCATAATACTATATAATCTAGAAATCTGTTCATTGAGATTCAGGTCCATCAAATCAGATTGTCTCTCATAACAGATGATTAACAGAAACTTGCTATCATTCTATCTCCAGATGTTCCATGCACATTTTTAAGGACAGTACTCAGTCACTATAAGAACACTCACAAAAACAGAACACTGTGATCAAACACACCTTGAATTAGTCTTGGTCACTAAGCCACCTGACACATTCACAAGGGCATGATTAGCATACTTAAGACACATTCACAAGGGCATGAGTAGCATGATTAAGACACATTCACAAGGGCATGATTAGCATGATTAAGACACATTCACAAGGGCATGATTAGCATGATTAAGACACAATCTGGCATCACATGCTTGCTTTTATGCAGTATTACAAAATACATCACAGAATTCTAAAACATTGTAATTAGTTCCTAACCAGGGAGAAAATAAAAATAATTTATTAGAATCTTATCTAGAGCTGATTGCATGTATTGAATGCATACTGATTCTAGTTGGTTAAGGTACTGTCTGGAGTCAATATTTTTTATCTTCTTCTTGAAAATGTGCTTGTCAAGAATAAGCAAAAATGTACTGATACTAATTTTACAATATATGTACCTTGCACATCTGACATCTGATGCAAATTACATGTATATTTATAAACTAATGTCAACACTTTTGCATTTATGCATCCTGTGAACATACATAAATATACTGATATCAATTTTACAAGAATGTAATTAATTGTAATATTGTTTTATACTAAATTATTTGCAGTCTAAGATGACAGATGACAGATTTAAACATGGCACAACTTAAACATAAAAGGAGTCACACTCAAATGATAAGACAGTAATGCTGCATGCTCACTGTTAAAATTCACATTTCAGTTTTAACAAATCTGCAAAGTAAACCAAAAATAGATCTCTAAAATTCTTCTTCTAAATACATATATAAACATATGTTGAACCAATTTTCATTGCAAGACTTGCTGTATAATGAATGTAGAGCCTTTTGATGAACAAAATGAAACCTCATCCAAAATGAAACCTCATCAAAAAATGTAACCGCATCAAAAATGAAACCTCATCAAAAATGAAACCTCATCCCTACCACTTCTTTACCCAAACCATAAATCTAAGTACTGACAATATCATGTAATTTTTCACCAAAATGCAATGACTGATATCAGTAAAATCAGATAAAATTATTTATTCTATTTTGGAGTGGATATTGTAGAGAAAAAAAAGCAAAATTTACCCAGGAAAATGTTTTTATTTTAACTTGAGTACTGAAAGAGGCTGGATATACCAGTGAACATATTAACTGAAAGTAGAGACCATTATTGATTTGTAGTATAAATGCATAGGAAACTTATAAACTGATTACTATTAGGAGTATGTGTGTGTGTGTGTGTGTGTGTGTGTGTGTGTGTATATATATATATATATATATATATATATATATATATATATATATATATATATATATGTATGCCAATTTTAGTCAACAGCATATGTTGATAATCAATCATTAAGCTACATACTAATTTTGATACAACAGTAAAGAAGTATTCAAAAGCAACGTGCTTGTAATTATTGTGCTATATGCATGCATGTAATTATTCAGTGCTATATGCATGCATGTAATTATTCAGTGCTATACGCATGCATGTAATTATTCAGTGCTATATGCATGCATGTAATAATTCAGTGCTCTGCGCATGTATATAATTATTTAGTGCTCTATTCTTTGGCATAAATTCACATAAAATGCAACTATGATTAAGATCTGGAAAACTTACGAGATCTGGGAGAATTCTGTGCTTTAAAAGGATTATATAAACTTTCTTCAGATTTGCTGTTTCTAGATGTTCTTGAATTTACCTCAGCAGTTTTGATCTTTGGACCTGTGATTTCGGAGTACAATCTGCAAGAACAAACACTAGATTACCTTAGAAAGTTGTACCCCACTATTTTCATGATTGTATTGTGTAAATTTCTTCCTGGAATTACAGAATGCCATAGTGTATGAATACATAACGTGAAAACATTTTGTGTTGTTGCAGCAATGAGACCTATTTTAATATCATACACTTCTAGACACTAAATCTCTTTTATAAAAGACTTGAGCAAATAAAATATATGCATGTATGGATATAGTAGCTTTTAATGGCTCCTCATAACAATGGTGGATACTTGGTGCAAAATAAAAGTAGAATTCAAAATATTTAAAAAAGAATTTAATAAAAACCCTAGGAAGATAAACCCTTCCAAGTACATGTAAACAAGACATACAACAAGGTCGAATACAAAGGAGAAATACATTAAATTAATGCAAAACATATACAAAAGATGAGAAAAAGGAAAGACATGTAAAATCCTTAAAACATTCTACAATTCGTACTTTGATTGCACTTTGAACCTACAGTGACAAACTCTATAGGTTTTTTTCATGGGAATTCTTTTAACATTTAAAACATACTATAAGGCATTTTATTCAAGTAGGTAAAACTTCCAATTTTCCTTAAGGCTATTCCATTTAAACATACCACGGATGGCAACAAAAAAACTTCCATGCATGGTCATCAATAAACAATAATCACTTCTGTGCCATGTCATATCAAAAGAAAAAAATATGCTTTTATCGGTAGTGCCTATTTAATTTTAACCATTCACCTCATGCAAGCACCTCTGGACGCCTCTAATCCATTCACATGGAAGCGCCTTTTGACGCTGCTGTAAACATCAGCCATTTTAAGTGGGTTTTCGTAGTGCCACCTTTGGGGCAAAACCCCTATTAGATACTACATTCACTTCTGTGAATGACCATTATGTCAGATCACGTGGTCACCGTTTATGCTCTGGTCGAAATCTGCTATTTAAAGCAACTGGGTCATCTTTTCCACTCTCCAAAATGGAGGTCGCATATTTCGTTCAGTAATGACGAAGTTTTCACAATTAGAATCACACCTATGAAAGCTTCAATAACTTAGGTAAAGGTGCTGATATTGATGTAGACAGCAATTTGTTTTTATAAATTTTCAAATTCAGATGACTTAGTGATGTAGATGCAGACAATAACTTGTAAATTTCGAGTATGAGAAATGGCAGCTATGGTTGATCATATGGCTTCACTGACTTGACGGTGAATGAGTTCTCTCAAGATTTTGAAGTACATAAAAAATTCTTCCGTGAAAAATAATTACACAGCTATAACGATCAGACTTTACTCTTAAATTTTTCCATGCATAATAGAAGTGTACCAAAAATGTAAAATGGTTAAAATTGTTGTTAAACATAACATACACTACACTGCTTAACAGTTGACAGGCAGGCCTATGCGTATGGAGTCGAATAGGTAACAGGTGTTCTATTTATAACGCACTGCACTGGGTAACTTTGCTACATGTGTATCAAAGGCCTAAAAAGCCAAATACTCTACAAGGTAAAGAGTTAATAATATGTTTTTGTCATGCCACCATTGTGTTTATTTTCTCTTCTGTCCCCCCTCCTTTTAACAAAAAATAACATCATTCCAGAGTACTCATCATAATTCACGGAATTTCTGGGAAAAGAAAAACTAAATCGGCAATTTCCGATTAATTGTAATGGAAATACGAAAACAACTGGAACATGGATCTCCGAACGTTTTTGGATGTAGCCATATATGGTATGGATGCTGCAGCAGAATATTTAGAACGTGACTAAAAACAGCGACAGAAAGACAATACAACGTGGTTCGTTGAAGATGTGGGGATATGGCTGACTTTGATTGGCCTGGAGTCAGCTGTGGCTAATTTTAGAGGTGAGAACTTGACCATAGACAGATACAAGGCTGAGACATTCTTCCGCCTCAGAATTAAGTTTGAAAATCGTACATTTGAAACTCTGCAAACTTAAAAAAAAGTCCTCTTCTCTTAGCTTCCATTTGATTGGTTAGAACTATTTTTATAACAAGCACGTGCTTCCGAAGGGGAAAAAATGCAACCTTGAAATAAACTGGATTACGCACTTTCTCACATGACTTCATGTGACCTTTTAAGATATACTGCATGTAGCATAATAAATTTTGCACCAATGTTTAGCTCAGGCATTCGACTTTGTATGCATACTAAAACTATGACATACTATTATACATTTATAAAATGCCGGGCCATTTTCCCACGCTATAGCTATATATGGCCATGATCATGCCCACTTAATATGCAAGTGCAACACACAGAATGGAATGCTGTCTTCACACTGGTTGACTGAAAATGAGGTAATGAACCCAGGTATAAACTGATTTTAAGATGACTATAACAGGGACAGTACTCCTTAATAAGAAAAAAACAACATACTGTGAAATTGAAAATTTCTGATCTGATCAATATGTGATCTAATTTATTTTGACCTCGTAAAAAAACCTTTAATATTGTTAAAAAGTGATAATCATATAATCATACCATATAAAACTATCAACATATGCAAAGCAATTACAACTATTACCATATACTACAAGAACTGTGTATGTGATTTTGCAAAGAAATATAGGTACAGATGGTTCTCACCACTCTTTAAGAGACTCTTCCTTAATTGTATAGGTACACAAACAATAACTGAAACAAAATTCCCCATACAAAATGGTGTTGAATGTACAAGGTTTTTCAGCTGATGTAAGTATCATCTGCTACAAATTTTATATAAAACAATATTGTTCTTTACGTAGCCCAGTAAGTGTCTTTAGGTAATATGGCATAATGCTTCTATACTGTGTACAACTTTATGTTCATATCCGAAGTCTTTCATGCATTTAATATTTGTTTATGCATTAGTAAGAAATCCCAATGAATATCCTATAGAACATAAAGCAATTTTAATGAAAATAACCCCTGAGCATGTGTAATATGGCACCATTCATATCTCTGCCTTGAGACTATTTAAGTCCATCTAAAGTTACCTCTCTTCACAGTGTTCAGTTATGTTGACATCATCGGCCTCCAACTGTAGAATTGTGGCTTTAGCTTGGTCCACAAAAAATAAATCCGGACCTGGCTTTCCCACAGCATCGCTAGCATATCCACCAGCTTCCAACAGTGTACACAGAATAAAATGCTTCTGAAACAACAGACATATATAGTACGAAATACCCAAATCACTGTCATTTGTTTTATAAATTTAATGTCATTAGTATATTGTTATCATTTGAAATATACAAAAAAAAATTGAAGCCCTACAAAATTCAAAATATTTCAAAAGGAAAATGAAGACTGTAGGAATCAATCAGATATATATTTGATGTGTGCACACATTTGTTATAAATATTCAAAGTTTATCCTCTGTGCTCCAGCAAACCTTGTATCTTTTTTTCCATGATCAATTACTGTACAGTGTATAAATGACTGAATATAACAAATTTCTTTAATAGATGATCATCTTCTTTCTGTGATCAATTACTGCACATTACAAAATTACAAAATATACCAAAATACCTCTAATATATTTTTTTACACATACAAACATGAACTCAATTCCTTTGTTTAAGAGCATGTAAACTCACAAAACTGCATGTCAAATTAGTACAGACCTGTCTAATTATAAAAATATTATATATCTTTTTTAAGTTATGAATGGATTTTCTCTGGGGATGGGTTGGGAGTATTTACTCTGAATAGCTCAATTCCTTTCATTTTTCCTAAAAACAATTTGCCTCTAGAGAAATTGTGTTTGAAACTGCATTTACTACCTTTAACAGTTTGTGATGACTAATAATCAAATTCAGTGACTTATCATTCCTGTCATCTGACTTTAAGATCTGAACAAGTCATGAATTTTGAAGAGAGTTTTATGATTACTATTAAAGGTTTATACTGTTAAAACAAAGGCCTGATTTCATGTAAATGGACCAAAAATGACTGTCTATATAACTGAAGCAATTATGATGAATACATCATGCACCTAAAAATATGGTCATATGAAATGGATGCTCTGACCATTGTAATGTACACTGATGGACAAATTTCTAAGTCAAACAGGGGCAATAACTCCATTAAATTTTGTTGGAAATTAATGAAAATCAAAACTTTACCTAGGTCTTCATAGGGTAAAGCCAAATTTGGTTTCAACCCATTATGTTTTTCAGAAGCATTCAATGGGTGACAGAATGTGACAATTCATGACACTAAATGCCATTTTCATCAATATGGAAGAGACATAATCAATGCAGACAAATTAAACAGCATATGACCTTCCTAACTGTAAAAGACCACAGACTTTATTTTAATAACAAAATTACATACTACATGTAATTCTCAAGAATATACAAATACAGGCAAATGTGTGCTAAATAACCCCCTGTAGGAAGTAAGGCAAAAAGACTTTGTAAGACAGGTAGTTGCATAATACAGTTTGTTTCAAAATTAATCTGGTGCAAGACACCAAAAATGTGTCAGTTTGAGACAGGTGACTGCTTAATAGAAGTGACCTTTAAGGTTTGTACTTATCAACTGAATTCCAGCTGGGAAAGGTTTCAGATATCACACTAGTTCTCTATCAACAAGCAGTTATGCCACCCTGTACTACTTACAATGCCCACGACAAGAAGGAACCATCTCCCACTAGGCTCAGGAAAACCTGGCACTATCTGTCTCTCTACATGGCAATGACGGGTTGGGAATACTTCCCGCCAGATAACCAGTTCCTCTACAGATTGACTGGTGACTAGAGACAGAAGGAAATGGTACTTCAGGAACAGGTGGATGTCATTCAGGTCTTCCCAAAACAGGTGACTGGATAACATGTATTCCTGAATAAACCAAGAAAACATCAGTCAGTAATAAAGTGGAAACTTGGCACAAGACATGAACAGATAATGCTGGTCATCAAACTATAATCTTTCCTAAAATTTAAATTGGTATTTTGTGGCAATAGGCTACACAATATCACCTTTGTTTCATCAAAGCATTTCCTCCTTTAAAATGTCTTTGTCTCTCATCAATCTCTGTCTATCCATCACACCAATATAAGTATATGGACTGGTTTCATTTGTGATTTTCCTTTTTTAAACCTTTTTTTAAATCACCAAACGTTCTCTTTCTCAAAACCACATATATTATTTCTTAAGCCCACTGTTTGGGAAATAACATGCACTAAAACATTGGGAGATGCAATGTCATTAAAACTCCCACAAGATAGCATGAATCAAAGACTTGGACAAATGAATGAAATTGGTTCAGATGAAAAGATGCTCCCACCAGTGTGGTATTACTTGAAGAAACCTTTGTTAAGTTGCAAGGGCAAACTTTAGGTCTACAAAAGGCAGCAAATTTTGACAGAAATGTTTAAAATTACATTTGACTTAGGTCCCTGCGATATTAAGGTCTATCCCTTATTTGGTTTAACTTGACAAAATTCTTCAAAAACAAGCAACTGATCAAACTTATCCGAAATCTTTCTTAAATTAAATAAGAAAAACAAATTTGATATCAAGTATTAAATGTTCTTAAGCTGAAAATATTTGTAAAATGAATAGTGCAATTGCAAAGTTCAAAGTAAAAGTGTGCAATAACTCAAATATTGAAAAAGGAAGTTGAAAATCAAACCTGTCCAAGGTTTTCATAACTTGAAGTTACAGACTAAATTCAGTTTTAATCCATAGCAACCTTCTTAAGGATACAGGGCAGAAATAAAATCTCTCACATATCATTCAGATAGACATACCATATCAAGTTGCTTATATGTTGAGTCTAACAACAAACTACATAGACCTATATATGCCACTGCATAATGCATCAGCAGACCAGGGTCTATATTGTTTGTTCTACTGATCACTCCTAAGAAACTGCATAGACATAGAACTGACAGAGCTTTATGCAATAGCATCCCTGGGACTGTGCAGTTTTCAGGTGGACTCAACTTATAAGTGAGTTATATGGTATGCAATGTACAGGAAAGATGGACAAAGATAACTTCATATGCCTACTACACAAGACATTACAAAGGCAAAAAAAGTGAAAAAACGTATGTTCCTCAAAGTGGAAAAAAGATCTCCATTGTTAAAATTTGGAAAAGATTAATTTTTAAAAATATCAACAACAAAAACTAAAATTTACATTAAAAATTGTCACAACTGTGTCACTTTCATCCTAATTACCTTGTAGTAAAGAGATGTTCCAAGAATGGCATAATGTCTACGTTTATCTTTATCTTCTTCTTCCTACAAAGATAAAAGACAAAGTTAAATAATTAAATCACAGTCCCAAGAAAACTAAATGATATTAGTGAATTATTTCAGTTTCTTCAATACAGATTTATTAAACTATAAAAGATACTGACTGAAAACACAGCTGTTAAATTCCACGTTGACGTTGAACAGAACCATGGAGAAGGCCTGCGCACATGTGTACTGTAGCAAAAGGACCAAGCATAGTTGCTGCTAATATCAAATCATTTACTTCTGCTTCACAGTCAGGCACACATGACAGTAGACTAAAAGGTCTGGACCAGATAGACTGGTTGGTGTAAGACCTCATATACCCTGAAACTACACTCTTCCACCCTACTTTGAGACTGAACACTGAATCTCAAAAATACCATGACAATAACTCCATCCACTCTGTCAATACTACACTATATCAATACTACACTATATCAAGATCACAACATAAAACAAAAACACTACATATATGCAGAAATATATCTGCATTTCTATTTATTATGGTATTCATAAACTTTACTTGTCCTTGTGGTTATTTATCAAGACATGATACTGTGGCAGACATAGCAATAAACTTGTCTGTAAAACGTCAATGTTGCTTCACATTCATCACGAAACTTAAGGATTTGTAGCTCACTTGCTTTTTTCTCTTTTTCAAATCATTAATAATTGTTTCTGCCACAAAACCTATGTCTACTTCATGATTGATTACATGGTTTGAGGAATCAGTCACTACAAATGCCAACACATCCTTTGTCAACTTGATAGCTTCCACTTTTTCTGGTTGCAGTATCCTTTCAAGAGGCTGAATGCAACTGCATTCAAATCTTTATGAGCAAAGGGAAGCATTGGTTGGTGTGTTTGATACTCTGTCAAGACAGGTTCCACTTGCTTTGACAGTGAAATAAAAATGCAAGCTTGGCTGGGAGAAAGATATCTTTGATGGCATCCTTTACAATTCGAAAGGAATCTGTGCTTGGATCAGATACACATCCTTTCATCACACTATTTGTATGTCTTTTAACAGGTTCAAGCAAATCCAGAATTCTCTGTGCAACTTTCACATTTTCTAGCATTCTATGTTTATAAAACTCCAAAGGAAAGGTTGACATACCTGTCACTTTAAAAAATCATCTCTTCTTGCAGAAGTATCATGAAACAATATGTAAAATGCTTTCAAAATTTTATCCAATTTCCAGCCTGTATCATCCATGGCAGCCTTACAAGCCCCATCGACTCTGTGAGGTCCACAGCTTCCTGCATTCACAACGGGATACTGTGGTTGGTTTCCAACGAAAGGTCGACTTTTCATGAAATGACCAATTGACATTAGGCCCATCCACTGAGATCTGAATCATGCTCCTTATGTTTAGCTTCTGTGCGGAATCATCAAATGCTTTCATCATATCAGATGCAGAGGCATGACCAAAGAATCTAGATGTAAAAAAATCGTGTTGTTACCACGTCCTGGTCCCAATGACAAATGTGAAAATCCATTTGTTTCTTCTGAAGTGATTTATTCATACTTTCATCGAAAAGAATTACAAAATCATCTGGCTTTACCTTTTCTTCCACCAATGATGGGTTAGGGTATATGAAACTATTCATATTAGATATATTAATATTTCTCTCAGTTTAGATTTATCTTGTTCATTACAATTATTGTCTATTTCCATTCAGTCCCAAAACAGAAACGGTTCAAGCTACTTTCATAAATAAGACAATATGCAGTTTTCTATTTTAAAACTCACACATACCTCTTTTGTCAAAAACAATTTCATGCTGAAAGCTTCGTTTTCCCGTACTAGCCGTCATTATGTGAGCTTAGTGTTTTTTTCCACCTGCATGAGATCGTAAAGCACTCTCTCCCATAGCATGCAGTTCAACATCTTTCTGACATAATTTGCATTTTGCAAAGCTGTCTGACAAAGATTGCATTATCCAAAATGTATATTTTTCTTCTTTTAGCCCCCAAGTTGGAATTGGCAGCCAGCCATTTCGAAGCATACAAATGATCCAAATTTGTATCTGGGCTCTGAACAATCAGAAGTTCAAGACATATGACTGTGCAGTGGCATGTTGTGAAAATGTCGTATCTGGAACAATCTTAGTGAGATATCGGGTTTATTTTATTTATTTTTTATCTCGTTTTCTTTTTTATTGAAATCTGAAAAATGAAAAATATTTATCAATTCCAGAAAATCAAGGCTTTTCAACGTAATCAGATGATATTTTGAATTTTCAAGGTGTTTTCAAGGCCCTGAGGGAAACATTCGTTTTTCAAGGCTTTTCAAGGTTTTCAAGGCCCACTATGGATCCTGCCAGGCTTCAGCTATAGGAATTACTACACTAAATAACTGCATCATGACCTTCCAATATAGGAATCAGTGTACTAAGCCAAATAACATCATGACCTTCAAAGACAGGAATTGGTATACTAAGCTATATAACATCAAGACCTTCAGAGACAGGAGCTGGTGTACTGAGCTATATCATATCATCACAACCTTCAGATATAGGAATCAGTGTATTAAGCCAAATAACATCATGACCTTCAAAGACAGGAATTGGTGTACTAAGCTATATAACATCATGACCTTCAGAGACAGGAGTTGGTGTACTGAGCCAAATAACATCAAGACCTTCAAAGATAGAAAATGGAGTACTAAGCCAAATAACATCAAGACCTTCAAAGATAGGAAATGGAGTACTAAACTAAATAACATCAAGACCTTCAATGACAGGAAATGGAGTACAAAGCTAAATAACATCAAGACCTTCAAAGACAGGAAATGGAGTACAAAGCTAAATAACTTCAAGACCTTCAAAGATAGGAAATGGAGTACAAAGCTAAATAACATCAAGACCTTCAAAGACAGGAATTGGTGTACTATGCTATATCATATCATCACAACCTTCAGATACAGGAATTGGTGTACTAAGCTAAATAACATCAAGACCTTCAAAGATAGGAAATGGAGTACAAAGCTAAATAACATCAAGACCTTCAAAGACAGGAATTGGTGTACTAAGCTATATAACATCATGACCTTCAGAGACAGGAGTTGGTGTACTAAGCTATACCATATCATCACAACCTTCAGATGAAGATACAGGAATTGGTGTACAAAGCCAAATAACATCAAGACCTTCAAAGATAGAAAATGGAGTACTAAGCTAAATAACATCATGACCGTCAAAGACAGGAACTGGTGAACTAAGCTATATAACATCATGACCTTCAAAGACAGGAATTGGTGTACAAAGCTATATAACATCATGACCTTCAGATACAGGAATTGGTGTACTAAGCTAAATAACATCAAGACCTTCAAAGACAGGAAATGGAGTAGTAAGCTAAAATAACATCAAGACCTTCAAAGACAGGAATTGGTGTACTGAGCTAAATAACACCATAATAACTTTCAAAGATTAGAAAAAATTTGCTTCAGCATATTATATAGAAAGCAATTTTTCTTACCAATTCTAAGAAATCAGAGGCTTCAAATTCACTGAGTATTTCATCACACAAAAGCTGAAATATAGAATTTAAGAATTACACGTGAGCTGCAAGCTCTTCTTGAAAACAATGTAAACAACATGTTAAAACACAGACATAAAAGCATGGACATCTCTTCAATCAAATTTACCCATGGCCAATCACATGAAACTGCAAAGAGCTACCTTAAGGAAGATTCTAAAGTTTGGCAAATCCTCCCTCTTCCCACTACCTGATAAAATGTTTAATGAACTGCACTTACTTTTCCTCATTGCTTTACAAAACAGGCTACCTACGGACCCATCTAATTTACCATTTTGGAGTATGTTCTGTTACATTTGCATGAACCATATATGGGAAATGTAAGCTATATCTCACCACCAAAATCTGAGACAAAAAAATCCTATACATAGCAGTAAAGTTGATCAAAATAGTGTACTAAATATAAGCTTCTTGTTTAAGCCTCAAAAAGAGAAACTATTGTATAAGGTGTACAGGTATAATACATTTTTAAGCTGTTACATGTGTACCTCAGATTTTGACACCAAATAGTGCAACATCATATTTTTGCACTTTATGACCTTTGACCTTTTGACACTGACAAGTTTCCATTGGCATCACTGTAATATGAATCTCAGACATCTAAGGGACAAATCTTCTATATAACCATTACTTATGCTGTCCATACATCGAAAGAACAAACAAAATGGGGGGAGCACATTTTTAATGAGGTGATGTTTTTGATTCTAAGTTTCAAAACAAAATTTTAATTTATACACTAGAGTAATAACAACAAATTTCAAGTATAAATATATGAATATAAATTAAAAAAAAGAAAGCCTGAATGGTATGTAAGTGCCCATTAAGGTAGCACTATGCAGCCTTTGGTAATGGCCATAGTTGAAGATGTAAATTCTCACCTCTGAAGCCACCTGCAATTAAAACAAAGTTCCATAACCATCAAACAACATATGTTCAAACTCATCTGAGACTGCAGAAATAAAATCAGTAAATAGACTGGCATGACAAAGCTAATACTTCTATTATTTTCCCATAATAGTTATACTAATCATCCACCTACAATGCAAGAAAATACCATAAACATTTAATTTTCAACCAATACAGAACAAACTCCGAGATATTTTAAATATAAGGTGGTACAAATTTTGCCACAGATATTACTTTCATGAAAAGGAAAGTGGCTAAATAAATCACTATGAAAATTATGGTAACATATACAAACAGATCCAGGGGCCCCAAGTGGCCGAGTGGTCTAAAGCGCTCTCCATTACGGATCACTGCCATCTCACCTCTGTCTGCGTGGGTTCGAGTCTAGGATTCGGCTAATGTGGGTATGTGAGAAAGCTTGCTAGTAGCTTCTCATGGGTCAGTGGTTCTTCCCGAGGTTTTCCCGGGTTCTTCCTCCACCATTAATACTGGCCGCGATGCATAGCCTATCGTGTGCTGAAAAATGGTGTTAAACCCCACAACAACAACAACAACAAACAGATCCAGGACAAATGGACAACAATTCATGTACACTCTTGGTCGAAGGGTAATCTCAAACTCAGCTAGCATAAATCTATTTCTGCACAGGGATCATCCCCTTAGGCAAACGACTTGAAATCATATATACCTATTCTTCACACGACTGATGATGGAGATAATGCATGGAGATCTCTTCAAAAGATCACCCCATGGCCAATCAAATGAAACCATTAGTGTTACCCGTATAAACATAATGTTTTGTATTTAAAACCTATACTTGCTGCCACCATGCTTATGAACTTCCAGTTTAAGAAAGTGAACTAAAAGATTTTAATCTCGTTCTGCTGGATTTGACAAACCTCTCTCCCCAAAAATAATGAATCAGTTTTTTTTCTATTTGTAAATAGTTTTAAAATAGGTTTCAGTTTTACCAGAACATTGTCAAATATCAAGATTATTGGTAATTAAGTAAACATACCAGAAAAAATATCAGAGAGTTTACTTATTTGTGACCTTAAACCATGTGCCCTAACATCTAAAGACAAAGCAATGAGAAAGACATAAATTTAGACAGACAAAGGATCTTGATGCCACAAAAGCATAATGTCTAAAAATGTAAATTATTTCAATTGTCTAAATCAAAGATTGAAAAGCTTCTGTTTAGTATCTTTATCTAAACAAGAGGCCAAAATGTACCTGACATCACTCACCTGAGTGGTTGACATATGTCAGCTTGTGAATGTAAACTCACACAAATTAAAAGCACAGCTGGTACAAAAAGTCTTGGAGCACTTAGTTGCTATATTTTTATATTTCTTGGTGTCATTTTTTATCTTCTTTCCTAGACACCATTGTCCCCTGGATCTCTTCAGATCCTTGGGTATGAGGTCCTAATTCATAACTCACAAACTGTTCAGAGTTCCACCCTTCAAGTATACACACTTACTTGGTAAAACAAATGGAGTTAATCAGTGCAGTCAGCATGAATTCATATATTTTGTTTTTATTAATCTCGGATATAGTTTCTACACCCATGACTTTGTCCTCACATCACATGCATGCATGCAAACCAACAAACATTAGCAATAGGTGCCCCTGAAAGAGGAAAGACGTGGAATAGAAGACATCAACCTAAGTCAGTGACCAACAAAACTGATATTACAATACCACACATTACATGGTCCACAATGTTCACAAGGTCCATGACCACAATGACCATGGACCACAAAGTTCATGACCACAACAATCACAGTCCACAAAGTCCATGACCACTGTCCACGTCTACGATTGTTTTACACATACGTTGATGTGACAAGTATGGCATGTGTGCAGTGCAGGTATGGAATGGATATGGTATGAGTATATCCAATGGTCATTGTTAATTTGTATCAACCTCCCACGGTAAACAAACTGAACAGGTACAACATAATCGGTACACCAATGGTCACACCAACTGGTATGTGAATTGCCATACCAGTCAGTTCTTTCTTGACTCAATATCTAATGTCAGCTACCAATTCTTCTGTCAATCTTTTCCCATTCATGTTCCATAAAATGCTAGTATAGTAAATTTCCATCTACTGTAATTGTATCAAAATATTTTCATTGGTTGCTGATATTTATTTCCAGCTCTGATATTTTGTCTTTGACCCATTATTACTTGTAGATTATCAAATACTGACTTTATATCTCTCTTGCCAATACTGGTTGTCTTCATTAACATTATACCTGTACGATCAATTATGGGTTGTAGATCTCTCTTGTCAAAACAAGTTTCAATTATTAACTTAATACTATCAATTATAGGCTACAGATCTTCCCATACAAGTTATAAAACCCGACTGAGACTTTTGTTTTGTTTGGGTAAATTTGCACCTGTGTCCAACTCCTCTACACATGCCAGTAATGTAACTATGGTCATGTACTTTGGCATCAGTGAATCTTCAAGTTCCTTCACTAATCCAGCAATGAGTGGCTGTGGAAAACTCTAAGGAGGTTATCATTAGTTATAATCATGCTTGCAGGGAAAGTGAGCTGTTGTTTGATGCCATGGCAGCCACAATGGACATCATACTGGCTCCATTTTAATTTAAGACAATATCGACATCATATGAAGTCTTTTAGTGAAAACTCCATGTTGATATGACCATCTAGTCAAGAAAAGTAGGAATAACAAGAATTTTATAATAATGCATGTTCAAAGAGGAGTAGCAATATCAAGTTTGTGCTAACAGAAACATGGACAAAAGATAACAGACAATTTCAAAAGCTCTTCTGGTCTATGACAATTAAAACAACATTTCCGGTTTCATTGGGTTAAGTCTTCCCCGAGGTGCTTTGTCTTTTTTCTTGAGCTAGTTTTCATTGTATAACAGAAATGTGTCTTACCTGAGGATACAACCTATCATCCAACCATTCCTATTTAGTAAAAGCCTCTTCATTCACAAGATAAATAATTCAATGGTGAATTACAAACTAGTGTTATAAATATTACATTACATAATTAAAATCTACTTGTAGCGATACTTGCTATATTGCGATTTTTATATTTTTCTTTTGTTTAAATATCAAACATGTATTTCTTTGCTATTCTGTATAACTTACTCATCTGAAATTCATGCATCCTGTATTTTAAAATTATTTTTCTATGTTTTAAATTTATTCTGCAAGGGAATAAACTCTGCATAACTCCAAACATGTCATTCTAAATAGTCCTTGTCATAGATTTCTTCCATCGCTTTCCTGTAAAAGAACTTGGCACCATCCCATGTGTATACATGGTTTTAATATGAACTTACAAATCTGAATCTCTTGACATTATATAAGTAATATAAACAATATTATAACTTAACCAAGATCTTATAAAGGTCTGATTAGAAATAAGGCTGTAACAATCTTATGACAATCAGGTGCCACATATTAATATTATGTTGATGATACTAACAATTGTGATAAAAACTTCATTCAGAAATAAGGCCTCAAACATGTTAACAAATTCAACCAATCAGTAGCTAAATCACCTTGTTAATATATGTGGATGACCCTCATAATTGAACTCATCTTAGAACCTGATGATGCCAGCATGCAAGGCAAGTGTGACCAAAATCTGTTCAGAAATATAGTCTCTGATATCTGAACTTGTCTGAGTTCTTGATGATAAAAGCTTAAATACCAAGCCTGATCAAAATCTGATTTTTGACAAAATGGCTCAAAGAGTATTCACAATATTAGTCAATCAGATTCAAGATCACCTTGTAAATATGCATGGATGTCACTTATAATTATACTTATTCAAGGTCTAGATCAGGGGTCGGAAACCTATTTTACATAGTGTGCCACTTTTTTCCGGATTAAATGCAAAATGAATGAGTATGTGCCATCAGTAAGAAAGTAACACCATAAAAATCGAGATTTTTGGCTGACCTTTGTGTGTCATACAAAAACTCTGCATGCCGTAGGTCTAGATGATATAAGCTTCCATACTAAATATGAAAATAATCTGATTGGACAAATACAGTGTTCACTAGCTCAATTGATGTCAGGTCACCTCATTAACATGCATGCAAGTCACCAACAATCATACCAATTATGACTGAAACAAGATCAGAAAAGAAGTTCACAGTGTTCACAAACAAATGCTAATCGATAGACAATAACTGGATGACTGATGATGGTTGATGTACAATGGATGCAAGGCCATACCACAAGCTCTTTTAGCCAGGTAAGCTAAGACATGTGGATTTGAAAATTTTCTACATCTAAGCTATTCTGAAAAGCTAAAAATTATTACTCGCAAACCAGTGACTAAAACTGATACAAAATATTCATTCACCAATAAAATTATCTGAGCATCATGAGAAAGAAAGATGTATTTATGCTCTTAGAAAATCTGAAGATCAATTCCAAGAGTGATGAGTTTTTTCTTCTTCTAACAAAATGGCTACAAACCTTATCATTCTGGGAGAGTCTCAGCCATCTGACTCCTGTCAGTGTATCTAAAAACATCATGTCTAAACCACTGCTGTAACACAGGGTGTTCTCTTGACTCAGCAGCACTCGGTAAAAAGTTAACCCAAACAACTGATCAAGCTGGCCTTGCAGTGTATGATCCCGGAACACTCTGTAAAACAAAAGTACTGATTTCTGACAATGATTCTTCTGTACCCCTCTATTTGTAGATACGTGCCGACTCCTTCTTTAAAGATGTATCCAGTCTGAATTAATGTATAAACAATCATCTTGCATTAATGTGCTAACATAATCAGCTTTAAAAGGTGAATTTATCATTTTTATTGAGTATTGATTTTCATATGTTTCAGGGTTGCTACAAGCCATGCATTTAAAGAATCAACAAACAATGATCCCTCTGTGAAAATTATAGGATCCCCTCTCTAATCAACAAATTTAAGTACCAGTAATTCCAATTTTTATAAATGAAATGGATTTTCTGCAAAACAACTGGCTGCAAATGGTCATGTGAAATTGGTCTGGAATATTTTACACATCGATAAATTCTGGGACTACTTTCGGTTTTTGTACTGTTTGCAATATAAATAAACACTGCAGACACTTCATTGTGAAAAGATTGTTTCATCTCTTAAATTTCTTAATAAGCAAATAAATATAAATTATACCCTTTTTATTCCTTTTCAAATAATTTTTTATTGAAATGCATAGTTTACAATTTGGCATTCGTCTGCTGCATAGTCGCGCAAAATGGCCAATTACAGTGATTTTTCACTGCAATTTTCTGCTGAATTTTTTTAACGATTAAATGACAAGGATTTAAAAGAAACAATAGCAGCGATTGAAGCAGAGGAAGATGAATTTGACGATAATGTGATGGATGTTACAAATGCAGAAAATGAAACAGAACAACTGAGATTGATAAATTCCCTCACACAGCACCCCATGACCTGAGTCACCCTTGACATACACAACAACAATAATAGTGTGGGAACTGGGTCAGTCAATTTTAAGGCCGCTGAGGGATATAAACCGAAATTCAAGAAATTATCTGAGGAGGACTTAAAAGCTATTGAGATATATCAGTACTACTAAAAGAAATACAAAATGGGGCATTGGCATTTTCAATGGTAATTTATTTTTTATTTTAATTTTGTTTGCGCGGGTTCGAGTCTCGGATTCGGCCAATGTGGGTATGTGAGAAAGCTTGCCAGTAGCTTCTTGTGGGTCGGTGGTTCTTCCGGGGTTTTCCCTGGTTCTTCCTCCACCATTAATACTGGCCACCATGTATAGCCTATCATGTGCTGAAAAATGGCATTAAACCCTTTAACAACAACAATAATTTTGTTTGCTTATTTAAAAAAACGTGTGTGGGTGTTGATGGCATGGTGTGAATATGACCACTTACACAAAAATAAAAACAAATATTTATGAGACCATTATTCAAAGACTGAATAAAGTTTTAAAATGGTAAAACTACCATCTCCACCAATGTGACTTAACACAATTGAAAAATGTATATATAATCCATAACGTTATTGTTTTGCTAATTTAAATTATTTTGGATATGTAGTCATTAATTCCTTCCAGCACTCCACTATGCAAACAAACAAAACATATGGCTGGTTTTGCAAGCAACTCTACATTTAACAACTGCACATTTAATTTCACATTAGATAAATGAAAGGGTCTTGTTAAATAATATCGCTGATGAAAAAGATATAAAATGATTTTCCTGTATAGGACACACTAAAATTAAAAAAGAATGTTAATTTTTTTATATGACAAGAAATGTGCTGACACCACAGGTAGCCATTGCCTAAGATGTAAACTATGGAGTTGCCAAATAAACGTAACTGTGACAGTAGTTACATTTCATTTGGCATTAGATCATTGTATGGGTCTTCACAAGAATGCTATAAAATGTTATTCCTTTATACAATTTATTTAATTGTTACCTTTATGTTAGTAAGGGATAGCATCATCTTGTTCATGTTTCCATGTTGTTAACTGATAAAATCAATTATGATTTAAGGTTTGATTGGACATTTAATCTAGCACACTGTTCATTCCGTAGCAGCTGTAATTATGTAAGGTCATGGTCATCTGACGTAGCAGACGGGACTGACTAAAACTGAACAAGAATGTTGTAAATGAACTAAATGTGTTGAAACCATCGGTAGCCATTGCCTAAGATGTAAAGTATGAAGTTTCTGAATAAACGTAACTGTGACAGTGTTCATGTAATTCTGTACACGTTGTGTATTATGGGGCGATGTGAAGTGGCGAATGAAAAGAAAGTACGTGCTACTTAAACTGGAACGCATTGTTGATGGAATACGTTGATTGATGAAAGAAAGAATGAAATTGGAATTATAAGGTACCTACTCAGGAATCAAAGTACCATTAAAGTACATATCATTGAACTGAACTACCAACTGAAATACCAATAAAGTACATATCCATAAATAAAAGTACCAGCGAAAAACCATTACCAATCCATGAAATGACATATCAATAAAATATATCCGTAAACTGAAGTACAAACAAAATACCTATCCATGAATTAAAGTACCAGTGAAATATCATTACCTATCCATGAATTAAAGTACCAGTGAAATACCATCACCTATCCATGAATTAAAGTACCAGTGAAATACCATCACCTATCCATGAATTAAAGTACCAGTGAAATACCATTACCTATCCATGAATTAAAGTACCGATGAAATACCATTAACTATCCATGAATTAACCAGTGAAATACCATTACCTATCCATGAATTAAAGTACCAATGAAATACCATTACCAATCCATGAATTAAGTACCAGTGAAATACCATTACCTATCCATGAATTAAAGTACCAATGAAATACCATTACCTATCCATGAATTAAGTACCAGTGAAATACCATTACCTATCCATGAATTAAAGTACCAGTGAAATACCATTACCTATCCATGAATTAAGTACCAGTGAAATACCATTACCTATCCATGAATTAAAGTACCAATGAAATACCATTACCTATCCATGAATTAACCAGTGAAATACCATTACCTATCCATGAATTAAAGTACCAATGAAATACCATTACCTATCCATGAATTAAGTACCAGTGAAATACCATTACCTATCCACAAATTAAGTACCAGTGAAATGCCATCACCTATCCATGAATTAAAGTACCAATGAAATACCATTACCTATCCATGAATTAAGTACCAGTGAAATACCATTACCTATCCATGAATTAAAGTATCAATGAAATACCATTACCTATCCATGAATTAACCAGTGAAATACCATTACCTATCCATGAATTAAAGTACCAATGAAATACCATCACCTATCCATGAAGTACCAGTGAAATACCATTACCTATCCATGAATTAAGTACCAGTGAAATACCATCACCTATCCATGAATTAAAGTACCAATGAAATACCATTACCTATCCATGAATTAACCAGTGAAATACCATTACCTATCCATGAATTAAAGTACCAATGAAATACCATTACCTATCCATGAATTAAGTACCAGTGAAATACCATTACCTATCCATGAATTAAGTACCAGTGAAATACCATCACCTATCCATGAATTAAAGTACCAATGAAATACCATTACCTATCCATGAATTAAAGTACCAGTGAAATACCATCACCTATCCATGAATTAAGTACCAGTGAAATACCATTACCTATCCATGAATTAAAGTACCAGTGAAATACCATCACCTATCCCTCAATTAAAGTACCAGTGAAATACCATTACCTATCCATGAATTAAAGTACCAATGAAATACCATTACCTATCCATGAATTAACCAGTGAAATACCATTACCTATCCATGAATTAAAGTACCAATGAAATACCATTACCTATCCATGAATTAAGTACCAGTGAAATACCATTACCTATCCATGAATTAAGTACCAGTGAAATACCATCACCTATCCATGAATTAAAGTACCAATGAAATACCATTACCTATCCATGAATTAAAGTACCAGTGAAATACCATCACCTATCCATGAATTAAGTACCAGTGAAATACCATTACCTATCCATGAATTAAAGTACCAGTGAAATACCATCACCTATCCCTCAATTAAAGTACCAGTGAAATACCATTACCTATCCATGAATTAAAGTACCAATGAAATACCATTACCTATCCATGAATTAAGCACCAGTGAAATACCATTACCTATCCATGAATTAAGTACCAGTGAAATACCATTACCTATCCATGAATTAAGTACCAGTGAAATACCATCACCTATCCATGAATTAAAGTACTAATGAAATACCATTACCTATCCATGAATTAAAGTACCAGTGAAATACCATCACTTATCCATGAATTAAAGTACCAGTGAAATACCATTACCTATCCATGAATTAAAGTACCAATGAAATACCATTACCTATCCATGAATTAAGTACCAGTGAAATACCATTACCTATCCATGAATTAAGTACCAGTGAAATACCATTACCTATCCATGAATTAAGTACCAGTGAAATACCATTACCTATCCATGAATTAAAGTACCAATGAAATACCATTACCTATCCATGAATTAAAGTACCAATGAAATACCATTACCTATCCATGAATTAACCAGTGAAATACCATTACCTATCCATGAATTAAAGTACCAATGAAATACCATTACCTATCCATGAATTAAGTACCAGTGAAATACCATTACCTATCCATGAATTAAGTACCAGTGAAATACCATTACCTATCCATGAATTAAAGTACCAATGAAATACCATTACCTATCCATGAATTAAAGTACCAATGAAATACCATTACCTATCCATGAATTAAAGTACCAGTGAAATACCATCACCTATCCATGAATTAAGTACCAGTGAAATACCATTACCTATCCATGAATTAAAGTACCAGTGAAATACCATCACCTATCCCTGAATTAAAGTACCAGTGAAATACCATTACCTATCCATGAATTAAAGTACCAATGAAATACCATTACCTATCCATGAATTAAGTACCAGTGAAATACCATTACCTATCCATGAATTAAGTACCAGTGAAATACCATTACCTATCCATGAATTAAGTACCAGTGAAATACCATCACCTATCCATGAATTAAAGTACCAATGAAATACCATTACCTATCCATGAATTAAAGTACCAGTGAAATACCATCACTTATCCATGAATTAAAGTACCAGTGAAATACCATTACCTATCCATGAATTAAAGTACCAATGAAATACCATTACCTATCCATGAATTAAGTACCAGTGAAATAAGATTACCTATCCATGAATTAAGTACCAGTGAAATACCATTACCTATCCATGAATTAAGTACCAGTGAAATACCATTACCTATCCATGAATTAAAGTACCAATGAAATACCATTACCTATCCATGAATTAAAGTACCAATGAAATACCATTACCTATCCATGAATTAACCAGTGAAATACCATTACCTATCCATGAATTAAAGTACCAATGAAATACCATTACCTATCCATGAATTAAGTACCAGTGAAATACCATTACCTATCCATGAATTAAGTACCAGTGAAATACCATTACCTATCCATGAATTAAGTACCAGTGAAATACCATTACCTATCCATGAATTAAAGTACCAGTGAAATACCATTACCTATCCATGAATTAAAGTACCAATGAAATACCATTACCTATCCATGAATTAACCAGTGAAATACCATTACCTATCCATGAATTAAGTACCAGTGAAATACCATCACCTATCCATGAATTAAGTACCAGTGAAATACCATTACCTATCCATGAATTAAAGTACCAATGAAATACCATTACCTATTCATGAATTAAGTACCAGTGAAATACCATTACCTATCCATGAATTAAAGTACCAGTGAAATACCATTACCTATCCATGAATTAACCAGTGAAATACCATTACCTATCCATGAATTAAAGTACCAATGAAATACCATTACCTATCCATGCATTAAAGTACCAGTGAAATACCATTACCTATCCATGAATTAAAGTACCAATGAAATACCATTACCTATCCATGAACTAAAGTACCAGTGAAATACCATTACCTATCCATGAATTAAGTACCAGTGAAATACCATTACCTATCCATGAACTAAAGTACCAGTGAAATACCATTACCTATCCATGAATTAAGTACCAGTGAAATACCATTACCTATCCATGAATTAAAGTACCAGTGAAATACCATTACCAATCCATGAATTAAGTACCAGTGAAATACCATTATCTATCCATGAATTAAAGTACCAATGAAATACCATTACCTATCCATGAATTAAGTACCAGTGAAATACCATTACCTATCCATGAATTAAGTACCAGTGAAATACCATTACCTATCCATTAACTAAAGTGCCAGTGAAATACCATTACCTATCCATGAACTAAGTACCAGTGAAATACCATTACCTATCCATGAATTAAAGTACCAATAAAGTAACTATCCATAAAGTGAAAGTACCAATGAAGTAACTATTTATAAAGTGATGTACCAAATAAAGTACCCATCCATGAACTGGAGTAACAAAAAAGGTACCAATAAATTACATATCTATGAAGTGAACCACCAATAAAGTACCTATCCATAAAGTGAAGTACCAATAAAGTACCAATCTATAAAGTGAAGTACCAACTGATCTACCAATAAAGTATATATCCATGAATTAAAGTACTAATAAAGCAACCATCTACAAACTTAAGTACCAACTGAAGTCCCAGTGATGTACCTATCTTTTAACTGATGTACCAACTGATGTACCAATAAATTACCTATCCTTTAACTAAAGCATCAACTGATATAACAATAAAGTACCTATCCATTAACTGAAGTACCAACCAATGTGCCAATAAAGTACCTATCCATTAACTAAAGCACCAACTGATGTGCCAATAAAGTACCTATCCATTAACTGAAGCACTAACTGATGTGCCAATAAAGTACCTATCCATTAATTGAAGCACTAACTGATGTGCCAATAAAGAACCTATCCATTAACTAAAGCACCAAATGATGTTCCAATAAAGTACCTATCCATTACCAATAAAGTACCTATCCATTAACTAAAGCACCAACTGATGTGCCAATAAAGAACCTATCCATTAACTAAAGCACCAAATGATGTACCAATAAAGTACCTATCCATTACCAATAAAGTACCTATCCATTAACTAAAGCACCAACTGATGTGCCAATAAAGTACCTATCCATTAACTAAAGCACCAACTGATGTGCCAATAAAGTACCTATCCATTAACTAAAGCACCAACTGATGTGCCAATAAAGTACCTGTCCATTAACTAAAGCACCAACTGATGTGCCAATAAAGTACCTATCCATTAACTGAAGCACTAACTGATGTGCCAATAAAGTACCTATCCATTAATTGAAGCACTAACTGATGTGCCAATAAAGTACCTATCCATTAACTAAAGCACCAACTGATGTACCAATAAAGAACCTATCCATTAACTGAAACACTAACTGATATACCAATAAAGTACCTATCCATTAATTGAAGCACCAACTGATGTACCGATAAAGTACCTATCATCAACACAAGTACCAGTACAAAGGCACTTCAAATTGACA
Organism: Sinohyriopsis cumingii; assembly: GCA_028554795.2. NCBI lineage: Eukaryota > Metazoa > Mollusca > Bivalvia > Unionida > Unionidae > Sinohyriopsis > Sinohyriopsis cumingii. The sequence goes on from CM068829.1 coordinate 46,532,522, forward strand.
GAAATAAATAAATTCATAGTATTTGTTTCCACCACTTGTAGAATAAGACTCACCTGTAAATTGACCCAAATAAAATCCTAATAATTCTGAGAAGATCTTCAAGCAGTTGAGGTGAAAATGTGCTTGGTATCCTGAAAAAAAACAAGTGCATTCTTGCTTCATTTTCATACAGTACAGGCATTTTCTAATGAAAGTGTTTGTAACTGAATAAATCCTTTATAATCTTTTAAAGCAGTGTAGTTGACAACTATGCCAAATGATGTACAATTTATTCATAAGACCTTCATAATGTTTTGATGCACACCAACTACCATATATGCTTGCTTGTAAATCAAGTCCAACTGCAAAAGCAATAAACCCTGAACTGCCATCACATAATGCACTGGAATATCAGGGTTTATGTCGTTTGTTGTACTGAATACTCCTAACAAACTGCATGGACCCAGATCAGCCAGCACATTATGTATCGGAAAACTTGGGTCTGCAGTTTGCAGTTGGACTTGACTCACAAATGAGTACATATACCGTAGTTTTTGTTGATAACTTAAAAGAAATTAATTTAAGTGATAAAAAAAATGCATGTAATTGACTGAAAATTTCCTTGCAGATGGTTACAATAATGTTTGAAGCATAGCCCTAAAAAGGGAGCAAATGAGGTTAAATACAACTACAGACATTACAGACAATATGGTTAAATACAATTACAGATATTAGAGACAATATGGTTAAATACACTTACAGACATTAGAGACAATATGTTAAATACAATTATAGTCATCATAGACAATATTGTTAAAAATAATTACAGACATTATAGATACTATGGTTAAAAACAATTACAGATAATGGAAACAATATGGTTAAAGACAATTACAGACAATGATGAGTGTGAATTTCCAGTTCCAGAGATTGAAGGTTTTCAAGCCAATCACACTCAATGGAACAAGCTTTTGCTGTACTTTAAAGTAGGATTGATTTATTAACACACCATATGATTTAGTTCCGAAAACTGTTAGATTTGTGATGCACATCATTCACTAATGTCAAAATTCAAGAAACCATCATATCAAATTACACCAACTGAATAGTCTTCTATGTAAGGTATTTGTCAAATTTTCAACCTAAGTGCTGATTACAAATGCATCAGCCTAAAAATGTATTTCATTTGCCACTTTATATATTTCTAAAATCTTTTAACAAAAGTCTTCATGGAAAGTAATTGTTTCACCACTGCGCCTGAAATGACCTCAATGCAAAACTTAATCAAAGTGTGATAGACACCAAACACTATATGCTGCAGGCACCATTACAGTGGGAAATAAATATCATTTTAAAATCAATATATTAGCATACCTATGTGTTGGCAACCCAATGACTAGAACATCCTGACCCTCTTTCCAGTATATTATATCTGTATCATATTCTTTATATCTAACACAGGTCCTGAAAAAAATATTTTGTACATATTCATTTAATAGTTAAAAAAAGTACAGCATGCCCTCAATATAATGTCCCTCATTATAACATGGTTCTTTTTATAAGGCAGGTATAGTCTTGGATCCCATTTCAATATGTATTATGTATTTCATTATAAGGTGGTCTTTCTATAAGACAATATACTCTGTAACTCCAATGGACTGTATCATATTGAGGAATTAGTGCATAAAATACTATTTAATAGTATTCCATACAGTAACTTTTTCATAAGATTCAATCAGAAAGCCAATGTTTCTGTAGATTATGTTTCTCCTGTAATACTGTAGTACTATTTATTTCATGGGTCAAAATTTCATTGTTTTGTAAAAATAAGACATTTTCAAGAGTTGTTAAATTTGTGGTTTTGGCAGTCAAATTTTGTATATTTTTAGCTATTTAATTTCATGGACTAACCTTTATTAATATCCCAAATACAAAATGAACAAAGCTATGCAGACAGCAAACAGCAGTCATTTCAATTTTTAAAACAATATTACCTTCTGTATTAGCACAAATCAAACATCTGTCAAGATCAATTGCATGCAACACCAAAGGCAACCACCATAATCAACAACATTAAGCTAATTGCTTATCAAAGTACATGTAAATGATTTCTTCCCTAAAACAATGTCCATAAAGAGCACCATCAAATTAATTTTTGATGACCATGGTCTTAACAGTAATTTAAAATTGGTAAAATTCAACTTAGATCCCCATCAGTTCAGATAATGTCACCATTCCATACATGAATCAAACATAACCAGCCGCCATTTCTCAATGCAGTTAGCACGCAGTCAACATTTGATGTGTTTAAAGCCCATCAAAGTATAAAGATGCTAACTAAATTGGAAAACACTACTTTGTTTGAGCCTGCCTCATGTATCAAGCACCAGATTGTACTTAAAACTTCAATTATCAAGCCAATTCATGCCCAATGGATAACTGCAGATAATATGAAAATATATGATAGATCAGACCTAATTGTCCATGCCTTTGAGAAACAGACATGGTTTTGGTCTTCCATAAAAAAAAGCTGGACAAATTAAGGGGGCTATGGGGGTCCTCCCCCAATGGGGTCTCAAGGGGCAGCACCCCTGATTGGGGGGGGGGGCCAAAGGCCCCCATCCAAAAACACATTTTATACTCATAAAATACTGCTCCCAGTGCAAAATAATCATATGAAAAACTGAGTACCAATAAAGTACCTATCATTTAACTAAACATACCAAAAATGTTTAACTTGACTTCAATAATTTCACAATATTTATTGTCACATGAATTTGTTCTCCAATACTATTGATGTTGAAGTTATTTCATGTGCATATCAGTGTTCACGTCGTAATTAAGTCACCATAATTTGTCAATTTTTGCAGCAAATATATTATACTTCTCTCTTTTCATAACAAATCTGTAAAATAAACACCCAAGTACATCAACCATATACAAATAATCCCATACATTCACTTGTCTTTTTCTCCAATGGACACAACCTGTTGATATGCCAGTCAAGCTCTTTTTGCAGCTTTGGCAAAGATTTCTTTAGCCGTCCTTTTTGTCACCACTGACTTTTTTGGCTCAAAGTGCAATCGTTTCTTTTCCTTCTTATTGAGAGCATTTTTCCTTTCAAGCTGGTGCTTGGCAACATGCAGTGCACATATTCTGATGAAGGGCTACATCTGTTCTCTCATGCAAGAAATCTTTCTTCTTATAGTAATTAACTGCACTTTTTCCAGATGCCTTCTGAGCTTCAATTTTTCTGTATGCAGCTTCTTTTGTAGGTGCTGATCCAAACTCCTCCAACCATGATTAACATTGAGCTGAGGTCACAAAACGCCAGTCCTCTAGCGTTCAATTTTCTTTTAAACTGACCAACTAAATTTCCGTCAACTTTTTGCTCCAGTCATTCCCATTTCCATGCATTTTTAAAACCTTTTACTAAACTTTTCATATCATCGTCTCTCTTAACAACTCAAGACACCATGTTTTGCAAGCATGCTTCTTCTTTCCATTGCCATCAGTTTCCATTACACACAGTGTTCATTGGATGAATTTAAACTTTTGACCAATCAGAATACATTTTACGAGAGTCGTGTGCTAACTAATATATAAAACGAATAATTTACAAGAGTCGTTGCATAATGGGACTTGACAGAACGTTTTTAAGAAACTGGATCGGAGATGATATAAATAATGGACTATATCAAGAAAAATCTGATTCAAGTAGGAGAAAAGTGGAATTCTGCTTTAAAACAAAGAAAAATCATGGCTGGAGAAAGCTCGACAAGTTTAATTCCACAATTTTGGCATTATTTATCTGATAAACATTTGTGTGTACCACCAGACTTGGTCGACAAACGTTGATTCAATACTTTTGTCCAAAAATCAGTGAAGTGTAAACTTCAGTTCTCTGCAGTAATAAATGTATATACCTAATGTTTCATAAGTAATTGTACTTCAGGCAGTAGCTCTATTATTTTAATGATGTTATTCATTGGAATTAAAAATGCATCAGTATATTGAGACACGTTTTCATGAGGATTAAAAGAACAGTTTCACTTGAAATAATAATTGATCTGAATAAGTATTAAATCTAATTTTCATATACTAGTGTCATTTGTTATTTGTTTTTAGCAATACTAGTGTTTGAACGCCTATGCTTTTCCTCATTTTTCTCTATCCTTACTTATGTCACACATACTGTTTTAAGGCAAAGAATAGAAATTACAGCTACCAGTGGCCATGTTGATATGCATGCATTGAAACAATATAAAATCCATTATAATTCTGTTTTTTAAAGGGTTAACACAAATCAATAAGTAAAAGCTAATGTTATTAACAAATCACAGAAATGACACTGATTTATCAAACTGTCTTGTTAATCTTCAGGAATGAAACATGGAAAAATGGGCAGGAGAGGGAAGGCTTTTTTAGCATGAGGCTAATTTTTTGGCAGCATCTTTAAATCTGAGGCTCAAGATAACAACAAAATCCACGAATATTGGCACTTCAGAAAACTTAGTGACACTACAGTACATTTGCATGATACTTACCAAGTAACATTACATTAGAATAAATTTCCTACCTCTAAATCGAGCATTCCCAGAAAGATGGAAAATATTGGGGAAGCAACTCTTACAGGTTAATTCCCTTTTGTTCAAACTACCATTACACAGCTTAAACCAGTTTTTTTATATACTCAAGTGATGCTTTAAAGGATGGTTGAATTGCTGGGAAGGGTGGGAGGGATTATTTGTAATGTGATCAGGTAAGTATTGTAGGAGAAAATTAACTTCCTAAAACATTTGATTTCTCTATCAAATACATTACCTAATCACATACATGGAGAAAGAAATGAGGAGGAAATACTTGGCATCTTTCCTCAAAATGTGTCACCCAGGAGGATCATGACTGCACTACTAATGGATGAAATTCTCTTAATGTCAGTTGACACTTGATTAATGTTGCACCTTTAAAGTTTTTCCATGTGAATCCAGAGAAAGTGGTTAATACCTCCGATTCCAGGGTTGTGCTGTCATAAGTAAGGAGTGGTCATTTTCTGTGCAGCTACCACTGGCCCAATGTGATTCAGTTCTCATCTTTGTGAGGCAATGTCCTGTAGAAAGAAGCTGCAGAACATTTTTTCTTCTTTTTTTAAGGTTATCATCTATGTACACCATTGTCACTATGCAGGAGGGCATCTTGAACCAAAATATTACACAGATGAAAGTTTTCATGAAGACCAAAGGAATTGATATACTTTGCCCCAATATTTGCATGATGTCATATAAAATGGAATGTGAAAATATGTCAGATGGGTCTAGGGTGATCATGTAGACATCATGTCACCCTGAAAGACACAACGACTTTGCCATCTCCATCTAGAATTTTGGGGCCAAAATGAACTGATTCAATCACAGGTCTCAATTTGCCATTGAACTTTGTCACCAGAAACAGTCTGGAGCAGAAGCAAACAGTGTACGGCTTTCGTACAGTCTCCATCACTCACTTTATGAGTAAAAGATGTATCTCCTTCTGCAGTATATCCACCTTCATGGGGTCCCTTGGGATTCCCATCATGAAAGGGGACAGTGAAAGTGGAGGCCTGATTAACAAGATCGACACAACTTGGATCACTCAGTTGTTTTGCAAAAAGAGGCAGATCCAAGCCTGATGGAAAAGAATAAGTTTGGCAGCCACAGGTGGGTTGCCACCAGGATAAACGTTTTTTATCTCCCATCCCTGTCTGATGGCCAGAAGTGGGGGTGTATAACTACCTATTATTCATCTAGCCACTGTAATTCTGTCTTCTTTGGGAATTGTCTCTGTTGTATACCTGCTAATGATTGCCCCTTCTCTAAAATGATCCCTGAGTGGGATGTCCAGATATAGGAGTTTACACTGACATATTTTGGGGTAGTTCTGCCACCAGTGTTCTGATCTCCTCAATTAAATCCAAAACAAAAGGGAAGTGCAGAATAGAGGAGTGCATAAGGCCACAACATTGAGGGATTTTAGATAAGAATAGTGCAGGAGAGCATCCCTTCAAACTAAGTCCATGTTGCTGGAGGCCATCAAGGTGTTAGCCATGGTGTGATGAGAAACCATATTCAGGAGCTTGGCAATATAGCTCGCTGAACCACACTGAGGTGAAAACTACCAAGGATGCAAAGTCAAGAAGTGAGGAAGCTGACATTACATTCCTCACTGTGTGACTTACACCAGTCAGACGAGAAGTTAGCTTACAACTGACTCAAGTAATATAAGTTGGGTTTTTTACTGAGAGATGCCTGGTGATTTCTTTAACTTTGAAGACTATGGCAATGTTCTGAATGATGTGGACTTTCATTGTCATCATCTACATCTAAAATGGCTTTGACCTTGTAGGTAAGGATGACAGTAGGTGGAGGCAGACATTTGGATGGAGGAAAGATGTGATAAATTTCTTCTATTGCTGTCTCCAAGCTAAATTAAGTCTGTTGTCGGATCAGATGATTCAGGCATTTCCATTTCATCACTTTGTCTTGTGTCCATGTATAGAGCATTCCATGTGGCAAAAAGGGACAATACCACTGCAATTGTGCCTATAGGACATGCCATTAAAAGTGATGGTGTATTAGAGTGCCAGTCTGGCTATATTGGTTAGCTATGAAGAGGCATGGTAATGTTCAGTCCAGTGACAAAAGAAAGTTTTACTAATTTAGTGTGTTCAGGTAATGCATTTGATGGAGACAAAATTACCAGTGTATCCCCCAGGAGTGTGAAATTGAGGGTGAATAAACCTCTTGGTGTCAGAACTGGGGGTCAAATAAAAAATGTGGGGGTCAAAAATGTACTGACAAATTTTCATCTGACCAGTACTTTTTCAGCTTGAAATAGGATATTGCAACAAGTCCAACATACTCTCTCTCTCTCTAATTAACAAACAAATGCACTTTCCATTCAAAGAATAATTTTATTAGTTCATTTTCCTTTTAGTTTAAAGTTGTACTTTTAATAGTCTCCTTATAATCTATTTGTAGCAGTATTATAGACCAACACATTACATATAAGCCAATCCAAATTGTCAACAAAATCTTTTTAACCAAATGAGAGTTAATTTACTGCCTGTTATAAAAATGTGTACTATCATCTGTTTCAGTGTACTTTGTCCGACAACACATTTATCTAAGAATCAAAGAGGCTAATGATTCATCTTCTTTTTAATAAGTTATACTTGAACTTTTAGATCTTTCTTTTATTGCAGCAAAGTTAAAAACCAACAAAATCTGCAATGACCCCCTGACTCTGTAATCCAATTAATGCATTTGTTTCTTCAACTTTAGTGATTTCATTGTTGTGAAAGAATGTCTTGGGTGATAATGTGTCATCCAGTTATCTTGTGGCAAACATGGGAAGATTTTTTAAAATTCTTAAACCGTGTCACAAAAAGATTATTCACGCGATCAGAAGTCACAACGGTAATCCCAATGAATATGCTGTACTCGAGTGAAGGGAATTATTTTCTCTATTTTTCATTAAAGTTAGATCCACTGTTACTCTTTTGTATTCTGCAAGTTTCACTTTCTTGGCTAATGATTCTTAGTGCACACCATTTTAATCTGGAGATCACTTTCTAGTGCAACAAGCAATGAGGTTAAACATCTGAATGACATCTTGCTGAGCTCGATGGAAATCGAATGAAAGCTCGTGTGATTAGGGGAAGCTACTCTGTCATAATATTGCCTGTGCTAGTCTGATTCCATTTTGTATGCTACGTGCATTGCACTCTGCTATATGAATAGTGGAGTGCAATGCAGGGAGCATATGAAGCAGGGAACCAGACTATGTATATGCTCTAAGTATACAAGATGCAGTTCCTCATCCAATGCATTGGATATTAAATAATACCTGATCACATTATGCAAAAAAAAAAACGTATGGCGACAAAAGATGTGCATTCATTTTCTCCAGTGTGCATTCCTGATGCACGAATGTGCGTGAAAGGAAACACTGATAAATGATGAAATTTTGATAGTTTTCTTGTAGTGACCAAATTCACGTGATTTGATCAAATTTTAAAAAATTATTTTCAATAACTGGTTTAAGATTTGGATTTGTGTGATTTGGATTTTTAATGTAGCTTTAACTGGTTTAAGAGCTTCTGTGAGTTGTGCATTATGATATATTATATACATCTATCAATAACGATTAAGCAGTAATTAGCAATAAATGACCACCATATATACGTGCTTATAAGTGTAGTCCAATTGCAAAAAACATAGACCTCGATCTGCTGTTGCATAATACATCAGCAGAACAGTGTCTATTTTGTTTGTTTTACTGATCACTCCTAATAAGTACAGTGACCATGAACTGCCAGCTCATTATGCAATGGCATATCTGAGTCTGTGCAGTTTGCAGTTGCCAAATTATAATAAATACACAAATTAACAACTATATCCAAAATTTGAGATTTCAGTGGCCTTTCATTAGGGCTTTACTTACAATATGAGATTTTCAGTACTGTTCAAGAATCAATGATTTTCATTTAATTGCAAACAATTTCATTACAGACGCTATTAGATGTACATCCATAGCTTAACTTGTCCAATCTACTCAAAGATGCATTAAACTTCATGTACAACTGAAACTAAAGTCAACTGAAACGTCTTTTTTCTTCAACCTAAGTATCGCTCTAAAAGAGAGAGAGAGAGAGATCTGCAACTTAGAGTTATCTCCCTTTATAAATCTATGCATGATTCCATTTTCTGTATATTTAGGAGTACTAGTATTTTTGAAAGAAAGAATGCGTTAAATCTCACTGATGCTGATAAAATTTTGTAGTAACAGTACAAAATCTGTATTTAATTCCATATGAAACACTGTACTGCGGTATACAAGAAACAAAAAACCAAAATAGTCTGAACTGCAACATTGTTTCAACTGATATTTTGTTAACATTTTCAACCCAAATGTAAATTCTGTGGTTAATATTTCTGTAAAATAGGAGGAAAATAACTGACACTGCTGTTTGCTGTTACAAAAATTCCAATTCTGTTTGATATATTAAATAAATTTTGAAGTAGCAGCTGTACTTACTTTACAGGAGAATCACATGTCACATCTTTCAGCAAACTGCTGAGTGTCATGAACAGCCCTCTGATTTCAAACAGTTTATTCTCAACTTCTGGAAACTTGTACAGCACTTGATCCTGCAATAAAACATTCATTAAGAAACAAATTTCATCTCTGAAACATTAAAGTAAAACCTGTGCAAATCTGAATCCTGTTAAACTTTGAACACTGAAAATTAATGAGAATAATAACTTTTCAATTTTCCGCTACACATCTGAACTTCCAATATTTTTCAAAATATTAAATTGTTTAAAAATTTTGAACATTTGCTTCAATACTTACAATGCTGATTTTAACAGATGAAAATCAATGACATCAAAAATGATGTGCATTACATACGACAGACTGAGCTTATATACTCAATGTCACTCCGGCAACGCCAAGGTAAAGGCAGAAGCCGATTAGAATAGTAATAACTACACAATCTACATTGCAATGGTTAGATGAAACTGATAAAACTGGTAAATATTTCATTTTAAGCTGCAATATTTACCTTAAAAACCTTTTATTATTTACATTCAATGAAAAGTATTTTATGCCGTAAACATTTTCAAAGAATTATAACCTTCAATATAGAATATTACTGTACCTGGTTATGACACAGTCATTGAAAAGTATTCACAAAAATGAAAATTTAATTTCTTAAATTTACAAACAATGAAAAAGAAATGCCTATTATTACCTTTAACTTAACTGTATCAAAATATGAAAATTAAAGTGGTTGATATTTTAGTGCAAAGAATAAGATATCCTAGGTCCAGTTCATTGACAAAACCATTATTTAATTGATGTAGAAAACATTGTACACATTTAGTACTAAAGCAGTTTGTATACAAAAATGAAACACCCTCCAGCCATATAATGATTGGCTTGACATTTCAGTAAAATACAAAAGAATCTGAATTAGCCTTCAAAAAATGAAAGATAATGCATCGAGATTTCAACAGTTATAGAAATATGTGTTGTAGAGAATATCATGAGTAGCAAAAACCCATGGTAAAAGAAAGTCTACAACTCACTGCCCAAACTATTAGGAACACATATTTATTTATTTGGGAATTCCTATAGGCATATAAATATAAACATCTCCCTATTTTCTCGGCCTGGATTTCTTTTAGCATTTTGTGATCATGTTGCAGCCATTTCCAATAAAACACCAAATTTATTCAGAAAGGGCAATCAATAAAAAAAACTGAAACAATGAGAAGAAACTATAATTTAAGTGTTCAAATTTGTATAGGTTTTGCATTACTTTCTCCATAAAATTATATATATATATATATATATATATATATATATATATATATATATATATATATATATATATATATGTGTATATATATATATATATATATATATATATATTCCTGTCTTCAGTCACCACTGTTGGGAAAAACAATGTTTCTGATTTTGGTAGAAAAATGTGAGGAAGTTTTTTTTTTAAAGACAAATTTGACAACTATTAGTTAGTAGGTATATAACTGAGATCACACTAGAGAGCAATGTGGGTAAAATGGTCACCCTTTCACTTCAATATGTCAGGAAAATGAAATTAAATTCACCCGACTATGACATACTTTTGCAATGGTTCATCTATCAGTGTCAATTTCTAATCTGCATTGGATCTAATGGAGCACATATAAAACCAGAATACAAACTCCAGTTGCAGAACTAGTAATGTTTTTGCCTAAAAATAATCTGGTCTCAAAAATTCAGTTATTTCAGTTTATTTTTCAATGTAAGTAGAAAGTCTACTTTACTTGGCATCCCTGTAGAGCTATACGTAATACAACCTGCCTTAATATATCATACATTTTGACACACAGCTCAGAATAAGGATACCATAATGGCTATAAATCATGTGACATGAAAAAATAATTTTTGTATGTGTCCTAAGATTTATATGCATGTAAAAAAAATATAGCATTTTGATGTCCCAACACTTGTAGACTCAAAAGATGTCAAGATAAAATTGGCACAATTGACAAATGTCACTGTAGTGACCAGCTCTTTCTAAAACCCTGACAAAAATCTGTTGTAAAACTACTATGACTGTTTTTGCAATTAACAGAGTTTACCCAGGAGATTAGGCTGTACTACAGTACTTACGCTAAATCATACTTAGCGTCACTTATATCTTTGTTTATTCCAAAAATATTGGATTCAGATTTTACTTTATTCATCGTTTTTACCAAACTGCATTCTACCAGATCACATTTCAGCGAGACGTACATATCTGTTTAAGTTACATTAATCCATGCTCTAGGAGTTACTGTTTTTCAGTGAATATAAGTGATCCTACAAAGTGATGTAATCTTCTGAAAAGGTACATGGTTAAAAGTACAAGGCAAATAACCAGCATAAATTCACATAATTGTCATATGTTGTGTCACAGTGTCATAGATCATCATCCAGTGTCTCACCATTTGTATGCTGACGACACCCAAATATACAAATCTAACCACCCAAATGAAGTTGACGCTACTATCGAAGGTGTAGAGAGGTGCATTTCTGATGTGAAATCATGGATGACATGTAACAAGCTGCAAATGAATGATGATAAAACGGAGGCCAGTCTGATCACAACACAAAGACTTTTTCAGTCACATCCTTTATCTCAAACAATAAATATCAGTAACACCAACATTAAATTCACACAATCAGTACGAAACCTTGGTGTTACTCTAGACAGTACTCTCACGCTGCACAACATGTCATGAACATATGCAAGGCTGCATATCTTGAACTGAGACACATCAGCCCCAATTGCAAATATCTTTCAGTTGATGCCACTACAACACTTGCATGTTCATTAGTACTTTCAAGACTGGACTATTGTAACTCAATTCTGTCTGGTTCATCTCATTATCAACTCCAGAAACTTCAAAACACCGATGCTCGGATCATACTTAGAGTACCACAATCAGTACCATTCGAACCAGAATCAAATACAAAAATTTGTTCTCTGTACTACATTTCACTGACAGACTCCAGTCCAACATACCTATCCGACCTCACCCATGTGTACACACCAGCAAGATACTTAGGCTCCTCTTCTGACAATCGTATGCTCATTATTCCCACCACAAAAACGAAGTCATATGAACAAAGCCCTTTTGCATACCAGGGCCCAGCAAAGTGGAATGAATTGCCCAAAGACACAGTGATCCCATTCAAGAGTGCTCTTAAAACTCACTTATTTCGACTGCAAGAACAAACTTAAAGACCTAATAATGTTGCCTACCTTAAATATTTTCAGCATGTTTTTTTATGTTTTCTAATTTCTTGGTGTTTATTTTTTGTAATAATATCATTATATATGGTTTTTTATGTTACAGCTGTTGTCTAATGCTGTGTACAAACATATCTGAATTTTGCAGAAATAACAAGAAAACAGAAAAATGAAATAAATTGATTGACTTTTCAAACAAATTACATTAACTTACAATATTTCCAAGTAATCATTATGAGAGTCCTTTAAAAACCATGAAGTCATTTTATTTGTCATTATGACTGATAAAATACATCAAATGACTGCATTGTAGTAGAAAAACATCTTGATGGTGTACAGAGACTCATACTACACGAAAAAATTAAAATTTCTATAATTTCATGTCCCAAAATTTATAGACCATAAAATAATTACTTTCGAAAATAATAAAGGGTGTCCCAAGACTTTTATAGAGTAACAAGATTTACAGTCATTATGGTTCTACATAAGATGCAAAATCATGGCATGCGGGGATACTGAATTGTTATCAATGTAGCAGTTTTTAAAACTACTGAAAGTTTTTCAGTTTCATAAAGTATGATGAGCTTTTCATGAATTTTAAATAAATTATTTTGCAAAGCAAATGCTTCCACAAAATATGTTTGAAAGAAGCTGGGGTTTTGCCATTACAAAATTAAACCTCTTACTTGCCTCATCCTAGTCTCCTATCACACCATCCAATCTACACAGGAGGGAGAAGTCACTGTACCCTGATATTTTGAGTTCCAGGTTAAATTTACTTAAATCCTCTTAAATTCTTCTTTTTCCTCAAACTGTGGTCAATGGACAACAGGGAAGAGAAAACTTTGAGAAAAGTTTGCTGTCAGACACTCCAAAGCATAAGGACCAAAATGTCTGGTTTGTACTTTTCAAAATTGTTTGATGTCAGTGATGATGTTAACAGGCACCAAAGTATATAAAGATCTTAAAAAACGAAACAAATTTCCATACAAAATGAGGTGATTCCAGAAGAAAAGTTTCAGCTCTCAATGTGGCAACATAAAAAAATTAATTGGCAATAATTTGTTCAGATCAGCGACAAAAGAGGCTGAGGGATTTTATTGACTAGAGTAAACCTTATATGTACTCAATTTATATGCATCATACTTTTTCATTCAAAACTAATACTGTTAGCGAAATGCCAGCCTTCAGTGACACATGTGATCCATTTCATTTCATCTCTGACTTGGGCCTGATGATATGCTAATGAGTATAAACACAGCATTTTTAGCATACCACCAGACAAACAAACACTGAATATACAGAAGGAGTACAACAAAAATAATTGCATGAAACAAACAAAAATATATATTACCTAGGTATCTGATCAATATAATATTTAGATAAATCTTATTTTCATTGTCCAACAAAAGAAATTCAAAGTAAAGGAAACAACTACTACAAACACTCTATTTGACTGGCTAACTGACTCTTAACTTAAAAACATATGATACCTGAGGCTGATCTGACTGCGTGGCAAAAGTCAGGTACATGATGGAAATCAGGTATTTTTGAAGAGCATTCCTGATGCTTCTCAATGTCTCTCCTGTTACAAGCTGTACTAGGTTGTCTTCTGACTGCTTTCTGACTGGGGGTGGGGGTCTGGGAGGTGTTGTTATAATGGCAGGCTGAGGAAAGAGAGGGGGTGTGGACCTTGTGGGAGTATGAGGAGGTGTAGGAAGTTTAGGGCCAATCACATGTGGCACTTGAAATGTAAGTTTAAGCTGAAAAATAAAAACAATAATAACTTATTTTATAACATATATTTATGTCTCACTTTTAAGCATGAATTTGGAAACAAGAAAATGTTTAATTATTGTTAAAAGAATAAAATTTCTAAACTATAGCTGATTTCTTCAAGAAGATTCAAATTCCAATGTAAAAAAAAATGTGGGCAGTGTTGTTCCAATTTGAAAAATAAAACTGGGAAGGGGACAATTTGGTGGAAAAACGAAGTGATGGACATACACTAGACTGGTCAAAAAGAATGTCCAGGGTTGTATTTAAATGTATAATGCTGAAACCAACTGGCAGCCATACAGATTTAAATTCAGCAGCATTTTCAACTTGACACCTAGAAGTCTTCTGGTGAAAACCCTATCTATTCAGAAGAAGTAACATAACAAGATCACCAACACCAGCATAGTGGATTAATCAATCAGATTAGCAATATCATTAATCTGTTGATTATCAACAATTCCAAACAATTCTATTACACAAAAATTCATTGGTTACATTCACCCTGGATTCACTCAAAATCCCATGTAGAAGAATTTTAATTTTAAAACAATCCCCCAAAATATGCATTACTATTTCGAAATCATTGTTACAAAAACTGCATGCACATTTTACATGTGGTATTCAGAAATTTATTTGTAACTAAAATTTTGTGTACACTTTTCTCTTGAAGCTAAGTTTGGACATTGAAATATTTAAAACATAATGAAATAATAATAATAATAATAATAATAATAATAATAATGATTTTTCTAAAGTAAACAGCCTGATACAATGAAGATTTGCAAAAGAGGCTGTGTTATGAAGATAGTTATGGTCATATTAGAAAAAATAAACTAAAACACAACTCATGTACTGTCATGACATTGTTCAAAAAGTTACTAAATCTTCAGGAATAAGCCTCCAATTTCTGAAAATTTTCAAGCTATACCTTTTATCCCCAAATCCAAAAATGTCAGTCTCCAAAACAGGACTATTTTGCTGCTGTGGTTAACAAAATTTTCAATGACTTATCAACTGAATGCAACACTGTGCTAAATATTTGACTGAGCAAATATGTCTGCTGTTTAACAATTTCTTTGCATGCTAATAAAACATTTGTAATTTTTGCACAGATTTTACCAACCCCCAAGTTTTGTTTTTTGCTTAAACATTTGTGATAGCAATGAACTAATGCTAACATCCATATCTGCTTTGCTAAAGTATAGGACTCACTAATTTGAAAGGTTCTGAACCACAGATTAATAAAATTAAAACATTATGAAAGACATACCTGAGCTAAAAAGGTCAACTTGCTTACCTTCTGTTGAGTTTTGCTGACAGACTGGAAAATGTCATCTAGATTGACCCATGTGATATCAATATCATTCAAAGCCACCAGCATATCACCTGAAATAGAGGTATATAACATGTAAATCCTGGGAAACACTAGACAACAAGAAAATATGATTTGAGTTATAAAGGATAATTCAGGGTCTGACAAATTTTAGAATCATATGGTTGACTGCTGACCTATTAAAAGAAAAAACCTGGATGCCCAGCTTGAGCTCAGTAGCCCAGAGAAGGTATTTTTGTATGAAACAAATTGCTCTGATGTTTTTTATATTCATTTTAATGGGTCAATGATACTGATACTTGTCTGGTTTTTTTAAACTGTGAAGCAAATCATTATAATATTTAGCAGCCCAATGGGCTACCTGGATCCAACATCCAGTAGCCCAGTCCTAGCATTCTTGCAGGTCAAGTGCTCAGAACACAAGATTTGTCAAATACTGCAATTAAACAAGAAACCTAAGTTGACCAATTTGCTCATCTGGGCTCTTTGTTTTGGAATACAAACTGTTACTGCAGTTGACAAAATGGCAGAAAAAATGATGCAATATTCTCATCAGCATGCAGTAGACAACTCAAGTACCTTGATAAATGCATGACTAGTTGTGCCAACAAGATTGTATTATACAGTATATTAAGCAACACAATTTTTAAATCAAAACAGAATTGTGGATGCCAAGTGATTTGTTGATATATACATCTTCAGGTGATGACCATAGTACTTACCAACTTTCTTTGCAATTCATCAAAACACTTTGAGACTAGTTGTGTTAACAAAACTGTGCCATACAATGATTTAATCTTAGAAGACAAAAAGGGCAATAACTCTAATAAATATTGCTAGAATCAAGTGATTAGCAATATCTACATGTTCTGGTGATGACAATTATCTACCTAATTTCATGGAAATTCATCAAAAACTGTGAAACCAGTTGCTCTATAAAAAGATTGTTATACAGTGCATTACGTTACAAGACAAAATATTCATTATCTCAAAAGAAAACTGGACACCAAGTGTTTTGTCAATATGCACATTTTCAGGTGATGACCATTATATATACCAAAATATCCTTGGCAATTCATCACAAGACCAGTGGGACTAGTTGCATTAATGAGACTGTGCCATATATTGTACTGAGCAACAAAATGGAAAAAAACTTCAAATAACAAGAGTACAGTGAGTAGAATATTTTATAACCAGCCCAATTTGAATAGTCCTCTATGTAGATAACTTTACTTATTTATGCAGAAAATAAAACATTCATATTTCAGTCACAATGACCTCCATCTTTTGACCACAAAGATAGACTTCTTCCTTGCCCTAAGTGTATGCCATTCACAATGTTTGATCCAAATCTGTGATGTAAAACTAATTATATATTGCTGAAATCATTGGGGGCCCCAAGTGGCCGAGTGGTCTAAAGAGCTCTCCGTTACGGATCACTGCCATCTCACCTCTGTCTGCGTGGGTACGAGTCTCAGATTCAGCCAATGTGGGTATGTAAGAAAGCTTGCCAGTAGGTTCTCGTGGGTCGGTGGTTCTTTCTGGGGGTTTTCCCGGGTTCTTCCTCCACCATTAATACTGGCCGCCATGTATAGCCTATCGTGTGCTGAAAAATGGCGTTAAACCCTACAACAACAGCAGAAATCATTAATATTCATTCAGTTGCAGTTATCTCTATCATTGACCCCAAAATTAATTGGCTTCTTCCTTACCCAATATAGTCAAGCCATCTGCAAAGCTTGGCTCAGGTATATCATGTAGAACTAATGTTATTGTGTGGAAACTTATTTTTATTCCTTAAGCCAAAGTGAAAATTACCTTTGGCTACAAATCAATGGGATTTTTCCTCTCCTAATTACAAGCCATCCAAAAATTATTGTAAACGTAAATGAGAGAAAACTCTATTTATTGTACAGAAACCATTTTCTTCTTCCAGTCAGTGACTGTAACCTTTGATCTTCTGACCCTTTTTCATGACCCCAAGTTCAAACCATCCATAAAGACTGACAACTGTAGATGTTGGTGAACTTGAGTTATTGTACTGAAACCATTTTTCTTCTTCCAGTCAGTGACTGTAACCTCTGATCTTCTGACCTTTTTTCATGACCCCAAGTTCAAACCATCCACAACTGTAGATGTTGGAGACCTTGAGTTATTGTACTGAAACCATTTTTCTTCTTTCAGTCACAATTAACTTAGTCTTTGACCATTTACCCCAATATCAATAGGGTTCTTCCTGATCCCATGTGAAAGCTACCCACAAAGTTTATTAACTGAAGAAAATGGACAATTCAGGCTGTGCAGAAATTAAACCAGTAACTGCCAGACAGGCAAATGTATAAACAGACAACAGTGTAACATAATACACTCCACATTTATTACAGCAGTAAAAATTTAACATGTAAATCTTCAGGTGATCACCATAATATTTACGAAGTTTAATGATAATCTTTCAAAATCTGTGGAACTAGTTGTGTTAATGAGTGCAAGGAAAAAGGATGGATGTACAGATGGAGAGATAGATGAATAATTACAAGTATTAATGTATATTCCCAATCTGTATAGAAAGGGGTATAAACAACATAATACATCCAGTAGCATTGCATATAACTGTCACCTTACTAGAAAAGCATGGACATATGTTCAGAGTGCATTTTGGATACTATTTTGTACCAATGTGTAAAATGCAGGTTAACTAGTGTTATTAGTGATGAGTGCAGTGCAAACAGCTCTACTCGGCAGAATTTGCACTGCAAGGCTTTGTACTGAAGAACTCAAATGGTGGCATTAGTTTATGGAAATCAAGAGATATACAGTATCCAATAAAAATGATGATATAGACTGTTGGATGTCCAACTGTTTCAAGGTCACACTGACAGATAAGTGCATGGTGAATATGGTTAAAATTACTAAGTGAAGTTATTCTGTGGAAATCAAAGGATAATGGGCATTCATGGGTAATAACTCTTTTTCATGATGTGACATGCATGCTCCCTCAAGGTCTCATCAGTAGATACAAGCTGAATTCAGCTGAAATTTAAACAACCCTTGGGAAAGTAATGCAAAAACCAAAGTCAGGAAGACATGAATTCATGGGACATACATTATGAAAATGAAATCAATAAATGCCAAAACAAAAACACTTCAGGTCTCACCAATAGAAAGCCCATCAGAAAATTTGGTTGAACTCCAACAAACTTTGGAAATGGCAAACTTTGGAAACCAAATCAGAAAGATGGGCATTCTGGCAGCTGAAACTCCTACAAATCATATAATGAATGATGAAAATTTAAACCAGTCAAGGACTCATCAGTGCTGATGTACATGGCAACCATAGCTGAAGTCCGACAATCTATGGGAAAGTTAAGCTGTAGAAAACAAAGTTAGGGGGATATAATGGACCATGGCCTTCTTACATGATGACAGAGATAGCTGGAAATTAAAATCTGTTGAGGTCTCATCAAATTATACAGTTGTTCTTCAAATGTTCTTACAATAGATCAATTCCCAGTATTGTTATCATGCAGAAACCAGATTGTTGATGGATGGATGGACGGATGGACAGACAATTTCAATAAGCAAAGCCATACTGATGCTCAGTTATTCCCCAGCTACACATGCTGAATGACACTTTATACTATGTCTTAAACTTCCTTAAGGAAGGCTCGATGCACCCCAAAATGAGCAGAGTACCATTTAGGATAAGAAGGATCTACTATCTTCCCCAAACAAACTTTGGACAACAGTGTGTGTTAATATACAAAATACCCTGTAAAACAAACCTCTAAAGATCTGGCAACATTTTTCTGCCTGACTACCATGTACAACTCCCTGGACTATGACTTTCCTGTCCCTCATGATATGGTCTATACTGCTACCATTATGCCTTGATGGAGTCTGTTTATATTGGCACAAAACAATTCCAAACAATTTCTTACACAGATCAATTCCTGAGGTAGATAACATATTATCCACATCACTGAAATCTGGGGAAAGACTGATGGATTTTCTTTTCCCTGATTGTACTGATAAGAAAGCCCCTGTGCTGTCACATAAATTAGCAATTTTAGGGCTAGTCCGTCCAGGTAAATTACCATTATCCAAATATTTGGAATAATTTTGAATGTTTCTTTGATTGCCATCTTTTTGTGAATAGTGTGATCCATCATATTTGTCTTCAGAAGAATTTAAAGTCCTGTTAAATTCATTTTGAACACTTTTATTTCTGTCACTGTCACTACTTGGGTTAGGGTTGTTTGGCACACAGAAGCCATCCAAATGCTGACTGAATGGTTCTACGTTTCTATTAAGGGTCACGTATTCATCATCTACATCCTCTGCAACCTGAATCTGTTCTTTTAAGGAATTATTATTAAGTTCTGTTTGAGAACTGGACTGGCGCAATCTCTGTGCTGGACCTTCACCTGTTCCACCATCAATATCAACATAAAACAAGTTCCCATGCTCCTGCACAAAACTTGTCCATCCAGCCTCAATTTTACTGTAAGAAAAAGAAAATAGATATTGAAAGTACACCTCATGATTGGTAGGAAAAGACTTTATCGACAGAAAGTCTGTATATTATATGACATTATGCTGTAAACCACAACTGACAATTATGATCACGAAAGGAATATAACCATTCAGCATGAATCTAACGTCATTATAAGAAAATTCTAAGAGAAGATTACATAAAAATAACTATTAGAAGAATGGCTGATCCCCTAACTACTGCAAAATGAAAACATAATTTTGCAATTTCACCAGCAGGTCACTGACCTCTGCTCAATTGATCTCAGAATCAATAGGGAACTACCCTTTCCCAAATGCAATACACTTTGAAGTTTACCCGTGTTACAATTTTTTAGTCAAATTTTTTCTTCTACTTTTTTTCTCCCTTTGTTGTGAATTTTGTCGTCATTCAATAGGAGTCAAGATATTTTTATAAATATACATAAATATTTTTTCAATATATACAGTATCAGGTGAAGGAGGCAACTAAGTCATAAAAAGTGCTGAATATCAGCTTCAGTTAGAAAAGCAAAAATGACTCTGCCTGTGATTTTTGTTCAATGTACAAAGAGTGACAGTTGTAAATGAATTTTGAGATGCTCCCACCAAGTTGCCAGGTAGTTCTGACATTGTTATGTTGTATCCCAAGGTAAAATATATTGTAGTGGTGGTGATGCCAATTGCACAGACAAAAAAAAAATCCTGCACATTTACAGTCAATTGTTTTTAATATTAACCTTTTCCCATGCAAATTATCACTTCCCAATTTCCATAAGTTGGACCAACCATTTGACCATGACAATATACCAACTTCTGTTTTGAAATTTACACATCAATATGAAAATAGTCATTTGTGTTTTAAGAACATAATCAGTAAACAGCACTTCTAATCTAAACCAAAAATAATATGGATTTGAACTGCCATGTTTGTGTCATTTTCTTTATAAAATCAACTTCAAAATGTATGTGAACAAGTAATGGCAGACATAAATGTGTCTAGGAAATATTGCTTCATTACGATGTCTGTTTTTGTAAATCACTGGATAAATAGATTAACACATTAACCCCTAACGACAAGTTAACATGGCAGGAGATAGTAGCCTACTGCCAAGCTCTGTAGTGTCACGGTCATGCACAATACACTAAAGTGGGTGGTATTACAGAAAGGTAGAGAGATGTAGCTCTACAATGATACCAAATAATCTGGAATTTCCAGCTGCACTACAAAATACAGAGGGAAAAACCTAGTATTTTGCACACGATTTTTTTCTACCCAAAATCAGCCCATGGTCGGGATCCGATTTTGCGTCTGGATTTTAGACTTTTTGGTCTCAGATCTAAGGCAACCCGGTATGAACTGCAAACAGACAGATGAACCTTTTCAAAAAGCAGGATAAGATGGGCATTTGGAATAAAGACTGGTCTTGATACAAAAATAATGGCTCCGTTTGGAGAAAAAAAAAATTAACCTTCTGCTCATGTACGAGCCAAATAGCCAATGAAAAACGATGTTTCTAACACAACTAGGCAGTATGTTATAGAAAGATCACCTGGGATTTGGTGTTTCCAGATCTATTCAAAAATAGCTTTCAAAATGTGTTTCCTACTTGAATTTCAGGTGAAAATGACAAAAACCTCCAGGGGTTAATGTGTTAAAAATTCTAGAAGCAATGTAAGATCAATGTTGTTTTTTGACATCACTCAATTTTTGGAAAATATGAAGAAAACAGTGAAGCAAATGCTATTTAATAATGCATGATGTTACTACAAGTATGTAGGCAAACGATGAAATCATAAATATGCAAACCTATCAATGGATATTCCTCTACATCCAAATATACAAACTTTCAAGTATGAATACAATGGATATAAATATGATAATCTTTATACACATACAAAATGTGTTCATAATGTACATACAGCACATATTTTCAACTTAAATAAAGTATTGCTTAAACCAATCTTAAATGCATACTGAAAAATATAGGACATAATTCAAGTGAGAACAAACACACACACAGTCCTACCCACTTATATCAACATCACTTATATTGACAAACTGCATATGTTGATAAAAATGCAATGTCCCCAGCCCATAGTCTACTGTTACTACCAAATCTGTCATGCTTATATTGACATTAAGATAAAAATTAGAAACATGTAAGTTGACAAGTTAACAGAAGCCTTATGTCCCAAACTGAACAAATCCTTTGTTCCTAATCATTTATGTGGACAAGATGCCAGTATCGACCCAAGACCAACAAGAATTTCTCTGCCACCAGTCCTGTCAGAATACAAAAAAGGCGAGAACTACTAGCTGATCTAGTTCTAATGCATATTTTGTTCCACAATTATATGATGGTGCTGCCACAATAACAAATGGGCAAGAGTTTGGCTCTATATGCTCTCCAATAAAGAAATAATATTAACAATAACAATAATAATAATAATAATAGCAAATTTAACAATTAACAATAATATGGAAAAAATACTCTAAAACATTTACCACCCACATCAAAATTATAATCCAATAGTATCCCAGTTAAAGTATGCACATAGCAATAGTCTATACATAAGCTGAAACTGCACTGACATAAACAAAATAATTTGGCCTCCATTTATGTAATCAAATAAATGTAGATAAATATCAAAATCAAGGAATTATTCTTAATCACTGCAAACAATGTAATGCATTCTACTACTGTAGCCTCCCTCCTTTCTTATGTCAGTAATCTTTATTTCTTTGATCTTATAATATACTTTTCAGCCATGACTACCTGACTTTATTTAAAAACATGTCATGAAGCAAAATGAATCTGTCACATCATTATTGTGAGTGTGTGTGTGTGTGTGTGTGTGTGTGCGCGCACGTGCGTACGTGCATGTCTATGTGTGTGGTCATATCTCCCTCTGGTAATTCTCGACAAATGGCACTCAATCAGAACTTCAATGGTGCAAGATAATTTTTAAAGCTATTGGCTTGTTATGATTTATTCATTTATCCCCATAAGGATCGTCTTTGCTACTGTAGGTACACAGCTGTCATGTGAATGGTATTTGTAGAGGTTAGTTCACTAACGCCATAAAAATACGAATATGAATCGCCTGTCACTATTACTATACTATGCAACGATGGAGAAGAATTAGACATCAAATTCAGTATACAACCTGCCTGGGAAGGCTATACTAAGCAGATCCAATTTCGTACATTTAATTTACAAGTTAAAAAGATCAGTAAAAAAGGACTAACTCGGACGGTTCAGGATAGACATTTCGCCTGCTTTGTTGTGGACTGTCAAAACTTGCTCGACCGCTGTCGTTATCATGAAACGCGCTATTTTCTGGATCTTTGAGATTTCTTAGATGCAGCCGGCCGTCTTGTTCCCCATAAAATTCTTGCTCGTGTCTTGGATCATAGAATGGCCCAAGTCTGGGAAAGTATGCCATGCCGTTTACAGTGTGAGCAGATAAAATGTGTGCTGTTGATCACACTTATTCATCCTTGTCGACCTCCATTTGTACACAACATCCGGGCACCAAGCTAAAAGGGATACTAATCTTTCAACTAAAGAGCTGTAGAAGGGAGGTAATCCAGTGAGACACGTACGGAACATGGGGAACAACACAACAAAAAATAATTAAAAATCTGTTACAAAATATACTTTACATTTTTTACATTTGAAATTGACAATTATATGATTCACATTCATCATATTTGTAACTATTTGGTTCCTATAAAGAACAACCACTACATATTATTATTATTATTATTATTATTATTATTATTATTATTATTATTATTATTGTGAAGTCATTATTATTATCATTTATATTTTTCCAAGACATTGAAACACTGTAGTAGAATCTGAGGACGTCATCTATTTAACAGAAGAGAACATTCTTTTTTCTGCGAGGAGAAGAATGAGATTCGTCTTGTGCTTGATGACTACATTAACTCAGATGAGGAATCGGTACGTAGGGCAAGCATCCATTTTTCTCCCTTTTGGAAAGAATAAGCAACAGTTTTCGAAATTCTGAGCATAAGAAGAGCCTTATTTTCTAAAATCTATGTAACCTTATCTCAAGAGAAAATCTTATCCTCCCCGGAACTATTTTCTTGGCCAGGAAAATACAAAAATGTGATATTAAAAATTCGCAAAGACGTCTGGGGAGAAAAAAACAACATAGAATAAAATAGTTTTATTTACGATTCTGTGCATAAAATAAGGCCTAATAAAATAGTAATTCACAAAAGGGACCTGAAATCATTGGAGTTACTTTTTACAGCTGATATGCACATGAAATATAATCAAATCGTTTTTTCGCAATGCAGACCTCAAGGGAACATATTAGTAAGGGCTCCTTTTAATTACAGAGGGAAACATTAGAACGTTAATTTACGAGTCCATTATATTTACAATATGCAGATGGCAAACGTAACTGAGATACGTTACAGATACAACTCATCGCATGACTGGTTCATTTGTCTTTCACTAAGATCGGATTGCAGAAATATGTTTACAGAAAGTATTTTACGGGAGATAGTTTACATGATAGTCAATTATTCTGATACCTGAGTGTACTTAATTCTCCATGCTGAATACGGAATAGAAATAATGTCGCTCAAGCCCTTAACAGACAACAAAAGTATGTAATCCTGTATTTAAACTTTGATATTCCATGTCTCGTAAATTACAGTGGCCTGTCTCTAGCTCGTAGATTTTACACAAAGAATGAATAGGAATATTAGCATATCTACCGAGCTACTCAAACAATGTACAGACAGTACTGAGCATTTGATGAAATTAGACTTTTTAAAGTAGCTATATATATATGTCCATGAGTCCGTCAGTCTATTCATTTGAAAGTCATCCCGTATACAATGTAAAAATAAATATAACAGTATATGTTGAATCATACATAATTACAAATTTATGTTTTCTTTACATATAAAGATAGTATTTAAATTTGATAAAGGAAATATTTATCTGCATGACATATTGAAAAATGATTCAAATTAGATGTTATTTAATATTTTAGAGAAGTATTAAAACTCACCATAACAAAACTGAAAATGGTTTTATGTATCATCATATTAGCAATCATATTGACCCTAATATCAATCATATTGACCCTAATATCAATCATATTGGTCATAATAGCAATCATATTGACTATAATAGCAATCATATTGATCATAATAGCAATCATATTGACCCTAATATCAATCATATTGACCCTAATATCAATCATATTGGTCATAATAGCAATCATATTGACTATAATAGCAATCATATTGATCATAATAGCAATCATATTGACCATAATAGCAATCATATTCACCATAATATCAATTATATTGATAATAATAGCAATCATATTGATCATAATAGCAATCATACTGACCATACTAGCAATCATATTGTCCATAATGCCAATCGTATGGACCATAATATCAATCATATTGATCATAACAGCAATCATACTGACCATAATATCAATCATAATGACCATACTATCAATCATACTGACCATAATATCAATCATATTGACCATAATATCAATCATATTGACTATAATAGCAATTATATTGATCATAATAGCAATCATATTGACAATAATATCAATCATAATGACCATAATATCAATCATATTGACCATAATATCAATCATATTGATCATAATAGCAATCATACTGACCATACTAGCAATCATATTGTCCATAATACCAATCGTATGGACCATAATATCAATCATATTAATAATAACAGTAATCATATTGATCATTATAGCATATAATGCAATCTTGGATGTCTTGTTTTTCTTAACTCCTTGTACACCTCATCAAACTTCTACTCCTTTAATGGTGTATTAGAATTCGGTGTTCACGAACAACTCGGACTAAAATGTCCACGAGAATAGGCTTGTAATTTACAAGGTGATGGTAGCGTGAAAAGTATGTCTGACAATATTATTTTTCTGCTCTAGTCCTAATACCGACAAAATTAAAATAAATTTTAGAAAGTAAATTTGGGGTCTATAATTTGTTTAATATTAGGGGGCAAAATATCACCCTTTATTCAAAACAGCCAGTGGTATCTTATTAGCATCGTTTTTTTCATTTGGGACGTTTTTCAGTGTACCTACTCATCGCTTTTAACGTAGATATTTTCATGCTATCTCACTTGTGTTAATTTATAGATTGGTGCCTTCATGTCCATTAGATGGATTGATTATAATGTGTGCTAGGGACCCGGGTGGCCGAGTGGTATAAAGCGCTCAACTTTGCCGATCACTCCCATCCTCTGTCTGCATGGGATCGAGTTATGGGCTCGGCTAATATGTGTATGTGAGAAAGGTGAGAGTAGGTTCACATTGCCCTGTGGTTCTTACAGGAGTTTTCCCGGGTTCTTTCTCTACCAGTTATACCAGAGGTGGGCAAACTTTCCAGTGCAAGTGCCGCATACACAAATTTACACCTTGTCGCGGGCCGCGTAGTTCATTAAGTAAAATAATTAATATTTGAAATAGCAAAAAAAAAGGTTTTTCTAAATAACATCTAATTAATTTTCAGTTGTTAATATGTTGTTAAAATTTGAAAACTTAAACTTAAACTTCAAAAGAAGCACATTTATTTGATAAACAGGGTAACATAAAAAGAGTCAGTGCGAATAATGACTTGTTCCTAGGCCACATGAAAACCCTTGGCGGGCCGCATGAAAGCCCTTGGCGGGCCGTAGTTTGCCCACCCCTGAGTTATACTGACCATCATATATAGCCTATCCTGTGCTCAGAAATATATATATATATATATATATATATATATATATATATATATATATATATATATATATATATATATATATATATATTGGTAGAAGTAGTTGTTGTTATTATAGGTGTTTTAAATACCGTAGTCGTTATTAACGACGGTGACGATACTGCTTCTGTAAACCTATAACCAGATACTTAAAAGACATGATGGATACCTTTTCGAAACAATTGTTCTAATTCCATCGAAATCTGTCTGCGTCGCAGGATTCTTCTGCCATTTGACCATGGGAACTCTGAGTCCAAACATTCCTATGCCTTCCATCAGAGAGAGAGAGAGGAATGCTGAAATGACCGCATCTTTTTGGTAGACCGTTGCTGCTACTAGATATAAAACATAGATAACATATTTTAATAACTGTTAAACTAAATGGCAGAAAGACAGGAAGACGTGCATAAATATTGTCTTAAGTACATTTTGTTGCTCCCAGATTATCTTCACATTTGAAAAGAAAACAAATACTTTATTTCAGTTTAGTGTTAAAACTAAATTTGCTCCATGGTACTCAGTTTTGACCCATTAAGACCATAACATGCTATTCTAGTTTGGGATTGACTTTATTCTTATACTAAATACCTGTTTAACGAACAAGTCTCGCAATAGTTAATTTCAACGAATAGATCCACGAGACTTCCGGTTGTTAATTTTATTTAATTTGTATATACTTGAGAAAAAAATGTATAACAGACTTGCTTGTTCTAGCACCTGTCGTGTATGGGAAAAATAAAGAAATTGCCTTTAATTTGTTGTCTCCCTTTGACATTTGATTTGTTGTCTACTTTACGAGGATCACCTGTTTCGATGCAATCAATGATTAGGTCTTCACCTGTATGCTCAACACAGTTCTTATAATAATCCAGGTAAGTACACATAATTAGCTTGCAACTGTTTCTTAATGTCCTTCAACAGTCTTTTTTTAAAAAAAAAAACATTATTTTAGAGTAAAATAAGGACAGAACGGCAAAATATTGAAGATATACTGATTTTCCACTTAGCCAATTGATGGATCACTTCCAATACCCGGATATGAAACTGTTCTTCAAGGGGCAATGGACCCATTGAGCAAGAGTGTAATACGTTAGAACATGCTTTACTCGTAGATATTACCTTCTTATTGCCGTACACGATTTGATAAGATTTCGAAAATGACACGAGAGAGAGAGAGAGAGAGATTTTGATTTTTAACATATCTTTTAACAATTTTTGAGTCGTATTGGTAAGATGTCTACAGTGTGGCAGTTAATAGTGATGTCTAGCACTGGGGCATCATGCCGCAGATATGTAGCATGTCCCACCCAGTCACATTATCCTGACATCAGGCCGACCAGTCCTAACACTAACTTCTTAATGCTAAGCGCCAAACGAGGCAGCTGTAAGTACCATTTTTGTAAGTCCACGACCTCAGAGAGAGAGAGAGAAAGAGAGAGAGAGAGTTTTGCACTCTTTAATACGTCTATTCTAATACTAATTTAATGAATTAATTAATACCTATTTTAATATATGTTTTTTTTTTGTTATTGTCATTTCTTAAAAGGTACCATTTATTGAGGTTGTCTCAATTATTATGCCTTTTTGGAACTAAATGAATTTCGACGAGGAAAAGTACAAAATTCTAAGTCACGTTGATGATCTACAGTGATCTGTTTATGTTAGACCACTTACTAATAATTGGGCAAATTTATCTGCAACAAATCAAACTTATTACAATACGCAAAGAAGAAAAAAATAATAATGGTGTGATCTGTGAGTATTACAGAATAAGCTGTTAATTTATTTTTACATACCTTACAGTGTGCACTATCCATAGTCTATATGATAACTATAATACACGTGTAGTTGTTCCTTTCTCTCCATTCCATCAACCTGTTTGCCCCATGTTATGCTAATGTTGCAAAATCAAGTGGAGAAAACCTTAAACAGTCCAATATCCATATTATAAGGCAATGACTGTTAATGGTAGCGCAAACAGCACATCCATCAAGTTCTAAGTAAACCCAATTATGTGTCTAGACACGCGAAATGACAGGTGTTTTGTTTGGCAAAACAATATACCCAGTCATTGTGAAGAGTTATATAATAAGAATAAATCAAGAGAAAACAACCGGTGTATCATATTTCTGAATATATCGCACAAACTGGACATTGAATGACGCTAATTGGGTTGTCCATAAAGGACACGTAGTTCAGCTATGCTAACTACTCAACATAAATTATGACCAAATCAAAGTGGTTATAATATGAAAGTGTAAAGCAACGCAGAAAGTTTCCTCAAGATGTTAGCGAATGTTCGAACAAGGAAATTTTTTATAAAATAACGTACGTAGTACTCCTTATTGTGTATGGAAAGTGTAGTATGTCGGTATCTTGACACTATGCGAGCAATTCGTCGATGTCTTCAAACCACAATGCCCGCCTTCATTTGGAACTAAACAGTTTATGCTCATGTAGTTCGACTAACAATCAACTTGAAATCTTGCTGCTCCGTTAACCATTGGTGATGGTAAAGTCAAACTCGAACAACAAAAGACCACTGAGTAAACCCGGTTGCCAATCATTGTCCCACTGATCTATTTTTTAAATAAAAAAAATTGTTATCGTGATAGGTTAAAATTTAGTGTTAAGAGGATAACAATGAATGAAACAACTACACGAAAATACATTTACTTCCAACTGAATTCGAATTATATACATAATTAGTCTGTTTCGCTCGATGAAGAAACGTTTTGATAGATAAAATGCGTTCAGTTCCATCGTGATAAATGTACTTGATATCTCTTCGTGGGCTTTGTAATTGTTAACAACATTGATAAATGTACTTGATATCTCTTCGTGGGCTTTGTAATTGTTAACAACATTGATAAATGTACTTGATATCTCTTCGTGGGCTTTGTAATTGTTAACAGCAACAATAATGATACATGTACTTCATATCTCTTCGTGGGCATTTCTAATTGTTAACAACATTGATAAATGTACTTGACATATTTTCGCGTGTTTTTGTATATGTTGATACAAATGATAAATGCACTTGATATCTCTTCGCGGGCATTCGTAATTGATATCACCATTGATAAATATACTTGATATCTCTTCGCAGGTTTTTGTAATTGTTTAACGACATTGATACATGTAATTCATATCTCTTCGCGGACTTTTGTAATTGATAACGTTAATGATAAATGTACATGATATCTCGTCGCGGGACTTTGTAATTCTTCATAAAAATTATAAATGCACTTGATATATCTTCGGGGTTTTTTGTAATTTATAACACCGATGATAAATGTACTTGATATATCTTCGCGGGCTTTTGTAATGGTTAATAACAACGTAATACGTGTCCAAATGCCAATTATACTTCAGAATTACATTAGTAGTATTGATGCAACACTGCATATGGTCGTCTTCGAAGAAACACAAGCAAACCGTCTTTGTATCTTTCTGTTTAATAATTGGAACTGTTCATCTGATTTAAAATCAGTATAAAATCCTTTATTACGATCAATTTACATCTGATTATTAAACTACCGAATGAAATGTACACAGATAAAATCAATGCTTAAGAGATCGTTAATACTGTGGTTATATTTCAGTCTTTTTTGTTTTCTGCATACCTGCACATTCTTCAAATACAGCTGACAATTACGTGCAAAAGTGTAATTTTTCTTCCAAAAAACTTGTATCTTCCAAAAAATCGCAAGCAGACACTGACATGCGCCCGTGCACATACACGTGCGCGCGCGAGCGAAAATGTACAACACGCACTACTTACTATTCGAATATGCAATAGATCAAGAAGCAAACCAAGCCTCCAGCAGTTACCGCATGTTACCGCACAAGACTATGGCACTTACCCGGAAAATTATATTCATGTAATACTGTTTCCGAAAGAATTAACGTTTATTTGTTGAGTAAATCAAACTTTTGTCACCTGAAAGTAATCTGACAGGATTAGTCTACAGAAGTGAAATATAATTGCCAAAGATTTGGAGCCAATACAATTAGAATACTTGTATCTTACACTCACATCCGAGCAACCAGTGTATTGCCATTATAGGAGAGGACAGTTATCTCCCAGCAATGGACTCTTCTGTGTTCAAATTAGAGGTGTTGTAAGCAATTTATCGTTAAGAAAAACCAATTTGCATGCTTAAATGGCAGGTGTATACGACATCAGTGAAAAATGTAGCTACTTATCAGTGGAAAAGTCGGATTTTAGGCTAATCCCTGCATGTCAAAAAGCAAGTAGGTACTTTTGTAGGTACAGTAAGACCATAAAATAAAGCCCGGGTTAATTTAGCGACGGTATGTGGAACCAGAATGAATTATTGTCTGTATCATCGACTGCGATGGATCTTCGCCTTGAACTTGCACGCTTCATCAATATAATTGACTGACTGCCAGAATGAGAAACAGCCCCGCCTACTCTTGAGCATAACCTAAGACTTATATATCGAAATAAAATCGATCGAACTTTATTGACTTTACTTGTGCAAAAACGCACAGTCAGTAATAAACATAATGCATATACGATACATTGCTGCATGATTTTACGAATGAATGAATGAAGGAAGGAATAATGGCGATATAAAATGTGCGTACACGTAAATCCTCTGAGAGAGAGAGAGAGAGAGAGAGAGAGGAATGCTTTAGTTGCTAACGTTTTCTATACTGCTCAATCCTCATTTTTTAAATAATTATAATAGTTACTGTATGCAAGGCTTCTGTCAATAATAATGACCAGTATAGGTTATTCTAAGTATGAGGTATCGATGACAGATTAAGACAAAATGTCATGCATCTTCAACATCATTATTTACACAGACTTCAACATTTCATTTATGTCGTTCGTTTCCTACAGATCTAACAGTCTCGATATGTAATGTGTGTAATAAAGCCCTTAACATACTTAAAGCCTTTCTTTGGAGGATATTAGCAAGTATGTATGTATGTATGTATGTATGTATGTATGTATGTATGTATGTAAAGCATTCGGTTAAAACGCGATACGAATAAAGATATAAGGACTGATTAACACATTAAACACCTTTGGGGGGTGTTTTGGAAACGCTCTGCCTTGCCCACCGAAGACCACACGTTATCTACTAATATGCAAATGAGGCTGTATGATTACTATAAGATCACAAGACAGATACACTGAGTGGGTCATATCAGCTCGTTTATTGTACATACGTTGTAACCCAAGTTGTCTCTGTACTGAATCATTAACAGAAGAAATAAAATTATCCTTTATTTGGCAATTAATGTAATAGCGCACATGTGTCATTCACTTTGACATTGAAGCGAAGCTTTGGGAAAAAGGAGGCCTAAAAAAATGAATTTTGAATTTATATTGAATTTTGCATAATAACATCTTGTAAATCACTTTACGAAAGTGTGTGTGTGTGAGAGTTGGATTTTTAACGTAGCGTCAAAAATTATTCAGTTATATCGCTACGATGTCTGCATTGTGGCAGTTGATAGTGATGTCTAGCACTGGGCCATCATGCCGCAGACATGTAGCATGATGTCCCACCCAGTCACATTATCCTGACACCAGGCCGACCAGTCATAACACTAACCTCTTGTTGCTGAGCTCCTAGCGAGGACACTGTAAGTGCAATTTTATGTCTTTGGTATGACTCAGCCGGGGTTCGAATCCGCCACCTCCCGCATCTGAGACAGACGATCTAACCACTAGGCCACCGGAGTGGTATTTACAAAATGTGTATGCATTATACATTAATAAAATGTACATGTAAACTGTCATGGTACGCTGCTAAAATTTTTAAGTCAATAAGTGTTTAAAATGCAAATTTTTATACCTTAAATTGAAGATTGACTTACAGTATGTACTCGTGTGTAAGTGGCGTCAAACTGCAGATACCAAAGATCTTGATCTGCCATAACATACTGCGCCTTCAGATCAGGATGTATGTTGTTTGTTTTACTGATTAATCCTAACAAAGTTCACAGACCCAGATCTGCAGCGCAATATGCAACGGATGATCTGGGTCTGTGGAGTTTGCACTGGGACTCATAAGTGAGTACATACGGTGAGAGTAATCAAAAGAGTTATCGAACGTTGCTCAAACTGTGGCCATGGAGCTACCAGATCCCTATTGTGAGGTCGGTAAAAGTCCAGAAATAACCTAGGGTCAGGAGGGAAAGTAAGAGAAACCCTGATGCACACACTGATACAGATAAATGACCGGTGTCAACAATATGAAAATCACTAGTCTTTACATCTGGCTAGTGTGACAACACTCTGGTGGCCAACAAACTTAATACCGTGTTTCATTCAAATAAAATACAAGTTATCACAGATCTTTTTAATATCTGTTTAAAGGTAAATAATGTATTTCAAAGAAAATTTTCATCAACTTGATGTGTAAATATTGTGTAATATGCGGTACACAAAAATCTCATCAGCTTATGTTTTTGCCTAGCGATGTGACATTGGATTGGATGTAAAAACGATCCATACATTAAGAAAGAATTTATAGAAAAGTCCTGAAAAAGCCGAGATATGGAAATATATATTTTCATTTGAACAGGTAGCTCCGGCATCACTGACATCCACGTGCATATTCATTAGCTTACACTGTAAACCGATTTTTAAAACATACACAGACAATGAACATAACAGCCTGAGTACATTGAGATTATAAGGAATAAGGAACGGCACCCGCTGTCTTCCATTACGGGGGGTAAAGCGAAAAACCATTCTTGAACGTGCCAGTAGCAATGTTCATTTATACAATTTTGAATTCAAATAGTATCCGATGAATTATGTAAACCAGTATCTTCTCATCTTTCCCTGCTGAATTTCCATATTGTATCATTATGTCAGAAGTGACTGTGATGTACTGAATTCACGCGTTCGTGCAAACATTTTTCATCGCAGATCATTGGTTATCAAAGAAAAAAAAACTGAATTCATGTACCACAAATTTTACCTGATTTCGTTTTTCTTGCTAACGGTGCCAGTCTCTTGGTCCCACTGTCTTCGTCACAAACATGGTCTTATCATTTCTAATTGAGTACAAAAAGTTCAAGTTATCCAAGGTTCTGCAACAGAAAGTCGTTTTGACCAAGAAAAAGCCGGGAAAAAGACCAAAAATATATAGACACTACAAATACACTATATTTCAATGTGTCAAGATTCCCTAATAAACCTGATTATTTCGATACACCGCGCGTGACAATAATCCGACGCCTTCACTGCTGGTTTGTCAATATTGAAACTTAATTATGACATTTGCGGTGAACTGGGATATATCATTGTTATACAATATTGGGAATAAAGACCCATACAAATTCAACACGAAATACCAACGCAATGTTTGTGAAGACATTCAATGAATGTGTGAGTGAAGTGAATGATTTTCTATATTCTGATGATCGACTTTGCAAATATCATTGAATAATTTGGCAGATCTGCCTAAAGTCAGATATATTCTTTATTTGAATGAATTAATAATAGAGATGTAGAGACATTTACCGCTAGTAGGGGCAGTATGTGTGTTTATTATCAACACACCCCGATAATATAGCTCACAGAAACAAATCATACAGTTAATAACAGTTTTTCCCCATGAGCAGTTTATCTCTTGAGATTACGCTTGTCAGAGAATGATTGCATATAGAAAACAAACTGAAAAGAGACGGTACAAAACTAATGTCAGCTCTTTCAGGAGCTACGATTTCTTTTGACAAGGCAAACACTCTCAATAAACAACAAATGCAACACAATTACACAGAAAGGAAACCGTTAAAGTGATACATTTTATATTGATACATTTTGCATTATGTACCAGAATAGTTTCCCATGAAAGGATTTCTGATTCACTCGATACTTCTTACTTCTTGATGGGTTGACACAAATGTAAGTACTGAGCTAAACCGAAGGAGAGCAAACTAAGCACAGCAACAGACCGTTGCGCCATCTATGATGAGAATGTAAATTTTATCCGATATGTATTATTGTCATAACAATCACTTCTCTAAGTAAACATATCTAATAATAATACAATTAATAATAATAATAATAATAATAATGATAATAATAATAATAATGATAATAATAATAATAATAATAACACTAAAGTAACAATAGTTGTAATTTATGTTCGTACATAATTTTTTGAAAAACAAAACACCCCAAACTGCCCAAAACTAAAGAACAAAAACATAAAAGGTAGTAATATATATGATTGTTGTGTTTCGTGTGTGAGGTTTTCAAGAGTGTATGTCTTTCTCAGTAGGATTCATAGGCCCCAAAAGCGTTAAGAACAGTTTACACTAATTTTTCACTCTTTCATTGGCCATTGTTTCTAAGGGATGAGTACCAAAAAAATTTTTTCGAGAAGGTTTTGTCAAAAAAAGTCCCAAACAATCTATTCTAAATTCATTGCACTTATTTTTACACAAATACGAACATTACGAATGA
Organism: Sinohyriopsis cumingii; assembly: GCA_028554795.2. Taxonomy (NCBI): domain Eukaryota; kingdom Metazoa; phylum Mollusca; class Bivalvia; order Unionida; family Unionidae; genus Sinohyriopsis; species Sinohyriopsis cumingii. Next base: position 46,567,752 of record CM068829.1, read on the forward strand.
TACAATAGTTTGAATCTATGATGCAACAACACTATTACATAAGACAGTCCTTGATATGACGTCTTTGGATTTGATGTGATGTTTTATACGAAAACCTAAAACACAACATTTGAATGGCATAACCGCTGATGAAGATGACTCCATGTTCTCGCACGGCAAAGCAAGTTATGTAAACAAGGTGAATGGATATTACGAGACAGTAAAGTAATACATCCCTAACATTTGCGAATATCGTATATTTTTTTCTTAAAAATATTTAATCGTGCACGAAGGATCTGCTTCGTACAATATGATGAAATTTACAAATGATGACATATATATATTTGTGACATATAACCTGTCAATCGGTTACATAATTAAGCATGTCTATTTGTGATATCATATAGCATGACTATTTTTGACATAATAAAGCATATCTATTTGTGACATCATATAGCATATTTATTTTTGACATCATTTAGCATGTCTGTTTGTGATATCATACAGCATGACTATTTTTGACATAATAAAGCATATCTATTTGTGACATCATATAGCATATTTATTTGTTACACCATATAGCATGCCAAATTGTTGGTATGATTTATCTTCATCGTGGGCTATTTCGGCATTTATTATATTGCTTGTTTTGCCTGAAATAATCACGTGCGAAAAAATATCTGCTAGACCAAAGAGTTATATTATCAAACACAGCCAGGTTAGCCGCGATGGCTCAGTACTTAGTGTGCTAGACTCGCAACGGAAAGTGTGTGGGTTTGAATCCTGCCATCGGAACAGCTCAAGTCGGCTACTATAGCGTGTCCCCAGGCAAGCACTTTACTCCAGTGGCCTCACCTTCACCTTCATTTTGTTGTGCCGTACAACTCAAAACAAAATGAAACAACAACAAAAAAAAATGCAACCAGAAAGTCAGTAGAGAGGACATTTCGAAGATTATCTGGATTCCTGTCTTCGTGAGCACAGAAAATTCGAAACATGATTGGAAAATTTGTTTAGCAAAAAGTAACCAATAGGGAGGAAAGTTAGATTTAGCGAGGTCCATTCTACAAACAAATTTCACACTTCTTAAAATATGATCCAGTTAAAGAATGTACAAAGCACATTATCTTAGATAGGTATGCCATTTTGCGTCCGCCATTATGTTCTCGTCAATGACATAACAATGGTTCTCTTTGCAAACCGATGTAAGATCTATTTTCTGATAGATTAGACACTGCTGGACATAACTTTTGTTCATGTCACTCACTGGTTGTAATATTTATTGATCGTCTGCCCACATATCTTATAAGGACCCTTAGACGGTCGCACGAAAGTGTGTTATGTTTAATGAAATAGTTGGATCGGTATTTGACAAATATTATTTTAAAACAAGCCTCCAAAACAATGTGCAATGATTCAAAATTCAGGGTAAAATGAGTGCCAAGACTTTGTAAAACTGTTGTGCTGCATTTAACATTGATGCACTAAAAGTGTGTTGACATGAAGAAATATTACTCCCAGTTGAGCTTAGCAGCAATAATTGCTGAATGAAGGGTGGTACCAATGGTGACAGGCTAAGAGCGGTAACTCCACTAGATTTTACTGAAACTGTTGCGTTTTTCTTCGGGTGTGGATAGTTTATTTTTAAAATCGTTATTAACCAAAAACATTTGCTAAATAAAATGAATGACCATTTGTATGTGCTTATTATGGTACTGTTACCGGTATTTTATAGCAAACGTTACTTTCTAAAATTTGACAGTATTTGATCTTTAAACGAAGGAGAAAAAAAAAAAACAACGTCAATGAACGTTTATTCTACGCTTTACATACCTGTTTGTATACGAATACAATATTTAACACTGCAAATAAATATATATTAACCTAGTACATAGATTTGTCTTCATGGCCAAAACCAAAAATATTGTAATGAATGTAAAACTGAAGACAACGAATGTCTTTTTTATGCTGCAGAATCTGTTCAAACAGAAGCAATTTATCATACAGATAGACTATCAAAATACAGATTAGATGGACGCAGTCATTGGTTTGGCATGTGTCTAGTACAAGTAGAGGACATTGAGATTATTAAAAAATAAATTGGATATATCTGTAAATATGTATCAGATTGCTGAACCAGTTTTCGTTAAACGTATTCAAATAACTAGAAAAGGGAAAGAGTGAAACATGTTGAAATGTTAATTATATTTCGTTATCGTGGCCCTAATGATCACGATTATGTAAGATGTCACCATGCTGGACAAAAGAATTTAAAAAATTAGTATAGTGACAGTTAAACTGGCATCACAGACCGAAACCCAAAAATCAGGAAACTTGACCAGAAACTACACGACTAAGCTACATTGCAGCTAATTCATTACGTATAATGCCTGATGATGGCTCTGTTTTAAAATATAAAATCAATTTAAAGGTTGGTTATTTATTGTGTTTTACATATTTAATGTGCATTGTTTGTTAGTTAATATTTTAAATAAATTATTTCATTTTATGCTTGGGTAATGTAAAATCCAAAATCAGTGACATGTTTGTAAACAACATCGTTTGCCTATTTCTGACCGAAGGATAAGTATTAGGATTATTATCTTAAACTGAGTCAAGGGCATTGTGTTTACCACGTTCTTTATTATAATTTTAGTAAAGACCTTCTCATTTTAATTAAGATTTTATGTTGTAAACATTTGGAAACTTCAAGAATGATATTTTCCAGTAGGTAATAGTTTTGTTTTTGTTTTAGAAAATACTAATTGTGATCTAGGTCAGGTAGGGGAATATAAAATCATGTGTATAGGAAACATTATTTGTTCCTGCAATAACATCTGAAGCAAAAATAAGTCTTATTGTTGTGTCTAGTATTTCATTTGGGCTGTAATTTATTTATTCAAATTATTTATTCATTGGAAGTACAAAGTGCTCATGTAAAATAATATTCTTGGCAACATATTTGGAGTTATAGTGAACTTCAAATAAGGATATATTCTTGGATATTATTATTGTAATTCAACAAAAGACTGTTGACACATCATTAAAACGCAGGTCACCACAGGCATGTCAACATTTTCAGAGTTGGATTTATTCTGAAATACCACTAAAGTTTATTCAAACTTTATTCCTTAGAACTAGTGTTAGAAATTCAATGATTATTTTTGGAATTTATTAAGCAATGCAGTAAGTTATTTTGTTTTACAATTTCTATTTGTACTTTAGAGAAATTAATTGTTTGTTGAATCTTACAAAACTTCTTGGTTTAAGCTCTTTTCTATTACTTTGTTTGAGATCATAGAGTCGTATCAATAGTGATACTAAAATTATCACTGTACCTGTAATAAAATGACACACAGCTTACTGTGTAATTGGTAATTAAAATAGACCAGATACATTCCTGTAAGTTTATAAATGTATACTAAATGAACTAAACTTTTAATTGCATAATTTTCTAAATGCATATCATTGTTCGTGAATAGGTTGCCCACTTATTTCAGTGGCTTCTTCATCAAGAAACGTGTAACAAAAAAACAAAAAAAAAAAAAGAATCCCAATGAAGAGGTAAAAATCATACAAAACAGCCATGACAAATATTATTCGTTTGACAAAAGTGTCATAGGTGATAGGTTCATCAAAAAGAAAAGGAAATAGTAGAAGGACTACCCGGTTTGGAGACATTAAAAATTTATCGGATAATCTGTAGAACAGCTACCTAAAAATTAAGCGATAATAAGTTTTCAGAAAAACTGCTAAAAATTTCAAATATGCTATCTTACCCATAGGAAAACTGTACAGAGTACGAAGAAATACCGATTTCTCGAACAGAAAAGTTGTATTAATTACCCAATGATTCAAAGATACCAGATGATGATTATTAGTGAAATATCGATATCACGAACAGAAAAGTTGTATTAATTACCCAATGATTCAAAGATACCAGATGATGATTATTAGTGAAATATCGATATCACGAACAGAAAAGTTGTATTAATTACCCAATGATTCAAAGATACCAGATGATGATTATTAGTGAAATATCGATATCACGAACAGAAAAGTTGTATTAGTGATAAAACAATTCCAAAACAGCATATGACGATTATTAGTATGCCCATGCTGTTATGTAACATTTTGAACTAAAGATGGTACGTGATATTCATGGTTATTATGTGAGAAAAATACACGGGTGCTGTGTGAAAATTTTGAGGAATTCATTATCATAACTATTGTGTGTGAAAAATGCATGATTGCTGTGACATTTTTTGAGGAATTTATCTTTATGACTATTTTGTGAGAAAAATACATTCATGCTGTGTGACATTTTTTACGTGTTTATGAATGTTTGCCTGGAAACTTATAAACTGGACACTACTTGCTGTTAAAGTACTGATGGGTTAGCATACTATGAAAGGTATCACGTGTTGGAATTACAATTGTTAACATAGGCGATGGTAGAATTTAGAATGCGACGTGGAATTGATATTATACCGCATAGATATGCCAAAGAAAACAGGTAATACTACTCCGTTACAGATAGCAAAATAACGATAAAAATTATGATGAGTACGAAAGGTCAAGGTCGATTTTTCTTATTAACAATGTAAATTGTAACAACGTTTTTGAATGGGCTATGAGTGAACACAAACCGAATATCTTTTTAGGTGGGCAACTGATTAACAAATTAAACAGATGGCGGACCCAGACAACGGCACATTAGAAGGGCATCGGTGAAGCCAGATGCAATAGCTATCGGTGTATAATGTTTTAACACTAACTTTATTAATTTAGTTGTGGTTTTGATGCTTAGCATATAAATTCTTTTAGCTTCATTCTAGTAACGATTCCCCTTATCGGAAACCATGGGAATATATCATGTGTGCCAGACAAAGTCACTGAGAGTGTTTCCACTGCTGAGTTTAACAGTGTTTATGGATCACTTTCTCCACACCACTTACACAGTAGTAAATTACCATCTGCATTCATTTTTCGAGAAAATAATTTGGGACTTATTGAAGATCGGTTGAATGTTTTATGTTGATAATTCTCTCTTTCTATATCTCTGTCGTAATTTCATCACACATAAGTCCGTTCCATTTCTGTACTTGCCATTTAATGATTGTGTAACCGACTCCGAAGTATTGTATAATATTCCAAGCATGTGTTCAAGTTCGTAGTCGTTGCTGCCATTTTCTCTAATTTCAGAGGAGTTTGCATGTGCTTCCTTTTATCTGGGATCCTGTGGAAATGCACAAGGATACAGTGGACAATGATGTGTCAAAAACTGGAAGTCAAGTTGTGTTTTAACCTTTTTACATCAAAGAGTGATCTGAATTGCTTCAGTACCTGATCGTAACTTTCTCAATTTATCATGAACACTTCTTCGTTCGATTCTACTTGTTTGACCCAATCAGGCAACCAAACATTCTTGTATATCATGAAGCCATTCAAACTTAAAAAGAACACTGGTAAGATATGGCCATAAGAGCTTGTCATTAGATAACATTCACATTTTTCTCTGGATCGTTCCCTTTATAGAGTAGAAGCAGGACGTATTTCCGCCATATTGGATCGTTTCTTTAAGTCATATCAGCAGGAAATTCAACCTTAAAGTATATTGCTGTCAGATTTTTCCGCAGTAAGTCTAACAAATAGATTTTTCTCAGACAGTTTCCGTCGGCATTAAACAAATTCATCGGCTTTAATCACTAATTTTCACCTTCATAGCTATCCATGTTTCCTACAAGAAAAACAACAGTTTTCGCAACATAACTCAGGTGACTGATCTTTCTACTCAATAACTATTTTGAAATACATATTCATGTGACATAGCCAATCCAATGGGAAATTGTTTAATGCTTCTAGAGCCAGCCAATGGGAAATTAACCCAAAATAGTCAACAAGTCTTATTATTAATATCATTATTAGTAATTGTCAACACATACGTTAAGCATCTTATATCAATTTATGATCTTAATATTCCTAAAACAGACCCTAGTTACACAGGCAAAACCTAACTAATGATAATCGCTACAATTTACAGCCATAAACAAAAATGCATAAATTATATGACATACCATGAGTTACAAAAATATAGATATACATAATACATTAGATAAAGCTGAATTCTCATTCATTTTAGCATTGTAGTTGGTGGTACACACCTGCTACTTATTACTCTTAACTTCTGAGTTGTTTTTAAACATTCAACAAACTGTCTTCGCTGTCAATGACTTTATTTATGAACATTTCGAGGTTGTGAAAAACATTTAATTCTTTGCTGTTGTCTTACTCAAAATAAAACTTAATATATTTTTCTGTAATATAATGGATAATTTTTCAAGGTTTTGGTATCAGTTGGAGCGTTGAGATATATTCATTTATCAGGGATTCGGTCTCTTGCAATATAATTTTTATGAAAAAACAATGACACAGTAAAACGTTGTGCCGAAAGCAAGTAGCTTCTTCAGAGCGACCAATATATCAGTTTCTTCAATTTATTTCCAATCTCTAAAAAGGTGCTTTCAATTTATCCATGTCCGCCTTCAGTGAGGCTCTAACGAGCTTGAATTCTGCAAGTCTAAATCTTTCCGGATTGCATTTCTGACCTCATTATACTCGCTGCTCTCGTTAAGGATTAAAATAAACTCGTCCTGGTTGATTTCAGTGTTGATTATTGCTTTGCTTACCATGTCAATGATACTGTTCAACGTAATGATGGCTGATGTTATGGCTTCATTATGTTTTTAAACATTGTTGCATATAGACATTTCCTTAAAGTTGTTGCTAGTGTTGCTCGAACCTCACTGAAAGCCAAACAACTACACATGTAACTATTCCCACAACGCGTTATCCAGCTGCTGTTATATTCACACCAAACTCCATGCTAATTTGTTTATCATCTTAGCACCTTTATGGTGTTCAATCATGTTTGATCTCGTTAATGTGTTGCACTGTAATTGCAAGACTGCTGGCAGTGCTTTGCACGCATGCTATACACAGATTGCAAAGCTCTGCCGTTCGTATCGATATAAAGTAAGTTTTGTCACATAGGGACAGGAGGACAAGGCACCTTTTACTCACTTATATCTTGGAATGGAAATAAAATGTACACTTTGCAGTGATAACTGGTTTTATTGAGCCTGTAAATGTTTTATGCTGTGCAGTTGTATTCACTGATGTAGGAAAAACTTTAAATGATCAGGATACCTACGGCCACCGATTGAATGAACATTATTCTATACGATTGTACAAAAGGCAGTTTCGTTTTGAGATTTGGGAATATCTGCATTTTATCTTTTATCTTGTCATATCCTGTCGTCTTTTTTCCTTCTTTAGAGGTTCAGCATCTTGAATTATTATGAACTTTTTTCCAAGTTGTCTGCCAAGTTAAACTCAAAATGCATCTTTTGGACTTTGTGAAGTAACCTTTTGTTTGCAAATATTATATTCATCTTTTTTACTTAGCTGCTTTTAATTTATTTTTTACAAAGAATATAATGTTACTTTGAATAGTGTGGAAAAAACTTAAACTTCATTCTGTACATAAAGACCAAGGATACAACATCATGTATTAAATTTGACGAGAACAAATATATTCACAAGTTCTACAAAACCGGTATTTTAGAGGCGACCAAATAAATAAGTGAAATTACGAAAATAAATGATATATTCAGAAAGGTTATTAATACAATACGTAAAGCGCGTGAACGAATCTAACATGTAAACATATCATAACCATGAAAATATTAGAAGAATTCCGAAATGTATACCCACTGAAAACAAACATGAAATCAGATACAACATTGAAAACATTAGGTGTTCCAACAATTGTATTTTATTGTAGATGGAGAAACGTCACAATACCTTAAGGTATTGATGATGATGATTTAAGCAATGAACATTTTATTCCGAGTTATTGATTCAGATAAACAAAGTAAAACTTACCATTAGACGAACACACGAAATCCAGTAACAAAAGATTCAAAACTGCCCAGATAACATCATGGAAAAAAGAGAAGAAGAAAATAAGAAATCAGTTAAAAGAAAAAAGACAAATTTCATCATTGAGGAGATTTTGAATAATGTTCGTATTTTGCATAATTTGAGGGGACAGCGGCGAAGTACTCTTTGGTACTGCATTTCTGGTGCACATTGCCTCTTTCATGATTTTTGTATTCTCTCTATTTCAAAAATTATTGCAACAATTGTTGCTCAAGGCACAAACGCATCAACAAATAGCACCAAGCACATATTTAGTTATTTACTGCCCTTTGTTGTCTTTTTGAATTTTCTATATATGGTGACTGACCAGTACAGTTAGAGCCAATCTCAAATCGAATGAAAAAATAAAATAACAGTGAAGAAGTTGACACATTTGATGATTTGTAATAATCTTTCAATTCGTTTTGTAAAATAAGTTGTCGATTAGAACACATTTATTAATCCAGCGATGTCACAGGGTAAATTCCAGCAACTAAAAATTGAAATGTTACTGATAGTAGCATTAATTAGATATTAATGTCTTCTTCAGCTGCTTCCCAGCAATCTTTTCAAGCTCTCTCCGTGACATTTTAGTGATTACCTCTTAATCTCTTCCTTTTCCTATAGCTCTTTTTAATTCTTGCTTATGCTCCTCAGGTTTTACTGAAATGGCTTTATTACGGTTTTTGTCTTTATGTAAATCCCAATTTTTTTTCCAGCCAACGGTAAATCTGATAGACCCTCTGGTTGACATTCTCCTCAGAAAGACTATTCTTTATTTATTAACGATAAAATCGTCCTCGATGATGTGCTGAAGCAGTTTTTGTATTTGTCGCGTAGCAACAAGGTGGCACCAATAGTGCAATGCACGCAGTCGTGCTCTATGCGCATTCCGGAAGAACAATACCTGCTCTTTAAAATTATCAAAACAAACAAAAATTACTGAGGGTAAAAAGGGGTTTTTGAACTGAAAGAATTTTGAAATCCCTTTAGAGGAATATGATGATGTAATTGATACACAGGATTAAAAATGATTTAATGAAATTTGAACCTTGACATATTGATTCAGTCAAACATCACTGATTGAACTTGTTCCAGTTAAAAGTTCCAACGTTTCACCTAAAGCTTGTGATTCAAAACGCTCTTAGAATGATTGATATATCACACAACATTGAGACAAAAGTTTTGAAAATACGCAGACTATATTAGGAAACTCCTGGTGATCACATAGTTGAATCCTATAGTGAGTGCAACATCAAATCAATTTAAGCTATTCAGTGCTGTCACCTATTTAAGAGGAGATGTAAGTGAAATTCCCCTTGAATAGACTCTTGTTTAGATACAACAAATACAGGACCATAAGAAAATATAGATCCACAGGTACGATACGCATACACATTTGATAGATAATTACTACAAACGAATTCAAAGTAGATAACCCGCAGTGAAAATATTATTCAGCGCACACTAAGAAGCACAAGAGATAATGTAATCTTTGAAATCTAATTTTGAAACGTATGACTGAAGAGTTACAAGATAAGACTAGCTAGCAACATTCTCTCCAAAATAAACCCAAAATAAAAGCTGAAATACAAAACAGTTCGAAATTGCTAACATCAAAAAACTATAAGTAGTTGGACATGTAAAACACTTGTGCAGATACAATAGTGTAACAATCTGGATTTTTAAAGAATATATTTGTTAATTGCATCTTAATCGGACGTGTAAACAAATCAGCGTGCATGCTTAAAGTTTTATAAACTTTCAAAATGAAAAAAAAAATATGAGAGTTCCTGCAACCATTAGTATAAATGCATGTATCAGTATTTCATGGTCACTATAGTTATTCGACGTTTCTAAATTGTCAGTAGTCTTTGACATTTAGGTATCGGATCGCATTACCAGATCTGACACTACGAACATCATCATTATAATCTTAGCTCACATTGTCTTGAACAATTTATTGTCGTCCTATCACATAAACTGTATCAACTTTTAGAATACCATCATTCGCTGCGTAGGCGTGTGCAGCTTAATCCAAGTTTAAATTATTCTTTGGACACCAAGCCATCCAGTCCTAACACTAACCTCTTAATGCTGAGCGCCAAGCGCTTCAGCTGCTAGTACCATTTTTACAAGCCTTTGGGTATGAATTGGCCGCGCTTCGAAACCGCGACCTCTCGCATCTTAGGTGGACGCTCTAACCACTACGTCACTGGAGCGGTCGCCTAATAAGAATGTGCAAGAGATGGGTTTTGTTTTGATTTTTGTTTTTCTGTGTACCTAATATGCTGTTTACATAAAACCATGTCCTTGAACTTTACGTTGCAATACCTTAATATTTGTGTGTGATTTGGATCTTTTTAACGTAGCTTTAAAAAAAAATCAGTAATTTAGACACGATGTCTTTAGTGTGTCAGTCTATAGTGATGTCTAGCACTGGGGCATCATGCCGCAGACATGTAATATCATGTCCCATCCAGTCATATTATCCTGACAAATCTTAATACTAACCAAGCAAAGCTGCTGCTAGAACTATTTCGATAAGTCTTTGTTAAGAATTGGCCGGATTCGAACCCGCAACCTCCCGCATCCTAGGCGGACGCTCTAACCATTTAGGCCAGGTGAGCAGTCATTTTCATATGTTAATTCTTTGCAAATGCATAAAAAGAAAGCCCATCCTGTTGGGCCTTCTTTGTATGTCATCAGATTTATTTCATCGGCTGACAATATTTTCAGTATTCAACAGTGACTTATCCTTAGTTGTCTCTAATAAGCAGCTGATACAGAAATAGGCGTAGGACTCCCAAATCCTTGTTGCATAGTTTTGTATTCTTCGTGACTATAATGGATCTTGTACTTTCTTCATTGAGCCATTACCAGTCCTGATTTTGTGAAATGTTATCTGTCTCCATTCACATTTAATGCTTTGCTGATTTCTCTGATATTTGTATTACATGTACTGTGCGACAATTGTAGTTTTGCCGATCTTAAGACGTTGGTTATATTCGATGCATTTTGTATCTTGTTTTTTTTCCCCTCCATTTCTTCTGTCAGTTAATTTTCTTAATCTTTATTTACTTGAATTTGTTAAATAGTACAACTGATTGTATATCTTCTGTACACATTCTTCTCTATGACTGGTCTTTTTTTATCAATATACAAAACGATAATATGTACAGAAGATGGCTATATTCATATTGTGAAAGACAGACTGGATTTTCGTTTATCCATATGGTTTAAAATAATACCTATGCCAGTTAAATTCAAATAAGTTTGTATAATTCTTGGTAAAAGAAGATTTTACGGATGCATTGAAACTGTTCAAGGTATAATATTTTGTTCAAAGAAAAATAGTTAATTGTGTGACTTACGTACCTTCTTAGACAGCATTTGAGAGAAGGTTATTTGCCCGACGATTGCATCAACATTTGTGTGATATATATTACTTTTTAGTTTGTTCATCAACAAAAGATGGACCAACTTATTTTTAATTGCATCGTATACGCTTTCAGGCTCTTCTATATGTAGTTGGAAAAACCTTCATATTTTTAAATGTTATATATTTGTTTTCCTTGTTAAGGCATTTTCATCCAGCTATTACATTGTGAACATCTTAGCCGTCATATCACGTTTTTCATGTGCACCAATTTAACTTCTACTGCTGGTGCATATCGGATATATTTATTTTCTTTTTCGAGACATGTTATCTGACCAACACAAAATTATAATATCGGAAAAAATATTTTACATCCATTTTCTATTGCATCCTTTATTTTAAAAAATTGTCACATTCTAGAAATTCATTATCTTTCCGAAAGTGAAATCTGTATTTCTCCTTAATACTTCCAAATATGCATTGTGCCTCTTCAATTAGTTTTACAGGAATATTGTCGTCTACTATTTATATTCTGTTACATGATTCATCGTGGTCCTTCCATTTCAATTATGCAATACATTTTATCAGTTTTCTTTTCAAGATAATTGATATTGTGTATACGTCATTTTATTTGTTATATAGATATATCTCTTTGTAAAATGAACCCTAGTCATTCTTTCTATTACAGACAGAACATACATTTTACTTTATAAATTTTCTCTATTTGTTATCAACAAGCAAACTGGATTGCTGTCTAAAACAGGTATATTTTGTGTGGTAATTTGCAATAATTCTTCATTCCGTTCAGACGTATGCATGAGATATACGCCAAATTGTCCCATCCCCATGACTATCTCTGCTACATCTTTTTCAGATATTCAGTCGGTATGTGTTGTTTAGAACCGAATTTTGTTGTCCATAAGTTATAGCTCTGTATTTGCCAAATCAATCTAATAGTATACTAGTTAATGAACCATTGGCTTTTAGCTTTTTGTTGTATGGATAGAGAATCTGAACGTACAGTTACAGGCTCCATCTTCCTGGCATTCAAACGAATTTTATCTTCTAAGTCAATAGTTGTAAAGATACGTGAGCATCGGTTTTTCATTCTGGTCTAAAAAAAAGCAGTATTATTGGTCCTATCTGTAGCAATCAATTAAATCTCTGATAAGAAAATTCTTGAAGTCCTGTGCGCATAATAATGATATTGTTGTGTAATGATAAATCTGCGCTTGTGTATTTAGTTTGGAATACGGCATACATTCATGCACGTTGTTTATTGTAGTGTATTTTGTTTATATAATTAAGCTTTAGGTAGAATAGGAAAATGAGCATATAATATTTATAGGTTGCTGCATTTGTATGGGAAGATATGGACGAGTTTTTTGATGGAATAATGCACGACCTTGGGAGTGAAGTATATCCATCCGACAAAACGAGTTCATATTTCACAACACGAACATTATTACTGCGCATATAACTATGCCCAAATACATTTTGAACTTAGTCGCGCGCTCGACATAACTTTCGAAAGAAAATGGCGTGTCTAGTAAAAATTGAAATGTGGAGTTGTGAATGAATGCGCATTGCAACAACTTTTCCATTTGATCTGGAATGAATAGATTTTGGTACTTTTTCGAGTCTACGAAATTTCGCATTGCAACAACTTTTCCATTTGATCTGGAATGAATTGTTTTTGGTACTTTTTCGAGTCTACGAAATTTCGTGATCATGGACTGAATTTGTATGTGACAATTCCACATGAAATACATGGAATTGAATAAGCTAGGGAGAAGCGCGTTGACATCTGCAAATGTGCTTATGTTTCTGTCATTGAATGTTTGAAATCATAATGTGGGGGAAATATTAAGTCTTTCAATTGCAATTATGAAAAAGACGCTATGGAATTTAATGCTTTTATCCTTTTTAGTGTAGCAAGGGTGATGTAATTGCACTTATCATCGAAATTACAGTACAATTTCGAAATGTGTAATCAAGATTGAGAACCTATGACATGGCTCATGTAATTCGGATTTGCAGAATTAAGAAAGTACATTTTGAGGAAATTCAGGATGTAAAACTGTAAGTATATTTATTTTGCCATTTTTACCACCAGCTAAAGAAGAAAGTATATGACTTGTCACTTGAATGTTATTTGTAAGGACCTTATCTTCAGTCTTTTATATAATGTAGCTAGCCTAAATCCGTAACATTGTGTCAACGCGGAATGTGCCAAAGCAGCTGGTATGTGGCAGTCCACGAAACATCTGTTTTAGTTCATTCAGAAACTAATTTAAACAACCACAACGTAAAGAGCCTCTTACGCGTGTGTACATGATTTGTATACAAATCAAAAGTGCTGGCGTCTGCGTCCTTTGTTTGTTTACAATAGAAAGTAGTTCCTTTATGCACGTGAATGCTATATGTATATTGTCGCGTGGATTCAATATCGGGTAATACTGCACGATTCTGACAATGTAAACTTAACGGGGAAAAAAATGAGCATATAATAATAAAAAGGTTACTGCATTTGTATGGGAAAATATAAACTCGTTTTGTCGGATGGATATACTGCACTCCCAAGGTCGTGCAGTATTCTATTCAAAAAACGAGTTCATATTTTCCCATACATATGCAGTAACCCATAATTATTAACCAAAAGAATTGCTTGAATAATGATGAGATACTGTTTGTATCCAAAGCAAAGCTTTATGGTAGTGAAACATGTTTTGGTAGAATATTTAAAAAGAAAGATATGCAGTATATTAAATATATCCATATTTTCTGAGAAATCTGCACAAATGCCGTTTCCACAGCTGATCAACAAAAGAACTTGACACGCCGCAGTTACTGAGAAAGAAACATATTATAATCACCCCCACCCACCCACCCACCCACCCACCCAACAAATATAAAAATATACTTACCCGGTTTTTTCACAGAAAAATGTGTGTTCAAAGTGCACATTTTTACAAACTAATTACCTACATCACACAACACGATGTCATAATGCAATCAGATGCAGACCCAATTTACTCTTACCTGTTATGGCCCATGAAACACAAATTATCCGGGCCATGTCGTAGTCTCAGCCATTACCAGCCATAATCAGCTACACGCAATAAAGTCCTTTGTGATCAAACAGATATCAGAATTGACAAGTAGGTAAATGGAGTTCGTTTCTATTTCAGTTAAGTTTTGATAGCATGCTAAAAGAACCTCAACACTGAACGTTTATACCAACTGAAGTTTTAAAAAAACAATTATTGCTCTGTGCATGGAGTCCTCAAGACGCTATCAGTCGATAAGTAATGAGTTCCTGATATTATTTGTTTATAGGAGCGTATTTGTTTTATTTTTGGCTGATCATTTTTGTTTGAGTCATTTGTTCGACCAACATGAATGAATCTTTGTAAAACTGGGCGATAATTTCGACTGCGTATTCGAGGGTATCAACTTACATCCTCGTCTGACATGTTTTGAATGTCAGCTCTAATAAGAAGCTTTTAGGTGATGTGCTAGCAGCAGAGAAAATCATGGATGTCAATAAAAAGATGTTAACAATACATTTAGGATTGTACATTTTTAGCGTCTTTTCTTTATCCTATATGCTTTTTTTAGTTTTACTGCTTGTCAAGTAGCAAATCTTATTTATTTTACTCAGAAGAATTATCTTCCATTCGATTTTAATAACTTCTTCCATTGCCATTTTTTTTACCATTCTCTTGCCACTATCTAGCCTGGTTTGTGTTGATGTACCATTAAAACCTATTATTGCATGTATGTATGTATGTATATATATATATATATATATATATATATATATATATATATATATATATATATAACACAACTGACGGTATCATTTCTTTAAATTTATCAGTGATCTATTTAAGTTCTGTTTATGGACCTGTGATGTAAGTTAATTCAAGCCTTGAAAAGAGTGATTCACAAGAAAAAGAAGAAAAAAGAAAGAAAAACTGGGGTGGGGGAGAAGAAAGAATGTGAAAATGACGGGTTTATGACCTAAAACGTTTTGTTTGTCAATGCAGCACAAATTGTATTCCTCTACCTATTCATATTTCTATCTGCATATGCAGCTTTTCTGTATGAAAGCCTTTACAAAAAGAGCATTTATCTGCGTGTCAGACAGTGTAGCATGTATGTGCGGTTTAACGACACATCAACACAATCCTAGCAATATAGTGCTGAGTAAACGCGGAGAGAGAGAGAGAGAGAGAGAGAGAGAGAGAGAGAGAGAGAGAGAGTCTTACTTGTTAAGATATTCATGGTCTATAATATATTTCTTTTGTAAGTAATCCAGTATGTAAAAACCCTAGTGCTTTGACCAATGAGAATTGTCTGGACTTAGCCAAGAGTAATGTTTTAACACCGTCTTCTACGTATAAAACTGCAGAACAAATACCAGTGTCTGTTTCTCCCAATTGTACACAGTGTTGAATCAGCAATCATTAACGGCAGTTGACAGTTCAATATTTGATTTTCGCTTTGTATAAATACATAGTAGGTCAGGAATTCTTCACACATGAAATAGTGCTGCGAGAATAATAAATGATTATTGTAATTGGATGATAAAAAGGATTTACACATTGGCTACATTCTAGAGCGCCCCTTGATAACTTCAATATGTCCATGTGTTAGTTAATACTGTCTGTCTAATCCAGGGGTGTCCAAACTTTTTGCAAAGATGGCCAGATTTGATAAAGTGAAGATGCCCGGGGGCCAATATTTCCTTCTGATGGTTTTTTAAACCACAAAAGTTACATGCAAATATACACGGTTATAGAACAATAAATAAATAAAAAACAAATAAACAATAAATAAATAAAACAATTTTCATTGTCACAATCATCTTTATTTTTCAAATGGCAATGTAACTAAATATAAGCCACTCAGGCAGACATGAACAACTCTAAAAACACAATTCTGCCATGCAATCATATCTGGAGAGTCTGATAACATTGAACTGTATGTAATACCTTAAATTTCCATGAGTTAGGTAAGTATCTTTGCCTCATGGTCATTTTAAACAGGAGTTATAACTAATGCAAAGTTTTCTGTTATCATTAAAGTTTAAACCAAGTGAATTTCGCTTTTGTCTTTTAAAAGATCTTTCAGAAATCGCTGTTGTGATGCCAGAGCAGCTTGGAGTTGCTTCACTTTTTCAGCACGGTCGCTCCCTGTTAGCTTGTCGTATGTGTTACATGTTTAGTCTGGTAGTGTCTCTTTACGTTGAAATTCTTAAACAAGGCAACCGTCTCGTTACAAATGAGACAAACACAATTTGCCTCGATTTTCAGTGAAAAAGAACTGTAATTCCCATCTCTCCTGAAAGCGGCGGCCCTCATTGTCAACTTTCCTCTTTTTCTTTTCAGTCGCCATGGCGGAAATGAGCGGAGAAGGGTTCGCGTACTAGCGGGCCATAAATAATACATTATATGACCGAAAGTGCGGACCATATGAAATCTTACCGCGGGCCGTGATTGGCTCGCGGGCCGGACTTTGGACACCCCTGGTCTAGTCGTTCTATATCCTACCTGTCACAACGTTCCATCACACAAAATTCGGTTTGATTACACCAACAATTTGGTTACATACTTGAAATGTATTGTGGGACATACGAGACTGCTATTTTTGGCTGTCCCGGAAGGTCAAGGGTCAAGTTAAGGGTCGAATGGACATTTTATCAAGATTTTGATTTCAGAGACAAAAATAAAATTCCTTATAGCTGATTTTAAAAAATAAAGAAAGTTGTACATGAAGTAAAAATAAAGACATTTAATTATTAACTGGTTGCCGAATACCAGAAGAATGTCTATGTTATATGGTATTGAAATACATGAAAGACACCCGTGATTATGTCAATATGCCCTGTCATCCAAGAATTAAGTGGATAGCATTGAGATTTGCGATGGTGTGCAATCAAGGTAATTTGAGTTAGTATCGTCAAAGATTGAACGTCCTTCACATTAACGGACATAATGCACCTAGTAGTGTTAAATAGGTGCATCTTGGCTGTCTTTAAGATTTTAAATTATGCATGAAGAAAAGAAAAGTAGTTAAGAAAAATAGTTGTTCAATTTTCACTGGCTATTATACCAGAAATGAAAACTGCGATACTTGAGAAAAGAAAGACAAGTGTAATATAACCTTTTAATCACCAGCATCCTCGCCGTATCCGTCTCTATCATTATCATCATCGATCTCGTTGTCATCAATCCATGAACATTCAGAGGTTGAAAGAAGCCCGGGCAACTTTGAGAGTCTGAGACCCTTTTTTATATTGAAATTTGGAAATGAATGTCAAAACCAGCCCACGTCATTTACTATATAGATTTAAAACTAAGTACAGAACGAATTATTTTCAGATTTTTTCAATATTTTTTATTTAAAAAAAAAACGCTTTTTGAGGCCCGTTAGGAGAAGAGACCAGGGTCATACCCCCACCCCTCTGATTGGGTCTGCATCGACCTCATCATCTTCATCGACAAAGAGAACATGCCATGAATAAGAATCACAACGACCCTGACGACAACGACAACACACGTCTAAAACTAAGTTCATTTTGGAACTGGTTTTATTTATTCAAACGAGAAAACGTTTTTCATTATTATTTTTGTTGCGCTCATAAATTGTCGAAATAAAACAATTAAGTAAAACTTATATTTCATCCCAAAATAATAATTCTTTTCCGCAGCTTAAATATTTATTTTTTTTTCTTCTCCATACGTGGGCCAGTTTATTGGTTTAAAATGATTTACATAAAATAAATTCATCAAAGACAGGTACAAACAGGCTACCGGCAAGTATTAAGGCGATTAACGCTCTTCGTCCCCCACCCCTTCTCTCTCGTGGACCAGTAGGTCCGGAAAAGCGGATGTTATAGTGTTCGCCTAGTGCCTTTGATATTACTGTTTGGATTTCTAATGTCCTGGTATGCAAGGAGTTGGAGATTTTCCCTTCAGTGTCGGATGTTACCTGTTTAATCTCATTTTCCATCACATGGTAATCATAGTGATTTCCGATCTTGTGTACTAATTAAATCGTTATTGTAGACGTTTGTCTCGCATTCGTCTGCACAAAAAAAAACATAAAATAAGGAGCGGCGGAAAGGCTGGCTTCCATCTTCTTGTTGTTGTTGTTATAGGGGTAAACGCCATTTTCAGCACAACATAGGCTATACATGGCGGCCAGTATTAATGGTGGAGGAAGAACCAGGGACCCCCCCCCCCCCCGCCCCGAAAGAACCATCGACCCACGAGAAGCTACCGGCAAGCTTCTCACATATCCACGGTCTTCCATCTTGACGTTGGTTTCTAAAAATCCAACACAGCAGTATTATTCATTGTCGCCTGTGCTATATGTGAATGAGTTCTATATAAGGGTTGTAGCACAGAATTGATAATGGTGGCTTTACTGGCTCCAACACTTTAAAACATAAGATCAATGCGGCAAAGCATTAACTTTATTTTACATTACGTTGTGACATCATTAATTATAACTGGATGATGCTGGTAGCTTAATTAGCTTCTTTCCCTTTTATTTTTCTTTCCTTTTTTATTCTAAGAGATCTCAAAGTAGAAGCTACAGACATGCATATAATATGTCCCCTATTTGGCTCAGTTAACAAACCCAAAGCTTGATGACCTACCCAACTCATATACCCATTCTCAGTCCCGTTGTGTGCATCTATAGACCAACATAATCGGCCTTGATATCTCTTTTGTGAAGCGAAACAGCTTTATGTAATAACTAACAGACGAAATGACGCCAGAGAACAAGTAGTTCCAGCAATTACCTCGAATATCTAGGTGAAAAGGTAGGTACTTTTACGGACTTCATATGATATGCAGCAAAAATGCCTCACCAGTGACATCTTTTCAATTTTCAAAATCCTTTTGTAGAGACTGGTTCTGAAGCGGATGTACATTGATTGCTTTGAGCTGCTTCAACAAGTTTAGCAAACTACTTAAATTTTGCGTGCAGGGGTTGCAGGATTTTTAAATCATGTGTTGCTCGCATCCAACTGCAAATAGCGTCGACCTAAATGTGTGTGTGTGTGTGTGTGTGTGTGTGTGTGTGTGTGTAATTTATACGTTTCACTTAGCGTTGAAAAAATTCAATCATATCGCTACGATGTCTGTTGTGTGGCAGTTTATAGTGATATCTCGCACGGGGATATCATACCTCAGAAATGTAGCATAATGCCCCATCCAGTCACATCATCCTGACACTAGATCGACCAGTTCTAACACCAACTTCTTAGCGCTGAGCGCCTAGCGAGGCAGCTGCGAGGACCATTTTTATAACACTATGGAATGAATCGGTTGGGTTCGAACCCGCGACCTCCCGCATCCGAGGCAGATGATTTAACTACTTAGGCCACCGATACGGTCTATCCGTCACGTAATACGATGCCAATCAGCGCCCACGTGTGATGTCAAGCGATAAAGCATAAACCCATGTTTCCCCGCGCATAAATCGACAACAAATCTGGGTCTATGATATATACAGTTGGATCAACGGTATAAAAAGGGTAAATACAGTGAAATGCACACGTGGGATGTATCACTGGGTGCGTTTTAATGTGCCATAGTATATGACTTTGAAAACTGAAAATAATGATGCCGAGTAACGAACGGCATTAGTGTACATGTAACATAATATTTTAAAGACGCATGAGAAGCAAATTGAGAATTACATCCTAACAAAGTACAGTCTCAGCTTAGTGCCATATAAAAATTATTTTGTAATTAATCTTACCTGTTGTAAGTGGCATATGTGGAGTAGTTCCTAATCAGCTTGAGAAGTGTGACTAATTTATAAAATCTTTTAAGTGTACAAAAAGATGGCACCAAGGTTAAAAATCGGTCAGTAGAATCAAAAGTCAAGTACATATAAAGAGACGTGTAAAACTAATTGGATTACTTCATCTGCTAATTGACATAATTCAGTCTCACTAGACATAGAAAGAGAGAACATTTTTTAACTTTTCGTTGTAACTCAATCTAATGTAATTCATGTAATTCTTAAATTTGCTTTACTTCAAATGTTTTTTTTTTTTTTTCTTTTTTCTTTTCTTGTAACTCATAGGTAAAATGGCATGTTTCTTTTCAGTCGGTGGGATTACACCTGCACTAGATCTAAGCGATAAAGAATATACCATATTGTCTCGTGTATTACTCAAGTACGAATAATGGAGTCTATTATCTTCCATAGTTTAATGTGCCGGCTAATCCGAGGCTATACTGCTAGTTATGTAATCAAACACAAGCAGCACAGACTCGAATAAGCACTAATATTATATCTAGGTTTACGCTAGTGTTCGCAGTTAGGTGTGCTTTTAACGCCCATTAAATGCGGTAGCATAGTTCATTTAATAGACATTTCGAGAATGATACGACTCCATAAAAGATAAACAGAAGACAGTATATAAAGAAAAACACGCTGAGAAGTAGGTATGACAGGTTCTTAGTTTTGAGACCTACAGATGCAGCTCTTGACACTTTTTATTAAGAAACAATTTATCATGAAATATTTTCCATATTTATTAATATTTTCACTGTGACAATAAGGGGCCCCGAGTGTCCGAGTGGTCTAAAGCGCTCACCGTTACGGATCACTGCCATCTCACCTCTGTCTGCGTGAGTTCGAGTCTCAGGCTCGGCTAACGTGGGTACGTGAGAAAGCCTGTCAGTAGCTTCTCGTGTGTCGGTGGTTCTTCCCGGGGTTTTCCAGGGTTCTTCCTCCAGTAATTATACTGGCCACCATGTATAACCTATCTTGTGCTGGAAAATGGCGTTAAACCCTACAACAACAACAACAACAACTGTAACAATATATGTTATTTTTATTTCATTAAATTTATGTTAAGTCTTGTTCATGGTGGCTTAGTTGGTTCTACTGCTAGGATATGTGTGGTATTTTGAAAATATATGTTTGATTAAATGAACACAACACACCACGACAAGAAAGCCTACCATTAGAAACCATAACAAATACATCACATCAATTATAATTAAGGAAATCGGATTGTCTGGCTCAGGAATTTAAGCAATCAAGTAATATAACGAGAAGCAATGAAATAGTTTTGGGAGACGAAAACATTCAAGAACACGCATTTGTGACCGTATCCGTCGATCTAAACGCTTTCATTTCGCGGTAAGCCTGATAAACTCCCACGGAATTATTTAAATTGTACAGAATAAGTAGAAAAATTAAAATTAACGGATGACTGAATAATAATAGACATCAAAATAAAAAATTTAAAAGCAAAACAGATGGACAGACAAACGTATAAAATGGTTCCAAATGAAGGCCGTTTTCACCTTCTGCAACGCAGGGAAAATTAATCGCTAACACTGAATCAACGTCATATTTTAATCCTTTAACTTTGAACTTCACATTTGAATTTTGGATCATGTTGCGGGCAAGCTCAATTGCGAATTAAAAGCACGGTAATTAAAGCATACATTATCCTACATTATTTAATACTAATAATAGAAAAGTGTTTAAACATTTTGAAGTTTAAAGCAAAGAGAAAAATATGTAAACTCGAACATGTACAGCTGGCACTCTACTCTCTGCAAAAACGCAACAAGAGACACAAGCGGGTTTGAGATTGCTCACCTGTTAACGTCAATCATAAAGTCAAATGTAACGGCATCTGGACCAAATAAATCATATAATAGAGTATCGTACTTTACATTTATTTGATTTCTTTTATATTAATTTTTATGGCAGACATTTCCGATGCTAGCTCGTAATCGTTTGTGCAGGCTTGAAAGGTCGTATGCCAGGATACTACCTGTGAAACAATGGCCAACCTATGTTGAAAGGTTTTGAGATGCATTTTATGGGTTTTAATATTTGTAGTAACACAAGCGACAATGAATACTGGATTAATATCATCTGTGAAAAACTTAGAGGTCTCCATGCTAGATGTTTTCTGTCAAATTCTGTTAGGGAGTGTTTGAGAATTTTTTTTCTTCTTTCAGTAATTGCGTTGTTTGATGGCATATCACAATTGGCACCAGTTATTAATGTCTTTTTGTGACTAGGTTCTCTGTAAAATTTGACCAAATCATGTTTAACAGTCTTAATGGTGCTTTTTCAGTTTTAAAAAATATGTATAGCCATATTTAATAAAAGGTCTGCGCCATCTGTACACCGTTAAAAAGCTCTTCGTTTTTTTAAAGTTTGATTGGTCAAATTATCTTCAGCAGTACTTTGAGATATTTATTACACATTTTGGTTACAGGGCCATATCTTATGGGGACTCTGCGAACAGTGTACAAGTCTGAACAGCCTTCATGCAAGAATGCTATCTGAAAGAAGAAAAAAACCTCATAATTCTGTGGCTTTATTTTGGTGGGGGTAAGTCGATTGAATGCCTATCTATGCATATTTGCGTGTGAATTAGCATTATTTATTAATACCTTCTGTCAAATTAGGGCAAATCCTGCTGAGCGGGTTTGAGTACAATTCGTCTAACTTTTAGTAATGCCAGCCGTATTTTATCACAATTTGAATCATTCGTTCATAAACATAAATGTTCGTTATTCAGTAATGTTGTCCGTCAATTAGTAAAATTAAGTTAAACAGTATCTGAGAAGTTCTTTCAAAGTTTTTATTTTTTATGTCTGTTAACAGAGATCATATCTGATGGCATATCATTTTTTTTTAAAATTGAAAAACCTCCATGCCCGGATGTTGTCTGTCAAAGTTTTGACTGTTAAAATGGGTATTTAAAGGTTTATTTACATTTAGCTGCAATTAAAAAACGAACAATATCACGAATAAAAAGTTTTCAGTATGCGCGTCATCGATGAAGTTCAATGTGACCAAGCCCACTTGAACTTACAAGTATATTTGTGTTGACAAGACTGTCTTGTATTGCTGTCAGGTGCGCCAAAAATGAACAGCATCTCTACGAAGTTGATTTGTCAGTATGTGCATCTTCAGATGATCACCAACACGTACAATGTTTCAGACTGGTTATGTTCACAAAATTGTGTCATATACTAAAGCCAGCTCCAAGTAAAAAGTACAATAACCATAAAAAGAATCGCAGGAGTACATTGATTGGTCGACCTGCCAATCGTCAGATGGAGACTCTAAAATGCGCCATTTTTCACAATGATCCATCAAAACTGTTAAACTACATTCAAAACATTATTTCATAAACTGCATTCTAATGCATGACAAAATGGACAAAAACTAACAGAACTTTAAGGAGGACAGTAGTTTGTCAACAGGCACATCTTCGAAGGATATCCTTGACATGTACACTTTTCATGGCGATCCATTAAGCACTATAAGGTACAAATTACTGTCTTACA
Source organism: Sinohyriopsis cumingii (assembly GCA_028554795.2). Classification (NCBI taxonomy): domain Eukaryota; kingdom Metazoa; phylum Mollusca; class Bivalvia; order Unionida; family Unionidae; genus Sinohyriopsis; species Sinohyriopsis cumingii. Next base: position 46,591,455 of record CM068829.1, read on the forward strand.
CAACACGAAATTCCAGGTTGAAAATGCCAATCACTCTAACAAAAAGTCCTGGAGAACAGTGGCCTGCATATTCACCTGATGACCATACCACTTTTAAAGTTACATGGTAATCTTTTGAAATTATGAAATTGTTATTCGCAACATTCCGAAACCCTGCCACAAGTCCCAAAGACCAAGAACTTGAACAAAAATTGTTGGATTACAATGATCTGTCAATGTGTTCATCTTCAGGTGATATCCATAATACATGAATTTTGTCATACACTGTATTCCGATGCAAGTCAAAAGGGCAATAACTGGTACAAATTTCAGGAGCAAAGTGATTTATGGTAATCCATTAAACGTGGGGGACTAGGTGCATTCAAAAGATTGCATGAGCGAAGGATGTACAAATGAGATTGATAAGTCGATTTCTATATACCCGTACAGGGGTACAAAAATCATGATAAAATGTATCCTAACTTTATGTTCAAGAGTGACTTTCAGGTCACCAATGTCATTAAAGTTTTTACCATTTGGTTAATTTTTAACATAAATTGCTTCGAACCAACTTTATTGGATACAGGTATAGAGAGAGTAAAAACACGTCTAACAAGACGAACAATTTTTTTTAATAGGTGACTGGAACATATTGATATTTTAGACCAAAAAAAGAGAAATCCAAAGTCATATTGTCTCTATTGACTGAAAATTCTCTTACAAATTCTTGGTTCGAAAAAAAAAAGGTTTCATAATTAAATTAACAAGAAAATTACTCATTCATAGAGCAGTCTTGGTTCCACAACTCTTTCAACAAATTTTGACCAAATATTTTAGCATATGCTTCTTTAAAAAAAAGTGGAGCAGGGAATGCGGATGAAGGAGAAAGTGATATTTTGAAAATACACCCTGTCAGGCTATGAAATTATCCCCGTCCCCCATCATGTCTTTTAACCCAACAATTAATAAATCCTGTCCTCGACCAAAAGGCACATTATTTCTGAATTATTTTGCACGATGGTCAAGAAAACCAATTGTCATAATTTTGGTATTTGTGGCTTTGACCTTTGGAACTAAATATTAGTAGGCGAATTTCCCTCACAAAAAGCTTACTTAATCCACAAAGATTTATTAAAATATATTATCTTTGTCATAGTCGTTTTACATGTTCTTGCGGTTCATTAATCTCATGATATTAACTATTTCAGTTCTGAACAGACACCTGCACCATCTGCATGTCGTTTATAATTGAAGCTTTACTAAATATAAGTATTTGATCATAACTAATAATAAATTCTTTCAACTGTATTTCCTTTTCTGCAAATAAAAAAGAAAATAATCAGGAGAAAACACATTAAAGATCTACTTTCCCTTTGAGACCTATTCTCCTACATGTACTACTGAAAGCCGAATCACGTCCCGCTTGGTTGAATAAGGTCATTGATGATTACAATCGTACAATCATAATCACATGATTGCCCTTGTTGACCTATCACTCCGTGACAAAAAAAAAAAAAACAACAAAAAAAACAACAAAAAAAAAACAAGGCAGAGAACAAGGGTCATTGAATTGGAATACTGATGCCCACTTGGAATGTTGCAACTGTGTATGCTTCTATCGCTCATATCCCAAAATATGTATATGACATTACACTAGTAATGCAAATCAATTACTACGTTATGAAAATAAACTTGAAAGTTAATATGTAATATGTAAGTAAATCTTATATTTAGTAAAGAGGGTGTGTGTGTGATTAGTATTTTTAACGTAGCTTTAACACTTTTTCAGTCATATCGCTACGATGTCTGCAGTGGGGCAGTTTATAGTGATGTCTAGCACTGGGGCATCATGCCGCAGATATGTAGCATGATGTCCCACCCAGTCACATTACCCGGACACCAGGCCAACCAGTCCTAACACAAACCTCTTAATGCTGAGCGCCTAGCGAGGAAGCTGTAAGTACCATTTTTATAAGTCTTTGGTATGACTCGGCCGGGGATCGAACCCATGACCTCCCGCTTTCGAGGCGGACGCTCTAACCACTAGGCCACCGGAGCGGATCTAGTAAAGAGGAAACTAATGCAGTGAAAATAGATGAGTGATATTTCCACATACAAAAATATCATCACAGCTAGAAAGTACATGACCAATTCCTTCGATAGCATTTCCATCAAAAGTTGTGCAATTAACAGAGTCAACCATACACTGAAATGAAGATGAAAGTTTGCTAAGTATTTTTTAAAATAAAAATTATCCCCTCAGACAAGATTATATATAGAACAGCAAGTACCATGTGGCAAGCACACTAGCGACGTGTATGAGAACAGAGGACTGAAAGAGTACAAAGTCCACGATCCTTAGTAGCTAATTAATTGCAAACAGTTGTTGATTGTAAATTATAATAAACGTGGCGGATTCATTAAGCAAAACATTTTGACTACTGAGGAGAGAACGTGTTTTCAGGTCTCCGCACTACCACTTCAGAGAGTAAATGAATATGTATTTATATACACGCATAACGATCCTGAACATTTACTATTTTAAAACACTTCATTTTAAGTGTTTTGCTATGCACAATGATGCGGTATGTTATTGCTGACATCGTGTTTATTTCATACACGATTTGGGCCCACATATAGTGACTGCACCATTTGCAGCAAGAATACGAAAATGGGATTTGATATTGCGGTTACATACAGCATGTTCTGTTGGCCACTATTTATTGCAAAATTTGAATCATTTACAATATTTCCTGAGTATAGGAATGGAGATAAATGATAAAAAAGCAAGTACCGCACCATTCATTGGCAAGTAAATCACTGTCTTTAATATGTGATTCGTTTCTTGCATAGTACTGTATAACTAAATCAGACAGACAAAGGAACAAATGGCCATCACAGCATGATATATTTTACCTTCTTGCAGGTGCATAAAAAGTGATTGGTTTAGATCATCTCAGTAGAGACAACAACGCCACTGGTTCAATGCGGACTATCAATAATAACCTTTTGTTAACTTGTTGCTGCAGTTATGGAAACCGAAAATTATTAGTAAATGCTCATTTGACATGCACTGGCATGAGAGGCAAATGCGACAGTAATAAGGCGGGTACCTTGATGTAAAAGACAGCCATATCAGGCTAGTTTCCAGCTGCTAAAGGTGCCACTCCAAATGCAATTTTCACAATGTCGATAAAAAAGGATGACATACAATACATCCTGAAGGCAGGACCATACTATAAGCTCACTTGTCCTTATCATCATGTCAGCTTAATGCTAGAAGTACATCATAGAACATGGATGCTCGTCAACAGGATCTACAACGACCCAAATGCAAAACTAAACCATTGTGTGACTGACAGACAAGGTTAACACTATATGTCCATATTACTACCATGATAATACATATAAATTAAAGCCCTATATGCATTGTGGAATATACATCACACCAACTCATTGTGAAATATATATCACACCCATGCATTGTGGAATATTTATCACACCAATGCATTGTGGAATATATATCGCACCAATGCGTTATGGAATGTGTATCACACCAATGCATTTTGGAATATATATCACACCAATGCATTGTGGAATGTATATCACACCAATGCATTTTGGAATATATATCACACCAATGCATTGTGGAAATTGTATATCACACCAATGCATTGTGGAATATATATCGCACCAATGCATTGTGGAATATATATCACACCCATGCGTTGTTGTTGTTGTTGTAGTAGGGTTTAACGCCATTTTTCAGCACGCGATAGGCTATACATGGCGGCCAGTATTAATGGTGGAGGAAGAACCCAGGAAAACCCCGGAAAGAACCACCGACCCACGAGAAGCTACTGGCTAGCTTTCTCACATATCCACATTAGCCGAATCCGAGACTCGAACCCACGCAGACAGAGGTGAGATGGCAGTGATCCGTAACGAAGAGTGCTTTAGACCACTCGGCCACTCGCCCCCCCCCCCCCCATGCATTGTGGAAATTGTATATCACACCAGTGCAGTGTGGAATATATATCACACCAATGCATTGTGGAATATATATCACATCAATGCATTGTGGCATGTATTTCACACCAGTCCACGAGAAATGCCAGAAAAAGAACACAACATTTACCAACCTGACAAAAGCTTTGACATAGTCAACTGTGGAGACACTTTGGAAGATCATGGCAAAATTTGATTGCAAAGAGAAATTCACAATCATGGTTCAGCAGTTCCATCTTTCACTCATATCATGGACAATGGGAAATCATCTGAATCATTCCCTGCGCCCATTGGTGTCAAGCAGTTCTGTGTGTTTGACTCAACCCTCTTCAGTATGAAGTTCTCTGCCACGGTTTATGATGCCTTCCATGGCTATGATATTGGGACTGACCTTAGATAATGGACTGATGGCAGGCTCTTCAGTCTGAGGATACTACAGGCAAAGACAATGTTACAGGATGTGACTGTTCACGACCTTTGTCTGGCCTTTGGCAGACCACATTCAAATGTGCAGGAACACAGAGGGACCCATATTCAAACTAACTAAAGGTCGAGAAATCCACTCTGCTATCCACCCTGCTATATGCTTCTGTAATCTGGACAGTGTACAGTGCCATGCCAGGAAAATGAATAATGTTTAAATCGGAAGCCTGAGGAAACTGATGAGGATAATATGAACGACACGGTTCAAAACACTGAGGTTCTTATGTGTGCAGGCATTCAAAGCTTTCACACTCTGCTGATGAAATCATAGTTAAGATGGGCAGGCCACGTCATTAGGATGTCAGACACGTGACTAACTAAAAAGATCTTCTCTTCCATGGTGAGCTGCAGGAGGGAAAGTGGGCTCTGGTTGGTCAGAACAAATGCTACAAAAGATTCCCTCAAGCCATCCAAGAAACACTTCAACACTGATCCTCTGTCTTGGGAAGATCGCATGCAGGATGGCTCGACATTGTGGAGTCTCATCCAATCGGGAGCTACACACTTTGAACGGAAGAGAATTGCAGAGGGAGTGAAGAAACCAAACCGGTACCTAATGTCATGGTCATCTTCCAACTCTAAGGATAAACAACACAATATATAGACACATAGTAAATGTAATATATGTAATATATGGACACATAGTAAATGTAATATATGTAATATATAGACACATAGTAAAAATGTCGTGAAACAACACAATATATAGACACATAGTAAAAATGCCGTGAATCTAGTGTAAATCAGCCTATACTTAAAAAATGAAGACGAAAATGGATACAACTCATTCCGTCCAGTTCCATCAAGAACCTATAAAACTAATGAAATTTATATACCCAATAATCATATTCCAGGCCATCAAGACATCCGAATTTTGCAGATAAGCACTATAGTCAAGTATCTGTAATAAGCAGGAATAGATTACACAAGATCTGATTGACTACTGAGTACTGTAAATGATTCCACACATTTATATTTTGAAACTCGAACAAAGATGTATCTAACCCAAAATTGCAAAGCAATTGCTGTTTTTGAAATATTTAAATCTCCAATCTCCTATATAAGTCCACAGACCTTCTAAAAAAAATTGTCAGGCATTGATCCATGCAGTGCCATTATGGGACTGTCATTATGGAGATACAATGAAAATGATAGCTACATGTGTGCCCCAGCACAGTCTTTGAATTTGCAGCACTGAAATAATTACAAAATGGATAGTTTCTTTCACACCTATGCAGCTGAAAATTTATGAAACTATAATTGTGTTTATGGAACACAAATGCCCCACCTCAGTGTCTAAAAACTGAACTTAATGCAAATGCAAAACTGGATGGATGGAAAGATGTGCGGATGTACAGCCAATCAAAGGTAACACTTACTGATGAGGCTTTAAATAAATAAAGAATACACTTTCCACGATATGATGCTAGAAGAAATTCTGAAACAAATGATACATACCGGTATTATATGAACATAAATTGATTTAATAATATTATTAAGACGACCTGAAAAAGTTCATGCATTTGTTCTAACTGCACACTTCAGTCTACAAGAAAAACTGAAAAGTCCAAAATGGAAATCAGTGACAAGATGTTGTTCATTTTTAAGTAGGACAAGCAGAGAATTTGTATACAAAGTTCCTGATATCAGCTGATTTAGGATGAAATAAACATGACATACTAAACTGAGAAAGGTCATTTACATGGGTAATAAAAGTAAACCAACACACATATAACATATTTAATATTAAGATGGATACATATAAAAATATTAACAAGCAAATATTGGTCCAAAGACAATAAACACAAGAGTTAACATTTTGAGAGAGAAAGGGAAAGACAGTAAAAGGGTGATTTAGAAAGCGAACACCTTTGCAAGCATTGGGTGTGGATTCTATTTCTTTGAAATTTGAAAACACCAAATTGGCCACTATTTGCTGAATATGAATAAAATCATGATCAAAACTGGTAATGAAACCTTGATACGTTTCTTAATTTACTGCTAAAAACAGTGGTTAATATCCAGAAATTTGAATCAGTGTGATGAAATTTTCAATGTTTAATAATAAGTCATATATTTTGATGAATTTTCTATCTTAAACAATATTTCTAGTACACTGTTAATTTTTATATTTGAAGAAATTTTGATCAATGAAAATGTCACTAATGCCTACTGGTGGCAACAGTATCATAAATAAATACCAATTAAATAAGTTTTGCCAAGTGAAGGTTTTGTGTCAGTTATACATTTTAATTCGGTTTCAGTAAAATCATCTAAAATGCAATAAGTTGTCTAGTATCCAAACATGAAAAGTCATTCTACCATCACAGTTATGTCTGCGAGTGTTTTTGTGAGAACCAAATTAAGTACTAACTGTGCTTTGATCTCCAACTTGCAGAAGCATTTGTTGCTTTGCTACACTCATTTAAAAGCAGACCTCCTTTGTATTATCATGTTAATTATGTTGTTTTGTATCAAATTAACTAAAAGGTGCTGAACAAAAGAAAAATTAAAAGGTATGCAAATTCGAACTGCATAAGAACTAGTGGCAATGGTCATAGGTCAACTAATTTCAATTGACCAATAAAATACTGTTATAAATAATGTTAAGTAATATTATTGAGCTACTTTAAATTAGCCTACTCATTCACAGACATGACCAGAAATAGCAAGATAACCAAGTGAAATGAGTACATGAGAGATATGGTTCATTACAGGGAAGCAAGTTTTTGAGTTTGAAGTGAATTTCAAATTCATGAATTGGTACTTGTATATTTCTTTAAGGATGAAATTTTCAATGTTATTTGCAATGAAATCACAGCACCAATATTTTGCCCAGAATCCAATAACAAAAGTTGTGATGCTGACGGTTGTTTCACAAAATAAATGTCCCCAGTTTTTAAAAACAAGAATTTGAGAATCAACAACAATAAAACACAGTTATGCAATACACAATGTTGTCACATGCATGTGATGTGATGGCTGCTGGTACGTCTTGGAATAATGTTACAATCTTTCTGAGGTTGGGTATCTTGAAAATAAATGTAATTTCAACAGAAAAGCAAACAACATCATTGGGAAAATTTATGTTGATAATTATTCTCAATGCAATTACAGAACAAGTACTCAGCCTGTAAACAGCACAATTACCACACCTCTTGGCTTTCTCAATGTCCGGTGGGGATGGCACACCCTTCATAATTAGTGTGAGGTCCCTCAATAACGTGTGCCCATGCTCAGAGTGTAGTTTATGTTTTTGGACCACATTATTCACGAGTTATTGAGAATGAGTTGAAAGCAGAAACATTTCACAACATGAAGTCAAAGAATAGTCTGAAAAAAGCAATTGTCATTGTTTGATAAATCAGGAGCTATCAAGTCATCATTTTATTTACAGTTTTAGATGCTAGCCCACTGGCATTTGAACCCTACTACTGTAGTAAGAAAATGTCAGTTAATATCCAAGAACAAATTTCTGCATATATATATATATATATATATATATATATATATATATATATATATATATATATATATATATATGATTGCATTGAAAATAATTATCAATATACCAGTGTGATAAAGTTAATGTAACAATGAAATATGCATCATGATAGTGGGCAGATCTGGCCGAATATATGTCTCTTCCCATAAATAAAATATCTAGTGGCCGAATCTATCAATCATCTCTTTCTATACTTAAAATATCTAGTGTCTGAACCTACCAATCATCTCTTCCTATATTTAAAGTATCTAGTTTAAATGGCTGAAATCTACCAATTGGGCAAGCCTGAAAAAATAGGTTAAGTGACAAGTAATTTAAAAAAATGATCTTCACATAAAGGATGGTGGTTGTATTACAAGATGAAAAGAAGCAGATATATATGGTTGCAACATACAAACTGATGGCCTCATGGTAAGTATATCTCCTCTACTTGGTGACACAAATGAATCCAAAGATTCCATGGATCACTATGTTTAGCCCGCAAATAGTGCTTTTTATATTTTCTACTAGATGATGCACATTTATTACAAAGTTTCTCCTGATCACTGTCTAGCCAGCTAAAATGGCATTGTCTCTATTTTCACTATGCCAAAACAAGTTAATTCTCACATTTTGGCACTAAATTATGTAGTACACTTTATAACATTTATAGATATTGTTTTGGTAAATAAGAAGTTTTATCAACCAGCAACTCTATCACGCTGACCTCCACTTCATGATGGTCAATATGAGTTTTACTGGTTAATAAAACTTCACATTGACTTCCACTTCATAATGGTCAATAGAAGGTTTACTGGTTAATAAAACTTCACGTTGACCTCCACTTCATGTTGGTCAATATGAGGTTTACTGGTCAATAAACCTTTACGTTGACTTCCACTTCATGATGGTCAGTATGAGGTTTACTGGTTAATAAAACTTCACGTTGACTTCAACTTCATAATGGTCAGTATGAGGTTTACTGGTTAATAAAACTTCACGTTGACTTCAACTTCATGATGGTCAATATGAGGTTTACTGGTTAATAAAACTTCACGTTGACTTCCACTTCATGATGGTCAGTATGAGGTTTACTGGTTAATAAAACTTCACGTTGACCTCCCCTTCATGATGATCAATATGAGGTTTACTGGTTAATAAAAGTTCACGCTGACCTCCACTTCATGTTGGTCAGTATGAGGTTTGCTGGTTAATAAAACTTCACGTTGACCTCCCCTTCATGATGATCAATATGAGGTTTACTGGTTAAAAAACTTCACGTTGACCTCCCCTTCATGATGATCAATATGAGGTTTACTGGTTAATAAAAGTTCACGGACCTCCACTTCATGTTGGTCAGTATGAGGTTTACTGGTCAATAAAACTTCACGTTGACCTCCCCTTCATGATGATCAATATGAGGTTTACCGGTTAAAAAAACTTCACGTTGACCTCCCCTTCATGATGATCAATATGAGGTTTACTGGTTAATAAAAGTTCACGCTGACCGCCACTTCATGTTGGTCAGTATGAGGTTTACTGGTTAATAAAAGTTCACGCTGACCTCCCCTTCATGATGGTCAATATGAGGTTTACTGGTTAATAAAACTTGACTTTGACCTTCACTTCATATTGGTCAATATGAGGTTTACTGGTAAATAAAACTTTACGTTGACTTCCACTTCATGATGGTCAATATGAGGTTTACTGGTTAAAATAACTTCACGTTGACCTCCCCTTCATGATGATCAATATGAGGTTTACTGGTTAATAAAAGTTCACGCTGACCTCCACTTCATGTTGGTCAGTATGAGGTTTACTGGTTAATAAAACTTCACGTTGACCTACACTTCATGATGGTCAATATGAGGTTTATTGGTCAATAAAATGTCACGTTGACCTCCAATTCATGTTGGTCAATATGAGGTTTACTGGTTCAAAAAACAAGACTTTGACCTCCACTTCATGTTGGTCAATATGAGGTTTATTGGTTAAAAAAACTTCACGTTGACCTCCACTTCATGATGGTCATTTTGAGTTTTACCGGTTAATAAAAGTTCACGCTGACCTCCACTTCATGTTGGTCAGTATGAGGTTTACTGGTTAATAAAACTTCACGTTGACCTACACTTCATGATGGTCAATATGAGGTTTATTGGTCAATAAAATGTCACGTTGACCTCCAATTCATGTTGGTCAATATGAGGTTTACTGGTTCAAAAATCAAGACTTTGACCTCCACTTCATGTTGGTCAATATGAGGTTTATTGGTTAATAAAATGTCACGTTGACCTCAAACATGGTCAATAATTGTTACTAAAGCAGGAAAGACAAATTTGAGACAAAGAGAGACAAGTCCATCTCTCATCATCTAAAACTTCTGCATGACAAAATGTACAAGGAAAACATATCTATGTTCACAGTTTTTACATGAATGACAAAATGAACCTGCATACGCTGAACAAATAGATAATGCATTCCAAAATGTCTCAAGATAATAAAACACATTTATCATGTTGAAATCTGACTACAGTTAAAGTGAAATGAGCACATTTATTTTGTCAAAGTAAAGCTTACACTGACCTACCATATATACTTTCTTATAAGACGGGTCCAAATGTAAACTACATATACCCATATCTGCCGCTGCATAAAGTGCTGGCAGATCTGGGTCTGTGTAGTTTGTTAGGAGTAATCAGCAGAACAAACAACATAGACCTTGATCAACTGGTGCATTATGCTTTACATTGACCCAGATATGACATCATATAATGTAGCTGCAGTTTAGGATTGATGCTGTTAATCTGAATTAAGCAGAACAAAGAGTTAGACCCTGTTCTGTTTGTGCATTATGTAAAAGCAAATATGGGTATGAAAGGAAACTGAACATAAGTAAAGATGGAAATCAAGTCCAGTCTCTGATGATTTTGTTTCTTAGCGTTATTCCCAAACATTGCAAATCTTGATAAAAGTGAATAATAAAATGATTCAGTACATAAATCCAATTGCAATCAATACCCTTCACCATATGCAATAAATCGGATTAAGACTTAAGTCATTATTGCATTTCATAGATCTACATAATCCTGTGTTCAACAAATTTCACGTTCAGAGAGTACCATTCTATACCAATAAACCCCAAAAACGCTTTTTACCCAGCCATGGGAGACAAGTTTGGAGTTTTTAGTCCAGAGAAGGCTCTTCAATGTTAAAGTGCTATCTTTAATATATCCTTTTTAGGATATTAATAAATCAGTAATAATAATTATTATCATTTTGAGAAGTATTTTTAGTTATATTTCGATAAAAGTTGTGAGTCATGACGTCTTGTGCTAACTCCATGGACAATCTAAATTAAACATTTCACATGGCAGCACTGGTTCAGCTTTCAAGAAGTCCCTGGTTTCTGGGCACAATATGTGTTGGACTCTGATCATAACATGTACTATTTGTGCTTTGAAAATTACAATTCTATAAACATGATGTAAAGAAGAATTACATGTAGTCAAATGTGCTATGAACTTTATTATATTTTCTAATGAAAACCTGAACAACATGATAGGACAATATCAAGGCAAAGTAGTCAGTGAATTATATTTAATATTACGATGGATAAATATAAAAATATTCACAAGCAAATATTGGTCCAAAGACAATAAACACAAAACTTAAGATTTTGAGAGAGAAAGGGAGAGCCAGCAAAAGATTTAGAAAAAGAACACCTTTGCAAGCATTGGGTGTGGATTCCATTTCTTTAAAAATGGAAAACACCAAACAAATTGGCAACTATTTGCTAAATATGAATAAAATCATTACCAAAACTGGTAATGAAATCTTGATACATTTCTTATTTTATTGCTGAAAACAGTGGTTTGTATCCAGAAATTTAAATCAATGTCATGAAATTTTCAGTGTTTAATAATGAGTCATATATTTTGATGAATTTTCTATCTTAAACAATATTCTCAGTACACTGTTAATTTTTATATTTGGAGAAAGTTTGATTAATGAAACTGTCACTAATGCCTACTGGTGGCAACAGTTTCATAAATAAATACCAATTAAATAAATTTTGTCAAGTGAAAGTTGTGTGCCAGTTCTATATTTCAATTCAGTTTCAGTATAATCATCATAAATGCATTAAGTTTTCTGGTACCCAAACATAAACTGTGTCATTCTACCATCACAGTTATGTCTGCAAGTGTTTTTGTGAGAACCAAAATAAGTACTAACTGTGCTTTGATCTCCAGCTTGCAGAAGCATTTTGTTTCTTTGCTACACTCATTTAAGAGCAGCCTTCCTTTGTATTATCATGTTAATTATGGTTTTGTATCAAATTAAATAAAGGGTACAGAAGATCTGAACTGCATAAGAACTAGTGGCAATGGGAATGTATCAACTCATTTCAATTTACCAAGAAAACACTGTTATAAATATTACTGAGTAAGTAATATTATTGAACTACTTTAAATTAGCCTACTCATTCACAGACGTGACCAAAAATAGCAAGATAACCAAGTGAAATGAGTAGATGAAAGTTGTTTCAGAGATATGGTTCATTACAAAAAACTAAGTTTTTGAGATTGAAGTGAACTTGAAATTCAGGAATTGGTACTCATAGACTTCCTTAAGGATTAAATTTTCACTGTTATTTGCAAGGAAATCACAGCAGCAATATTTTGCTCAGAAACCAATAATAAAATCAAGTTTTGATGCTGACAGTTGTTTTACAAAATAAATGTCCCCAGTTTTTAAAAACAAGAATTTTAGAATCAACAACAATAAAAAAACAGTTATGCAATACACACTGTTTTCACATACATGGATGGTTGCTGATATGTCTTGGAATAATGTTACAATCTTTCTGAGGTTGCCGTTGAATATCTTGAAAATAAATGTAATTTCAAAAGAAAAGCAAACAACATCATTAGGAAAATTTATGTTGATAAATATTCTCAATGCAGTTACAGAACAAGTATTCAGCCTGTAAACAGCCCAATTACCACACCTCTTGGCTTTCTCAATGTCCAGTGGGGATGGCAAACCCTTCAAAATTAGTGTGAGGTCCCTCAATAACGTGTGCCCATGCTCAGAGTGCAGCCTATGTTTTGTGGACCACACTATTCATGAGTTATCAAGGATGAGTTGCAAGCAGAAACATTTCACAACATCAAGTCAAAGTATAGTCTAAAGCAAGCAATTATCCTTGTTTGATAAATCAGGAGCTATCAAGTCATCATTTTATTTACAGTTTAAGATGCTGGCCCACTGGCATTTGAACTCTACCACTGTAGCAAGAAAATGTCAGAAAATATCCAAGACAAAAAATCCTGCAGATATATATATATATATATATATATATATATATATATATATATATATATATATATATATATATATATATATATAGTGTTTCTTGTCGTTTTAGAAATTCTGACATTTTCAAACCAGTGTGATAAAGTTAATGAAACAATGAAAAATGCATCATAATAGTGGGTAGATCTGGCCCAATATATATCTCTTCCAGTATTTAAAATATCTAGTGGCCGAATCTACCAATCATCTCTTCCTATAATTAAACTATCTAGTGACCGAATCTACCAATCATCTCTTCCCATACCTAAAATATCTAGTGGCCGAATCTACCTATCATCTCTTCCTATATTTAAAATATCTAGTTTAAATGGCTGACATCTACCAATTGGTCAAGCATGAAAAAACAGGTTAAGTGACAAATAATTTTAAAAAATGATCTTCACATACAGGGTGGTGATTGTATTACATGATGAAAAGCGGATATATTTGGTTGCAAAAGACAAGCAGATGGCTTCATGGTAATTATATCTCATAATTGGTGACATAATTGAATCCAAAGATTCCATGGATCAATAGGTTTAGCCAGCAAATTGTGCTTTGAACATTTTCTATTTGGTGATGCACATTTATTACAAAGGTTATATTGATCACTGTCTAGCCAGCTGAAATGGCATTTTCTCTGTTTTCCCTATGCCGAATCAAGTTCATTCTCACATTGTGGTACTAAATTATGTACTACACTTTATAACAATTATAGACATCTTTATGGTAAATAAGAAGTTTTATCAACGAGCGAATCTATCATGTTGACTTCCACTTCATTATGGTCAATATGAGGTTTATTGGTTAACAAAACTTCATGCTGACCTCCACGTCATTCTGGTCAGTATGAGGTTTATTAGTTAATAAATCTTCACGTTGACCTCCACTTCATGATGGTCAATGTGAGGTTTATTGGTTAATAAAACTTCATGTTGACCTCCACTTCATGCTGGTCAATATGAGGTTGACTGGTTAATAAAACTTCACGTTGACCTCCACGTCATGCTGGTCAATATGAGGTTTACTGGTTAATAAAACTTCATGTTGACCTCCACTTCATAACAAAACTTCACATTCATCTCAATCAAGGTCAATAATTGTTACTAAAGCAGGAAAGACAAATCTGAGACAAAGAGAAATAAGTCCATCTCTCATCAACTAAAACTTCTACATGACAAAAATTTACAAAGAAAACATCTCTATCTTCACATTTGTACATGAACAACAAAATGAACATGCATACACTGAACACATAGATAATGGATTTCAAAATGTCTCATGATAATAAAACACATTTATCATGTTGAAATTTGACTACAGTTAAAGTGAAATGAGCACAGATTTATTTTGTCAAAGTAAATTTTACATTGACCTACCAAATATACTCTCTTATAAGACGAGTAAAAATGCAAACTGCATAGACCCATATCTGCCGCTGCATAAAGTGCTGGCAGATCTGGGTCTGTGCAGTTTGTTAGGAGACATCAGCAGAACATACAACATAGACCTTGATCAGCTGGTGCATTATGCTTTACACTGACCCAGATATGTCATCATATAATGTAGCTGCAGTTTAGGATTGATGCTGTTAATCTGAATTAAGCAGAACAAAGAGTTAGACCCTGCTCTGTAGGTGCATTATGTAAAAGCAAATATGGGTCTAAAAGGAAACTGAACACAAGTATAAATGGAAATCAAGTCCAGTCTATGATGATTTTGTTTCTTAGCATTATTCCCTAACATTGCAAATCTTGATAAAAGTGAATAATAAAATGATTAAGCACATAAATCCAATTGCAATCAATGCCCTTCACCATATGCAATAAATCTGATTAGGACTTAATTCATTATTGCATTTCATAGATCTAAGATACATAATGTAGGGTTCAACAAACTTCATGTTCAGAGAGTACCATGCCATACCAATAAACCAAAATAAAACAAACAATGGTTACCCAGCCATGGGAGATAAACTTGGATTTTTCAGTCCAGAGAAGGCACTGCAATGTTAAAGTGATATCTTTAATATGTCCTTTTAAAGATATTAATAAATCAGTAATACTAATTATTATCATATTGAGAAGTATTTTCTGTTATATTTGGATAAAAGTTGTGAGTCATGACGTCTTGTGCTAACTCCATGGACAATCTAAATTAAACATATTAGATAGCAGCACTGGTTCAGCTTTCAAGAAGTACCTGGTTTCTGGGTACAAGATTTGTTGGACTCGGATCATAACATGTACTATTTATGCTTTGAAAAAGAAAATTCTATAAGCATGATGAAAAGAAGAATAGTCATATGTGCTATGAACTTTGTTATATTTTCAATGAAAGCCTGAACAACATGATAGGACAATATCAAGGCAAAGTAACCAGTAAATTAATGCTGGTTTTCATGCTATATCATTTTAAGAGAATATATTAAAAGCTTTGATTTAATGTGAAGGTTTTATTCATTCAAATCAACGGGTCTTTCAACATAGCTGTATATACTGGATTTTTCCAATGAGACTGATTCAAACATGACTGTAAAATGCCTTAATTGGAAGTTTTTGTATTAAGCTCATCTTCAGATTTGATAAATGACTTTATAAACCAAGACTCATACATGGTCATTGGATCTGTAATTAAAATTTACACAGCAATAGGTGTACATCGACCACATCAACCTTATGGATTCTGCAATGTAGAATTACAGTCATATGATTTCCCTGCCTCTACCTATCATGGGAGTGGATCTTTAAATTTTACAGGTGAGGTGGAATGTATCCAACAAAATATATAATTCATATTTAAAAAGAAGCAAGATTTTAAAAATTGAAAACAGCCATTTACAAATTAATATATATGCATAAACTTGTACATATGCACAGCAAAACCATGGTGCATAAACCTTGTGTTAATGACAAACCCTTTATTCCTACAGCTGAAATGGTTATATCCCCAAAACAGTGACCCACTATTCTTCATGTAGCTTGGCTTGCCAACAGTGACAACTTCCTCAGTTAACACAATAACATCTGAGCAATATGAAGTGATTAGAATTTCTGACAACATTTTAAGACAATAAAAAGGACTGCGTAAGCTTTTTACGACCATATAACAACCCCAAAACATACATGAAAGACATTATGTAGAGATACATTTAAGTTAACTATCAGAATTAAACAAAAAGGAGTCGGTAGGGGTACAGAGATGATATATCACATTGATCAAAGTTGTTATTGATGGAACTAACATTCCACAATTGTTACTGATGGGACTAACATTCCACAATTGTCAATGATGGGAATAACATTCTAAAATTGTTATAGATGGGACTAACATTTTACAATTGTTGTTGATGGGACTAACATTCCACAATTGTTCACAAATGTTCTGTAGCTCTGCACATATATATGAAATCTAAGAAAAAGATAATACAGTAAATCCAACTACAGAAATCTCAAGATCATTTTCGAGACTGATTTTTCCAATGTAGGAAATAACATGATAATTGTGTACTTTTTGCTCAAAATTTAATTTTCCTCAATTGCTTGAGTAAGCACACCATATCTTAATCGAATGTTAGAAAGTATAATTTATTTTAAAATTTGTTCTTTTAATGAGAATCTGTTACTGACTCATAGCTGAAAATGACAAATCTAAACATATAAAATATATGGATACTTGAAAATAATCTACATATAATATATCGTCAAGCAGTCATTCATAAATCACAACAATGGCCCCTAAGATCACTCTCACCGTTTTCTGATTCATCCTAAACTATTTCATTTGGGTACTGAAAAGTTATTTATGGATATGCACACAAATTTTAACACTGGTATGCTTAAATATTTTGAGTTGATGCAGAAGCTCCTGAAACTAATGACAGAATCTGCATCACACCATCTCATATTTTTCCTCGCCAAAGATGGTGAAACAAAAAAATGATATATCTACAGTGGCATCTATATATTAATCCATGTGTTTAATTAAATGTGATTATTCAGAAACAGAAAACCTCATTCATGATTCTTGTACTAAAAAAAACCAACATAAACTAAAATATCAACCTGAGTTGACAAAGTAACCATTAAGGTAATTGATAAAACAAATTACCATAGCTGTAAGTGACAATATTCAATAAAATATCCACAATGAAGCTACTTTCTTCCTTTTATCCACTGACCTATCCCTAATTTTTCCACAATCCACCCACTCCCTGTCCTGTGACTGCATAAAGCCACCCACTCACGGTCCTATGACTGCATAAATCCACCCACTCCTGGTCCTATGATTGCATAAAGCCACCCACTTCCGGTCCTATGATTGCATAAAGCCACCCACTCCCAGCCCTATGATTGCATAAAGCTATTGAAGTTTCAAGACTGCTATGCACATTCAGAAGGTACTACTACATAAATAAGTTATTTAATTATTTCCTGCGATTTTCTTCGTTTTTGATAAATTCAATGCATTATTTTAAGTTTGAGGCACCAGAACTTATCATACTTACCATCTTCACTGGCTTATAGGTCGAGTCCAACTGTAAACTGTACAGAACTGAATCTGCCATTGCATGATACATTGTTATATCTGAGTTGTGCATTTTGGTTGTTCTTGTTGTTTTTGTTGTAGGGTTTAACATCATTTTCTTCAGCACACGATAAGCTATACATTTCGGCCAGTTTTAATGGTGGAGGAAGATCCCGGGAAAACCCCGGAAAGAACCACCGACCCACGAGAAGCTACTGGCAAGCTTCTCACATATCCACATTGGGTGAATTCGAGACTCGAACCCATCCAGACAGAGGTGAGATGGGAGTGATCTGTAACAGAGAGCGCTTTAGACCACTTGGCCACTTGGGGCCCCCAGTTTGGTTGTAGTAATCAGTAGGGCAAGAAACAACGCAGGCCTGAATCTGTAGGCACATTATGCTATCACAGATCAGGATTTCTGATGTTTCAAGTTTGACTCAATGTATATGTGAATATATATATATATATATATATATATATATATATATATATATATATATATATATATATATATATATATATATATATATATATATAGTATGTTTAGTACTAACTAATAAACAGTACAAATTATAAAACAATCAGAATGAATCAGCATAGGCTGTACTGCATTTTCTGGATATAGCTGCATTTGAATGCAGTGACTAGAATTATCGACACATTCAAATAACATTATTTGCTCTGTCATCCTATGAAAAAGCTAACAAGCTGAACTCAGTATACATTTTATTTTCCATTTAGGCTTCAATTCTGCTTTCTTTTAAATACAAATTTCTTCACTGTTTAGCAGATCTACATATTAATGCATGCATACACACTGATGCATAAAAGGCCATATTCCAAAAATATATATTAATTTATTTAAAAAAACATTTGATTGAAATCTAAATAGTTACATATTTAACCCACTTTCCTGAAAACAAGCATGCTGGGATATTATATTAACATATAAAACTATAATTTTCTATATATCTAAGGGCATTAATGATGATATTTACAATTATGTTGGATTGGTTTGTGTTTTCTCACACGATCAGTGTTTGCTCGCAATCTAAGCATTTGTTCACATAATCAGGGTTAGTATATAAGATCAGTATAAGCACACAGTAGGTGGCGATCTCTATGATGGGAGGTATAATCAAAGCGAGGGATGCGCCTGCAAATGCCCCGATTAGAGATATTAGCAAATCTATATGAGGCACAAGCAGGGCTATTCCAACTGGAAAAAAAGAAAGCATGAAAACATAACAAGCATTATTAACCAGGGTTGCAGAGATGAACATAACTTGCAAGACATTTGATGAATATACCATACATACTTAAAAGACTAGTCCAACTGCAAACTGCACAGACCTGGATCTGCCATCACATAATGTGCCGGCTGATCTGGTTATGTGCTCTTTGTTAGGATTAATCAGTCGAACGAATTAAACAGATCCTAATCTTCTGGCACATTATGATACATCAGGTCAGGATCTATTGTTTTTTGCAATCTGACTCGACTTACAAGCATGTATATATGGCATTTCTCTACTATGGTCATAAGTAAATACAAATATCCACCCATCCACATATAATTTGAAACATAAATATTTTACTATTTTTTTCTTCTTCTAAATAGAGAAGTGATTGAAAATGCCACAAAATATTTGAAGAAATATGTAAGCTCATATATTTGATGAACTTTTTTCTATTGCAGTGATTTGTATTTCTTAAAGAACCACACAGAAAACTATATCAAGGGAGGTAACCACTTGGAGCATAATCATTATCACGGATATCCCATGCTATAAACCTATTGTTAAAAACCTATCAGTTCCACATCTGCTATAACTCATTGTCATACAATGTAAAAACAAAACATCTGTAGTGTCCACCAAAGTCCTTCCATAAGCTATGTGACGCCACTAACTCAACAAGTCTTCCATGGATGTCAAAATGTGAATAAGAAATTATGTCTGTGCTCAATAAATAGGAAATAAATAAAACTTAAAAAAAAAACTTGAACACAATGAGCAAATGAAATAATAGATGATTGAATGCCCATCTCATGTGACCTTAATTGTCTCTTTTGGCAGACATCAGTGTCGACAAGCTGTCAGTTTGCCATTCTCTATTTATTCAAAGTACAAAATCTAAAGCTTTAGGTTTATTCAACTATAAATTATAAAGTCAAAAAGTGTTTAAATGAATTTCTTTATATTTGTTTATTAGGAAATCAGAAAGATGTGTACATTAATTTTGTCTCTACAACATGTTTTCAAAGAAACACAAACGCGAGCTCCATTGGATCAAGAGACATACAGCTTCAAAGAGTTTTCAAATAGCTAGCAAAGACTTCCAAAAGTTTTCAAGAAGTGTTCTATTGGAATTTCAACTTCTCCACATTATTTTTCTTATCAACAGGTACAAAAGGAGTAATGTGTAACTAGTGCATCATCACACCAAAAAGGACGCTGTTCCATCTGGTAACCATTTGATCCAGCATACTGCTTCCAATTTTATCTATTTATTATTCTTTAATTTGCAAAACATGTGAATAACAACTGTTCTGAATTGCAAAATAAATTTTAAAAAAAACATCCATAATGTCTGATCTAGGTATGCAATGTAGAACTGATGGTATTGCATGAAAATTAGCATTCTTTTACAGTGACGGACCATGGTATTTAAAATTTTGCTCCAAAATCAATAGGTTTCTTCCTTTCCCCAAATGGCCATCACAAAGTTTAGTCCTGGTCTGTGATGTAAACTAGCATATTTGAATGGAAAACATTTTTCTTCTTTAAGTCACAAAGACCGTGAACTCCACTTCTGATTGAAATTGACAGGTGTCATGGCTACTCAACTGCAGACATCCACAAGGTTTAGTAACTGTTGATGGAGAATGTTAGCTATTGTGACAAAATAATTGCACTATTTTCCTACAGTGACATTCATCTTTGACCTTCTGACACCACAATTGATAGGTTTCTTTCTTGGCCCAACTATCCACAGAGTTTGGACATTATAAATGGTCAACTCAATTTTTACCATAATGAAACTATTTATTCTTTCTTTCAGTCCTAATGAGCCTGACCATAAACCTTTATACCCCAAAGTAAATATGGGTTTTCCATATGTAATGAGAAAGCCATCCACACAATTTGGTAATTTTATATGACAGAGGTATCAAGGCAATGTGTGGAAATTACATGTGTAACAGATAGATGGACAGACAGACAATATCACAGCATAATATACTTTCCTTTGTGGCAGGCCTATATTAAAAATCCAATAAGTCAACTTACATGTAAAGAAAACCATTATAATTCTAAAGATACGTTCTCCATAACGTCTGTATCTCCTGGAATTCGATTTTTGCTCCAACCATGGCCAAATAATCTGAATTGGGAAGTAGAACTGCAGGCCATAGCTGATGAAGACCGACACTGCAAATAATACCTTCACAAGCATGTTATACCTGAAAATAGAAAATATCATCAATATTCCTGAATCGTTCTAGAAATGAAAATTGAGGAGAGGGAGATTTCTAAATATTGGAAGGATTTAACGAAAAGATAATAGTAGGCCTCAACATACAATGCATGTTTGAAGCACGTTCTCTTGATTTTGTTAGCACGATATTATTAAAAAGTAGAATGAATCCTACAACCATGTATCCTAGAATTGATTTTCATGTATTTATTATCTAGATTTATCACATACTATGAATGCAGTATTTGTAATGGGGTACCAATTTTCATTGATTCTGATCTTCACTCATTACATATATTTTTCACATACTGTGTCTGCTGAGGATGTGGGAGGTCGCGGGTTCAAACCCCAACTAAGTCACACCAAAGATTTATAAAAATGGTCCTAGTAGCTGCCTCGCTAGGCACTCAGCATTAAGAAGTTAGTGTTCAGAGTGGTCGGTCTGGTGTCAGGATAATGTGTCTGGGTGGGAAATAATGCCAAAGAGCTAGACATCACTATAAACTGCCACACTGCAGACATCATAGTGATGTTACTGATAATTATTTAAGTAAATTAAAATTAAAATCACAAATCACACCAAATCACATATTGTGATTGCATTATTTTGAATGGGGTACAAATTTTCATAGATTTTGATCTTCACTCATTCTGTACATTTATCACATACCGTGGTTGAAGTATTTTAATGGTACCAATTTTCAAAGGTTCTGAAATTATCTCATTCAATACATTTATCATATACCGTGGATGCTGTATTTCAATGGGAAACCAATTTTCATAGATTCTGAGATTCCCTCATTCTTATATATATTTACCACATACCATGAATGCCGTATTTAAATGGGTATCAATTATTGTAGATTGTGATGGTCACTCATATACATCTATAACCAAAGTCTGTAAAACACAGATCACCAAAGTCTGTAAACGTATATCACCAAAGTCTGTAAAGTACAGATCAGCAAAGTCTGTAAAGCACAGATCACCAAAGTCTGTAAAGCACATATCAACAAAGTCTGTAAACATAGATCACCAAAGTCTGTAAAGTACATATCACTAAAGTCTGTAAACATAGATCATCAAAGTCTGTAAACATTGATCCCCAAAGTCTGTAAATATAAATCACCAAATTCTGGAAATATAGATCACCAAAGTCTGTAAGGCACAGATCACCAAAGTCTGTAAACATACATCACCAAAGTCTGTAAACATAGATCAAAAAAGTATGTCAAGGACTTATCACCAAAGACTGTAAAGTACAGATCACCAAAATATGTAAAGCACAGATCACCAAAGTCTGTAAACGTAGATCACCAAAGTCTGTAAACATAGATCAAAAAAGTATGGAAATGATAGATCACCAAAGTCTGTAAAGCCTAGATCACCAAAGGCTGTCAAGTACAGATCATCAAAGTCTGTAAAGCACAGATCACCAGTCTGTAAACATACATTACCAAACTCTGTAAAGCACAAATCACCAAAGTTTGTAAAGCATGCCAGCAAATTCTGTTAAGCATAGATCACCAAAGTCTGTAAAGCACAGATCACTAAAATCTGTAAAGCACAGATCACCAAAGTCTGTAAAGCACAGATCACCAAAGATTATAAACATAGATCATCCAAGTCTGTAAACATAGATCACTAAAGTCTGTAAACATAGATCACTAAAGTATGTAAACATAGATCATTAAAACCTGTAAAGGACAGATCACCAACATCAGTAAAGCACAGATCACCAGTCTTTAAAACATAGATCACCAAAACCTGTAAAGCACAGATCACCAAAGTCTGTAAAGCACAGCTCACCAAAATCTGTAAAGCACAGATCACCAAAGATTGTAAACATAGATCACCAAAGTATGTAGAGCATCAATCACCATGATCTGCTCTTAACTAGAATACTGAGTGTAACATATAAATGCTTTCCCCCTGGTATTTGTAAATGGTCAACAACTTGAGTTATTGTGCAGAAACAAACATGGCAACAGATGGATGGAGATAATGAACAATGTATCACCTTTTGGAGGGTTATAAAAAAGAAAAGATGCTAATTCTCTCAAGAAAGTACAGAAATAAACCATATACACAAATGAAAGTAGAATCCATTACTTAAATTCATGCAAAAACTAATAATTGATGATACTGTGTGGGGCTATAGGGTCAAAAAAAAAAGCCCACCAATGGCAAAATATATGCAAACTTACTGGTGGAAGAAAGAAACGTTAAAATTACAATGCCAAACAAACTTCACTGATGGATGCATGAAAACAAGGTGAAATGCAAAGAGAAGCAACAGTGATACGATGCTGACAGTATTACAGCAAAAGGCTGAATTAAAACATCTAGTACACGGGTAGCTCACTTTCACTCCATTACTCTCACCGGCTGTCAATTGCTCTAGTTCATCCTATTCTTCCTTATCCAGCTCACTCTTTCAATCTCTTCAGCTTGTCCTATAATCTCTCTAGACTACCCAATGATCTTTTCAGCTTGCCTTATGAGCTCTAAAGTAGGCCCAATGATCTATCCACTTCACTCTCTGATCTCTCCAGCTTGATCATTATTACTTCCTCTTGCCCTCATCCACCTAACTCTTGATTACTGCCTGTCAAGCTTGTTTACCTTTTTCAATAAATTTTGAATGATACTTTGTGATACATGCAACTCCTTGTCTATATTTCATTATTCAAAGAAAGTCGTTCTTGTTGTTGTTGTGGGGTTTAACGCCATTTTTCAGCACACAATAGGCTATGTATTGCGGCCAGTATTAATGGTGGAGGAAGAACCCGGGAAAACCCCGGGAAGAAGCACCGATCCACGAGAAGCTACTGGCAAGCTTTCTCACATACCCACATTGGCCGAATCCTAGACTCGAACCCACACAGACAGCGGTGAGATGGCAGTGATCCGTAACGAAGAGCGCTTTAGACCACTCGGCCACTCGGACCCCCCCCCCATGCATTGTGGAAATTGTATATCACACCAATGCATTGTGGAATATATATCGCACCAATGCATTGTGGAATATATATCACACCCATGCATTGCTGTTGTTGTTGTAGTAGGGTTTAACGCCATTTTTCAGCACGCGATAGGCTATACATGGCGGCCAGTATTAATGGTGGAGGAAGAACCCAGGAAAACCCCGGAAAGAACCACCGACCCACGAGAAGCTACTGGCTAGCTTTCTCACATATCCACATTAGCCGAATCCGAGACTCGAACCCACGCAGACAGAGGTGAGATGGCAGTGATCCGTAACGAAGAGCGCTTTAGACCACTCGGCCACTCGCCCCCCCCCCCCCATGCATTGTGGAAATTGTATATCACACCAATGCAGTGTGCAATATATATCACACCAATGCATTGTGGAATATATATCACATCAATGCATTGTGGCATGTATTTCACACCAATCCACGAGAAATGCCAGAAAAAGAATACAACATTTACCAACCTGACAAAAGCTTTGACATAGTCAACTGTGGAGACACTTTGGAAGATCATGGCAAAATTTGATTGCAAAGAGAAATTCACAATCATGGTTCAGCAGTTCCATCTTTCACTCATATCATGGACAATGGGAAATCATCTGAATCATTCCCTGTGCCCATTGGTGTCAAGCAGTTCTGTGTGTTTGACTCAACCCTCTTCAGTATGAAGTTCTCTGCCACGGTTTATGATGCCTTCCATGGCTATGATATTGGGACTGACCTTAGATAATGGACTGATGGCAGGCTCTTCAGTCTGAGGATACTACAGGCAAAGACAATGTTACAGGATGTGACTGTTCACGACCTTTGTCTGGCCTTTGGCAGACCACATTCAAATGTGCAGGAACACAGATGGACCCATATTCAAACTAACTAAAGGTCGAGAAATCCACTCTGCTATCAACCCTGCTATATGCTTCTGTAACCTGGACAGTGTACAGTGCCATGCGAGGAAAATGAATAATTTTTAAATCGGAAGCCTGAGGAAACTGATGAGGATAATATGAACGACACGGTTCATAACACTGAGGTTCTTATGTGTGCAGGCATTCAAAGCATTCACACTCTGCTGATGAAATCATAGTTAAGATGGGCAGGCCACGTCATCAGGATGTCAGACAAGTGACTAACTAAGAAGATCTTCTCTTCCATGGTGAGCTGCAGGAGAGAAAGTGAGCTTTGGTTGGACAGAACAAATGCTATAAAAGATTCCCTCAAGCCATCCAAGAAACACTTCAACACTGATCCTCTGTCTTGGGAAGATCGCATGCAGGATGGCTCGACATTGTGGAGTCTCATCCAATCGGGAGCTACACACTTTGAACGGAAGAGAATTGCAGAGGGAGTGCAGAAACCAAACCGGTAAGTAATGTCATGGTATTCTTCCAACTCTAAGGATAAACAACACAATATATAGACACATAGTAAAAATGCCGTGAATCTAGTGGGAATCAGCCTATACTTAAAAATGAAGAAAAAAATGGATGCAACTCATTCCGTCCAGTTCCATCAAGAACCGATAAAACTAATCAATTTTATATACCCAGTAATCATATTCCAGGCCATCAAGAGATCCGAATTTTGCAGATAAGCACTATAGTCAAGTATCTGTAATAAGCAGGAATAGATTACACAAGATCTGATTGACTACTGAGTACTGTAAACGTTTCCACACATTTACATTTTGAAACTCGAACAAAGATGTATCTAACCCAAAATTGCAAAGCAATTGCTGTTTTTGAAATATTAAAATCTCCAATCTCCTATACAAGTCCACAGACCTTCGAAACAAAGTTGGCAGGCATTGATCCATGCAGTGCCATTATGGGACTGTCATTATGGAGATACACTGAAAATGATAGCTACATGTGTGCCCCAGCACAGTCTTTGAATTTGCAGCACTGAAATAATTACAAAATGGATAGTTTCTTTCACACCTATGCAGCTGAAAATTTATGAAACTATAATTGTCTTTATGGAACACAAATGTCCCACCTCAGTGTCTAAAAACTGAACTTAATGCAAATGCAAAACTGGATGGATGGAAAGATGTGCAGATGTACAGCCAAGCAAAGGTAACACTTAATGATGAGGCTTTAAATAAATAAAGAACAAAGTTTCCACAATATGATGCATGAAGAAATTCTGAAACAAATGATACATATTATAGGAACATAAATTGATTTAATAATATTATTAAGACGACATGAAAAAGTTCATGCATTTGTTCTAACTGCACACTTCAGTCTACAAGAAAAACTGAAAAGTCCAAAATGGAAATCAGTGACAAGATGTTGTTCATTTTAAAGTAGGACAAGCAGAGAATTTGTACAAAAAGATCCTGATATCAGCTGATTTAGGATGAAATAAACATGACATACTAAACTGAGAAAGGTCATTTACATGGGTAATAAAAGTAAACCAACACACATGTCATAACATATTTAATATTAAGATGGATACATATAAAAATATTAACAAGCAAATATTGGTCCAAAGACAATAAACACAAGACTTAACGCTTTGAGAGAGAAAGGGAAAGACAGCAAAAGGGTGATTTAGAAAGAGAACACCTTTGCAAGCATTGGGTGTGGATTCTATTTCTTTAAAACTGGAAAACACCAAACAAATTGGCCACTATTTGCTGAATATGAATAAAATCATGATCAAAACTGGTAATGAAATCTTGATATGTTTCTTAATTTACTGCTGAAAACAGTGGTTAGTATCCCGAAATTTGAATCAGTGTGATGAAATTTTCAATGTTTAATAATAAGTCATATATTTTGATGAATTTTCTATCTTAAACAATATTTCTAGTACACTGTTAATTTTTATATTTGAAGAAATTTTGATCAATGAAAATGTCACTAATGCCTACTGGTGGCAACAGTATCATAAATAAATACCAATTAAATAAGTTTTGCCAAGTGAAGGTTGCGTGTTAGTTATATATTTTAATTCGGTTTCAGTAAAATTATCTAAAATGCAATACGTTTTCTGGTACCCAAACATGAAAAGTCATTCTACCATCACAGTTATGTCTGCGAGTGTTTTTGTGAGAACCAAATTAAGTACTAACTGTGCTTTGATCTCCAACTTGCAGAAGCATTTGTTGCTTTGCTACACTCATTTAAGAGCAGACCTCCTTTGCATTATCATGTTAATTATGTTTTTTGTATCAAATTAACTAAAAGGTGCAGAATAAAAGAAAAATTAAAAGGTATGCAAATTCGAACTGCATAAGAACTAGTGGCAATGGTCATGTGACCAATGAAACATTAATATTAAGTAATATTATTGAACTACTTTAAAGTAGCCAACTCATTCACAGGCGTGATAAAAAATAGTAAGATATCCAAATGAAATGAGTACATGAAAGCTGATTCAGACATATGGTTCAGTAAAGAGAGGCAAGTTTTTGAGTTTGAAGTGAACTTAAAATTCATGAATTGGTACTCATAGATTTCTTTAAGGATGAAATTTTCACTGTTATTTGCAGTGAAATCACAGCATCAATATTTTGCCCAGAAACCAATAACAAAAGTTTTGATGCTGACGGTTGTTTCACAAAATAAATGTCCCCAGTTTTTAAAAACAAGAATTTGAGAATCAACAACAATAAAACACAGTTATGCAATACACAATACACAATGTTGTCACATGCATGTGATGGTTGCTGGTACGTCTTGGAATAATGTTACAATCTCTCTGAGGCTGGGTATCTTGAAAATAAATGTAATTTCATCAGAAAAGCAAACAACATCATTGGGAAAATTTATGTTGATAATTATTCTCAATGCAATTACAGAACAAGTATTCAGCCTGTAAACAGCCCAATTACCACACCTCTTGGCTTTCTCAATGTCCAGTGGGGATGGCACCCCCTTCATAATTTATGCGAGGTCCCTCAATAACGTATGCCCATGCTCAGAATGCAGTTTATGTTTTTGGATCACATTATTCACGAGTTATTGAGAATGAGTTGAAAGCAGAAACATTTCACAACATCAAGTCAAAGTATAGTCTGAAACAAGCAATTATCATTGTGTGATAAATCAGGAGCTATCAAGTCATCATTTTATTTACACTTTTAGATGCTAGCCCACTGGGATTTGAACCATACTACTGTAGTAAGAAAATGTCAGAAAATACCCAAGAACAAATTCCTGCAGATATATATGCATTGAGAATAATTTTCAATATACCAATGTGATAAAGTTAAGGTAACAATGAAATATGCATCATAATAGTGGGCAGATCTGGCCCAGTATATATCTCTTCCTATAATTAAAATATCTAGTGGCCGAATCTATCAATTATCTCTTCCTATATTTAAAATATCTAGTGGCCGAATCTACCAATCATCTCTTTCTGTACTTAAAATATCCAGTGTCTGAACCTACCTATCATATCTTCCCATACTGAAAATATCTAGTGGCCGAATCTACCATTCATCTCTTTATATATATAAACTATCTAGTTTAAATGGCCGAAATCTACCAATCGGGCAAGTATGAAGAAAATAGGTTAAGTGACAAATAATTTCAAAAAATGATCTTCACATAAAGAACGGTGGTTGTATTACATAATGAACAGAAGCAGATATATATGGTTGCAACAGACAAGCAGATGGCCTCATGGTAAGTATATCTCCTCTACTTGGTGACACAAATGAATTCAAAGATTCCATGGATCACTATGTTTAGCCCGCAAATAGTGATTTTTATATTTTCTACTAGGTGATGTACATTTATTACAAAGGTTCTACTGATCACTGTCTAGCCAGCTAAAATGGCATTGTCTCTATTTTCACTATGCCAAATCAAGTTAATTCTCACATTTTTGCACTAAATAATGTACTACACTTTATAACATTTATAGATATTGTTTTGATAAATAAGACGTTTTATCAACCAGCAAATCTATCACACTGACCTGTACTTCGTGTTGGTCAATATGAGGTTTATTGGTCAATAAAACTTCACGTTGACCTCCACTTCATGATGGTCAATATGAGTTTTACTGATCAATAAAACTTGACGTTAGCCTCCACTTCATGATGGTCAATATGAGGTTTACTGGTTAATTAAAGTTCACGTTGACTTCCACTTCATGATGGTCAATATGAGGTTTACTGGCTAATAAAACTTCACATTGACCTCCACTTCATGATGGTCAATATGAGGTTTATTGGTTAATAAAAAATTCACGTTGACCTCCACTTCATGATGGTCAATATGAGGTTTAGTGGTAAATAAAACTTCATGTTGAACTCCACTTCATGATGGTCAATATGAGGTTTACTGGTTAATAAAACTTCACGTTGGCCTCCAATTCATGTTGGTCAATATGAGGTTTACTGGCTAATAAAACTTGACTTTGACCTCCACTTCATATTAGTCAATATGAGGTTTACTGGTTAATAAAAGTTCACGCTGACTTCCACTTTCCACTTCATGATGGTCAATACGAGGTTTACTGGTTAACAAAAATTCACGTTGACTTCCACTTCAAGTTGGTCAATATGATGTTTATTGGTCAATACAACTTCACGTTGACCTCCACTTCATGATGGTCAATATGAGGTTTATTGGTCAATAAAGCTTCACGTTGACCTCCACTTCATGATCGTCAATATGAGGTTTATTGGTCAATAAAACTTCACGTTGACCTCCACTTCATGATGGTCAATATGAGGTTTACTGGTTAATAAAACTTCATGTTGACCTCCACTTCATGATGGTCAATATGAGGTTTACTGGTTAATAAAACTTCATGTTGACCTCCACTTCATGATGGTCAATATGAGGTTTACTGGTTAATAAAACTTCACGTTGGCCTCCAATTCATGTTGGTCAATATGAGGTTTACTGGTTAATAAAACTTGACTTTGACCTTCACTTCATATTGGTCAATATGAGGTTGACTGGTTAATAAAACTTCCTGTTGACCTCCACTTCATGATGGTCAATATGAGGTTGACTGGTTAATAAAACTTCCTGTTGACCTCCACTTCATGATGGTCAATATGAGGTTTACTGGTTAATAAAACTTCATGTTGACCTCCACTTCATGTTGGTCAATATGAGGTTTACTGGTTAATAAAACTTCATGTTGACCTCCACTTCATGATGGTCAATTTGAGGTTTACTGGTTAATAAAACTTCCTGTTGACCTCCACTTCATGATGGTCAATATGAGGTTTACTGGTTAATAAAACTTCACGTTGGCCTCCAATTCATGTTGGTCAATATGAGGTTTACTGGTTAATAAAACTTGACTTTGACCTTCACTTCATATTGGTCAATATGAGGTTTACTGGTTAATAAAACTTCATGTTGACCTCCACTTCATGATGGTCAATATGAGGTTGACTGGTTAATAAAACTTCCTGTTGACCTCCACTTCATGATGGTCAATATGAGGTTTACTGGTTAATAAAACTTCACGTTGACTTCCACTTCATATTGGTCAATATGAGGTTTACCGGTTAATAAAACTTCATGTTGACCTCCACTTCATGATGGTCAATATGAGGTTGACTGGTTAATAAAACTTCATGTTGACCTCCACTTCATGTTGGTCAATATGAGGTTTACTGGTTAATAAAACTTCATGTTGACCTCCACTTCATGATGGTCAATTTGAGGTTTACTGGTTAATAAAACTTCATGTTGACCTCCACTTCATGATGGTCAATATGAGGTTTACTGGTTAATAAAACTTCACGTTGGCCTCCAATTCATGTTGGTGAATATGAGGTTTACTGGTTAATAAAACTTGACTTTGACCTTCACTTCATATTGGTCAATATGAGGTTTACTGGTTAATAAAACTTCCTGTTGACCTCCACTTCATGATGGTCAATATGAGGTTGACTGGTTAATAAAACTTCCTGTTGACCTCCATTTCATGATGGTCAATATGAGGTTTACTGGTTAATAAAACTTCACGTTGACTTCCACTTCATATTGGTCAATATGAGGTTTACCGGTTAATAAAACTTCATGTTGACCTCCATTTCATGATGGTCAATATGAGGTTTACTGGTTAATAAAACTTCATGTTGACCTCCACTTCATGTTGGTCAATATGAGGTTTACTGGTTAATAAAACTTCATGTTGACCTCCACTTCATGATGGTCAATATGAGGTTTACTGGTTAATAAAACTTCACGTTGACTTCCACTTCATATTGGTCAATATGAGGTTTACCGGTTAATAAAACTTCATGTTGACCTCCACTTCATGCTGGTCAATATGAGGTTTACTGGTTAATAAAACTTCATGTTGACCCCCACTTCATGTTGGTCAATATGAGGTTTACTGGTCAATAAAACTTCATGTTGACCTCAGACATGGTCAATAATTGTTATTAAAACAGGAAAGACAAATCTGAGACAAAGAGAAACAAGTCCATGTCTCATCATCTAAAACTTCTGCAGGACAAAATATACAAGGAAAACATCTCTATGTTCACATTTTTTACATGAATGACAAAATGAACATGCATACACTGAACACATAGATAATGGATTTCAAAATGTCTCAAGATAATAAAACACATTTTTCATGTTGAAATCTGACTACAGTTAAAGGAAATGAGCACATTTATTTTGTCAAAATAAAGTTTACACTGACCTACCATATATACTTTAGTATAAGACGAGTCCAAATGCAAACTACATATACCCATATTCCGCTACATAAAGTGCTGGCAGATCTGGGCCTGTACAGTTTATTAGGAGTAATCAGTAGAACAAACAACATAGACCTTGATCAACTGGTGCATTATGGATTACATTGACATAGATATGTCATCATATAATGTAGCTGCATTTTATAATTGATGCTGTTAGTCTAAATTAAGCAGAACAAACAGTTAGACCTTGTTCTGTGGATGCATTATGTAAAAGCAAATATGGGTCTGAAAGGAAACTGGACATAAGTATAAATGGAAATCAAGTCCAGTCTCTGATGATTTTGTTTCTTAGCGTTATTCCCAAACATTGCAAATCTTGATAAAAGTGAATAATAAAATGATTAAGTACTTAAATCCAAATGCCATCAATGCCCTTCACCATATGCAATAAATCTGATTAGGACTTTGGTCATTATTGAATTTCATAGATCTACGTAATGCTGGGTTCAACAAATTTCACGTTCAGAGAGTACCATGCTATACCAATAAACCCAAAAAACGGTTTTTACCCAGCCATGGGAGAAAAGTTTGGATTTTTTTAGTCCAGAGAAGGCACTGCAATGTTAAAGTGATATCTTTAATATGTCCTTTTTAGGATATTAATAAATCAGTAATAATACTTATCATCATTCTGAGAAGTATGTTTAGTTATATTTTGATAAAAGTTGTGAGACATGACGTCTTGTGCTAACTCCATGGAGAATCTAAATTAAACATTTCACATGGCAGCACTGGTTCAGCTTTCAGGAAGTCCCTGGTTTCTGGGCACAATACGTGTTGGACTCTGATCATTACATGTACTATTTGTGCTTTGAAAATTACAATTCTATAAACATGATGTAATGAAAAATTACATGTTGTCAAATGTGCTATGAACTTTATTATATTTTCAAATGAAAGCCTGAACAGGACAATATCAAGGCAAAGTAACCAGTGAATTAATGCTGATTTTCATGCTATACCATTTTAAGAGAATATATTTAAAGCTTTGATTTAATGTGAAGGTTTTATTCATTCAAAAGAACGGATTTTCCAACATAGCTGAATATACTGGATTTTTCCAATGAGACTGATTCGAACATGACTGTAAAATGCCTTAACTGGAAGTTTTTGTATTAAGCTCATCTTCAGACATGATAAATGATTTTATAAACCAAGACTCATACATGGTCATTGGATCTGTAATTAAAATTTCCACAGCAATAGATGCCCATCGACCTTATGGATTCTGCAATGTAGAATTACAGTCATATGATTTCCCTGCATCTACCTATCATGGGAATGGATCTTTAAATTTTGTAGGTGGGGTGGAATGTATCCAACAAATTATATAATTCATATTTACAAAAGCAAGATTTTAAAAATTGAAAACAGCCATTTACAAATTAATATATATGCATAAACTTGTACATATGCACAGCAAAACCATGGTGCAGAAAACTTGTATTAATGACAAACCCTTCATTCCTACAGCTGAAATGGTTATATCCCCAAACAGTGATCCACTATTCTCCATGTAGCTTGGCTTGCCAACAGTGACAAATTCCCCAGTTAACACAATAACATCTGAGCAATATGAAATGATTAGAATTTCTGACAACATTTTAAGACAATAAAAAGGACTGCGTAAGCTTTTTACGACTATATAACAACCCCAAAACATACATGAAAGACATTATGTAGAGATACATTCAAGTTAACTATCAGAATTCAAAGTAAAGGAGTGGGTAGGGGTACAGAGATGATATATCATATTGATCAAAGTTGTTATTGATGGGACTAACATTCCACAATTGTCAATGATGGGACTAACATTCTGCAATAGTTATAGATGGGACTAAAATTTTAAAATTGTTGTTGATGGGACTAGCATTCCACAACTGTCATTGATGGGTCTAACATTCTGCAATTGTTGCAGATGGGACTAACATTTTACAATTGTTGTTGATGGGACTAAGATTCCACAATTGTTCACAAATCTTGTTTAGCTCTGCACATGTATATGAAATCTAAGAAAAAATAATACAGTAAATCCAACTACAGAAATCTCAAGATCATTTTCGAGACTGATTTTTCCAGTGTAGGAAATAACATGATAATTGTGTACTTTTTGCTCAAAATTTAATTTTTCTCAATTGCTTGATTAAGCAAACAATATCTTAATCCATTGTTAGAAAGTATAATTTATTTTAAAATTTGTTCTTTTAATGAGAACAGTTACTGACTCATAGCTTTATGGATTCCTGAAAATGACAAATCTAAACATATAAAATATATGGATACTTGAAAATAACGTACATATAATATATCATCAAGCAATCATTCATAAATCACAACAATGGCCACTAAGATCACTCTCACCGTTTTCCGATTCATCCTAAACTATTTCATTTGGGTACTGAAAAGTTATTTATGGATATGCACACAAATTTTAACACTGGTATGTTTAAATATTTTGAGTTGATGCAGAAGCTCCTGAAACTAATAACAGAATCTGCATCAGACCATGTGATATGTTTTCCTTGCCAAAGATGGTGAAAAAATGATATATAAACAGTGGCTAATATATGTTGCTACATGTATTTAATTAAATGTGATTATTTAGAAACAGAAAACCTTATTCATGATTCTTGTTCTCAATCAAAAACAACATAGACTAAAATACCAAAATGAGTTGACAAAGTAATCATTAAGGTAATTGATAAAACCAATGACCACAATAATTGGTTTAAGATCATGTACTTGCTGATACCTGCCTAACAACTAAATGCAAAAAGCTGTTGTCAAAGAAGTTTGGGTTAGAAGGATGCTTTTGAAATTTCTTCGTATGATTCTGACTGCATGTGCCATGTAAACAAAAGGATTTTCCATTTCATGTATCTTTATGCATATCTGACATCTTGTCTGCACCATGTGTCCAATACTAAAATGTCTTTTAGCCAAGATGCTTTCTTTCAAAGTTAGCTGATTCTGTTCAGTAGTCATTTCAAGGTTTTTGAATTTTTATTAATGGTGGCCAAATTTAACAGATGATCAATGTAATTTCCTGACTTGTACTTTGTTACTACAAAAACGTGAATTGACTTTTGAAACAATTATTAATTGTCACAGTACTGTATTTGCCCCTCTAAAAGGTTATAGATTTTTACCAGCAAATCTCGGCTTCGTCTTATACTCCGAATCAACTTATAGATGGACTATAGCTTTAATATCTGTTGTGTAAATTTTCAAATGTAAAATAAATTTTGAGGAAGAGATTATATATGAAAAAGATAGGACCCAATATTTCGAAGGATTAAAATACATGATCATCAGTATTAAATTCACATACAAAGATGTAACTGTGCTAAGGCAGCGTATTCTAGTAATATATGTTGTTTAAATTTGATTAAATGTATATTGGAACAGACAAGTTAGAAACTGAATCACCATGACAAAGACAGATATTCCATTGCATTTTTCTTCTTGCATCTTGTGATTAAATAAAATATGTCAAGAGATGAGAGAGAGAGAGAGAGAGAGAGAGAGAGAGAGAGAGAGATGGTGGTTTCAGGATGATTCTAATCTGTATTGTTTAGTTACCTGACGATTGTACAAGGGAAATGCTATATTTCCTTTATCAATTAATACCAATGTGTAA
The DNA here is from genome assembly GCA_028554795.2 of Sinohyriopsis cumingii. Lineage (NCBI taxonomy): Eukaryota > Metazoa > Mollusca > Bivalvia > Unionida > Unionidae > Sinohyriopsis > Sinohyriopsis cumingii. The sequence continues at coordinate 46,627,112 of CM068829.1, forward strand.
ACAATTCCTTCTAGTTTGAGTCAGGGTATCCATTGTCAAAACCACTTGGCTTTGCAGTCTTATTCAGATGCTAATTAAATATGCTACAACTGTGGTCATGTCGTTAGCACATAACCTGTTTGTGAGCAAGATTCAGCAGACCATCAAATTAGTGAGGCTACCAATAGGGAAATGAGGCTACACATAGGTAATGCAATGGAATATATATGCCCTCTGTCTCTCTTCAAAACAAAACTGGAAAAACCATTTTAGCGTGTGTGATGCAACTTCTTATTACTGGTAATTTGAAATAGCATATAGCGATACCATTAATATTCATCAAACTTGAAGTTACATTTGTTTGTTTCAACACAGCATAGTGAATTTTATCCTATCTATAACTCAGTAAATGTTCAGGTCAGCATCGTTAAATGTAGCTAAAAGAACCTAATTCATTTAAAATACTTCTTGTGAAATGAATTAAGTACTTAGAGCTACACTGACTGATGCTGACCTGAATATTTACTGATTTGCAGATAGGACAAAATTTGTGAAATGAATTATAGTGAAAAGCAGAGGCGTAGCTATGATATTTTGCGCCCGGGGACGAACTATAAAATTGGCGCCCCAGCCCCCTCCCCCTTTAATCACATTTTTGAATATTACCTTTGTTTACTTATTATAATGTAACGTTGTAAGCCTCATTTTGGCGCCCCTGTACCTTGGCGCCCAGGGACATATGTACCCCCCTGCCCCCCCCCAGCTACGCCTCTGGTGAAAGGACAAATCAGTGGCACTTATCTGTCTTCATCTCATAGTCAGCATCAACTTAGGACGACGGATGGAAAATTTACAAAGTTTGCAAATTCAATTTATACTCCACATTGACTTATAGACCAGCAAATACAGTATGTCTTTTTGTTTTCATACAGGCTGAAGAAGGAAAAGCTAATTTAGAACATAAAACTAGTCAGGGCTTTGTCCATCATCTATAATATACATGTATATTTATCACTCATACATGGGAATAAATTTATACTCACCTGTTTAAAACTTTTGGCAACAAATACAATATATACACAGCAGAATCCGAACTGAGTCACTATCAAAAGCATGTTAACAACATTCCTGAAATGGAAACAGGAGATGCTCAGTTATAATTTGTATTTATGTCATATGTTATTTAACTGAATATCATACAAATTGTTTAAGATGACTCTAACTTTGAATTCATTAATATTTCCTTGACATTGGACTGTGTAAATTATTCCATTAAATGACCAAAGTGGAATTACTAATGTGCCAATCTATAATTTTATATTTGTCTATATATATATAATGTTAGGTGACAAATAAGAATCTATGAAGAACTAATACAAGGCAAGGAAACATGATATCATTCGATTCATCAACATCTGCCTCATACCCAAATGCAAGTGTAGATGGTCATAAAATCTGGATCAGAAGAATGCCAAGAAATTTCTTCTGATGCTATTTATTGCATATCTTGTGAAATAATTTTTTCAGGTTTTTGCTATTTTCCTTCTTCACTCACATTTGATAGCATATCAGTTATCATGTGTCCGATATTAAAAGGCTAGGATGCTTTCTACCAAACCTGGTCCTGTTGCACTCATTAGTTTCAGAGATCAGATTCTTCATGTTCTTCTGGGTTTAGTAATGTGTCTATTATTAATGGCAGATTGGCAGGCATCATTTCAATGAACTTTAAAGTCCTTCATGCCAAAGAATTGTCTAGCAAAATCCTATTCAATGTTTTTTATTCATTTTTTACAAATTGTTTTTTCTATTTTTAGTGATGGTGGTAATATTTGATAACTAACCAACATCAGCTAAATATTTTTATTTATTTACAGTAATGGTAGCCATATTTAAGAGCAAGTCAGCATCATTTATATAAATCTAACTGCCCTCTATGCCTTTATACTTTCTATTTTTAGTAACGGTGGCCATATTTTTATGCCAGATTGGCATCATTTGTACAAACATGAATTGTCTTTAAGCCAGGATGCTTCCAGTGACATTTGGTTGAAATCAGTGTTTTGGATTTTGAGAACAAGTTGAAAATAGCAATCGTTGACGCATGATATAATGAACAATGCATCACAGATGCAGGTCCATACCATAATTTCATTGGCCCTATGGCGATGTCAGCTGGAACTCATAGCTGTTATTGCTAATATTTGATCGTTTGAACACTGTCCATGTTGTAATAGCAAGTTTTGTTTCAAGAAGTTTCCAAGTGCTTCCAAAAGTTTGCAAAGAGCTGTTTACTCTGAGAAAGTGGGTCATACTCTAATGTTATACTGCAAAAGCAGCTCATTTCTACTTAGGTCAATTCTCGTCCTGAAATAGAGTCATCCATCTGCAAATCTGATTAGTGTTCTACAAATGCAAAGTGATATGACTCCATCAGGCACCTACCAGTGTCATGTGTAATTTGATTGACCCAAATGTTTCACATTTTATTTATTAAATATTTCTCTTTTTGAAAAAACATGTAAACAAAATAAATCCAGAATTTAAAAAGTGATACATTCCAATATGTTTTAGCGTTATGTATTCCCTCAAATAAATTTAAGGAGGTTTCGGCAAACTTCAAAAAGTTATCAACGAATTCAAGGGTTCTTCCAAGATAAACCAACCTTTAAAAAAATATTTATATAATTTGTCTCGATTACCCATCAAATCAAAGAACTTTTCAAGGTAGTTTAAACCAGGTTTAATGCAGAATTCAGGTATCCTGCATTATCGGAAGAATATGTTTTGTTTAGAAACCATGCTGAATGAAATAAACGTTCCATTTTTAAGATACCATAAAAGATATGTAATTCTGAACAAAAACAAATATGTTTATACAGGATGAATCACAAATACGAGAGTCATGAAATGGTCACAAGATATTTACTAACTTGCACAATTTGATATTGGGTATGCATATCTATGTTACCATCAATAATCATACTCTCATGTACAAGTCATATCCAAGTACAAAATGTAAAAACTCTGATCTGCCATAGCATTATGTGATGACAGATCAGGATTTATTATGTTTGTTCTAGTGCTAACAAACTTCACAAACCCAAATCTGCTGGTGCATTATGCAATGGCAGATCACGGTCTATGATGTTTGTTCTATGATTAGTGCTAACAAACTTCACAGACCCAAGTCTGCTGGTGCATTAGGCAATGGTAGATCAGGGTCTATGATGTTTGTTGTATCGATAGTGGTAACAAACTTCACAGACCCAAATGTGTTGGTGCCTCATGCGATGGCAGATCAGGCTCTATGATGTTCGTTCTATGATTAGTGCTAGAAAACTTCACAGACCCAACTCTGCTGGTGCATTATGCGATGGCAAATCACAGTCTATGATGTTTGTTATATGATTAGTGCCTGCAAAGTTCACAGACCCAAAACTGCTGGTGCATTATGCGATGGTAGATCATGGTGTATAATGTTCGTTCTATGATTAGTGCTAGCAAACTTCATAAACCCAAATCTGCTGGTGCATTATGCGAATGCAGATCAGGGTCTATGATGTTCGTTCTATGATTAGTGCTAGCAAACTTCACAGACCCAAATCTTCTGGTGAATTATGCGATGATAGATCAGGGTTTTTGATGGTTGTTCTATGATTAGTGCTAGAAAACTTCACAGACCCAAATCTGGTGTATAATGCGATGATAGACCAGGGTCTATGATGGTTGTTCTATGATTAGTGCTAGCAAACTTCACAAACCCAAATCTGCTGGTGCATTATGCGCTTGCAGATCAGGGTCTATGATGTTCGTTCTATGCTTAGTGCTAGCAAACTTCACAGACCCAAAACTGCTGGTGGATTATGCAATAGCAGATCAGGGTCTATGAAGTTCATTATATGATCAGTGCTAGCAAACTTCACAGACCCAAATCTGCTGGTGGATCATGCGATGGCAGATCAGGGTGTAAGATGTTTGTTATATGATTCGTGCTAACAAATTTCACAAACCCAAATCTGCTGGTGCATTATGCAATGGCAGATCAGGGTCTATGATGACTGTTCTATGATTAGTGGTAGCAAACTTCATAGACCCAAATCTGCTGGTGCATTATGCGATGGTAGATCACGGTCTATAATGTTTGTTCTATGATTAGTGCTAACAAACTTCACAGACCCAACTCTGCTGGTGCATTAGGCAATGGTAGATCAGGGTCTATGATTTTTGTTGTATCAATAGCGGTCACAAACTTCACAGACCCAAATATCCTGGTGCCTCATGCGATGGCAGATCACGGTCTATGATATTCGTTCTATGATTAGTACTAACAAACTTCACAGACCCAAATCTGCTGGTGCATCATGCGATGGCAGATCAGGGTCTATGATGTTCGTTCTATGATTAGTGCTAGAAAACTTCACAGACCCAACTCTGCTGGTGCATTATGCGATGGGAGATCACAGTCTATGATGTTCGTTATATGATTAGTGCCTGCAAAGTTCACAGACCCAAATCTGCTGGTGCTTTATGCGATGGTAGATCATGGTGTATGATGTTCGTTGTATGATTAGTGCAAGCAAACTTCACAGACCCAAATCTGCTGGTGCATTATGCGATGGCAGATCACGGTCTATGATGTTTGTTCTATGATTAGTGCTAGCAAACTTCACACACCCAAATCTGCTGGTGCATTATACAATGGCAGATCAGGGTCTATGATGCTCATTCTATGATCAGTGCTAGCAAACTTGAAAGACCCAAATCTGCTAACACATTATGCGAACGCAGATCAGGGTCTATGATGTTTGTTCTATGATTAGTACTAGCAAACTTCACAGACCCAAATCTGCTGGTGGGTCATGCGATGGCAGATCAGGGTCTATGATGTTTGTTCTATGAAGAGTGATATCAGACTTCGCAGATCCAAATCTGTTTGTGCATTATGCGATGGCAGATCACGGTCTATGATGTTTGTTCTATGATTAGTGCTAACAAACTTCACAAACCCAAATCTGCTGGTGCTTTATGCGATGGCAGATCAGGTGCTATGATGTTCGTTCTATGATTAGTGCTAGCAAACTTCACTGACCCAAATCTGCTGATGCATTATGCAATGGCAGATCAGGGTCTATGATGTTCGTTCTATGATTGGTGCTAGCAAACTTCACAGACCCACATCTACTGGTGTATTATACGATGGCAGATCATGGTGTATGATGTTTGTTCTCTGATTAGTGCCTGCAAACTTCACAGACCCGAATCTGCTGGTGCATTATGCGATGATAGATCAATGTCTGTGATGGTTGTTCTATGATTAGTGCTAGCAAACTTCACAAACCCAAATCTGCTGGTGCATTATGCGCTTGCAGATCAGGGTCTATGATGTTCGTTCTATGCTTAGTGGTAGCAGACTTCATAGACCCAAATCTGCTGGTGCAGTATGCGATGGCAAATCATGGTGTATGATATTTGTTCTATGATTAGTGCTAGAAAACTTCACAGATCCAAATCTGCTGGTGCATTATGCGATGATAGATCAGGGTCTATGATGGTTGTTCTATCATTTGTGCTAGCAAACTTTTCAAACCCAAATCTGCTGGTGCATTATGCGATTGCAGATCAGGGTCTATGATGTTCGTTCAATGCTTAGTGCTAGCAAACTTCATAGACTCAAATCTGCTGGTGAATTATGCAATAGCAGATCAGGGTCTATGATGTTCGTTCTATGAATAGTGCTATCAGACTTCACAGATCCAAATCTGCTGGTAGATTATGCGATGGTAGATCAGGGTCTATGATGTTTGTTCTATTATTAGTGCTAACAAACTTCACAGATCCAAATCTGCTGGTGCATTATGCAATGGCAGATCAGGGTCTATGATGTTCATTCTATGATCAGTGCTAGCAAACTTCAAATACCCAAATCTGCTAACACATTATGCGAACGCAGATCAGGGTCTATGATGTTCGTTCTATGAATAGTGCTATCAGACTTCATAGACCCAAATCTGCTGGTGGATTATGCAAGAGCAGATCAGTGTCTATGATGTTCGTTCTATGAATATTGTTATGAGACTTCACAAACCCAAATCTGCTGGTGCATTATGCGATGGATGATCAAGGTCTATGCTGTCTGAATGTGGATCCATTTTTTAACTGAGTAATATAGTACAATTTTATAGATCTCCATGATAAACCGATTACCCTTCATTACAAAACTGAAATCAAACAAAGTATAGGAGAGATTTCAAACAGCTAAATACAATATTTCATATAGCTTGGTCACAATGAACTTTCAAAAGCAATTGCAACTAATTTACTGCATATAATTATAACAAGGAACATATGAAAAATGCTTTGGATATCTTACTTTGCAGCTTTAGACAATTTCTGAATTCTCACAGATCCTGTCTCAAAAGACTTCTCCATTACTGTGCCATAATCCATGCCCCTCACTTTAATTCTAAAAGGAAATACCAAATTTCCATGTTAGACCAGATCATCAACTATCAATAAAACAAATATACATTTCTGAGGTAAAGTCTGATGCACAATTGTTAATTCCAATTAAATTGATGCTGAGAAATATCCATTTTTGCCATCTTGTACATTTTTTGATTACTGAGTCCTTGGTATATGATGGCATTAACATGTTCACAAGTTCAAACATATTTCTCCTGAACCCTGACTTTGATCCTAATACCAATAACAGATCACTGAATGCTCCTGTATACTGTCAAGATATACCCATTAAGTTTTGGTTTAATCCATAATTAGTATTGGTACCATGAATGGTACTTTAGATGACTGTTTTGTCTTTAACAGTCCTTTTATAGGCATTTAGTTGACTCTGAGAATGGCTGTCCAGCAGGTTTTAGAGACCTTGACCTTTGAACTAAATTTAGTGTGCAAAAAAAACAATATTTTTGTATCATGAACATGACCAATGACCTTTAGACCCAAAACGATTGGGTTTTCTAATTACCCTAGGAGCACTACAGTTTGATCAAGGAACTTATTCTAGAACAGTGGTTCTAAACCTTTTCAAGTATGAGGACCCCTTCTTAAAAGTTTGTGGACCCCTATATGCTTATAGTTGTACTTTTAGAATCATTTGGAATAACCCCTCTACCTTTTATATCTGTACTGTTAGAATCATTTGGAATAACCCCTCTACCTTGTATAGCTGTACTTTTAGAATCATTTGGAATAACCCCTTTGCCCCAGGGGACACAAAGGCCCACAGGCTGGGAACCACTACTCTTGAACACAAGTCTATGTACCCAAAATGATGTCCCTGACTTATGTCCTTTTCAACCCAAACTGAATAGGAATCTTCCATACCATAAGTGGAGGCCCTCCACAAACTCTAGTCAAGGTACATGGTCTACAACCATAGTCATTATGTGAAATCCATTTTTACCTTTACCACAAACTCAATATAGTTTTTTTTTTATCTTCCCAAAAATGCAACACATTCACAACCTGTTGCTTACTTGCAATGTCTGCTCAAGATTGTAGTAAAATAGCTTTGAAATTATGCAATGCATGCAATAATAAATCCTTTACAACTGTTACCTGCTATACTGGGCATTATTGTCAGAGCTATTTTGCTGGTATCCATTTAAATGAACTTTTATGATGGGACATATTTGTTGGGGCTATTTTTGCCTTGGGCTATTATATTGGGGTGCAATTAGTGTTACCAGTCACCTTATTTCAGTCGGTGACCTACACCTTTGGACCTTAAAATCAATAGGCTTCTGTCTTACACAATGTGCTAAAAAATGCATAAAGAATGGTGAAGGTACATTGTTCAAAAATTTAATTTCTTGTGCAAAAACCATTTTTATTCTTTCAGTCAGTGGCTTTAACATCTGCCCCCCAAAAAACTGATAGGCTGTCTTGCACCAAGTGCCAGCTTTCCACAAAGTTTGATCCAGGTCTTTGATGCAGAAAAAATGTTGCTAGATGGAAATCATTTTTTTTCTTTCTGTCTCAGTAACCTTGACTTTTGGCACTTGCATACATGCCAACCATGAGAGAGGCATAGGCATAATTATTGCTAAAATAAGCAGCAAAAACGTGTAATCTGAGCATATCTTATGCCACAATTATAGAAAAGTGTATGAAAAATGAATTTTAATTTTGCTACCAGCTTGGATCGATCTACAGTTGGTTAAAATTCTTGTCAGAAATGGGCAAACTCCATGTGGATTAGAACCAGAATAGAAAAATAAAACCTACTGACAAATCATTTCTATACAACACTCACTTTAACTAGTCTACATGTCTAACCTTTACTGAATAAGCATAAGGTCAAATTCTGCAATGAAGATGATGATGTGCTGAGTACTGCATTACATCAATCAGATATTCTTATTTTCCATTTTTTAAGTGCGTCTGATCGTCCTTTTTCTGATCTGACATGCTTTTAAGTTTACAAAGATCCATCTACTGTAACATTTTTCAGTCATACAACATCCATGAGTCACATTGATAAAGCCTGTGTCACATAATATCTGGCACCATGTTTTTCAAAAGTATAGACTGATCAGCTGTCAGGAATATATTATCAATAAAATGAATTTGTAAAGCTAAGTTTCATACCGAAGAAACCTACATGTTTGTTTGGAAATGTGTCATATACAGTTGCTATAAATATAAAATAGGGAAAGCCCATGTAAGTCTAGGACAGACAAATGCATTCTTATGCTATTCGTATGCAGCAGTCTTCTGGCTTTTAGAATATTCTCAGATTTATATGATCATTGTGATTAAAGAGATGACAATAAAATGATAACACAACTTTTATTCCTTTATTTTTATTTTATTTTCGAATGTACCAAAAATAATAATCCATGTACAGGTGAGCACAGGATGTAAATACCTGGAATAAAAGCGTAATGATTACGCCAAAAAAATAATTATTGGCATGTATCTGTTTGACCCCAAAATCGACAGCCTTTTTACTCACCACAAGTGCAAGCCATCACAAAGTTAGGTACAAATAAAGTTAAGGTACATATTCGACATTATTAATAGACATTCAGAGCAAAGCATAATAACACCATAGGATCTGCTTTATAAACCAGTGAAGTTCAGACATTTAAAAAAATGCCAAATAAATGTCTGATCCAGAACTGATCTCCATTTCTCTCAAACTTGTAAACTTTTCATTGGGTTGGTACAGAAACGATAAAATGTCGTTTGTCACTGCCTTGTGATCATATTTTCTTTTACTACTGAAGATTTTTTCCCCTTTTTTGTTTTACAAAGCAACAGTGTAATGTACACTACATCATTCACAGGGATGTGTTCTAGGTAGTCAACAAGAATGGAGAAAAAAAAAGCATCTCAGCAATGTGAAAGCTGTGCTGCTTCTCTTTTCTGAAGATCAATTAAACCCTCCCTATTTACATCAAGGACGAGAACTTTCAAACATACCTAGCAGAAATTGTTTTATTACAGCCCAACAACACATGCATACAATGCACACAGATAATGGCAACAACCATCTGACTAACAAGGCTGACCTGAAAATAAAAAGAGCACATTATTTGCCTATGTATATTCACGTTAGATTTTATTTATAATTTGATTCAATCTGTGTAGACATTATTCTTCTATTTTATTATGTAAGAGAAGATCTCGGATTTGTATTGCTCACCATTTGGTACACATAATACATGGGTGTATACAATACATACTGGGTGCTTAAAACACATACTGGCAGCATAAAACACATACTGTGTGCATACAACACATAGTTGGTGTACATAACACATGCTGGGTGCATACAACATATAATGGGTGCATACAACACATAATGGGTGTGTATAATATATACGGGATGCATACAACACAAACTGGGCATATACAACATATAATGGGTGTATATAATACATACTTGATGCATAGAATGCATACAGTGCATACAATACATACTGGGTGCATACAACACATACTGTATGCATATAATACATGTTGGGTGTTTACATTATATATTGCATACTGCATGTATACAATACATACTGAGTACATACAACGTACACTGGGTGCAAACAATACATGCTGGGTGCATAGAATACATACTGTGTGTATACATTAAATATATTGCATGTATACAATACATACTGTGTGCAGATAAAACATAATGGATGCATACAATTGTCGTGTATATGTAATCTGAATTGTTTGTTAGATTATTTAAAACTGTGCATATAAGACATGCTGGGTTCATACAACACATATTGGGTGCATACAATGAATACTGGATGCATACAATACAGACTGTGTATACATGGGTGCATACAATGAATACTGGATGCATACAATACAGACTGTGTATACATTATATATATTTCATACTGAGTGTATATAATGCATACTGGGTGTATACAATACACATGGTATGTATACAATACATACTGAGTGTATATAATTGTTACGTATATTTGATTTAATTTGTATCTGATTTCATTTGATTGTTTGTGGGTTTTGGAATCTTTTTATTTTCATTACATGTCAATGTAATGTAATTTTGTTTACAAGGAATTTAATATTTTCCAGAAAATTCCGTTTGACCTGAATCGTTCGATAAATGCCTAATAATAGAAACACTTGTTTCTATTTCTGACTTACTCCCTGGCCTTGATTAAGGGTCAAGTAAACAGCTTTTATTCTCAGAGTTAAACGATTGGTTCTTATCAAGGACATACAGGAGCTACGTGACTTTTATATGTAAACATAATCATGTGATCCTCCATTTCACAGTTACGCATTTCCTAAATTGCAAAATACTTAGTATTAATAGTGATGTTTAGAGAGAGATCTCAAAGAGTGTTGGGGCTTTTAAACATTTGATGTCAAGTTGTTTAGTTTTTTTCTTTCTGTTGTGACTAGTTTTGAGCTTTAGAATTATATTTTAATTTTTCGGATTCTAAAACGTTAATTCATTTCTCTGGAAATATTTTGTGCTCATACAGAATTCTTGAACAGAGACATTTCTTGAAAATTTTATTTGGATTTCCAAGACCAGAGGATTAATTATTGTGTTTCTATAAGGAACTGTAAACTTCAACACAGTACAAGTTACATCATACGTCATCATCATTCATCTTGCATTCTTCGTTATGACTCGAACTTGAAATCATTAGAACATTTCATTATTACGACTTCTAAACTTTTATTTGTGGATTATTCTTGGATTATTTTTTGATTTGATTCTGGAAACCCAACGTCATTTTTTTTCCCCATCTTTTACAGTACTGTTCCAGGGAAACAAATTATTTGTTAATTTTTCAAAGCTTGTTGTTTTCACCATTTCTTGGGTTACTGTTTATTCGAGCCTAAACACGTAACATAAGATGATGCATACTGGGTGTATACAATACACAATGATAATGCATAACGGGTGCACACAATACAGATGGCATGCATACAATAAGTATTGAGTGAATATGATATATACTGGGTGTACACAATACAGATGGTATGTATACAATATGTATTGAGTGTATATAATGCATACTGAGTGTATATAATACACATGGCATGGATACAATACACAATGAGTGTATATAATGCATACTGGGTGCATTATACACATGGCATGTATATAATACACAATGAGTGTATATAATGCATACTAGGTGTGCACAATACACATGGCATGTATACTATACACAATGAGTGTATATAATGCATACTGGGTGTATACAATACGCATGGCATGTATATAATACAAAATGAGTGTATATAATGCATCATGGGTGTATACAATATACATGGCATGGATACAAAACACAATTAGTTTATATAATGCATACTGGATGAGCACAATACACATGGCATGTATACATTATACAATGAGTGTATATAATGCATACTGAACGTATATAATACACATAGCGTGGATACAATACACAATTAGTGGATATAATGCATATTAGGTGTGCACAATACACATGGCGTGTATACAATACACATTTAGTGTATATAATGCATACTGGGTGTATACAATACCCATGGCATGTATGCTATAAACAATGAGTGTATATAATGCATACTGGGTGTATACCATATACATGGCATGGATAAAATACACAATGAGTTTATATATATAATGCATACTGAGTGTATATAATATACATGGCATGGATAAAATACAAAATGAGTTTATATAATACATACTGAGTGTACACAATACACATGACATTGATACAATACACATTGAGTTTATATAATGCATCCTGAGTGTATACAATACACACGGCATTGATACAATACACCATGAGTTTATATAATGCATACTGAGTGTATAAAATATACATGGCATGGATACTATACAAAATGAGTGTACATGATGCATCCTGGGTGTATACAATACACAATTAGTGGATACAATGCATACTAAAGTGATACTCAGGATATTTTGTATGAGTGTTTAAACATCACTGAAAAATATATCAACAAAAAATCAGATGATTATTGATAATTTCTTTTCATCCAAATAAAGAAAGGACTAATTTACTAGTCAAGTTAGTGAACAGAGATATTTTACATTAAAGTGAATTCTATGATTCACTTGATGAAATGTATGTATGTTGACACTTTCAGCATATGGTATAACTTTCTGGTTTATCATTTTTTTTAAAAATATGTATTTATAAATTTAATAAACATTACGTGAGTTCAAATAAATTTCTGGACATTAATCATATCAGGATAAATTGTTTACTAAAGTATCCAATATCGTCAACATGGACATATAAATAAACATTTTGAACCAACAAACAATGAATTGTGATAAGAGGTTTCTCAGTTAAAAGGATTTAAAAAGACCAGTCTCCTCTGAAACATTATAAAGAATTTTTATTGTATATGCATTGCATGCTTCCATTACATAAATGCCCACAACTTTATTCATCTAAAGATTCTTTATGTCATAAGGCACTGTCAATGCCTGTCACCTACATCGTGAAGCCAATGTCAAAGTCTGATTTGTATTCATTCTGCTCAATTACATTTTAATCATTTGAATATTGTAAGCATATGAGATTTAACAACATTCAAGTGCTAATCCAGATATAGGCAGTGAGTGAGCCAGCTCCTGCGTATTTATTATACTGGCCAATAAAATTAACTTTCTTTCAGATGCAATGCAATGTGCTAACCTTGTCAACCCTGAATATTTGGCTTGTCTCTGTCTTCGCCATTGCTATAAAAGTGTCATATTCCCCAGTTATTAGTTCAAAACCTTCCATTCGTTTTAATTATCTGCACACCAATCAATATGTGCTATTCAATACCTTTTTTGATAACTTTAATTACTGGCAGATGTTTATACTTTCCAAAGAAAAAAGATAATCAGAAAACAATACAAGCTATTTATTTGTAAAACAAATATAATACAATTTCAAGAAACTACTCCATATACTGATATATATATATATATATATATATATATATATATATATATATATATATATATATATATATATATATCTGTCTAGCACTGTATTATTAATGCAGGGTGTCTGGATCCTCAATACCATGTGGGAAAGAAAATACTAACAGCTGCCTAGAATATCATAATTTTCTTTGAACTAACTACGAAGCATGTTTCGTGACTCCATCCAAGTTATTTTCAAAGGTTCAATAAAATTTACAAGCAGATGTTCCATCTGTTTTCATCAGCACAGCCAAGATAATTGTACATGAGAAGGAAGCAGTGTTTTACACAGTTAATGCCTATTTATCAGGATGAGCTTAAACTTCATCAACAATTTTCCTAAATAATAATTTTGTAAGTATTCAGAGTGGGATTATAGTACAAAGAGTTTTAAAAGAAGCCCGACTGCATGATGTCCAAGTAAAAAAAATGTACCTACCCACAATCCACCATTTTTGAAAGCAGCCGCCATTGCCAGGATCCCCGGTCCAATCATCCCCTTCAATAGGTGCATCAGACACTGCAGGCTCCTGTAACATGATTCAATGCACTGAGACATCGGATTCAAGATAAAACAATGTATTGCTACAGGTCATTCTCTTACCCACTACGATCTTTTGGGACTGGTTTATAAACCACTTTACTACAAGTGTTGATAGCAATGCATCCAGTATCCTCTTGTTATCCTTATGCTTTTGCTGGAGTAGACTGTAATACCTTCAGTATGTTGTGTCTGTCCAAAACAACATCATCTAAACTACTACAGAAATTCACCAGATTTTGTATACACGTTCCCCAAGAGGTGACTATCTGCATATGCGAATGATTTTTGTGCACCAACAACTGTGTTCATTTAAGGAGATTAAACAAAAAAGAAAATTTCAAAGAATTACATGCCCCACCTGCCTCCCATGCCTTGAACAAATTCATTTCTTCACTTTCAAATGACCCTGATCTCACTTGAGGGCCATAGAGGGTAGGAGTGCATAAATATGACAGGGCAGTACGCACTCATTCTACAGTCCAAGTGTAAGAAAGCTATCCATTCCAGGGTTTAGGACTTATGACCATAATGACACACTTTGACCAAACCAGAATGTGTGTAAGGATATGTACATACTGGAGGGCAGAGATCCTGATTCTAAAGTCGAAAAATGAGAGCTATCCTTCATAGGGTTTTGGAGTTGTGATCATGAGAAAAGCTTCCACTTATATCTTTTTCAAATGATTAACTCATCAGTAACACCAGAGTGAGGATGGGAGTGCATGGATATGAAAATACTGAACTTCCTGATAGAAGCACTAACCAGTGTTTGGCTACAGTTGCAATAAAGAACAGTCTCTGTCACTTCTGAAAGAATCTGTTTTAAAAATAAATCTCATAACCATCAACATGTTAAACATTTCCAAACTCATCAGAGAATGGAGAAACCAAATCAGTGCCATGCTTGGTGCAACAAATATAGTTTTTCAAAGATTACTTCCTTTAGAGTCATACCCTCCCCCATCCCCATCCCATTGTAACACATTAAAATTCACAAAACACTTTTCAACACCATCGTGAGCCTATACTAATCAAAGAAATCTTCTGGTGAAAACCCCATGTTAATATGACTTTCTATTCCGGAAAAGTAGCAAAATTTCAAGATGACTTCCAACGGACATTTACATTTAGGACCAACAAGATGAATGTGTAATGTTTCACGGCAACCCTCCAAACAGTTTAGATGTCAGGTATGCATCGTTTGCAATGCCATGCTGAAATGAAAATTAATACAGAAGGTATAGTTACAGCAAGGTTTCAAAGATGGCTGTGATAACTGATATACTGAATAAGATCAACACCATTTCAACTTGGGAGCAACTACATATATTAACAAATCATGCAAATATAACCAGTCATTCAGGAGTATCAGCAACAAGATTTGCAAGGTTGTCACAATAGTGGACATACTGGATATCAGATCAGCAAATTTTGTATTTGGCACCCACCAGACATCATAAGAAATAATAAGAAGTGTTTTAGTGAAAACCCCATGCCAAAATGACCATCAATTCTAAAGGAGTAGAGATCCATTATAAATTCTGGATCTACAACATTTATCATTTAGGACCAACACAAAGACATCATTAGAAGTCTTTTAGCAAAACCCCAGAAGGAGTAACAGCAACAATATTTCCAAAATGGCCATACTAGATGTCATATAAGCACCATTTTCATTCAGTGAGAAGTCCATGTAAATATGACTATTTGATTAGGAGTAAAAGTGATACAAAAAATTTGAAAATGTTTGCCATGGTGGCCACACAGTGGGGTAGTATTCTTCCCAGTAGTTCAGGAAGTAGTGATAATAAATATGCGCTAATGGATGCAGGATAAAATGTCACTGCATAAGCTTCAGTAGAGATAAAAATTAGAATCTAGAAATACAAACAGGAATACTTGGAAATTTTATACAACAACTTTGGCATTCAACAATAATGATTCAAATTGCTTTCTATTGTCAGTTTTCCTGCTACACGACACAATGAAGTCCTTTGAGAAAACAAAGGAGAGGTAATGAATTCGTCCAAGGTTGATTAAATATTCCGTTTGGAACATCTATAGCACACTTCTTTTTTTTCTCTCATTCAGATATAAGTCTCACTGGCCACATATTTACTAACATTTTTTCTTTACTATTCTAAAGCGAATCTGGATGATAAACTGACATGAATTTTGACTGGTCAATATTCAATTGCTTTGTGATACAAGTGCTAAGGTACTTTTTCAAATGAATTAGAAACATACATTTTAAGCATCTCAGTGTTCAAATTGCATTTTACCAATATAAAAGTTTTTCTGACAGGAAAATCCGGATCTGCAATAATAATTTCTTAAAAGAAATTAAAAACTGGACTGTTTCCGCTGAAATCGGAATGGATGGCATCTCGGACAATGCAATAAAAAATAACTGCACATATATAACCTTAAAGTTAAAAGTATGACATTTTCTTCATAAAATAGCTTCAAATAACATTAATGATCTAACAAAATTCCACAAGTAATATCTCATACTTAAATTTTAATTAAAGCACAAGTGAGAACAAGTATGTCTTCAACATGAATATATTCTGAAATTCTTCATTACACGCTTATTGTGGGTCGGTTGCACCAATACATACCTAAAATGTTTAACATCAATTGGACTCTCACAGACCCTTACTGTGGCCAAATGACATTCTCTATTCATAAAATGTTTTCCGAATATTTACCTGAAATTCCTTATAAAATGGAGATACAGATAACAAGTAAAATAACAATCTTTGTTCCCTACTTGCATTTCTACGTGAATAAGATACAAATATAAAATAAAATGAAACATCTGTATTTATCACTATGGCAGTTGTTTTACAGGAATGTTGAAACAATCTGCCATGCTGGATTTTATAATACTGCTCATTAATTCCTTCACTACTGTTCAGCCCACTTAATGTATGCTGACTGAATTACAGTCTTAAAACATAACTATGCTCTGCTTGATAATGCACATCCAGTCTTAATTTTCTTTCATTCTCAAAATTCCCAGTTTAGCTCAGTTATGTGTAAATGTTCTCAATTCAAACGGCTCTGGCACCATTTCAGAAATGGTAGAAAAGTCCCTGCATTATGCAGAGGCAGTGAGTAATTTAGCTGTTGTGAAGTAAAAGAAGTTAACAAATTTCTCACGTGGTTTGTCCTTTATTTGACTTGGTTTCAACAGAAGTCTGAAGAACATGGACATCATCTGAAGAATGATTTGTTGACACTGTTTTTTGGGACGAAATTGGTTGATCCTCGGACATAGCCTGCATGTAAAAACAAAAGAATCATGTATTTATTGCCTAGTGTTACAAATTCGAGAACTAACCCTCTCCTCAACTCAGTAACCTTGACTTACTTTCTTTTATGACACTAAGACTTCTGATAAACCTAAGGAAATGATAAAGGCAATACTATTTAGTCAATATACATTACATGGTATCTACATTACATGGTTGCATTCTCTTTGTGTAATGAGCAAGAGTCTAATTCTGTGTCGAGTTCTTTGCATTTTGTTGGCATTCTTTTGCACCACCATTAATCAAGCTGGCAAAACTGAAGATGAACTTTTACAATCTTGTACTGTAACTAATACGCTACCCTCTAATTTTCTATACAACATTATTCCTTAGAAATCCCGATCCATGTATTTTTCATTTAATTTTTCTAATAGAGAACATTTTTACTAATTAAAAATGTGCTAATTGTAATTAATATTTGTTTAACGTATCATAAATTACACACCTGAAAATAAAATCAAGAATAAGTGTGTCACAAATCACAAACAAAGAACTTAAATGTTGACAAGAAAGAAAGTTCCACCAGTTTATAATATTATGACCAAGTCCAATGCAATTTTTTCTGCACTGCAAAGTTCAATCAATTCTAACAAAATACTAATATGATATAGACCAATTCCCCCCCCCCCCCCATTACATTAAAAACTACAGGACTGGTTACTCAAATAAACATACATTGCCTCTCTAACATCCCACCCCTATTCCATGATTGTGCCATGACGTTTGTGAACAAAACACAAAATTGACTGTCAGCATGCTTATCTTCATGAACATTATGTACCAAAGTTTAGATCAATCCAATGAAACTGCTAGATAAGTTGCATTTATACATGTACAATACACTGCATTCAGCTATGTCTAAAACGGACAACAAATTATCTCATTGAAAAATCATGGAAATAAAAAGATTTGTCAATATGTGCATCTTTAAATGAATGCTATAATGTGTACCAAATTTCACCCCATTCCATGAGCAAGAGTCCAACAAAGGGACTGATGTTCACATGGCCACAAAGTACTGAAACCATCACTGATATTCTTGTTACACTCAAATTAATCAAATTTGGCAAAAATAATTATTTCTTATGTTGAGTCTGCACATTCAGAAGATAAAGAAGAGCAGTGCAAAAGTCTCTATCTTGACCTTGAACCTGATATCGTAGACAGCAAAACAACTTGAACTTGTATCAGTGTCAATATATACCCAGATGCCAAATCTATAAGCAACATTTTGGGGAAATTAAACAAGTTATTCAAGTGGTATCATTCATAATATTCTTCAGCTGTATCCAGCAGATTGGTTAAATGATAAAATCCATTCATGCTTGCTTTTTTGTAGTCAGTTTACAAGCCATTAAAACTAAATGCCAAAGTCAAAGCCATTGAATCAAAATCAGAGCGGTAATTAACACCACGTTAGTATGACACCCCTTCAAGACGACAGTTCATAAAAAGACTTTTAACATGGCCACCATTGTCATCATAATGGAGGTCTGATCAGCACTATTTTTGTTTAAGACCAACTGGATTTCATATAAGCATGTTTAGTGAAAACGTCATCTAACTATGACTTATCTAGATTCAAGTACATTAGCACTAACAAGATTTTCAGGCTGGCCATCATACTGGACCCATTGAATAATACTTTGGCACTACTGTCACTTAGAACAAAAAAGACATTTTAAGAAGTCTTTTTTAGTAAATGCCACATGTAAATACATCCATCCATTCTTGAGAAATAGAAATAACGAGATATGAAGATGGAGCATCAGAGAGGGTGAACCCACTTCAATAAATCCGAGCAAAGAAGTATATGCAGCTTATCTTAGAGGAGGAAGGTTCCATTTTTAAAAATAAATCTTTCAAGAAGGAAGGCTCCATTCGAAGGGTCACCTCAGTGAAGGGCAAAAGGTCTATACGGCCTACCTTAACGGAGGAGAGTTCGCACCCTCTCAGCTGCTGTAAATTAGATCATTGTTATATCAAATAATGGCACCGGCGTTGGAGTCTCATACAATTAGTTTGGCTCTAGAAAAATTAGAAGCAATTAAAAAATATCTTCCCGTGAGAGATTCTGTTAAACAGAAATTACAAGCGCGAGAAGAATCTCAAGTTGAATTGCAGAAAGCGCAGAACAGTTATTTAAACCCGTTACAAAAGTTACTGAAAGAATCGCAACGGCTACTGAGGAAGGTCTTATTCCAGCATTAAAACAAACCGCTGAACAAACTGCAAAGATAGCAGAAAGAACTAAAAGAAACAAAAAAGATTTTACGAGATCTTCCAACTGAGATAGCTGCCGCAAAACCTCCACCCGTCGCTGAAAAAATACTTGAAAGTATTGGCAAAGTTCGTACTGAAATCGCCGGTGTGAAAAAAGAACTTGCACCTATACCTAATGCAAGAAAAGAAAATATCAGTCTGATTGAAAAATTTAGAGAAGGTGTCATTGAAGAACTTAGAGAAAAAGTTAAAAAGAAGGATTTTTTCTCGCTTTGCATTTGATAGTTTTTATGGAAAGTTTGAAATTTTAAAACCTAAGTATGCTAACATGAATGTTGTTATTTTAAAATGGCTATCGCGTGTATTATAACAGACCCCAGGCTATAAATGATGATGAAATATACATTGAATATATTAACGATATAAATAAATTTTATTTGGAGTCACAACCTCAACAACAACAAAGACTACAACCCCCGAGCAGGAACCTTCATATCAACTTCCTCCACCGCAGCAACAAATAGAAGTACAACAATCTTCTTCATCGCAGCAAAAGTTGATGTTGGAACTAAAAGTCTAGAGAGCTACTTAAAAAAGCAAAAGTAGAAAGATCACCTTTAAGACTATTTGAGAATAAAGCTGAAACAACGAGTGAGGAAGGAGCAGCTGGAAGTGGTTTTCCTTCTCTGACTACGCCAGAAGGAAGTGGTTTTGTTACTTCATGCCCTAACAATGTTCTTTCTGACGTGCAATGACTAGAAGTTTTCATATGAGGGAAACGTGCTGGAAATAATTCTCCAGAAATTATTAATGAAGCTGCTGATATTTGTCGACGATTATTTCAAGGCAGTATCATGGATATCAATGTTTATCGATCTCTCATTGATGAAATTGTTGATTACTACAGTGATTAGATAAATGAATAATAAATAAGATGATCATACATAGTTCTCAGTGTAGACCGGTAATAGTCAGAGTAGTAAACTTACGATTACCAACTTACAAAACGATTTAAGGAGATGGACTTGGTAATGTTGTTCAGGGATTATTCAGAAGGTTAGCTCCATTAGCAGCACCGATCACAAAACAATTATCAATGAATGATATTGACGTTATTCGTGAAAAAGATCCTGGTGAAATCAGCGACGTAGCCGGTAAAGCGTTCTCGGCAATCAAAGCACGATTAATACGATGAAAACCACCGCCAGTGAAATTACGAGACACCGAAGTTATGCCCGCAAATGTCAGTAAAATAACAAATCAAGCCGCAAATCAAAAACTAGCAGAGCTGGCTGGCGTGCCACCCTAGACATCCGCCGGCGCAGAAAGAGAAAAAGAAAGAAACATAGCTGCAAGTATGATAGCAGAAAGCGGAGTTTCCCAAAGTGGTCTTCGTGCTAGACGCAGACAGTAAATGAAACATCCACCATTTGGAAAATACGCGATTATAATGAAATCTTCAAACGCATATCCGACTCAGCATTTGACATGGAAGCACCAGTTCTCAAAGATGAGTCTGTGCGTGATTATCAGTATTATTCTTATGAGGTGGGTGTACCCAACGCACGTGGAAGAATTGAATTATAAGTTCAAGATACAAGTAGATATTTCCTGCCTTCTGATGCATTCAGTGAAGTTGAAGGTAGACTTTTAAAAGCAGATGATACAACATACGGAATTGGTGATCGTGTTGGTTTTGTTAACAACGGCGTAATGGCGTTATTTAACAGTGCTATATACGCGATTGACGGAAAAACATTGAATCATGTCTCGAAGACGTCGACATTGTCATGACGATACTTGGTCTTGCAAGTTACTACGACGACTATGAGAGATCAGCCTGTCCATAAATGATTTTTGCAAAAGACACAACCGATCAACCAGAGCACAGGAACGTAACAAAGAATGCAGCTGGAATAGAAGTTGCATCAATAAATGAAAATTATAACCTGGGTTTTGCTGCACGCCGATCAATGTTGAATGGTGACGAGGAGTTCTCATATTTCTGGGTTTTGCAGAGATTTTAGAAAAGTCATGTTCGATGCTAAAAACACAATAGTACTTCTTAGAAAAGCAACTGATAATGATGCAATATTATGTCCTGATGGAGTTGAACCTGGTAAAGTAGTACTAACAAAATTATCAATGTGGATACCAGTAATGACTCCATCGATTGCTGAAGAAGAAAAATTACTTTCTTTTATGAAAGCAGGCGGCAAATCAACGCTGTCATGGTTGACAATGACCACAGATAGTACCCAAATTAACGCCGCTGGATTGTTTACGTGGCAAATAGCATCACAACAGTGAGTGGCAGCACTACGACATATATTTATCGCGCTTCAGGACAGTGCCAGAATAAACAATCAACAAAAATATCCAATGATATTTGACACATTTAGAGTTTCTGAAGTTACTTCGAGGATAAACAGGAAAAGATATAAGACTTCCTGGAACTCCAGTAAAGGGAAAGGGTCTAAGACTTCCAGGAACACTTCGTTGATTTCACCATGGTCAAATTTTGATTTACTTGATGCTGCTAAGCAAATAAATATCAAAAACTTTCGAGGTGTTTTTGTGCGCGATCAGTTACAGCAACGACCAAACAACACAGAGACAGGTATTGTAATCTTGATAATAGTACCGGTGCAGAAACTCATTGGGTAGCATACGCGATTGATCCCCGTGGAATTGTTTATTTCGATTCGTATGGGTTGGCTCCACCGCAGAAATTTATCAACTATGTTCTCACCACACAAAATCCCGGTTCGGTACTCAACGCTACCAACACAAACACTAACGGATCCACCAATAAGCGGCCGTGAAGCAATTGCTGTACTCGACGCTATTTCAAAGACACCATCAAGACCACATCACAAAGTCGTGCACAATAATACAAGTGCCTCGTTTGTGAATAATGGTAGATATTTACGGAAGATCACGCGGCGATACTACTAAGAGTGAAAAAAAATTCTACGAAATAGATTTGTCAAATTACGCGACTAAGGACGAACTCGCTGATATCATGAACCTCTCTGAAGTTGACCTAGATGAAGTTGTTGTTTTTCAGGATAAATAAGGCGTTTTGAAAACGAGTAATGTCAAGTGGAATGACATAGCTCATAGAGTTCTCGGTGCTGCCACGGATAACATACCTGTGTTTACCAGTGACGGTAAGATCAGAGACTCAAGTTTATCAATCGCGGTTATCAGAAATGAAATTGCAAGAAGCATTGCTAATCGTTTGAAGAATATCGGCGACACAATGACAGGTGAACTCAGCATGAACGGAAATAAAATAGTCGTGCTAAGAGATTCAACATCAGACGCAGATGATGCAACAAAAAAATATGTGGACAACGTAGATGGTAAATTATCCCCGTTCCGGGCCAAGTATGATGTTCACGTAAATATGTTCATGAACACCAGTAGAAATTTTCAAAAACTGACGTGAAACTCTCTGATATCAAGACGATTAAAAAAAACACTAGAAGATGTCATAAGTGGAATACCTCATATCGTTAACAAAATTAATTTGATTAAAATTCCTCACAAAACATTTGTCAATGTAGTATACACAGTGTCATCAGGATTCGTAACATGGTCACTGCAAAATAATATCAAACATACCGCGGAAGTCACTGGTGTGTACAGGTTGTCTGTGTTCAGTGCTTCAAAATTTAGTATATACACTACATATACCTGGCGTCATTCAACCGATAGGTTTTCCGGGAATGTGTCTCTTGTGTTAAATAGCGGGGATGATGAAACATTTATACTAGAATCAGCTGATAAGAAATTAACCACAGCTTCTTACTGGTGGTGTCTGGAATTTGTTTCTGAAACGACTTCAATAGATCTCCTAAACCGTGTCCTCGCTGTCGAGCGACGCCTCGATACACTGGATGCATGACTTACAATTCGTTAGAGAATCGTTTTCGAAAATGGAGTTTCACCGTGACTTTTCCTTTGGAGAATGGAATATTTTCTCCCACATCTCCTTTTATAGTAATGCTGACAGTGTCAAAATACGACTTACTGACGGGTAAATAGTGAGGATGTACAAATTCACGGTGTACGTGATAGGTATTTCCACTTTCCTGGTTATTGGTCGTGGAACTATCGACTTTGAAAGGAATGACACCACATCGGAATACACAAAGATCAAATTGAGTCCTTCGTTCAGCTCTACTGGGTTTCCGTAAGCCCTGTAAAAATCTATATTACTGTGGATCTTGGGACCAAAGTTCTGTGCTACCATCTGTGGATGTCCACCCAAAATTTCAAACAAACTACCATTAAACCTGAGAGACAATGTGTCGGTATCCTGAAATATGACCATGAGGCGACGAGTCCCTTTATGATACTCAATCTTAACACTTCTTTTGGCTCTGTTCAGGGATTTGCCAAAGGCTAAGTCGAACCTGTCTGCAAGGGTGTCCAACAAATTTTCACCACTAAAATACTACCCTGAAGGAATTTTCAACGTGTAGATACTGCATGGTGGATTGCTTGCTGACTTGATGTCACCTGAAAACCCGAATTTATTTATTTCTTCTTGCAATTGTACATTTAGGATTTCGACCTGGAAAGTGTTTTGCTTTTCAGTGATGTTTTTGATTTGTGTAGGTAAATGATTTCCACCAAAGCCACTTCACAATGGGCTTCATGATCTAATTGGATAGCTTGAGGTAATATGGCTGTGTAAGAACATAAAGTATTGTTGGGAAACACTTCCATGGAACTGTCACTGGGTAAAATTAAATACAATTAGTTATTTTTTCATAATTCCAGAGTTCTGTGGCTGTCCGAGGAGTCACTTGAAGTCAGAGGAGTGTCTCCGCCCAAAATGTGGTTGTTGTTGGAGTGGTGACTTACGCTGGACGCAAGATTCCCGTTGTTCCCGATCGAGGCGTATTTCCGGGAAGGATTGGAAAGAAGGTAACCGACACAACTGCTCAATAAAATGGTTCACAACTGTTTGTCTCCTTGTTGCAATCTCAAATTGACAATGGTTGCACCGAAGACACAATACACCACAAAGATTTGGCAGAAAAAGACTATTTGCGTTTTAGGCACACGTTCTCCACACCACACGTACAAGGGTTGTTTTTGTAGATCTTGCAGAGAAGAACTGAGTGAAGGAGTCGTCGCTGCAGTATTAGCGGTAGTTGAGGCTGGATGAAAGGGCATGATGGTCACTTTCCACCGCACTTTGACTTCTTTGACACGTCGTTTTTCCACTTTACGGGTTTTTCGTTCGAGAATGCTTTCGATGTCGTACACGTCATCTTCTTTTTTGGTGACACGTTGTAACTCAGGCAAGTAAAACGTTCCTTTTAACACTTCCCCGTTCATGTCTTCCAATATATAGATGGCAGGATGACGACCATGCACTCGTCCAGTGACACAAACCATTCGGTGGTCCAGTTGGTAAGTTACCTTTGTCGAAAGTGCGTTTTGTTTTGCCAATGAGCACCCAATCTCCTACGGTCAACACACCACTTTTCTTGGGGACAGTCACCGTCGGGGAAATACCAAACAAGCGTTCAGAAACGATCACTTCATTGTCGGGAGTCACTTCCTGTGGGGCACTTCCACTGCTTCGATGGTAAGATTGGTTGTACGCTTGAACCAGGTGTGGTAAAATGTCGATGTACTTGAGAGTGTGTTGATGTATAAAATATTTCCACATGCGCTCTTTCAAGGTACGTTGAAAACGTTCCACGATGCTAGATTTAGTTTCGGGATTCTCGGTGTTGAAAAATGAATGTCACGTTTCTTTAATTCGTTTGGAAAGCTTGGTTCAGAAATTCGGTGCCTTTGTCAGTTTGCCATCGAAGAGGGTGATGACCACTTTGTTTCAACACCAGTTGGAGAGCTAGCACTCCCTCACTGCTCGATTTGGAAGTCAATGGCACGACCCATGCAAATTTGGAAAAGACGTCGATGACACAAAACAAATATTTGTATCCGCAGTTGTAGCTGGACAAATGAGAGATATCGGCTAAATCGCTTGCCATTGATGATCGATGCCTTCCACTTGGGTGAGAGTTCTGGAAAACTCTTGTCGATTAGGTTTGTGTAAAGTGTATGTAGCTTGTTTATGTAACAATCTTGCACTTGAGGTAAACGGAGACTTTTCAGTCGAGTTTTGGCAGCACGATACAATTTCTGAACTCCTCCGTAACCTGCAGGATGGGATGGATCGTAGCAAATGTTGACTAAGACCTCTATTTATGCTAATAAGTCACCCACTCTTCGCTGATACTACTTTGGACCGGGCGAAAGGATGGTTTGGAAACGGCTTTACGTGTCCGATGGGCCACCGGAATATTAGTCAAAGGTAATGGAATGTCTTTGGTCTTCTTTTCTTTTGATTCTGGTTTCCCTTCTTTCTTTTTCACTTCTGTCGAAGCAGGAGTGGACATCATCTTCTTAACCCAAGCTTTCATTTCTTCTCGTTGGGGTGTTGGGGAAAGAGTCAACAGGGACGCTTCAATCTTACTAGGAATGGGAGCTGCTGACGGTGTTTGAAAGACTTCTCGTACCTCTCTTTCCTCAGGCTTTCGTTGGGTTACGTCTCTCATGACCACTGGGTGTGGTGGTGGTGGTGGTGGTGTGGGTGATGGACTTTTCATCAAGGCCTTAAAACCTTTCAGAGTGGGTAGAGCTGTTTCGTCTAAAGCTTTCTAGGAAAAGAGTTGCAGTCGTTGCAAGAGTTGACCGTACTTTTACTATTTTTCTGTTTCGGACAAATCGTGGTGATCCATCAACGACTGCAATTCGTTTTGTAACTAGGACATATCGGTCAAATTGGATTGGGAGGTAAATGGGGTGGGGTGGGTGGGGTGGGGTAACTGTTCATGCCAACAATGGTAACGCACTAAAGCCGGTTTTCGTCCTTCAAATTCGATTTCAAGGGTCACGTCTGAGATCTTTGGACTCCAGAGGTCCTTTTTATCTTGTCCCACGAGTGCTCCAAGCATGGTTCCCACTACTCCTTTCAGCAAAGGTCCTAACAATAGAGGAAAAATTCATCCGCGTTGTACCAACATCTTCTTCTTTTGAACCATTTGACGATGTTTGTCTAAGCATTGTTTCTGGTGTTTCGACAAAGGTATCGTGCCTTTCAAGACGTTCAAACAACATTCGCACACGGTATCGATGACATATTTGGAGGCAGTTTGAATGAGTTTTTTTACGCATGGGTGGAGAAGCTTTGGACAGAACAGACAAACATGTCCCCATGTTTGACTAAACGAGGAGGCAGTCCCAGTCCTTTCCTTTTCTTTCCTTTGGGTTTAGAAGAGGGATGTTTTCTGAAGGGTGACATCTTTGCTTGTTGGTTCCGGGACACACACCAAAATACACTGGCGTCGATGATTAAGCACACGTCCTTTTATCTTTGTTTGACTATCGCTTCGTCAAAAAAGTGACAATGTGTTTTCCAAAATCGCCAAAGAATCCTCCCCTTTGGTTACTCCTCTTTTTCTTTAGACTGCTATGTCTTTTCTTGGGGTAAAGTCAATGCTTGGCTAAGCGTTTTGTCGGATGACGAGACTATCCTTGTTTCTTTTCTTTTTGGACAGGAGAATGACGATAGTGACGGTGTGCACTTCTTTGCGGTGACATCTTTGGGCGTTCAGGAGCACAAAATCATTGATACCCATGCTTTGTCTCAGACTTTTTGTTATACTGGAACGCGACGCCACTGATTATCTTTACGTCGTATCAACTTGATGACAGGCATCACGCTTTATGGATCGGTTCGCAACGGACTAAATCGAGACAATTCTTGCTTGGACAAATCCAGTAAACTCTGTAAAATGCCCGATTTCTCTTGGACTTTGGTTTTGGGAGCAGGTACTTGAGCAGCTGCCACTGCAGCTAAAGAGGAGGATGGTGTCACCGCTGAAGGTGAGACACGGGTTTCCATGGTTTTATCAACTGAGGAAGAACGGGTGTCAAATTGAGTTGGGCAGGCGCCAATAGCAACGGAGAAATGGAATAATCTGAGGCTACCGGAAACGCGGTCACTGTCGTTGCAGGTCTTGGTTTGCCAATTTAGGTTGCGTCATGGCCACAGTGTCTCTCTTACGGGTATAAGCTGTTTTCTGTGGGCTTTTATTTTTCTGAGGACTTTTCATTTTCCTTGTCTGTGGGCTGTCTTTTTCTGGGGTTGTGACCTGGTCTGACACCGTCGATCTTTTTCTTCTTCGGGCTTCGTTTGGCTATTTTGGAAGTAGCCGATTGCCACTCTTTGTAACACCACACGATTCGTCGAGGTGGACGATCGATCAAATGATGTTTATATTCGATCAAACGTTTGACACTGTCACTAATATAGGTTTAAAAGTGACCTTTTTCCTGTGACGTTTGAATGGAGGACCAATCCTCTCGAGCATAATGGGCCATTTCTTGGGTCCAAGCCTCAAAACCCCAATATTTCCAGTCACGTACATCTGGGTGTAAGTCACAAGCTACACACACATCGTCATACACATATTCGGTACCTAAAAGTTCACGAATCTTTTTTTCCTGTAAAGGTCGAGACGTATCCAGATGAAAAAGTAAGGCTTTGAGCAAAATGAGTCTCTCGTGGACATTTAAAGAAACCACTTTCATGTTTTATTTGGTGGCAAGTACTGTTCGTAAAGAGTCCACAAGAAATCGGCTGGATAATGAAATCCCAGAAACAAGTCACTAAGACACCACACGTTGACCCCAATTGAATGGACACAGTTCTCGTTATAAGTGTTGGTAAACGTCCACTTTTTAAATAGTGCAATTTATTTCCTTCCACGGAATCTGATAAATCACTTCTGATAAAAGTTGTGGCAATGTAGTATGTTTTATAACTCTTTTTCTCGGAGACAATAAGTGTATTTTCTACACACAGATGCTTTAACTCCAGTGGCGAATCTAAATAATTTAGTCACTAACTTGCACATCATAAGACACCGTTCAAACGTTTCCTCTTGAACTAAGTTTACGCTGAGTAAAATATTTTGGTAACTCTCTAACTCTTCCTCTGGAATTCGTTGCAGTACGTCTACCTTGTAGTAAGATGAACGAGACACAATAATCGGATCCTTCTCACCCACGTCCAGTTTAACAAGGTCTGACCACTGGAACACTTTCATCTGAATCAGTCCTCTTATACCATTCCGGTACCAGTGTTTTATATTCCGGATGCATTTGTTCTTTGCATGTCACTTGTACATTGACCAGTTCTCGGTAAATGCATTCTCTCAACTCCACAGGCAAGCCACGAATGTTTTCTTATAAAATATCCGTGATCAGGTCATACTAAACCCTCTTTTATTGGAGGTAATAAGTGTATGTTTTAAAAATCATTGGTTTTATTTTAGTTACGTACCAAAATGATTTAGTCACTAACTCACACACCACACGTCATACAGAAGTTTCCTCTTCAACCAAGATTTCTTGGTGTACAAGATTTTGGTAATCCTCTCACTCGTCCGTTGGAATCCGGTGTGTTAGGATCGTCTTGTCAGTAGAATCAGTGTAATACAAAACTTTATGAATCTCACGAGAATCATCAATGTCCGACCAATGGAACACTTCGAAATGAACCAGTGCTTTTATACCATTCAGGTACCAGTGGTTTGAACATGGTGACGTAACTGATGTAATTGTTCTTTGCGTTTCACTTGTATTTTGACAAGCTCTTGGTAAATGCGTTCTCTCAACTCCACAGGCAAACCACGAATGTTCTCTTGTAAAGTATCGATTCAGGGTTTACTGATATCGTCCCACTAAAGGTAGGTAGTGACAATTATGGGACTATCAAGCATGTTCCATGTATGCAGAATCTTGCTGTTCCCACTGGTGTAGTGACACACCACAACTGAAGCACTTGACTTTATCCCCTTCGCCTAAGTATAATAATCCGGCTCTGACTAATTCCTCAGGGGTAGGTCCTCCCAGATATTTAGACCATTTGTCTTGGAACGATTGAAAACGATTTTCAAAGTGACAGTATTCAGGGAAAAAGTGCGTTGACAAACTGAACAATGCACTCGTTGTTGTCCTTCGTCCAGACAGGGTTTCGAGGCTAAACATCCCTCACATTTCGATCCACAATGCTTGTGTTGCTCTTGATTGTTATAGCCATAGTCACATTTCTCACAATAATAACTGTATCCCAGGAATCCAGGGATACTGGTAATGGTATCGAAATGGTCATCGTGATAATAGACGTGAATGTATTTTACGTCTTGGAAATCTTTGCCTCGAAACATCTAGGCCCACGCACTTCTTGAGGGTGCACTTTCAAGATGTAGCGTGGAGCTAGGACATTTTTCAATTTTTGCATTTCAGGAATGCCACAGGGTGTGTCTTTGGAGTGGCCCGCTTGTTGTAACAGGAGTTCTGCTTCACTTCGTTGTTTGGCTTGGTCAGACTGTTGATGGTTTTCCAGGCACTTTTCCATTCTACCGTGTCGTTCTTGTCGGCATACGTTCGTCCCACCACGATTGCATGGGCTAAACACATCTGGTCTTGACAGTTGTTAATTTGGACGAGGCTCTTTTTGGTGCTGCGAAGGTCGTCCACCAATAACACCTTTTTGCGTCCTGTCCCTTGAGGAGGAGACACGAGGGTCATAAACAGTTTCGCTTTTCCATCGGTGTGAAACTTGTCATTGGATTGTTGCAGGTGTTGAATCTTGTCGGTGACTTTGTAAGGTGTCAATTCTGCTGGCTGCTACATTGGATCCAGACGGGTGACTTCAAACTGTCGTGATGAATGAAAAGTCTCAAGCGATCGTCTTCTTTGGCTTCACATTGTCATTTCAGTGTGGTTAACAAAGAATCCCACACATAGATGATGAAGACCTCTGCTTTCTCCAGTAGTACGTTAGATATGAAATCTTTAAACTTCACCGAGTAGGGATAAGCCGTCGTTTAAAATTTTCTGGAGGAACGCTTTTCCGTCTCTCGAATGTGGTAGTACTTTTCAGGGTTTGCTTATGGTTAACTTTGGCTGGGTGTAGACTATCTGGGTTTGGATTCTGGTTCACTCATGTCATCTTCAAAATCACTGGCATGAATTTGTGCCAAGACTTCAGCTAATGTACGAGGCGAAAAATCACTTTTCTGCCTCTTACTTTCTTCTCCTTTCTTCTCTAATTGATTCGATCGTTTCATCTTGACTGTGAAAAGTCAAAATGACTGCATTTAAAACGCCATGGGTCACTTTATATCCATATCAGACCAGCGTATATATAAAGGGTGTTTGTCTTCCCTTCCAATATTCATTTCACTCTCAAACTGAGCAGAACGATAGAAGAGCCTACACAGATCGAACTTTTGATCAGAGCTTTGCGAGGTGTCATACAAAATTTTCTTCAGACAGGCAAACGGACTACTCACCGTCCTTTCGAAATAAAAGTCAAGATACTTGCTATATCTGAAAGAAGAAAGGGCATTGGTATTCATTCTGTCCAGACCGTCAAAAAAGCAAAACAAGTGCTAGAAGAAACAAAAAAGTCAAGATAGCTGTTATCATTGTTAAGAAAGAGGACATTGGTCTTCAGATTGCCCTTAGAAACAACAGGAGGAAGAAGAGAGGAGTTCCAAACAGGAAGAAGAAGAGGTACCCTCCCCAAAGGAAGAACCCATACACGGGCAGAAAGAGAAAAATGAGAAGAAAAAAAGAAGAGGAGAACGTGAGGAAGAAGTGAAATAAACAGTTGTAAAAGTGAAGAAATTTAAACAACAGAGAGTGAAGAAAGAGATAGAAGAAGTCAATGAAAATTTTAAAGTGTTATTTTGTGTTGTGAATTGGATTGTAAAATTTGTACCAGAATATACAAGGCATAAAACGTAAGTGCCTCTTGGTTTTGAGTTTTAGAATAAGAACCTACATTCACGCACTCACTCAAACATTCACATAAGTACATGATGGGTAAACAACGGCTTTTTGAGTTTTAATTGATTTTGGCAATTGAAATATTATCTCTTTTTGAGAGAAGTGAGTGGCCCTGAAAAAGACCGTTGGGTATTTGGTTTTTAAAAACAAAATTAGAAACGGGAAGCAATCAGCTTTAACTGCCTTAATCCTTTGCCACGGCCAAGGCCTACTTCTGGACTGCCTCCTGTCGATGATGATTTGGTAGAAATCACTAGTGCTGATATGGCAGGCATAGTAACAGGGTTAGGTTGTTTAGCTCGAGAAGGTCGTTTTCTCTTTGGTCGTAATAAAAAAGTCTGATACATTTGTTTTAGACTCCTTAACTCTGATAAATGTCTAAGAGTACCTTGACCGTTTGACTTTCATTATTCTCCTTCATTATTCTCCTTCTCTCTTAGACCTTGTTTCTTTTCTGCTCCTTCTTCCTGTCTTTTTCTTCTTGTCTCTTCTTCTTCTTGTGGTGTGGATGAAGAAAAGCTTGTTCTGCTTCCTTTTGCTGCTGTAAAAATTTCTCCAATTCTTCTTTCTGTCTCTGTTCAAAATTATCCACGTGTGGTAAAGAAGGAGAAGGTGGCGAAGGTACTGGTACCGGAACAAATTCTTGCGAAGAAGAAAGAAAATCGACAAAATCCCAATTAAAATCAACCTCTTCTGGAAGTAGGTTTGTGTTGACTTGAGTAGCTATACCATCACTGGTCTTCTCCACAGCCGGTGCACCCCAATACATCGTCTTCTTAGGTTCCGTCATGATTGAAAACTGTCGCATGGATTGACTGCGCACAGACACTAGCGCATCTGTATAGGGAATGTGACGTCACAGACTGCTCTCTTCGGATTGGAAGACTGACACCGTGCTGTGAATGAATTTTGTAACGCGTGTTTGGTTTGGTGAATAAACTCAATCCATTTCAATCCTCCCTTCCCCTATAAATAACCGCATTTCACTGCATTCCCTTCACCTGTTCTCATCACACGATGTGGACCAACGTAGAATCATCTACGCTCATTTCGTCAGTGCTGTTCCGTACGGACTTACCCATGTATGTGAAATCATCATGGACAATTATCAGGATCACGGATGCGAGCATTTGGAAAAGAAGAATTTATGTGGAGAGACAAGGTTGTTTGAAAAGCGTTCTGATTTACGGACCAGAAGTGAGAAGAAGTTTGAGGAAGAGAATACCTATGCCATGACCTCTATGTTAAAGGAATAATGTTAACATAAACCCAAAGGCCCTTTTCAGGACCACTCCTATGCCTCGAAAAGAATTGCTTTCTTGCCTCAATTTTTTTAGTGTATTGTATAGGTGTTTGTAACTGTATGTTGTCTGTTGGATGTGTTATATAAATCTAAGTCCCCTTGACGCCAATCAACCCCAGGGTTTTTTGTAATACTAATTCCCATTGACACTAAACAGGCCCAATATGCTTAGTTGAAGTCTCTATGTTAAATTCCCCTTCACGCCAGAGTGCTCCATCCATGTTAAATTCTCTTTGACGCCAGAGTGCCCCATCCATGCTAAATTCCCCTTGACGCCAGAGTGCTCCATCCATTTTAAATTCCCCTTTATGCCAGAGTGCCCCATCCACATTAAATTCCCCTTGACGCCAAAGTGCCTGGACACTCTCTGTAATGCTAATTCCCATTGACGCTAAAGTACACCGCTATACTTCTTACGTTCCGAAATATTCATCAGACTTGGTGTAGCGGAGAAATAGATATAATTAAATTTAAAAATTTATTTAGTCAGGGCCAGTCAACCCTGCATGGATTTATAATGATAAATTTTCATGGCCCACGGTCGAGATATCGAATCGGTCTTGCTAACATTTTTTGGAAAGCAGCAAATAGGGTGTGAACTCTCCTTCGTTAAGGTAGGCAGTATAGACTTTTTTGCCTAGCATTGAAGTGACCCTTCCAATGGAGTCTTCCTTCTTGAAAGCTTTATTTTTCAAAATGGAACCTTCCTCCTCTAATGTAAGCCGTATAGATTTCTTTGCTCGGATTTATTGAGGTGGGTTCACCCTCTCTGCTGCTGATGGCCACTGTGGCACTATACTGTATGTCTGATTGGCACCAGTCTTATCTAGGACAAGGTATGATGTCTTTTAGTGAAAACTGTAAATACAGCAACCCATTCAAACGTAACATCAACAATAGCTTCAACATGGCCACAATGGCAACTATAGTGGATATCAGATCAGCACAATTCTCTCTTAGGAAGTCTTCTAGAGAAAAATCCATATTGATAACACAGTCCATTCAGGAGAAGTAGCAATAGCAAGATGTGAGGGGTACTATTGTCATTCAAGACTAGTAACAATTTGGAATAAATGTGTCTGTAAAGTTTCTTTGCAACTGTCTCAGTAGTATCAGAGTGATAAGAGACTTGTACTAATGGTAATCACATGAGCTCAATTGGTCTATGACCAGTATAGCTAAACACTGAAAAAAGGTTGTTCGCAAGATGATTTCTTCCATGCAACATCTACAAAAATCGTTAGTGTAAAGATGAAAGCTTCAGGTTAGCTTTCTCTATTTTCTGTGTACGTAATTGAAAAGTTAAATACATTGTCAAACAATAACTAATATATACTTAAAAAAGAAGTAGTTTAAAAAACAGAAAACATTCAATGTCTGAAAGGCCATCCATCCTGGAGAAGTAGCTATTACAAGCCAGACAAGAGGCTATTGCATAAAATCAACTGGTCTACGAGCAGTGAACCATAAAGCAAGGCCTGTTCTAGAATTGAAAATTTAGGGACCATACCCCACATAATATATAAAAAGTGACATTTTCTGAATACAGAAGTGATTGAATGCCAAGATAAAGGTAAGGCTTAAAAATATAATGTGCCATTTTCACACATTAAGTTGGTTGTTTGGTGTGATTTATTTCGAATTAGAATATCACACATTTTAGAACAGATCCTGTAAATATTCATGCAGCTCATTTCAGTGCAATTATTTCCAGCATAACCCATGCTGGCCATTTTTATATGTTGAGCCCATGCATGTGCCTAATAAAGATCATCTTGATGCATCTGAACTGAGGGTTTTGGGGTCCGGTTGGATTGGCAAATTGAAACTTTTTATTTAGCAAATATTTCAGAAATGTTCATAAACAAGTTGTATGTTTTAACCGAGAATGACAATTAGGCCTCTTTTGCCTGATTATTGTGTTTCAAATCAATATTTTTATACAAACATGCTGATATTTTGATAATTTTCAAATGACCACCCTTCAAACACCTATTTTTACACATGTTGGTTTGTACAGGTATTTTATCTGCCATTTAAAATACTAGACTACACATCCATACAGTGGAAATTTTATGAAGTAAAACTGCCAGATTTGGAGATTTTGAAACATTTTTAAACATGTAGTGTTTTTCCTGCCTTCTGATGGAAACATACAATGGAAAAGATTATTACATTTAATAGGCTAGGTTACCCAAAATTCTCTTACATGTAGTATATTAATCCCAGGTCATTGTACAGCTTAAGACGAATATGGCAAACATTAACATTTAACTTTGTACATTTTATCTGTAAAATATTAACTTTATAAATCTTACTACAAAAAATAATTTATTTCATCTCAGAAATACAGGTGAATTAGGATGGGAAAATGAAAATATGAGTTTGCTTTAGATTACTGTATATACTTGCATATAAGTCGAATCAAACTGCAATTCAAACAACAAAGATCCTGATCTGCTGTAGCATAATGCATCTGCAGATCAGGGTCTATGTTGTTTGTTTTACTGATTACTACTAACAAACTATATAGATCCAGACCTGCCAGTGCACTGTGTGATGGCAGATCTGGGTCTGTGTAGTTTGCAGTTGGACTTGTCTTATAAGCAACTATATATGGTAGATGTGCAACTATTCATTATCATCGCCACCATCATTGTCAGAGTTGTTACCATTACCCCAAAAACAATAACATCAAGCATATCGTCAGCATGATCGTGATCTGGATCATGCTGCTACATGTCTGCAATATCTTTTCTATGCTCTAGACTTGTGCCCTTTTATTCATCAGACAAGCTTCCACTTCAAATGATTTATTTATTATAATTATGCAGAACTTTGACAACTGTTGGACACCCAATGCATTCTCTCTGTGAATCCACTTTGTGTAGAATTTTGTGTTAAATGTTTTTAATATAAGTGAGCATATTCTTAGTCAATCTGTTTAGTGCTGGCATAAATTTGCCATCCTATTTTTTTTCGCTCGCAGTGTTACAGCTCAGATCAAAAGTGAACTGGATGCTTGAGCTTTTAGTCTTATCACTTCTGTAGTACTCAGATCAGAACATTGTTCTGCATCTTTTTATCATATATATATATATATATATATATATATATATATATATATATATATATATATATATATATATATATATATATATATATATGTTTAGAATTTTAAGACTTCTATTGTGAATTTGTTTTGCCAGCCATTGATAAAAATGGATATTATTTAGCATTTTGATACCGGAAATGGGGGCAAATTTTGGCTTTTAGACATGTCCAGAGAAATGTCATATGTTAACTTTGATTTTTTATTACAAGCTAATGATTAATAATATCAGAAACAGTTCTGACTTCCACCTAAAGGTAAAGGACCATATGTGGGGACCAGCTTCAATGGCAGCCACTTGACAAAGGCCTATGTTTTAATTTTAAATAAAACAGCAGCGCAGCAATAATAATGATGATGATGATGATGATGATGATAGCAATGATAATAACAGTAATAATACTAATTATAACAACAGTAATAATAATAATAATAATAATAATAATAATAATAACAGAAAACAGCTTTATTAAAATAGTGATCAATTTAGCTAGTGTTACCTGTTGAGTTCCCTGTAGACATTCTGTGACTCGTGGAGGGTCCTCAAGCTCCGAAAGGGGATAGCTTTCATTCTCTGTCATACCTCTTTTCTAAAAATAAAAATTCTTGATCACAGATTTTAACAGTAACATACAAAGATGATCTTCTATGAATCTCAGTGTACAAAAATATCATGAAGAAAGCTATAATAATAGTCACACAGGTCATGTAGGCATTCAACACCAACTATTTCAGTAATAGTCACACGGGTCATTTAGGCATTCAACACCAACTATTTCAGTAATGGGTATCATTTTTTAGAATTTGATTCTACATAGCTTTAAGTGGAAAGAATTCACTTCATTTGGATTCGTATACTTCCATATTCCTTTGGAAGGTCATTACTTAGATGCCTCGAGAAATGCATATGACAAAATCAATGTTAAAGTACACAGACATATTTTAATAAAATGAACCTAAAGGTGTGATCCAATACAATCCAGACTGAATGTCATCGCAGTGTGATGTCAAAATAAAAGCTACGCATATTGATAAAGAAATTCGTGCTCTTTTTCTTGACCCAAGATTAGTACATGGCCACCATTGTGAAAGACCATAGAGATCGATAAGTTTTGTCTGGAAGTTTCTTGATGACAGTTAAGGTGCAGAGCATTCAATAATCAGGACTGAATAGACTTGGATTAAAGAAAAGTAATGTTAAATTTTAAAAGAACGATTTATATTTAATTTCAACTGAGCAAATGAGTATACATCACCTATGTGACTTTTACTATAAATGATTCTTCGGTTTTGAAAGCTTTGAAATGAAAAATGTCATATTTTCTTTGACTTCAAAAATTTGATGTCAAAATGACCAAAATGTAAGAATCAAATTAAAATATGGAGAAATGCCATCTTTCACCTCAACAAAGCACTAGGATCAAACCTTCATGAGAGGTTACCCTTATTAAGCATTTCTCTTAGAAAAATATAATTTTGAAAGCCTCACTACCTAACTTCTCTACAAGAAATCAACCTTGATTATGGGACTAGTGGGTCAATAATAAAACTGTTGTCCCAATACATGTAATGCATACCTATCAACATCTGAAAAAGCAAATTGGATAACAATCACAGCTTGTATGACCACTGAAAATGGATGAGAAAAATCGCAGATCTTTTCGACACGGTATGTCGAATACATTGATAATAGTTTTGCTAAGTTTAAGTTAATTTCAAACAATTACAATTGTTTAGGTGAATTTTAGTTTTATGAACGAGTAAAGATGATACTGAATGACGTAGAGGTCAATATGAAAGGTACTGGTTCATGCTCACCAAAAAAAAAAAAAAGGTTTGTAATTATTTTGTATAACGATTTAATGCAAAATATTAAGATTTAACTTGTTTCAAAAAGACGAAAATACCCTTTTACCCAAATGATATCACAAAAGATATGAAATCACTTCCAAGTGAACAACATCATAGCTGTGCAATACGATCAATTATTATATGAACTTGTTTTTCCCCGTTAAATTTACATTGTCAGAATCGTTCAGTATTCGACAATACACATATAGTATCCACGTGTATAAAGGAACTACTTTCTATTGTAAACAAACAATGGACGCAGACGCCAGCACTTTTGATTTGTAAGCAAATCATGTACACTCGCTTAAGAGGCTCTTTACGTTGTGGTTGTTTAAATTTGTTTCTGAATGAACTAAAACATGTTTCGTGGACTGCAAAACCCCCCAGCTGTTTTCGCACATTCCGCGTTGATACAATGTTACGGATTTAGGCTAGCTACATTATATAAAAGACTGAAGATAAGGTCCTTACAAATAACATACAAGTGACAAGTCATGTACTCTCTTCTTTAGCTGGTGATAAGAATGGCAAAATAAAATATACTTACAGTTTTACATCCTGAATTTCCTCAAAATGTATTTTCTTAATTCTGCAAATCCGAATTACATGAGCCAGGTCAAAGGTTTTCAATCTGGATTACACATTTCGAAATTGTGCTGTAGTTTCGAAGATACATGCAATTGCATTCTCCTTACTGCACTCAAAATGAAATAAGCATTAAATTCCATAGCGTCTTTTTGATAATTGCAATTGAAAGACTTCATATTTTTCCCACATTATGATTTCAAACATTCAGTGACAGAAACAGAAACACATTTGCAGACGTAAACACGCTTCTCCCGCGCCACTTCAATCCGATCTATTTCATGTATAATTTGCACAGATGAATCCAGTCCAAAATCACAAACTTTCGTCGAATCGAAACAAAATACCAAAATATATTCATTCCAGATCAAATGGAAAAGTTGTTGCAATGCGCATTCATTCACAATATGACTGCAAATTTCAATTTTAACTAGACACGCCATTTTCTTTCGAAAGTTATGTCGAGCGCGCGACTAAGTTCAAATTTATCTGGACGGAGTTATGTGGGCATTAATAATGATGTCATTGTGTAATGACAAATCTGCGCTTGCGTATTTTTTTGGAATACGGCATTCATTCATTTACGTTGTTTCTTGTAGTGTATTTAGTTTATATAATTAAACCTTTGGTAGAATAAAAAAATGAGCATATAATAAAAAGGTTACTGCATTTGTATGGGAAAATATGAACTCGTTTTGTCGGAAGGATATACTGCACTCCCAAGGTCGTGCAGTATTCCATTCCAAAACTCGTTCATATTTTCACATACAAATGCAGTAACCTATAATTATTGAAAATTACAAGACATTGTGCCAGTCATTGAACAAGAGTCCATTGAAGGGAAAAATACTCTAATGGTTTAAAAAAAATATACATAAATTAAAAAATACCATTTCTTCCTTTTAATTCCCAAGTGTTGAAAATATTGCTGATATCCTTCAGGGATAGCAAGATTTTCAAATTAGCTGCTGTGGTGGCCATACTGGCCATTAGATTGGCACCATTTTCATTTAGGACCAAGTAGACATCATCTAGGTATTAGAAGAAAGCTGCTGGTGAAAGTGCCATGCTGAAATGGCCATCCATTGCAAGTAGTAGAGATAACAATATTTTCAAGACAACCACTATGGTAGCCATGCTGAAGATTGGTTTGCATTATTATCATTTATGTCCAACTGGACTAAGACTTCTGATTATAAAATCTCTGTGTACAAATGACTTTATCAGGACTTGTCGTTGTTGTTGTTGTAGGTTTTAACACCATTTTTCAGCACAAAATAGGCTTTACATTGCAGGCCAGTATAACTGGTGGAGGAAGAAATGGGAAAACCCCAGAAAGAACCACCAACCCACAAGAAGGTACTGGCAAAATTTATAACATACCCACAGTGGTCAAACCTGTGACTCGAACCCACACATGCAGAGGTGAGATGGCAGTGATCCGTAAAGGTGAGCGCTTTAGACCAATCGGCAACTCTGGGCCCCTCTTTAAGAGGAGTATCAATAGCAAGATTTTCAAGATGGTGGCCATATGGGACTAAAGATCAGCACCATTTTAAGACCAACATGATATTTTAAGAAGAGTTCTGGTAAAAACAAACATGCATACATGACTTTAAACTAAAAAAGTAGCCATATGATTTGAATGAGTTGCCATGGTAGCCATATATGATATCAGGTTGGCACCAATTCTATTTACAGCATAAATAGATATCAAAAGAAGTCTTTGGTGAAAACACAATGTTGATATGACCGGTCATCTAGCAGAAGTAGCAAGGACAATTTTTTTTAAGATGACCAATACGGCAAACATGATGGAGTTCAGATGGGTACCGTTTTCATTTATGCTCAAATAGACATCACAAAAAGTATGTCAGTGAAGATCCCATGCTGATATTGTCATCCATTCAGTAGAGTACTTATAAAGATAATCACTGCAGATGCCATACTGAATGTTTGAGGAGCATCATTTTCATTTAGAACCAACTAGACCATGGGATGAACATGTTTTTATGGTTTAATGGCAATCCTCTAGTAGCTTAGGAGTAGTGATACAAACTTGTATGAACTATTCGATATATCAGACCATCACAAATGGTCTATGAGTAGTACAGCTAACCAGCATCTCTCACAGGTATGACAGTAATAATTTGTTAAGTGACAAGATGTACATGTCCATATATATCAACCTGAAAAAGGTATTTTGCTTTTAGGTGTAAATGTTACATTCAGACAACTCTAATAACCATGTAATAAATAATCACAATAACCTGATGTTTTATCAATAAAATACAAAGAAAATTTGTGATTAACGTAACATTATCTATACTATAAATACAAATATACACTTAAAGGATGGTCTTACATTTTCAACACCATGAGCCACATGGACGAAAAATGCAAAGTTTGCAGGCCATAAATTATATATAGTATAGTAATTATACAATAATCATAGAACTTGTTATTCAGCATTGTATAATCGCCCTTGTGCACTGCACGCATGCACACACATGCACATGCATGCACACACACACACACGCACATACACAAACTCTACATGTAACTACAACACCACACATACACCACCATCTTACCAAATATGCTTGTAAAGTTCCTTACAAGCCAATACCTACCAAAAACACAACCAAACCACTTTCATTTTCACCTGATTTTATTCCCTCACCTGATTCACAAGTCTCCGGTAACAGATACAAAATGGACTACTAATATTCTGGACCTTTAAAAAACTGCTGATTAAGTTATCTCAGTATACATGTAACAACTTAGTAAACCAGGTTATTATCGCTAGTTACTGACATTGACCTATAGCACACTCAACTACCAGTTCTTCAAAAGTCAATATACTCCACATGGTGAACACTCATCATTTATATCTATAAATACACATGTGACACAAACACCTTGAAACCTTGAAACCTTGACTGGGAAGCTATTAGTATGCACTAGGAGTTGTTATATATATATATATATATATATATATATATATATATATATATATATATATATATATATATATATAATTTTTAGAATGAAATCAAAACTGAACTTCATGTACCCATTTCCTTGCATTGTGGTAATATAAACTAAAGACTGATTTGGTATGCACAGTGATACTGGTCAGTTAGCAGAAATGTTTCAACTGAAATAATAATTAGCATATATATATATATATATATATATATATATATATATATATATATATATATATATATATATATATATGCAAAATATAAAACAGCAGACATTTCTTCAATGCCACCCTGCAGTGAGGTACATTTCAACCTGGTGATGTATGTCAATCCGTCTTGAAAAGCAGGTTTGCTATTATGGTTACAGAAACACTAAAAGAAGACAAATTAAATT
Organism: Sinohyriopsis cumingii; assembly: GCA_028554795.2. Taxonomy (NCBI): domain Eukaryota; kingdom Metazoa; phylum Mollusca; class Bivalvia; order Unionida; family Unionidae; genus Sinohyriopsis; species Sinohyriopsis cumingii. Next base: position 46,668,767 of record CM068829.1, read on the forward strand.
TGGTAAACATATTGGTATACACATATGTAAATGACTTTACTAGATTTCTTAATCCAACACAGCAATATTTAAATTTGTTTTACAGATCTGTTATGATTTTAGATTTACCATATGTAGTCACTTATAAGTCGAATCAAACTGCATACAGCGAAAATCCTGATCTGCCATAGCATAATGCATTTGCAAATCAAGGTGTATGTTGTTTCAATGATTACTACTAACAAACTCCACAGACCCAGATCTGCTGGCACATTATGCCACAGCATATCTGGATTTGTACATTTTGCTGTTGGACTTGACTTTAAGCAAGTAAGGATGGTACTTTTTTAATCAAACACAGCATTATTTAAATTATGTTACACATTTTTTAAATAGGACTTTGGACTTACCTTTCACACATTTTATGCTTTAGGGCTTTAGTTCATACACATTTTTTATGATTCTGGACAAACGTGTTTAGCAACGCCTTGCTAGAGTGATTAAACAACCACCACATAAGGAAATGAAAACTTGCAGGTATATTTGTACAAGTATGTGGATGACATGATGCATTTTTCAGACCATTACAATTTTTAAAAAATAAATTAAAAAATTACATCTTATTTTACTTAAGGGATTTAGTCTTTATTGTTACAACAAGAGGTCCAAGTGGGCATCAAATCACTCACATGGGTAGCATCTAGCTAAAAGCTATATTCAAGAGAAGTAGCTAAGAAATCTCGGTCAGAGGGCATAAAGGTTTCTCTGTTTTTGGTGTCTTTATCCATATTTGCATCTTCATTAGCCAAGGTTCTGATATGATAACCCTATCAACACGTTGGTGTATTCAGCAGATATGTATGTGCTTCGGGTATGTGAGTTTGATTGGATGCAGTGGCAAGCTACCACATCCAATCAAAATTACGTTGCTCAAAGCTGAACACTGTTCATACATGATCGAGACAAAGGGAGCACACAACTTGAATGGACTGATAAATAAGCAATTTACAACTGCCAGTCCGTGTTTGCATAAATACCTTTCATTCAAATACACCTGTAATAGCATCCCTTTGATACACTGTCATACTTTTGATGTTAAACTTTCAAATTATCCTTTTTAGGTCAATTGCCTACACCATTTTCGGCAGATGTACAATGTAGCTATTGGTTAGTTGGCATCACATACTAAGGGAGGCAACTAATGAAATCCAATAGATGTCTCTAGGACAAAGCACCAACATATCTGTTCAATCTGCCAAAGTGTAGATAGGGTTATCATATCGGAGCCTTGGCTAGCAAAAATGCCATATTTGATGGCACATCATCATTTGTCCCAAACTGAAAGGCTTCAATGCCAAGGCTATTTCTTTTGATAAGTTTTTGTACATAATTATTTTGTTTCTATTTGAGCAATGTGGCCATATACAACATCATCAAACTTTTCTGAGTGGTATTGAGAAGTTATTAAAGATTCTCCTAATTTCTGTAACAGTACCCATATCTGATGGTGGATTGGTATGGTTAGTTTAAAGGTCTTCTGTGTTAGGTTGATTTCTGTCAGATTTTGGTCAAATTCTGTCTACTAATGTTTTAGAAGATATTATTTAATGATTTTGTAGATTTAGCAATGTGACCATATTTGATTAAATACTGCCAAGACCTTTAGGCCTTGATTCACTGAAGTGAAATTTTCATTGAATGCATCCCTCAGAAAATGTCTAATTATCACCAAAGAATATCCTTTGGGAATGGCATGTGTGAACAAACATGCAACCAGTGTGATGTAATCCACATAGATCAAGAAACATGAAACAAGATTCACCAACAGTAAGCATTACCATAAACAGACTATGCCTATACTCTTTATAGGGTCTACAGATCTACATGCTTGACAACTATTCACACTTGAATGTGTGCAGTTTTTATGTTGACATTTCAAAATGATCTGCTCAGCTAAGCTTATTTGCATCATTTTATCTGTGTGGACCTAAAGAACTGGCTGATAGTTTGCCTGAATGGTCAGCTGACCTCCAAAGGGCCGTGTGGTGTAACTGTAATGTGGTCAACTGACCTCCAAAGAGCAGTGTGCTATAATTGTAATGTGGTCAACTGACCTCCAAAGAGCAGTGTGATGTAATTGTAATGTGGTCAACTGACCTCCAAAAGGGCAGTATGGTGTAATTATAATGTGAGTAGACTCGTGAAAACATGCAAGATGGGGTGTAAGTTACATGCCATGTACTCTGGGTAAACATATGGCAAGAAATTTTATGTTGTACTTTTTAGCCATGTGAAGCAATTTTCTTTAAAAGCACCAACTGTATATCACTGCTTCTCTACATGCTATATTCCAGATGAGGGAGTCTTTTCTTTCAGGTGACTAGTTATTTGTGTGCATTATTTTGGTTTGATTTGGCTAAGCAAGCTTTAAAATATTTCCCTAAAAGTCACTTCTGTGCTCAGATAATGGTTGAATTCACAAAACTTATTTGCAGTTATTTTGCTTAAACGGCATTTCTGAGGGCTTATTTTATCAAGTTTCATTTATGTTTTAAAGTTGCTGAGTATTTCATATTAGAAAAGCATAAAAACTTCAATCTATTAAAACTGGTGAGATCATGCACTATTGTGCAAAAAAAAAAAACCAAAATACTGACAGCTTTAAAAATACTCAAACAACACCAAAACGTATTGTTTTAAGACTCTTTTATATCAAACATGTGCATGTGATTCCCCATACACACATTCAACTACCCACTTATTTATCATAATAATTACTAAATTTGTATAAAAAGAGTCTTTAACAAAATTTTTGGGCCTATCTAAATTTTGTGTTGTGTCTCTTACTCAAAAGCCATGATTTTAAGTTCTGGGAACTGAGAGTCCTGGACTATAATCGAGAAAGTTATAAATCCTGTTTGATTGTGAAAAGGCATTATTTCTACAAAATGTAAATAGGCTTTCATACCAGAATGCTTTCATTGAAAGATCAGGCAAGTTCTGCTAAGCAATTTCTGCGAAGTCATTTAGTAATTCCAGCAATATTGGATCATAAATTGGCATCATCTCTGTAAATGTAAAGACCTTTATGCCATGATGGTTTCCATCATAAATGGTCTAATTGTACCAAGCAAAACTTTGTAGTTATGTTGCCCCATATATAAACTATTTCTATGAGGTGCATCAATGTTGGCTCCCATACATGGGGTCAATGTGATGGCATTATAGGTCAAATGTATTTGAAATTTTCCAGTATGTTATTTTTTCTTTTAAATAAGCTTCAGTCACATGGGTAAGATACATCATATTAGTGACATAGTTTTCATTATGACTGGCTGATTGACTGGGGTTAAGAGAAAGGTTGTATTTGTTATTAATATGATTTTATATAAAGTTTACATACATCTGCAGGACAAAGATTTGGGGGTGGGCGATAATTAGATGAACAGAAGCAGAAATGTTACTGTCATGGCTTCATGTGTAATTGGGAAAACTTCAAGTATTCAAATAAAAATAATAAAAAAGTTAATAGACCCCTACCCCCATCCTTTCGTGACTGCCCCTTTTCTGGTCATCTGTACCCTTTCAAGCCATTCAGTTCTTTGTGGTTCTTTTTATCTCATTTGCAGTCATTCATCTCTTTTGTTATACTGAGATAGTCTGATTCTGAAAGTATTTAGCATGATCTTAATTCCAATAAAATGTCACTCATACTTGCTCTTATAGCTCAGATGGTAGAGTATGCTACTATTCTAGCACTAGCGGTCTTGGTCTCGTGTTCCTGCCCTGGTCTGGCTATGCAAAATTCTTCCCTGTTATGGTGCTCACCATGAGACAATGTTTGATACAAAAACAGAAAAACGGATTGTTTGGAAATCAGCATGGTAAATGTATGCAGATATATAAAACTGTTTAATAGAAAGCCGGCATTGGGGATGGGGGTCAGCTTAGCTGACTGCACTCCAACAGTATCAGAGGTAGTGGGTTTGCACCATTTGCTTCACACAACCAATTCGCTTATTCTTTATTGTGTGCAGCATTTTCAATGGAATAACATTTTGTACAATTCAGTTATTTTTCTCTGCTACCAAGAAACCTTCTGTACAGAATGAAGACAAAACAATCTTTGTCAGACAGCTAGAGCTGTGTGGTAACTGGTTTTAGATTCAATCCCAAGTCTGGCTGTATATTTGCTTCCTGTGACATCTTTATCATTGTGAAAACCGTACGGGAGGGCTTTACAAATTTATAAAAGTCAGCTTGCCCTGGTGGAAAATTCAAGTTACCTTTGTGAGATTTGAGTTTGCCACAAAACATGACATATCACAACTAAAGCAAAGCAAATATAGTAAAGGAAATGCATGATGTTTAAAGGAAATTGCTTAAAATTAGTTTTTACATAAAGAATGTTCAATTTCATGTTACTCACAGAATTTTACCAATGAATTTATTTTTGCATTTAAAAAAAAATTGATACCAATAAATGTACTCTTTTTTAAAATTTCCCAGAAACAATACTGAATTGATTTGTGAATTTAATGTGATAAATGGTCTACGGAATGATGTGACACATTGGATTAACAATAAAGTGAAGATAGATTTGTGATAAGTGCAAAGACTGTAATATTCGGACATGCAAGTACAGATGGAATATATGAACAACATTAATTTGTTGTTTTAAAGCCAAATATGACAGCTATATATGAAAAATGAAAAGGGATCTGCCTGGATTAGAGGGTTTGAAACTTTTTCTTATATACACTATAATTTGGGAAAATATACTGCAATCAAATCTGAACAGAGGGAATTATTTATATTGATTTGGGAACATAGGAAGCCATTATTCCACCTGTAATCAAGAAAACTTTCTGTTATAATTCAAATGCATTTTTTATGATATGATGTACATTATAGTATATAATGCGTTTGTAATATATTACAGTGTATAATGTGTTTGTAATATAGTGTATAATGTGTTTGTAATATATTAAAGTGCATAATGTTTTTGTATTGTATTATAGTGTATAATGTGTTTGTGATGTATGTCACTTCATGTCTGTTCATCTGATATGATCTGAAAACTATGTTTTTCTTTCATCTTGAAGTGATGAAAAATTATTTTTTAGAACTAATATACCAAAAAATAAACAAAAATGAACATTACCAAAGAAATAAAAAGAGATAACATTGTAAAAAATCAATAGCAAATTCTTTGTTTTCAAGTATTATTTCTGAGGTGTCACGTTGTCAGAGGCATTGTGAAATTCTAGATATTTAACCTATTTTGTGCTGGTTGTCCATAGAGTTTCCACCTAAAGTGCTTAAAAATAGGAATGCATTCGAGCCCATAAAAAACTGATATATTGCGATGCAATTTACCATTCATTATGGAATGGTTCCTTAAAATATGTCCTCGGTGACAAAACAATGTATCCAAGAGGTAGATCAATTCATCAGAAACTTTAAACAACTTTCTAAACCTCTAGTCTCTAATGAGATTGACTTGGACTATTATTTCATTCCAACTGTTGTGGCAATCAAGACCAAATGAAAAAGGTGGTGGATCCCAGCAGAGACTACTAACTCCAATCTATCATATGGGTTTTCGTGTCCTGGTAGAGAAAACCATTTTTTTAAACACAGAAAAGAAAAAGAGATCATTAATTTAAATTTCAAGTGGGGAAGGGCCAAGGTTTTGCATTCAAACCAGCTTTGTATTATTTTAGATAACCTCAATATATAATTTTTGGTCAACTAATCAACCATATAATGGTTATTACCAGTTCTTTACCTCTGTTCCTGCCTCACCCCCATCTGAGCAAGAATTTGTTTGCAAACTATTCGTGGACGGCCCTTCATTGTGTCTACTCTCTTCCCCACCCCCACCCCTATAAAACATTACATTAAAATAAATGGTAACGAAGTACTTCTACAGTGTAAGACTTCGACCCCGATATTTATGTTTTGGGCGTCATAAATATCAGGGTCGAGGTTTTACATTGAAGGACTAGTAGAGGAGTGCTAGAGGAGCAATGAAATATAAACTAAGTGTTACGAAAACGGACGTAATACATCACGCCCTATTAACATCCACTCCACTATGAAACCATGTTGTTATGGCCTTAATCCCTACGAATATCACAGGCTATGCGTAATTCGTGTTGGGAAAAAATAACATTAAGGAAACAAATCATGCCGTGACAAAATTACCCCGGATTACCCCCAAGACCCGTTCTGACATAGGACACTATCTATCATACTCTAAAAGAGACTTATTTTTTCAACATCAAGTTCGCATCATCCACCTGTGACCTACTATGTTAAACCTCCAGTGTAAAATGTCAACCAATATGACGACAATTTTTAAGCACAGGCACTTGATTCTGGGGAAACTAATTATTTACATTTTAATTGTCGACCTTTCTCAACTATTAGAAATAATACCGTAGGAAGCATGTGACAAAAGTGGGTGACATCATCTGGGCTTTGAAATAGACATAAATACCATCTTGACAGGCAAAGAATTATTTTTAGGAAGTACTGTTGTAACATTTAAGAGACAGTTTCCATTCGGTGTATGTCGTATTTACACATTTGCATGCTTGTTAGCTTTCATTTACTTACAGTAGTGGTGGAGCAAATATCGGACCAAATATCTTACCAGAAGTCAATCAGTTCGTTGGAAACTGGTAATTATTTCGTTGGTAAGAATGTATAGTTTCGGTTAACTCTGTAGTGAGTTGAGACAAGGTATCACTTATTGGTAGCAATAATTTATGATGGCGACGGAAAGATGTATGATAAAGGAGTATCGTGCCACTGGCATGAAAGACTTAAGTTACGAGGGGGACCGACTCGCAACATTCATTGAAGAACGGAAGGCAGAGAAAGTAGCAGAAAGAGAAACTCAGGAGAAAAAAAACTGGCCAGGATAGAATCTGCTCCAAAAGAAACAGAATCACAGAAAGAGCTGGCCAGGATAGAATAAACTGTGAACAAGAGAGGGCTTGCTCACGCTCTCGGGATGGAAAAATTACGAATACAGGCTAGAAGAGCAGACAGAGATAACACCAGTTCGAATCCTGGATATAATTTGCTGAAAAAGAATGAGAACCCCAGAAAGAATTGGCCAGGATAGAATAAGCTGCGAAGAAAAGAGAGCTCGCTTACGCGCTCGAGATGAAAAGATTACGAGTAGGAGCTAGAACAGCAAATAGAGATGACACCAGTTCGAATCCTGGAGGAAACGGACGACCGATTCCTAACCACCGTATTGTTCAAATAAACATGTTGCGATTTAATGAAAAGGAAGAACTGAACGACGATTTCCTTGTTCAATTCGAGAAACTCGCTTGAATACAACAGATTACTGAACAACATTGAGCAATCAACGTTTTTCCGCATGTTGCTATATGTTCATACAAATGGTGTTTAAATCATTCATGATAAACGAATACGGCAAATTCAGCTACATTTTGAGAGGCGCGCATGAACTTTCATTGAGCTAGTCTCCGATATCATTCGCGATGCTGAATTGATCGAAGTATAATAGCTTCGTTATAGTCTTAGCATGAATCCCTTTTTTATATTCCAAACGATTATTTTCGTTTCATTGTGTTGCATCCCTTTTGAATAATTCTTATTTTCCTCGACTGTGTTTGCATGTGTACCCTATGGTGGCTTGCAACCATCCGAAATACAAACAAGCGCATCAGTCTTAGCGGCAACATCAGCTGCAATACGACATCTCATTCATCCCCGACCACTCGCGCAGTATTCGCTGTTCTGATGCGCTCGTGGCGGAATATGGATACTTAATCTTGCTGCCGTTTCACGAAACTTTTTCACAGTCTGACGAGGTTCGACTATAATACCCCATAACGTACGTATTTCTACTTTTCTTGTGCCTCTTGGTATTTGTATGTAAGGCTTACGCGCGATGCTTTTCGCATACAGCTTGGTAGTCGTATGCAACGCTATCGCGCGAGCCACCTTAGTTGAATACAGTTGGCATACTGGTATATAAACAGACTTCTTTCTCTAATTGCATATTCTATCAATCAGTGCTTTGTTTTTTATTTACTCTACAAGGATCATGCATTACAATCGCTTCAATCACGGCTATTATTGTATCGACATTGTCGGGTGTCGGGCTTTTCGACTACATTATCGGGTATTTCTACAACAGTTGCACTTGCCTAAATCTCAGCGGCGCACATGATTATACTCGCTAACAGATCCGCGTAATTGGCACAGCTGATTACGTGATTTGACTCATGTTAAGACCTATACCAACACGTAACGCGAGCAAATATGAGTTACAGTATTCATAATAGTATGTTCTGCTTCATAGTTCACGATTTTCAAGGGATAGTATGTTCTGCTTCATAGTTCACGATTTTCAAGGGATACAACTTTGTTTTGATTGCGTCCCAAAGCCATTTAACTTTTCACACACAAAGTATACCTTTTAATAGGAGATTTGTTATCAAGTGTCTCAATTTTATGTGTCTAACCTAGACCGATGTGTTTACACAGTATCCTTTTTTTTTATTAAAGTTGATTATCTTTCATTATTAATTGAAAATGATTCTGTATCATAAATGGTAATACTACAAGGTAAGTTAGTGCCGCAAAAACAATACATTTTACCACATTGAAATCATTACGCATCACACCAACGAGAAACTAATTATCTATTGCGCGCTCACAGCCAAGAAATTCCAACGTGCTGTCGTGTTCGTTTATACGCTTGTAAATCCTAATCATTATCGTGATGTCCCCAAGTAGTGGGTTCTGTGTCTTTACATCGAACTAATTTTTCAAAGAAATGTCGCCGTCTTCTACCATTTCCTCATATATTTTATTGTTACAAACAAATTAATTATTTTACATACGTAAGACTGCAATCAGTGTTTTAATATAATTTTTTAAAGATCCCTTTAACTGATTGACCCATGGTGATTTTCGCTACTGCTACTATACTCGCTCATTGTGTAATGTATATCTGTATTGTGTGTTTGACTTTTGATCCATGACTGTAGGTTCTATTTTTAGATAGAGCAATAGCTATGTGTTTACTAGTTTTAAACTCAGCCTTAATAATGAAACCTGTTCATGAGTTTGTGGTAATTTTCTGATTGGATGCTTGAATATTCCAACAAGGTCAGGTGCATTTCGACACAAGTCAGGTATATTGAATATCTAAATGGGTAATGATTTAATATTGAATTTATGAAACTAGTTCAAAAGGCATTTGATTGAAATCTAAATAACAACAATTAATAAATCCTGTCCTAGACCAAAAGGCACATTATTTGTGAATTTTGTTGCTCGATGGTCAAGAAAACCAATTGTCATAATTTTGGTAAGTATGACTTTGACATTTCGAACTAAATATTAGTAGGCGAATTTCCCTCACAAAAAGCGTACGTAATCCACAAAGATTTATTAAAATATATTATCTTAAACTTTGTTATAGTCATTTCACATATTCTTGCGGGTTCCATAATCTCATGATATTAACTATTTCAGTTCTAAACAGACACCTGCACCATCTGCATGTCGTTTATAATTGAAGTTTTATTAAAATACAAGTATTTTATCATAACTAATAATAAATTCTTTCAAATATGTTTCCTTTTCTGCAAATAAAAAAGAAAATAATCGGTAGAAAACGTATCAAAGATTTACTTTTCCTTTGAGACGTATTCGTATACAAGTCTCCTACATGTTATGCTGAAAGCCGATTCACGTACCGCTTGGTTGAATATGGTCATCGACCTTATGTTTACACTCATACAATCATAATCACGTGATTGACCTTGTTGACATATCACTCAGTGACAAAACAACAACAAAAAAAAGCACAAAAAAAACCCCACAAGGCAGAGAACAAGGGTCATTGAATTGAAATCCTGATGCCCACTTAGAATGTCGCAATTGTGTAGGCTTCTATCTTTGGAAATATGTGATGATATCCCAAAATATATGTAAGACATTACAAAAGTAATACAAATCAATTACTACGTTATGAAAATAAACTTGTAATTTAATATGTAATATGTAAGTAAATCTTATATTTAGTAAAGAGAGAACTAATGGAATGAAAATAGACGAGTGATATTTCCTCACAAAAAAAATCTCATCACAGCTAGAAAGTAAATGAACAATTCCTTCGATAGCATTTCCATAGCCAACCACACACCGAAATGAAGATGAAAGTTTGCTAAGTATTTTTTTTAAAATTATCCCCTCCCACAAGATTATATACAGAACAGCAAATACCGTATGACAAGCACAATAGTGATGTTTATGGGAACAGAGAACTGAAATACTAGAAAGTCCACGATCCGGAGTAGCTAATTAATTGCAAACAGTTGTTGATTGTAAATTATGAAAAATGTGGCGGATTCATTATGCAAAAAAAATTTGAGTACTGACCAGAGAACGTGCTTTCAGGTCTTCGCACTACCTCTTTAGAGAATAACTGAATATGTATGTATATACATGCATAACGATCGTGAATATTTACTATTTTAAAACGCTTCATAATAAGTGTTTTGCTATGTACAACGATGCGGTATGTTATTGCCAACATCGTGTTTATTTCATAAATGATTTGGGCCCCCATAGAGTGAATCATCTGCAGCAAGAATACGAAAATGAGATTTGATATTGCGGTTATATACAGCATGTTCTGTTGGCCACTGTTTATTGCAAAATTTACATCATTTACAATATTTCCCCGAGTATAGGAATAGAGATAAATCATTTTTAAAAAGCAAGTACCTCATCTTTCATTGGCAAGTAAATTACTGTCTTTAATTTGTGATTCATTTCTTGCATAGTACTGCGAGAAACATGTAGAACCAAATCAGACAGACGAATGAACAGATGGACATCACATCATGATATACTTTACCTTCTGGTAGGTGCATAAAAAAAGTAACTGGTTCAGCTTATCTCAACAGTGAAACAACCCCACTGGTTCAATGCGGATTATCAATAATCACTTTTTGTTAACCTGTAGCTACAGTTATGGAAACCGAAATTTAGTAGTAAATGCTCATCTGACATGCACTGGCATGAGGCAAATGCGACAGTAATAAGGTGGGTACATTGGTGTAAAAGACAGCCATATCAGGATGGTTACCAGCTGCTAAAGGTGCCAATCCAAAATGCCATTTTCACAATGTTGACAAAAGAAGGACAACATACAATACATCCCGAAGGCAGGGCCATACTATAAGATCACTTGTCCTTATCACCATGTCAGCTTAATGCTAGAAGTACATCATAGAACATGGATGCTCGTCAACAGGATCTACAACCCAAATGCAGAACTAAACCGTTGTGTTACTGGCAAACAAGGTTAACACTATATGTCCATATTACTAGCATGATAATGCATATGAATTAAAGCCCTATATGCATTGTGGAACATATATCACACCAATGCATTGTGCAATGTATATCACACCAGTCCATCAGAAATGCCAGAAAAAGAACACAACATTTACCAACCTGACAAAAGCTTTGACATAGTCAACTGTGGAGACACTTTGGAAGATCATGGCAAAATTTGATTGCAAAGAGAAATTCACAATCATGGTTCAGCAGTTCCATCTTTCACTCATATCATGGACAATGGGAAGTCATCTGAATTATTCCCTGTGCCCATTGGAGTCAAGCAGTTCTGTGTGTTTGACTCAACCCTCTTCAGTATTAAGTTCTCTGCCACGGTTTCTGATGCCTTCCATGGCTATGATACTGGGACTGACATTAGATAATGGACTGATGGCAAGCTCTTCAATTTGAGGTGACTACAGGCAAAGACAATGTTGCAGGATGTGACTGTTCATGACCTTCGTGTGGCCTTTGGCAGACCACATTCAAATGTGCAGGAACACAGACGGATCCATCTTTAAACTGAACTAAAGGTCAAGAAATCCAATGTGTTACCCACCCTACTATATGCTTCACTAACCTGGACAGTGTACAGATGCCATGCCAAGAAAATGAATAATTTTCAAATCGGAAGCCTGAGGAAATTGATGAGGATAATATGACAGGACACGGTCCTAAACATTGAGGTTCTTACGTGGGCAGTCATTCGAAGCATTCACACTCTGCTGATGAAATCATAGTTAAGATGGGCAGGCCACATCATCAGGATGTCAGACAAGTGACTACCTAAGAAGATCTTCCATGGTGAGCTGCAGGAGGGAAAGTGAGCTCTGGTTGGTCAGAACAAATGCTTCAAAAGATTCCCTCAAGCCATCCAAGAAACACTTCGACAATGATCCTCTGTCTTGGGAAGATCACATGCAGGATGGCTCCACATTATGGAGTCTCATCCAATCTGGAGCTACACACTTTGAACGGAAGAGAATTGCAGAGGGAGTGCAGAAACCAAACTGGTAAATAATGTCATGGTCATCTTCCAACTCTAAAGATAAACAACACAATATATGGACAGATTGTAAAAATGCTGTGAATCTAGTTGAAATCTGCCTATACTTAAAAAATGAAGAAAGAAATGGATACAACTCATTCTGCCCAGTTCCATCAAGAACCTATAAAACTAATCAAATTTATATACCCAGTAATCATATTCCAGGCCATCAAGACATCCGAAATTTGCAGATAAGCACTATAGTCAAGTATCTGTAATAAGCAGGAATAGATTACACAAGACCTGATTGACTACTGAGTACTGTAAAAGATTCCACACATTTACATTTTGAAACTCGAACAAAGAGGTATCTAACCCAAAATTGCTAAGCAATAGCTGTTTTTAAAATATTAAAATCTCCAATCTCCTATATAAGTCCACAGACTTTCTAAAAAAAATTGGCAGGCATTGATCCATGCAGTGCCAATGGGACTGTCATTATGGAGATACACTGAAAATGATGGCTACATGTGTGCCCCAGCACAGTCTTTGGATTTGCAGCACTGGAATAATGACACCGATACAGCTGAAAATTTATGAAACTATAATTGTGTTCGTGGAACACAAATGCCCCACCTCAGTGTCTAAAAACTGAACTAAATGCAAATACAAAACTGGATGGATGGAAAGATGTGCAGATGTACAGCCAAGCAAAGGTAACACTTAATGATGCGGCTTTACATAAATAAAGAATAAATTTTCCACGATATGATGCTAGAAGAAATTCAGAAACAAATGATACATACCGGTATTATAGGAATAATATAAATTGATCTAATAATATTATTAAGATGACCTGAAAAAGTTCATCCATTTGTTCTAACTGCACGCTTCAGTCTACTAGAAAAACTGAAAAGTCCAAAATGGAAATCAGTGGCAAGATGTTGTCCATTTTAAAGTAAGACAAGCAGAGAATGTATACAAAAAGACCCTGATATCAGCTGATTTAGGATGAAATAAACATGACATACTAAACTGAGAAAGGTCATTTACATGGGTAATAAAAGTAAACCAACACACATACCATAAAATATTTAATATTAAGATGGATACAAATAAAAATATTAACAAGCAAATATTGGTCCAAAGACAATAAACACAAGACTTAACATTTTGAGAGAGAAAGGGACAGACAGCAAAAGAGTGATTTAGAAAGAGAACACTTTTGAAAGCATCTGGTGTGGATTACATTTCTTTAAAACTGGAAAACACCAAACAAATTGGCCACTATTTGCTGAATATGAATAAAATCATGATCAAAACTGGTAATAAAATCTTTACATGTTTCTCAATTTACTGCTGAAAACAGTGGTTAGCATCCAGAAATTTGAATCAATGTCATGAAATTTTCACTGTTTAATAATAAGTCATATATTTTCATGAATTTTCTATCTTAAACAATATTCTCAGTACACTGTTAATTTTTATATTTGAAGAAATTTTGATCAATGAAAATGTCACTGATGCCTACTGGTGGCAACAGTTTCCTAAATAAATAGCAATTAAATAAGTTTTGCCAAGTGAAATTTGTGTGTCAGTTCTATATTTCAATCCGGTTTCAGTAAAATCACCATAAATGCAATACGTTTTCTGGTACCCAAACATGAAAAGTCATTCTACCATCACAATTACGTCTGCGAGTGTTTTTGTGAGAACCAAATTAAGTACTAACTGTGCTTTGATCTCCAACCTGCAGAAGCATTTGTTGCTTTGTTACGCTCAAAGAGCAGACCTCCTTTGTATTATCATGTTAATCATGTTTTTTTTAATAAAATTAAATATAGGGTGTAGAACAAAAGAAAAATTAAAAGGTATGCAAATTCAAACTGCATAAGAACTGGTGGTAATGGTCATGTGTCAAGTCAACTCATTTCAATTGACCAATTAAACACTGTTATAAATATTATTGAGTAAGTAATATTATTGAACTACTTTAAATTAGCCTACTCATTCACAGGCATGACCACAAATAGCAAGATAACCAAGTGAAATGAATACGTGAGAGATATGGTTCATTACAGAGAAGCAAGTTTTTGAGTTTGAAGTGAATTTCAAATTCCTGAATTGGTACTCAAAGATTTCCTTAAGGATGAAATTTTCAGTTATTTGCAATGAAATCACAGTATCAATAACAAAATCAAATTTCAATGCTGAAGGTTGTTTCACTAAATAAATGTCCCCCGTTTTTAAAAACAAGAATTTGTTTTGGTGAGAATCAACAACAATAAAAAACAGTTATGCAATACACAATATTGTCACATACATGTGATGGTTGATGATATGTCTTAGAATAATGTTACAATGTTTCTGAGATTGGTTATCTTGAAAATAAATGTAATTTCAACAGGAAAGCAAACATAATTTGGAAAATTTCTGTTGATGATTATTCTCAATGCAATTACAGAACCAGTACTCAGCCTGTAAACAGCCCAATTACCCCACCTCTTTGCTTTCTCAATGTCCAGTGGGGATGGCACCCCCTACATAATTTTTGTGAGGTCCCTCAATAACGTGTGACCAGTGCAGTCTATGTTTTTGGACCACATTATTCATGAGTTATTGAGAATGAGTTGAAAGCAGAAACAATTCACAAACATCAAGTCAAAGTATAGTCTGAAATAAGCAATTATCCTTGTTTGATAAATCAGGAGCTATCAAGTCATCATTTTATTTACAATTTCAGATGCTAGCCCACTGGCATTTGAACCCAACTTCTGTTTAAGAAAATGTCAGAAAATATCTAAGAAAAAAATCCTGCAGATATATATATATATATATATATATATATATATATATATATATATAAAGTGTGTTTTTCTTTTTCTTTTAGAAATTCTGACATTTTCATACCAGTGTGATAAAGTTAATGTAACAATGAAATATGCATCATAATAGTGGGCAGATCTGGCCCAATATATATCTCTTCCTATAGTTAAAATATCTAGTGGCCGAATCTGCCAATCATCTCTTCCTATATTTAAAATATCTAGTGGCCGAATCTACCAATCATCTCTTTCTGTAATTTAGATATCTAGTTTAAATGGCTGAAATCTACCAATCGGGTAAGCATGAAAAATAGGTTAAGTGACAAATAACTTAAAAACATGGTCTTCACATTAAGGATGGTGGTTGTATTACATGACAAGAAGCGAATATATTTGGTTGCAACAGACAAGCAGATGGCCTCATGGTAAGTATATGTCCTACTTGGTGACTCAAATATTCCAAAGATTCCATGGATCACTATGTTTAGCCAGCAAATAGTGCTTTGTATATTTTCTACTAGGTGATGCACATTTATTACAAAGGTTCTACTGATCACTGTCTAGCCAGCTAAAATGGCATCGTCTCTATTTTCACTATGCCAAATCAGGTTAATTCTCACATTTTGGCACTAAATTATTTACTACACTGTATAACAATTATAGACATTGTTTTGGTAAATAAGAAGTTTTATTCACCAGTGAATCTATCATGTTGACCTCTACTTCATGTTGGTCAATATGAGGTTTACTGGTTAATAAAACTTCACGCTGACCTCCACTTCATGTTGGTCAATATGAGGTTTACTGGTTAATAAAACTTCGTGCTGACCTCCACTTCATGTTGATCAATATGAGGTTTACTGGTTTATAAAACTTCGTGCTGACCTCCACATCATGTTGGTCAATATGAGGTTTACTGGTCAATAAAACTTCACGCTGACCTCCACTTCATGTTGGTCAATATGAGGTTTACTGGTTTATAAAACTTCACGCTGACCTCCACTTCATGTTGGTCAATATGAGGTTTACTGGTTAATAAAGCTTCACGTTGACCTCCACATCATGTTGGTCAATATGAGGTTTACTGGTTAATAAAGCTTCACGTTGACCTCCACTTCATGTTGGTCAATATGAGGTTTACTGGTCAATAAAACTTCACGCTGACCTCCACTTCATGTTGGTCAATATGAGGTTTAGTGGTTAATAAAACTTCACGCTGACCTCCACTTCATGTTGGTCAATATGAGGTTTACTGGTTAATAAAACTTCGTGCTGACCTCCACTTCATGATGGTCAATATGAGGTTTAGTGGTTAACAAAACTTCACATTGACCTCCACTTCATGTTGGTCAATATGAGGTTTACTGGTCAATAAAACTGCACATTGACCCCCATATCATGTTGGTCAATATGAGGTTTACTGGTTAATAAAACTTCACGTTGACCTCCACATCATGATGGTCAATATGAGGTTTACTGGTTAATAAAACTTCACGTTGACCTCCACATCATGTTGGTCAATATGAGGTTTACTGGTTAATAAAACTTCCTGTTGACCTCTACTTCATGATGGTCAATATGAGGTTTACTGGTTAACAAAACTTCCTGTTGACCTCCACTTCATGATGGTCAATATGAGGTTTACTGGTCAATAAAACTTCACGCTGACCTCCACTTCATGTTGGTCAATATGAGGTTTACTGGTTAATAAAACTTCGTGCTGACCTCCACTTCATGATGGTCAATATGAGGTTTAGTGGTTAACAAAACTTCACATTGACCTCCACTTCATGTTGGTCAATATGAGGTTTACTGGTCAATAAAACTGCACATTGACCCCCATATCATGTTGGTCAATATGAGGTTTACTGGTTAATAAAACTTCACGTTGACCTCCACATCATGATGGTCAATATGAGGTTTACTGGTTAATAAAACTTCACGTTGACCTCCACATCATGTTGGTCAATATGAGGTTTACTGGTTAATAAAACTTCCTGTTGACCTCTACTTCATGATGGTCAATATGAGGTTTACTGGTTAACAAAACTTCCTGTTGACCTCCACTTCATGATGGTCAATATGAGGTTTACTGGTTAATAAAACTTCACGTTGACCCCACTTCATGTTGGTCAATATGAGGTTTACTGGTTAATAAAACTTCACGCTGACCTCCACTTCATGTTGGTCAATATGAGGTTTACTGGTCAACAAAACTTCACGTTGACCTCCACTTCATGATGGTCAACATGAGGTTTACTGGTCAACAAAACTTCACGTTGACCCCCACTTCATGATGGTCAACATGAGGTTTACTGGTTAACAAAACTTCACGTTGACCTCCACTTCATGTTGGTCAATATGAGGTTTACTGGTCAATAAAACTTCATGTTGACCTCCACTTCATGTTGGTCAACATGAGGTTTACTGGTTAATAAAACTTCACATTGACCCCCACTTCATGTTGGTCAATATGAGGTTTACTGGTTAACAAAACTTCACGCTGACCCCCACTTCATGTTGGTCAATATGAGGTTTACTGGTTAACAAAACATCACGTTGACCCCCACTTCATGTTGGTCAATATGAGGTTTACTGGTCAATAAAACTTCACATTCATCTCAATCAAGGTCAATAATTGTTACTAAAGCAGGAAAGACAAATCTGAGACAAAGAGACACAAGTCCATCTCTCATCATCTAAAACTTCTACATGACAAAACTTTACAAGGAAAACATCTCTATGTTCACATTTTACACATAAACAACAAAATGAACATGCATACACTGAACAAATAAATAATGGATTCCAAAATGTCTCATGATAATAAAATACATTTGTCATGTTGAAATCTGACTACAGTTACAGTTAAATGAGCATAGACTTTCTTTGTCAAAGTAAAGTTTACATTCACCTATCATATATACTCGCTTATAATAAGAGTCCAAATGCAAACTGCACAGACCCATATCTGCCACTGTATAAAATACTGGCAGAGCTGGGTTTGTGCAGTTTGTTAGGAGTAATCAGCAGAACAAACAACACAGACCTTGATCAGCTAGTGCATTATGCTTTACACTGACCCAGATATGTCATCATATAATGTAGCTGCAGTTTAGGATCGATGCTGTTAATCTAAATTAAGCAGAACAAACAGTTAGGCCCTGCTCTTCAGGTGCATTATGTAAAAGCAAATATGGGTCTGAAAGGAAACTGAACATAAGTATAAATGGAAATCAAGTCCAGTCTCTGATGATTTTGTTTCTTAGCGTTATTCCCAAACATTGCAAATCTTGATAAAAGTGAATAATAAAATGATTAAGTACTTAAATCCAATTGCAATCAATGCCCTTCATCATATGCAATAAATCTGATTAGGACTTAATTCATTATTGCATTTCATAGATCTACACAACATAATGTAGGGTTCAACAAATTTCACGTTCAGAGAGTTCCACGCCATACCAATAAACCAAAAAAACGCTGGTTACCCAGCCATGGGAGATAAACTTGGATTTTTCAGTCCAGAGAAGGCACTGCAATGTTAAAGTGCTATCTTTAATATGTCCTTTTTAGGATATTAATAAATCAGTAATAATAATTATTATCATATTGAGAAGTATTTTTAGTTATATTTTGATAAAGGTTGCGAGTCATGACATCTTGTGCTAACTCCATGGAGAATCTAAATTAAACATTTCACATGGCAGCACTGGTTCAGCTTTCAGGAAGTACCTGGTTTCTGGGCACAAGATTTGTTGGACTCTGATCATAACATGTACTATTTATTCTTCGAAAATGACAATTCTATAAACATTATGAAAAGAAGAATCAGTGAAATGTGCTATGAACTTTATTATATTTTCAATGAAAGCCTGAACAACATGATAGGACAATATCAAGGCAAAGTAACCAGTGAATTAGTGCTGGTTTTCATGCTGTATCATTTTAAGAGAATATATTTAAAGCTTTGATTTAATGTGAAAGTTTTATTCATTCAGCACATCGGGTCTTCCAAAATAGCTGCATATACTGGATTTTTCCAATGAGACTGATTCGAACATGACTGTAAAATGCCTTAATTGGAAGTTTTTATATTAAGCTCATCTTCAGACTTGACAAATGACTTTATAAACCAAGACTCATACATGGTCATTGGATCTGTAATTAAAATTTCCACAGCAATAGGTGTACATCAACCTTATGGATTCTGCAATGTAGAATTACAGTCATATGATTTCCCTGCCTCTACCTATCATGGGAGTGGACCTTTTAATTTTATAGGTGAGGTGGAATGTATCCAACAAATTATATAATTCATATTAAAAAAGAAGTTTTAAAAAAATGAAAACAACCATTGACAAATTAAAATATATGCATAAACTTGTTCATATGCACAGCAAAACCATGGTACATAAAACTTGTATTAATGACAAACCCTTTATTCCTACAGCTGAAATGGTTATATCCCCAAAACTGACCCACTATTCTCCATGTAGCTTGGCTTGCCAACAGTGACAACTTCCCCAGTTAACACAAGAACATCTGAGCAATATGAAGTGATTAGCATTTCTGACAACATTTTAAGACAATAAAAAGGACTGTATCACCTTTTTACGACTATATAACAACCTCAAAACATACATGAAAGACATTACGTAGAGATACATGCAAGTTAACTTTCAGAATTCACAAAAAGGAGTGGGTAGGGGTACAGAGATGATATATCACATTGATCACAGTTGTTATTGATGGAACTAAAATTCCACAATTGTTAATGATGGGACTAATATTCAGCAATTGCTACAGATATGACTAACATTTTACCATTGTTGTTGATGGGACTAACATTCCACAATTGTCATTGATGGGACTAACATTCTGCAATTGTTACAGATGGGACTAACATTTTAAAATTGTTACAGATGGGACTAACATTTTAAAATTGTTACAGATGGGACTAACATTCGACAATTGTCAATGATGGGACTAACATTCTGCAATTATTACAGATGGACTAACATTTTACAATTGTTGTTGATGGGACTAACATTCCACAGCTGTTATTGATGGGACTAACATTCTGTAATTGTTACTAACATTCCACAATTGGTCCCAAATCTTCTGTAGTTCTGCACATGTATATGAAACCTAAGACAAAGAGAATACAGTAAATCCAACTACAGAAATCTCAAGATCATTTTCAAGACTGATTTTTCCAATGTAGGAAATAAAATGATAATTGTGTACTTTTTGTTCAAAATGTAATTTTTCTTAATTGTTTGAGTAAGCACACCACATCTTAATCCATTGTTAGAAAGTATAATTTTAAAATTTGTTCTTTTAATGAGAACAGTTACTGACTCAATGCTTTATGGATTCCTGAAAATGCCAAATCTAAACATATAAAATATATGGATACTTGAAAATAATATTGTGTCTACATATAATATATCATCAAGCAATCATTCATAAATCATAACAATGGTCCCTAAGATCACTCTCACCATTTTCTGATTCATCCTAAACTATTTCTTTTGGTTACTGAAAAGTTATTTATGGATATGCACACAAATTTTAACACTGGTATGCTTAAATACTTTGATTTGATGCAGAAGTTCCTGAAACGAATGACAGAATCTTCATCACACCATCTGATATTTTTTCCTTGCCAAAGATAGTGAAACAAAAAAAATGATATCTACACAGTGGCATCTATATATTAATACATGTATTTAATTAAATGTGATTATTCAGAAATAGAAAACCTCATTCATGATTCTTGTACTCAAATAAAACCAACATATACTAAAATACCAACCTGAGTTGACAAAGTAACTATTAAGGTAATTGATAAAACCAATGACCACAGCTGTCAGTGACAACGTTCCATAAAATATCCACAATGAAGTTACTTTCTTCCTTTTCTCCATTTACTTATCCCTAATTTTTCTACAATCCACCCACTCCCGGTCCTATGATTGCATAAAGCCACCCACTCCCGGTCCTATGATTGCATAAAGCCACCCACTCCCGGTCCTGTGACTGCATAAAGCCACCCACTCCCGGTCCTATGATTGCTTAAAGCTACTGAAGTTTCAAGACTGCTATGCACATTCACAAGGTACCAGTACACTAAATAAGTTCTTTACTTATTTCCTGCCATTTTCTTCGTTTTTGATAAATTCAATCCATTATTTTAAGTTTGAGGCACCAGAACTTATCATACTTACCATCTATACTGGCTTATAGGTCAAGTCCAACTGCAAACTGTACAGAACCAAATCTGCCATTGCATGATGCACTGTCATATCTGAGTTGTGCATTTTGGTTGTTGTTGTTGTTTTAGGGTTTAACGCCATTTTTTAGCACACGATATGCTATACGTGGCGCTCAGTATTAATGGTGGAGGGTGATCCCCGGAAAGAACCACCGACTCACGAGAAGCTACTGGCAAGCTTTCTCACATACCCACATTGGCTGAATCCAAGACTCAAACCCATGCAGACAGAGGTGAGATGGCAGTGATCCGTAACAGAGAGCGCTTTAGACCACTTGGCCACTTGGGGCCCCCAGTTTGGTTGTAGTAATCAGTAGGACAAAAAACAACACAGGCCTGGATCTGTAGGCACATTATGCTATCACAGATCAGGATTTCTGATGTTTCAAGACTGACTCAATTTATAAGTGAATATATATATATATATATATATAGTATGTTTAGTACTAACTAATAAACAGTACAAAAAATAAAACGATCAGAATGAATCAGCATAGGCTGTACTGCATTTTCTGGATATAGCTGCATTTGAATGCAGTGACTAGAATTATCGACACATTCAAATAACATTATTTGCTCTGTCATCCTATTTAAAAGCTAACAAGCTGAACTCAGTATACATTTTATTTTCCATTTAGGCTTCAATTCTGCCTTCCTTTAAATACAAATAACTTTCTTCACTGTTTAGCAAATCTACATATTAATGCATGCATACACACAAAAGGCCATATTCCAAAAATATATATTACTTTATTTCAAAAGACATTTGATTGATATCTAAAAAGATACAGATTTCACCCACTCCACTCAAAACAAGCATGCTGGGATATTATATCAACATACAAAACTATAATTTTCTATATATCTAAGGACATTTAGGATGATATTTACAATTATGTTGGATTGGTTTGTAGTTTTCTCACACGATCAGTGTTTGCTCACAATCTAAGTATTTGTTCACATAATCAGGGTTGGTATATCAGATCAGTATTTGCACACATGACCAATGTCATTATGCAAGAATTAGTGTAAATAAAAGTTGGCTACCACAGTATTTTCCATGAAGTACATAAATAACCATTCTAATAAAGTAGTTTAAAATCAGGGCAAAATTATCCCAACTGTTGGACCAAAGAAAACATCGCATGTGCACATGGTTTGTGTTTGTGAGCGAGAGAGAGAAATGATGGAGATAAAACTGCTACTTTCATGTATACTTGTTTCAGCCAGAGATGTGAAGAGATAATACGAGATCCATTTAAAATCATTAAAGAAAATGCAGCGTCAACACCAATAACAATGAAAAATATAAACATATGATGTCGTTGGCGATTTCTCACAGAATAAACTAGAGATATATCACAGTATAACAGAAGAGAAAGTGATATTTCTTTAAGAAACACCTGTGTTATTCCCACTGCTAAAATGTATCAGCAATGTCTTTAATAGAAGAGTATGTTCCAGTCAAAAATCCAACAAATCCTAGAAACATAATAATGATATTCTTGAAAATCTTCCATTTGTTGATGGTTTCTGACTGTCCTGAGTAGGTGGCGATCTCTATGATGGGAGGTATAATCAAAGCTAGGGATGCGCCTGCAAATGCCCCGATTAGAGATATTAGTAAATCTATATGAGGCACAAGCAGGGCTATTCCAACTGGAAAAAAAGAAAGCATCAAAACATAAAAAGCATTATTAACCAGGTTTGCAGAGATGAACATAAATTGCAAGACATTTGATGAATATCCCATACATACTCACTTACAAGACTAGTCCAACTGCAAACTGCACAGACCTGGATCTGCCATTACATAATGTGCCGGCTGATCTGGTTATGTGCTCTTTGTTAGGATTAATCAGTAGAACGAATTAAACAGATCCTAATCTTCTGGCACATTATGATACATCAGGTCAGGATCTTTTGTTGTTTGCAATCTGACTCGACTTACAAACATGTATATATGACATTCCTCTACTATGGTCATAAGTAAATACCAACCACATATAATTTGAATTATAAATATTTTACTCTTTTTTTTCTAAATAGAGAAGTGATTGAAAATGCTACAAATTATTTGGAGAAAATATTTAAGCTCATATCTTTGATGAACATTTTTCTATTGCAATGATTCTGTATTTCTTAAAGAACCACACAGAAAACTATATCAAGGGAGGTAACCACTTGGAGCATAATCATTATCATGGATATCACATGCTATTGTTGTTGTTGTTGTTGGATTTAACGCCATTTTTCAGCACACGAGAGGCTATGCATGGCGGCCCGTATTAATGGTGGAGGAAGAACCCGGGAAAACCCCGAGAAGAACCGCCGACCCACGAGAAGCTACTGGCAGGCTTTCTCACATACCCACTTTGGCCAAATCCAAGACTTGAACCCACACAGACAGAGGTGAGATGGCAGTGATCCGTAACGGAAAGCACTTTAGACCACTCGGCCACTCAGGGCTATCACATGCTATAAACCTATTGTTAAAAACCTATCAGTTCCAAATCTGCTTTAACTGATTATGTCATACAATGTAAAAACAGAACATCTCTAGTGTCCAAAGTCCTTCCATAAGCTATGTGAAGCTACTAACTCAACAAGTCTTCCATGGATGTCAAAATGTGAATAAGAAATTTTTATGTTTGTGCTCAATAAATAAAAAATAAATAAAACTTTAAAAGAAATTTGAACACAATGAGCAAATGAAATAATACATGATTGAATGCCCATCTCATGTGACCTTACTTGTCTCTTTTGGCAGACATCAGTGTCGACAAGCTGTCAATTTGCCATGCTCTATTTATTCAAAGTACAAAATCTAAAGCTTTAGGTTTATTCAACTATAAATTGTAAACTCAAAAAGTGTTTAAATCAGTTTCTATATATTCATTTATTAGGAAAACATAAAGATGTGTACATTAATTTTGTCTCTACAGCCTGTTTTCAAAGAAACCCAAACATGAGGCCCAATAGATCAAGATTCATACAGCTTCAAAGAGTTCATTATAATGGACTTTTCAAATAACTAGCAAAGACTTCCAAAAGTTTTCAAGAAGTGTTCTATTGGAATTTCAACTTCCTCCACATTATTTTTCTTATCAACAGGTACAAAAGGAGATATGTGTAACTAGTGCATCATCACAGCAAAAGGATGCTGCTCCATCTGGTAACCATTTGATCCAGCCAATTGTGTCCAATTTTATTTATTTATTATTCCTTATTTTGCAGAATATGCAAATAACAAATGTTCTGAATTGCAAAATAAATTAAAAAAACATCCATAATGTTTGATCCAGGTATGCAATGTAGAACTGATGGTATTGCATGCAAATTAGCATTCTTTTAACAGTGATGGACTAAGTTATTGAAAATTTTGCTCCAAAATCAATAGGTTTCTTCCTTTCCCCAAATGGCCATCACAAAGTTTAGTCCTGGTCTGTGATTTAAACTAGTGTATTTGAATGGAAAACATTTTTCTTCTTTAAGTCACAAAGACCAAGAACTCCACTTCTGACTGAAATTGACAGGTGTCATGGCTACTCAACTGCAGACATCCACAAGGTTTAGTAACTGTTGATGGAGAATGTTAGCTATTATGACAAAATAATTGCACTATTTTCAGACAGTTATATTCATCTTTGACCTTTTGACACCACAATTGATAGGTTTCTTTCTTGGCCCAACTATCCACAAAGTTTGGACATTATAAATGGTCAACTCAATTTTTACCATAAGGAAACTATTTATTCTTTCTTTCAGTCATAATGAACTTGACCATAAATCTTTATACCCCAAAGTAAAGATGGGTTTTCCATATGTAATGAGAAAGCCATCCACAAAATTTGGTAATTATATATGATAGAGATATCAAGTCAATGTGTGGAAATGACATGTGTAACAGAAAGATGGACAGACAGACAATATCACAGCATAATATGCTTTCCTTTGTGGCAGGCCTATATTAATAATCCAATAAGTCAACTTACATGTAAAGAAAACCATTATAATTCTAAAGATACGTTCTCCATAACGTCTGTATCTCCTGGAATTCGACTTTTGCTCCAACCATGGCCAAATAATCTCAACTGGGACATAGAACTGCAGGCCATAGCTGATGAAGATTGACACTGCAAATAATACCTTCACAAGCATGTTATACCTGAAAATAGAAAATATCATCAATATTCCTGAATCGTTCTCGAACTGAAAATTGAGGACAGGGAAATTTCTAAATATTGGAAGGATTTATTGAAAAGATAATAGCAGGCCTAAACATACAATACATGTCTGAAGCACATTCTCTTGATTTTTTTAGCACGATTTTATTAAAAAGTAGAATGAATCCTACAGCCATGTATCCTAGAATTGATTCTCATGTATAGATTTATTATGTAGATTTATCACATACTATGAATGCAGTATTTTTAATGGGGTACCAATTTTCACAGATTCTGATCTTCACTCATTACATACATTTATCAAATACTGTGTCTGCTAAGGATGCAGGAGGTCATGGGTTCAAACCCCAACTAAGTCATACCAAAGATTTATAAAAATGGTACTATCAGCTGCCTCATTTGGCATTCAGCATTAAGAGGTTAGTGTTCAGACTGGTCGGTCTGGTGTCAGGATAATGTGTCTGGGTGGGAAATGATGCCAAAGTGCTAGACATCACTATAAATTGCCACACTGAAGACATCATTGTGATATTACTGATAATTGTTTAGGGTACATTTTAAAAAATCCAAATCACACCAAATCATATACTGTGAATGCATTACTTTGAATGGGGTACAAAGATTCATAGATTCTGATCTTCACTCATTCTATACATTTATCACATACCATGGATGCAGTATTTTAATGGGAAACCAATTTTCATGGATTCTGAAATTCCCTCATTTTTATATATATTTACCACATGCCGTGGATGCCGTATTTAAATGGGTATCAGTTATTGCAGATTGTGATCTTCACTCATTATATACATCTATCACATACATGATTGCAGTATTTTAATGGGTACCAAGTTTCACAGATTTTGTGTTTGCTATAAACCACAAATCTAAAGACTCAACAAAAATTATTGTGGAAACCAAAGAAACACTTTCCCCAATACAGGAAATCATTTACCAACAAAATTAAAATTTTCTACAAAACCATGAAATCTATGCCATATAAACTCATTTTATAAATCTACTTGCAAACAATACAATCCCTGAGCTACAATATGTTACATAATTAAATGGCAAAGTTAAACATCAAACAGGGGCAATAACTTTATTATACAATTTTGCCCCAAAACAACAAAAATTTAAAACAGACTTCTGTCTTCTTATCCTAATGCCTAGTAACAAATTTGGTTTCAATGCATGAAGACCTTCAAAAGTTGCTGAACATAAAATGAAGGGCAAAGTTTTAATTCAACCAGGGGCCATAACTCTATAAATGTCTGCCAGAAAAGGATGAAAATTAAAACTTGCCTAAGCCTTTTTAATGTAATGTCTTATATCACATCAGATTTCAATTCATGAACTTCTTAAAAGTTAGTCAGCAACATTTCTTGAAGTCAAACAGGAACAAAATCTATATAATATTTTCAAGGAAAATGATGAAATCAAATTTTTTTCACACTTCTTCATGTTAAATCCCATATCAAAGTTCATTTCAATCCATTAAGTCATTCAAAAGTTATTAAGCTTAAACTTAACTGAAGGACAAAGTTCTAAGTCAAATAGTGTCCACAACTCTGAACAAAGTTTGCCACAAAACCAAGAAAATTTAATATGACCTAGGTCTTCCTAATGTTAAGCATCAATTTGATTTCAATCAGTGAATTCCTTTCAAGGGTAATGAGTTGAAACAAAATTGAAGTGCAAAGCTCTGAGTCAAATTGGACCATAGCTCCATTAAAGTTTGCTGGAAGATAGTGACAATTAAACCTTAGTGTGTAAAGACTTATTATAAAGCCTCAAACAAAATTTTATTTTGATCTATGAAGTGATTGGAAATAACATGACACCACATAACTTGATGGGACAGTCACAAGTAACACTATATGCCTTCTCCACAGATATGGTGGGGTCAAAAAATTAATATATATGAAGTGTGAAATATTGATCAAAGTGACCTATTGTTGTAAGTATTAAAAACATGATTCAGTCACCATATTGCATTATTTGGCCATGAACAGTGTCAGACAAATGACCATAAACAAAACTAACCAAAGTTAGTACAGTGTAAAATATAGGCCAGTGTCCATTTCTTGCATAAAGAGTAACTCAGAAATTAACCAAAGTCTGTAAAGAATAAATCACCAAGGTCTGTCAAGTATAGATCACTGAAGTCTGTAAACACAGATCACCAAAGTCTGTAAAGCACAGATCACCAAAGTCTGTAAAGCACATATCACCAAAGTCTGTAAACATAGATCACCAAAGTCTGTAAAGTACAGATCACCAAAGTCTGTAAAGCACAGATCACCAAAGTCTGTAAACAAAGTTCACCAAAGTCTGTAAAGTACAGATCACCAATATCTATAAAGCACAGATCATCAAAGTCTGTAAAGCACAGATCACCAAAGTCTGTAAACATAGATCACCAAAGTCTGTAAAGTACAGATCACCAAAGTCTCTAAAGTACAGATCACCAAAGTATGTAAACATAGATCACCAAAGTCTGTCAACATAGATCAAAAAAGTATGTAAAGGATAGATCACAAGTCTGTAAAGTACAGATCACAAAAGTCTGTAAACATTGATCCCCAAAGTTGTAAATATAAATCAACAAAGTCTGTAAACATAGATCATCAAAGTCTGTAAACACAGATCACCAAAGTGTGTAAAGTACAGATCACAAAAGTCTGTAAACATTGATCCCCAAAGCTGTAAAATATAAATCAACAAAGTCTGTAAACATAGATCACCAAAGTCTGTATTCATAGATTACCAAAGTCTGTAAATATAGATCACCAAAGTCTGTAAACATAGATTACCAAAGTCTGTAAAGCACAGATCACCAAAGTCTGTAAACATAGATCAAAAAAGTATGTAAAGGATAGATCACCAAAATCTGTAAAGCACAGATCACCAAAGTTTGTAAACATAGATCACACAAGTCTGTAAACATAGATCACCAAAGTCTGTAGAGCATCAATCACCATGATCTACTCTTAACTAGAATACTGAGAGTAACATATAAATGCTTTCCCCCTGTTTAATAGTCCTCAATAAAGATAACTGACTTTTTGGTACAGTATATTTGTCTTTTAGTCACAATGACCTTGACCTGTGCCTCCTCAATAGACTTCACTCTTACACTAAATGCAATCCATCCACAGAGTGTGGTCTAGATATGTGATGTAGAACTAAAGTTAACATATGGAAGAAAAAGTTCTGTCACAATGAGCATGACCTTCTGACACAAATATTAATAGACTTTCATCTTTGATCCAAGTGCAAGCCATCCACAAAGTTTTGGCCAGGTATGTGATGTGGAACTAAGGTTTTTGTGTGGAAACCATTTTTCAGTCAGCCACAATAACCTTCACCACTGACCTTCTTCCTTACCCCAAGCGCAAGCCATTCCAAATATTTGGTTTCTCTTAATTGTGGAGAACTCCATGATATTGTGCAGAAACCATTTTTCTTATTTCAGTAATAATAACATTGACCTTTGATGTTTTGTCCTCAGATCAACTGGGTTCTTGATGAACTCAAGTTCAAGATATCCACAAAGTGTGGTAACTGTAGATGGTGCAGAACTCGAGCTACCAAGCAGAAACCAATTTTCTTCTTTCCATGAATGTGGCATTAACCTTGCACTTTTGACACAAACATAAATAGGGTTCTCTCTTACCTTAAATACAAACCATCCACAAAGTTTGGTATTTGTAAATAGTCAACAACTTGAGTTATTGATGGAGAAACAAACATGGCAACATACGGATGGAGATAATGAACAATGTATCACATTTTGGAGGGTTATAAAAAAAGAAAAGATACAAATTATCTCAAGAAAGTACAGAAATAAACCATATGCACAAATGAAAGTAGAATCCATTATATAAATTCATACAAAAACTAATAATTGATGATCCTGTGTGGGGCTATAGGGTCAAAAAGAAAGCTCACCAATAGCAAAATATATGCAAAATTACTGGTGGAAAAAAGAAACATTAAAATTACAATGCCAAACAAACTTCACTGATGGATGCATGAAAACAAGGTGAAATGCAAAGAGAGGCAACAGTGATACGATGCTGACAGTATTACAGCAAAAAGCTGAATTAAAAGCATCTAGTACACGTGTAGCTCACTTTCACTCCATTACTCTCACCGGCTGTCAATTACTCTAGTTCATCCTATTCTTCCTTATCCAGCTCACTCTTTCAATCTCTTCAGCTTGTCCTATGATCTCTCCCAATTACCCAATGATCTTTTCAGCTTGCCTTACGAGATCTAAAGCAGGCCCAATGACTGATCCACTTCACTCTCTGATCTCTCCAGCTTGATCTTTATTACTTCCTCTTGCTCTCATCCACCTAACTCTTGATTACTGCCTGTCAAACTTGTTTATCTTTTTCAATAAATTTTGAATGATACTTTGTGCCCCATACAACTCCTTGTCCATATTTCATTATTCAAAGAAAGTTGTTGTTGTTATTGTTGTTGTGGGGTTTAACGCCATTTTACAGCACACAATAGGCTATGTATGGCGGCTAGTATTAATGGTGGAGGAAGAACCCGGGAATACCCCGGGAAGAACCACCAACCCACGAGAAGCTACTGGCAAGCTTTCTCACATATCCACATTGGCCGAATCCTAGACTCGAACCCACACAGACAGCGGTGAGATGGCAGTGATCCATAACGGAAAGCGCTTTAGACCACTCAGCCACTCGGGGCCTGTACTCAAACAAATACAGAACGCATATAGGTGCAAAACTGAATGTGACTATGATTTAAAAACTTAACCAAGAGTTAATCAAGTTATTTCAAAGTTAGCTCCCTTTGATCCTCTCCATGAAATCTACTAAAAAATGTAGTTTAGGACCTGAAACGAATGGTCAAGATGCAGTGGGAATGTACTAAATTGCATTTGTGTTTACACATTTAGATGTGAATGCCATTGCTGACTTCAGACTCTGACAGTGAGATAATTCATCACATCTCTTCTACTTCCAAAGTTGAGCTAAAGCATACAAATCACTTTGAATTATTGTCCAAGAAGGTGACATAGCAATATTACTGAGATGTGCAAAGTCTTTTCAGTTAATAGGTAATTAACAAAATCTCAATATTTACCATATATGAGGTAGAATATTTACTTGTTCATCTACACATTTATTCATCCATTCACCTTTCTCTGTCTTTATTTACCATTTATCAGGGGACAAATTCAATGTGATGCTACCCTGAGCATCATCCCCATATTTTAGGTAACCATAGAAACCAACAGCTTCATAAAGACAGACAGTGATCACACAACCCAGGTTAAGTACTCCAAACCAGCCCCCAAACTCATCCCGGTTTTTCATCTTGTTCATCAGTGGTAATACCTGCCAACACAAACAAAGATATGGACATGTAATTACATATCAAGCATAAGCATGCAACATGCAGGCAGCACAACAGGAAAAACAAGAGTATCTTGAAGGGATGGATATTCTACTATTTAAAACGAATTACCAGGAATCCTGGACTCCAGCATAAGGCAATATCTTATTTTCAAGTGTTGAAAACATTGGTTATATTCTTTTTAGCAATAGTAAGATTTATACGATAGTTGCAACAGTGGCCATATTGGATGTAAGATCAGCACCATTTTCATTTCAAACCAAGTATACATCAAATGAAATCTTGTTGTGAAAACCTGGTAACAATATGGCCATCCATTCAGAAGTAAATATAACATGATTTTCAAGAGGATCATTGTGGTGGCCATACTGGATTGAAGGGTGGCACCATTTTTATTAATGACCAGCAAGATATTAAAATAAGTCTTTTAGTGAAAGTCCTATGTCAATATTATCATCCATTCAGAAGTAGAAAAAAGATTTTCAAGCTGGCCACCATGTTTTCTGTTAAAAAAGAGTATTAATAACAAGATTTTAAGATGACTGCCACACTAAATGTCAGTTTGGCACCTATTTTGTTTAGAACCAACTAAACATCATAAGAAATCTTTTAGTGAAAGCTCCGTATTTATATATTTAATACCCATACAGGCAGAGAAATAATAACAATGCCTTCAAAAGTCAGCATTTTCATTTAGGACCAGCAAGACTTTTGGATGAATGTGTGAATAAAGTTTGATGGCTTTCATCCAAATAGTTTAAAAAGAGTAGCAATAATAAACTAAGAAATAGATGGATGATGGACAAAAGATGATAGATAATGGATGATGGACATGAGGCCACCCCAAAAGCTATTCTGGCCTATGACCTGTAGAGCCAACAATGGTCTTCTATAACACTTTGCCTCCCTGGTGAACAACACTATTACAAACTCTACTGTAAAATTTGAAATATTCATGAACTGGGTAAATATTCTTTGAGAAACATAATTTACAACAAAAATTTCCTTTCTCTATTGAATGCATCACATGTTCACAATAACATCAGGAAAATAGGTATTTGGAGGAGGAAATGCATTCTAATATAAAGCTCACAGAGATGGATCAAGCCTCATGCACAAATTTTCATGAACTAAACCAGAACAGGCAAGGTGATGTTAACAAATCAAATAAATCTTTATATTTTTGTAAGTATCAAACTGAATTAGAACTGCAAAAAAATATCTAAAATAAAAACAAAAAAAGACAACTTGCAAAGCAATCACTTACAAGTCCAATTCCTTCAAAAGCATAAATTATCTGACCGAAGAAGAGTGGAAACTTGCTGAGTTCTCCATAAGAAGGCCGTGTGGAAGAATCAGGAATGTTGTCCCAGAGATTCACAAATATCAGAAGCAACCCTATGACATTGAGAACATTGGCAAATGCGGAGAAAGGAGCAAGAGCTTTCAGGTTGGTCACTTGTACATACAACAGCATGAGGACCGCAACAATTGTCATATAAATCCTCACATCTGGGCTTGAAACACTGTAGTAATCTATCACCTGAAAACAATGAAATATTTGTCATATATGGTCTGAATAAGGGTAAAACCATAATAACTTGATTCATTATAACAGGATTCCACTTATAACGTGATGGCAGCATGGCTCCCATTTCTTAATTAAAGGTGACCTCTCTTTTTAAGATCCTAAATACATGCTCTCAGAAAAGCTGATTATTCATATTCATAGCAGATTTTTAAAACCAGCACTCTGTTTAATGTTGCCTTAACTTCACCTTGCACTGTTTCCACCATATTGGCATGTATACAATTCAAAACTGAAGTATATTTTATGTCTGATGAAACCCAGCAAGCAAAACAAATGATATATGATCAAGAGGTTAGTTAAAACTGACATCGAAATTTCAATGCACATTTGCTATGGGGAAGTTTTCCAAAAACGTTTTATGTGATACTGCATACAGAGATGTTATTCTTTGGCCCCGAGCATCATGTTATAATGGGTCTTACCTGTATAATCTGGAATGAATGAATGTATAAATGAATGAATAAAATGAGTGACTGAAACAAAGAAGCATTACAATTGGCTTAAGATCATGTACTTGCTGATACCTGCCTAACAACTAAATGCAAAAAGCTGTTGTCAAAGCATTTTGGGTTAGTAGGATGCTTTTGAAATTTCTTCCTATGATTCTGACTGCATTTGCCATGGAAACAAAAGGATTTTCCATTTCATGTATCTTTATGCATATCTGACATCTTGTCTGCACCATGTGTCCAATACTAAAATGTCTTTTAGCCAAGATGCTTTCTTTCAAAGTTAGCTGATTCTGTTCAAGGCTGTTCCAGTAAAACATATATCCCCCGGGGGGAAGGCACTTTTAAATTCAACCAACCCACAACAGAAGCAATTTAAAAAAATTATGATCCACCGTCAGATGTGTTTTAATCAAGAAACACTGCCCCCTACAGAAGTATATTTTTTAATATAATTTCTGGCTATGGGTTAGTGAGCGGTAGAAGCGATCTGAATATTGGGTTGGGGACAGAAGCGATTTAAATGACAGCTGGCTGGAGGTAATCTACTGAATTCTAATAGATCATATAATCTACTGCATATTTTTATTTGTATTCATTCATTATAATCAATCTTTTGTCCTTTTGTTTGTTTGTCTGTCAGCCAAGTATGTCTCTGATACTGTGAAATCACAAATTTTCATGGTGGCTTATTATTTGTAGATGTCACTGATCAGTCCCTTAATACCTATTAATTTAACATCCATGAATACAGATTTTATAATAGATATTTCTATTCTAATACAGAAATCACGAATTTGTATCCTTACTAAACTGTGTGTTTACTAAAGTGATCACTATGTCTTGCTATTTTTCTTTGTTCTCAGGCATGCTGCTTTTGATTAGAATACATGTAATAGTTAAATCTTGTATTGCTTTAAATGTGTGGTCAGATTCTATGATTCCTTGTTATTATTTTTTCAATAAATGTTTTGGTAAGCTTATATGATTTGTCAGAAAAAAAAAACAATGATGCCTGTGGAAGTGATGTTGCATCATTTCTGTCTACTTTTACACTATATCATTTCTTGTAAGAACATCTTTTTCAGTTACCAATGTCTTATTTTTACGCCTTGTTGCAAGACTAATATAAAGTTAAACAAAAAATATAGCAAGTCAAATATTTTTATATCAGAAGTTAGATTTTAAAAAACGGATGAAAGTCAAGGAATCATTTTTCCCAGTGTACTCATAAATTCAATGTCATTGCAGTTAACTGTATTGTCAACAGCATCATCATCATCACTGATGGCCTAGCAGTAACATTCTACACTTTCAATCCAGTTGTCACAGGTTCTATCTCCCACTTCTAGTCTTTCATATGAGACTTATACCTATGGCCTGATGGGCTGTCATGGCAGAGTGGGATAAGATGCTTGTCTTGTGATACAGATCTGAGGGGCTTCCATGGCAGTGTGGTACAAAATGCTTGTCATGTGATTACTTGCCTCCAATGTGTAAATGAGAACGTTGCCAGTTACTTGTGGAAGGTCAGTGGTTCTACATAAGTGGTGTTTGGTGTCTCTAAAGGACTTGAATTTTCTTCAGCAGTAAAACTGGCTGCCATATATAGATTCTCTTCATCTGAAAATGGTGTAAGGCCATAATGATCTACTGAAACCCTGAGATCTCATGTCTAAATGACTTCAGCTGTTGGAGATAAACATCAAATCAACAGAGGCTCCATGTGCCCAAGTGTACTAAGGTGCTTGCTTTTACATCACTTGCACATCTCAGAGAGTGAATTTGTGTCACAGATCAACCAATTTAGGTTGGTGGTCTTTCGGGGTTCTTCCTCCACCTAATATATTGTTAAAAAATCACCAAAAAACCCCAGATCAAACCACACTAAATCAACCAACTAATCAACTGTGGCAACAGCAGCAAAGGTACTAGTCAATCATTTTTGCCACAACTTTTGACTAGTAATTTTTGTAGACCTTAGAATATAATCAATTATGCCTTTCTGACAGTTACCTAAAAGTCATCATCAGTTGGTGCAAATGGAATTTTCATGGTGAGCATATGAGATGGAAAAGTCTTGAGCAATCCTGCATCACATACTGCCGAAAAGTTTACATTTTAGCTGACTTAAATTTTCTCTTAACAATGTTCATTGTTCCAACTAGAACTGTTATAACTTGTTCAAGCTATATTCACCAATATCTGGAGATATGCATCTGTAATAAATATATGTAACAAAGTATGAGAATGCATCATTGTTTTTCAATGATGCATCTGAATTGAGCAACAACCACAATCAACAAACCAAGAAATAAAATTATTCACATCTCTCAGGCAGAAGTAGGGTATAATCATAATCTGCCAAAAGATTTTTAAATTTTTAAATTTGCCAAATATTTTTTCCAACCATAGTGATTCAGTGGACATATCACCAGAATGGATAGAAACAGACCAGAAGGTTAAACTCGATTTGATACAGCTTTTAAGTAGCTAAATTCATACTGGTTTAGTTAACTGTACACCCTTTATTGTCTTCCTTTTGATGAAATTTCTTACTGAAGCGAAGAAAATAATGTTGCACACATAAAAAAGAGGCACCCTTCTACTCATTATTGTTTTTAAGTTCTGCGAATATGCATATCAGTGTGAAACACAATGGGGAGACTAAATCCAAGATTGAAAACCTCTATATTTCTGGATGTATTCGGCTTGGATTCCATATTTCTGCACAAAACTCGAAGAGTTCAGGACTCTCTGTACTAATTCAGTTCCCACTGTAAACCTGTGCAAACAACATGATATTAAAATTCAGTAACTTAAAATTTTGAGTGCTCATGATCAAATTTGTATCAGTATAGACACATCTATGACAGCTTTTGTGAAAAGAAAACCATAACAGCCGCACCATTTTCTGGCTCTATACAAATTTGAAATGTGTGCTTTCAATATTGCACCAAAGAGTCAGCTGCTGATTTCAGTAATGAGTCGTCCAAACTCAGGTCTGTACAGGAACGGAAATTATGTTAATAAAACAATGTCCCTCACTTTTTTCACTTACAAGTAGGACAAGCTCTCAAAAGATTGTTTTTTTTTTACTAAAATCTTACTTTCATTATCAACCAATCAGGGACAGTCAAACCCATATATACTCTTTTTTATCTTCACTGATTTATAGTATGGTTCTCGTTCTTTCACATCTGTAGTAATGGGAGTCCTTTAACAACTCTCAATGGCTGTAAGCCTTTTTCGACCATGCTGAATGGACACAATGTAAGATAATGTTCAAGTAACAGAAATACCATGTGATAACCAGAGACCAATAAAATCGAATAGTCAAGTTATCTCCCCTGTAGGGATGCAGCCAGGATTTCAGGATGTACTCTAAGTTTTGTGTGTGTGTGATCTCCAGTGAGGAAGTGGTGGCAGTGGGAATAGCCATTGTTAAATATCTCCCTAACACTTAAATATCTGACACTCTTTCTTACTGTTCCACTCTGTTATAGCTCTACTGAAATCAATATTCTCTAAGAGATGTCATCTCTAGCTGTATAGCGTTTATTACTGTGATATCATTGGGCATGGTCACGTGGCATAAAGAACACAGGCTTACTCCATATTTGACAGCTAATTATGATTTTGTCAAAAGAATTAAAAAATTTCTAACAATTCATTTGGACTCAGATACTTGATTCATAGTCAATGAACAGGTTCTAAAATTGATGTGTTTATTTTGGAGCTATGTTCCTCCATCACATTCAAGATTTGGCTATACCAAAGGTGAAATTGGTACAGTTGCATCCAAAACTACTATTGTGGCTAATTCAAATGTTATTTAATATGAGACTTTAATGCAAGAACTCGTAGCTTCAGTGATTTTGGGGTTCAAAAAATTAATTTCTTCTCAAACAACTCAATTTGGTGCAGATTACATTGTTTTTTAATGATATGGTGAGAATTCTTGATGTGTATAAATTGTGCAAGAAATGAACATCAGATCAGAAAATTACTACCACTGGGAAAATACTGATAGGAATGTAAAGAAATAATGATATAATTATTTAAGTAGAATATGTGGTGACAATACGAGCGCTAGTTCTACAACTCTGTGCAAAATACATCTTGTACAACTATTCTGTTGTTTCTAACAACAATGTGATATGGCAATAATTTCTGTCCACTTATACTTTAGTCCCTTGCTAATTAATAGTTTTAGATTTTACAACACTAAGCACATTTTACCTTTTGAAAATAACACATCATTACAAATATTTAGATTGCAAGAAAATAGAAGTTACAATTTTATTAAAAGCACTGGTGCCAGTAAGACTAAAGGAGAAAAGAGAATCAGGATGAACAGATTAGTAGTGTGGTAAAGAATCCATATATCAGAATGACATCAAGTAATTTTTCATCAATTTCATCATCAGTTAACGATACTGCTTAAAAATGTATTGTACTAGATAATAGACTTTTTTAGTTATCCATTTTGCAATACAAATACCAAATGATGGCTTGGAACTAAGTGC
Organism: Sinohyriopsis cumingii; assembly: GCA_028554795.2. NCBI lineage: Eukaryota > Metazoa > Mollusca > Bivalvia > Unionida > Unionidae > Sinohyriopsis > Sinohyriopsis cumingii. Next base: position 46,706,404 of record CM068829.1, read on the forward strand.
CAAAAGGTCTGCAGAAAATACCACCATGATCAAAATATTCATAGGAAGAACTGAACACAAATAGGACAAATTTTATCCATCTTGCTTTGAGATTACACACATCAGTCAGTCTCTTATGTTTAATGTCATTTAGTTTTTGCACATAGAGAGCATGTACATCATTTTGTCATAAACCTGCATGATATAAAAGTTTGTCTCTTTACTCTTTTGTTGCCACAGTGGTTCTGCCAACTAGAGATCTACACACAATTAATTATGTATTTGGGGGATTCTACGATGTTCCCTATGAGCATTAATCTGTTAATTGTTTCTGAATTTAATACGATCCTTCTCCTCTGTATACGAATATTATTCTGTGCTGTGAACTCCTTTCATTGCCTGCTGTCTGAAATGCATATGCATAACTAGCTTGAACAAGTTACTGTTCTTTATGGTTGTGCAATTTTCAACATCTCTCATGTAAGGCACCAAGGGTATTCTCTCTTGGATATCTCTGTTCCAAAAAGAAAAGTTTTGAACCAGAGGTCTCGTTAGGATTTTAAAACTAATGTAAAAATATGAGTCCCACCAGGAAAAGTTGCAGTCCCCTCACAGAAAACTATGCAAATTATAAGAACTATTGGTTGCCATAGAGTTTAATTTCTACATTCTTTATAACACTGACATAACTCTTGCTTATCCATCAGAGTGAGTCTGAATTTTTTCAATCCAAGGAAGGTCTTATTCAAAGCACTAAGCTAGGCATCACACACTTTCTTACACTTGGTTACTGTCCCTTCCAAACTATCAGTTCTAGCAACTTTAGCACTCTCCTGAATCTCATTACAATCTTCATCAGTTTGCCGTTGAACACCAAACTACTCATTCAAGTCTAAGTTTCAACATGTCACAATTCCAAGGTCACGTGCACTGCTTATTCCGTTACACTCGGAAATGACCACAATAATGAAAGCTGAAGTTGTTTATTTGATGTACTGTTATAAATGACCACATGGACATCTCTGGGTATTTCTGCCTCTGAATTCAAGCATTGTAAATATCAGTAGATTTTCCCACCCAGCTGTCAGTCAAAGCCTTTGATCTTGCCGCTTAGCTATTGCAGCATGTTCTTTTGATGTAATGTGACGATGGGGGGGGGGGGGCTTTCTAAATTCTGTCATTGTAAATATCAGCACAGCTAACTGATCAACACATTTTCCCACTATGCAGATGACTGAAGCAGGACTGGCAAGTCTTTGAATTTTACTGCCAACCTAAATAAAAAAAATTGACGTCCTAATATGCGTGATTATAAGCGTTTCCGAGACCTCTGTCAGTTTTCACTAACATGAACTCTGCCAACGATTCACTTCCTTGAATCAGTGTTTTGCTGCCTCTTATGCCATATTTTTCTCTTCCATAATGCTGTATTAGGGTTTTAAGTCAACATTCCCATAGTCTGCTTGTTTAGACATGGGTATCTTGAATAAATATAATCGGCATATTGTCCATCCAACACGTACATCAGACTCGCACTCAACATCAATTTTGGGCTCAAAATCACACACTGGTATTTCCAGTGACATTTTCCAAATGTCCAACAGACCGATATACATGAAATTCATTGTCATCATAGCTATCACCAGCCAGTATTTGCCGATTGAAAACGTTGTCTGAAGACAAACCGTGTTGTGATTCAACCATTTGGGTTTCCTGTGTGGCTCTTATTGGAAACACGCATTTGTAAAACTTCCACGATGAAAGTAAGGCTAAAACTCCATATAATGCTTGTTTCAGGACCAATGAACCAATCAAATTTAGTTTAACAGCCATTCATGTCGAACCGAAGTATCCAGATATATGGATGTCGCATCAAGTGCTGTGAGACAGCTGTGGCAGTGCGAATTACGTCACGAAATGCACTTTTAAAGTTACAAGTTTAATAAAAATTGCATACTGCGCAAAGCACATTTTTTATATCCACGATGTTAACGTAATTTTCTGAACGCATATCACTGCTTTAAAAGTACGCGAATTCGTACAAATTACGTGCACTCGCGTGTACTGTCATCATTTTCTGACCCAATGTTTTATTCATGTTAGACCGCTAGGAGGGGGTTAGATGCGATTTTAAATATATATTTGGTTTGTTTCTTCTTTTCTTTCTGACAACCCCACCAGAGATTTCTCATTTTGTTAACACAACCCACAACAGAAGTGATTTTCCTAACCAACCTTCCACTGTCAGAATCAAAATAGTTCGAAACACAACCTCCTACAGAAGTTTTTTTGAAGTGCCGTCCCCGGAGGGGGGGGGGAGAGGGAGATATATGTTTTACTGGAACAGCGCTCAGTAGTCATTTCAAGGTTTTTCTATTTTTATTAATGGAAGCCAAATTTAACAGATGATCAGTGTAATTACCTGACTTGTACTTTGTTACTACAATAACGTGAATTGACTTTTGAAACAATTATTAATTGTCACATTTAAGTACTGTATTTGCCCCCCTAAAAGGTTATACATTTTTACCAGCAAATCTCGGCTTCGTCTTATACTCCGAATGAACTTATATATGGACTATGTCATTCAAATGGTTTTAATATCTGTCGTGTAAATTTTCAAATGTAAAATAAATTTTGAGGAAGAGGTCGTATACGAAAAAATATAGGACCCAATATTTCAAAGGATTAAAATGCTTACACGATCATCAGTATTAAATTCATATACATCAGATGTAACTGCGCTAAGGCAGCATATACTAGTAATATATGTTCTTTAAATTTGATTACATATATGTGTATTGAAACAGACAAGTTAGAAACTGAATCACCATAACAAAGACAGATATTCCATTGCATTTTTCTTCTTACATCTTGTGATTAAATAAAATATGTCCAGATATGAGAGAGAGAGAGAGAGAGAGAGAGAAAGAGAGAGAGAGAGGGGGAGAGAGAGATGGTGGTTTCAGGATTATTGTAATCTGTATTGTTTAGTTACCTAACGATTGTACAAGGGAAATGCTATATACCTTAATCAATACCAATGTGTAAACAATTCATTTTAGTTTGAGTCAGGGTATCCATTGTCAAAACCACTTGGCTTTGCAGTCTTAATTAGATGCTAATTAAATATGCTACAACTGTGGTCATGCCATTTCCAGATAATCTGTTTGTGAGCAAGATTCAGCAGACCATCAAATTAGTGAGGCTACCAATACGGAAATGAAGCTAAACATAGGTAATGCAATGGAATATGTATGCCCTCTATCTGTCTTCAAAACAAAACTGGAAAAACCATTTTAGCATGTGTGATGCAACTTCCTATTACTGGTAATTGGAAATAGCATAAGAAATACCATTAATATTCATCAAACTTGAAGTTACTATTGTTTCTTTCAAAACAGCATAGTGACTTTTATCCTATCTATAGCTCAGTACATGTTCAGGTCAGCATAGTTAAATGTAGCTAAAAGAACCTAATTCATTTCAAATACTTCTTGTGAAATTAATTAAGTACTTAGAGCTACAATGAATAATACTGACCTGAAAATTTACTGAGTTGCAGATAGGATAAAACTTGTAAAAAGAATTATAGTGAAAAGACAAAGCAGTGATAGAATCTGGCTACATCTTATACTCAGCATCAACTTAGGATGAAGGAGGGAAAATTTACAAAGTTTGCAAATTCAATTTACGGTATACTCCACACTGACTTATAGATCAGCAAGTACAGTATGTGTTTTTGTTTTCATAAAGGCTATTGAAGAAAAAGCTAATTTATAGCATAAAACTCGTCAGGGCTTTGTCTCTCATCTATAACATACATGTACATTTATCACTCATATATGGGAATAAATTGATACTCACCTGTTTAAAACTTTTGGCAACAAATACAATATATACACAGCAGAAACCAAACTGAGTCACTATCAAAAACATGTTAACAACATTCCTGAAATGGAAACAGGAGATGCTCAGTTATAATTTTTATTTATGTCATATGTTATTTAACTGAAATTCGCATAAATTGTTTAAGATGATTCTAACTTTGAATTCATTAACATTTCCTTGACATTGGACAGTGTAAATTATTCCATTAAATGACCAAAGTGGAATTACTAATGTGCCAATCTATAATATTACATTTGTACTAACAATATATATACATGTGTGTGTGTGTGTGTGTGTGTGTGTGTGTGTGTTAATAATGTTAGGTAACAAACTAGAATCTATGAAGACTAATAAAAAGCAAAGAAACATGATATCTTTTGACTCATCAACATCTGCCTCATACCCAAATGCAAGTGCAGATGGCCGAAAAATCTGGATCTGAAGAATGCCAAGAAATTTCTCCTGATGCTGTTGATTGCATATCTTGCGAAAACAATTTTTCAGGATTTTGCTATTTTCTTTCTTCACTCACATTTGATAGCATATCAGTTATCATGTGTCCGATATTAAAAGGCTAGGATGCTTTCTGCCAAACCTGGTCCAGTTGCACTCATTAGTTTCTGAGATCCGATTCTTTATGTTCTTCTGGGTTTAGTAATGTGTCTATTATTAATGGCAGATTGGGATCATTTCAATGAACTTTAAAGTCCTTCAAGCCAAAGAGTTGTCTAGCAAAATCCTATTCAATATTTTTTTATCCATTTTTTTTTACAAATTGTTTCATTGTATTTCTATTTTTAGTGATAATATTTGATAACTAACCAACATCAACCAAATAAATCTTAAGCCCTTCATATTAAGCTAGTTTAAGTTTTTTTTATTTACAGTAATGGTAGCCACATTTAAGAGCAAGTCAGCATCATTTATATAAATCTAACTGCCCTATATGCCAGGATGCTTTCTATTTTTAGTAACAGTTACCATATTTTTTGCCCGATTGGCATCATTTGTACAAATATGAATGATCTTTATGCCAGGATGCTTCCAGTGACATTTGGTTGAAATCAGTGTTTTGGATTTTGAGAAGATGTTGAAAATAGCAATTGCTGACACATGATACAATGAACAATGCATCGCAGATGCAGGTCCATACCATAAGCTTTGGGGCCCCGAGTGGCCGAGTGGTCTAAAGTGCTCTCCATTACAGATCACTGCCATCTCACCACTGTCTGCGTGGGTTCGAGTCTAGGAATCGGCCAATGTGGGTATGTGAGAAAGCTTGCCAGTAGCTTCTCGTGGGTCGGTGGTTCTTCCCGGGAAACCCGGGTTCTTCCTCCACCATTAATATTGGCCGCCATACATAGCCTATCGTGTGCTGAAAATTGGCATTAAACCCCACAACAACAACAACAACAACAACCATAAGCTTCATTGGCCCTATGGTGATGTCAGCTGAAACCCATAGTTGTTATTGTTAATATTCGATCATTTGAACACTGTCCATGTGGTAATAGCAAGTTTTGTTTTAAGAAGTTTTCAAGTGCTTTCAAAAGTTTGCAAAGAGCTGTTTCCTCTGGGAAAGTGGGTCATACTCTAATGTTACACTGCAAAAGCAGCTCATTTCTACTTAGGTCAATTCTCTTTCTGAAGTAGAGTCATCCATCTGCAAATCTGATTAGTGTTCTACAACTGCAAAGTGATATGAAGCCATCAGGCACCTACCAGTGTCATGTGTAATTTGATTCACCTAAATGTTTCACATTTTATTTATTAAATATTTCTTTTTGAAAAACATGTAAACAAAGAAAAATCCAGAATTTAAATTGTGATACATACCAATATGTTTTAGCATTATATATTCCCTCAAATAAATTTAAGGAGGTTTCGGCAAACTTCAAAAAGTTATCAACAAATTCAAGGGTTCTTCCAAGATAAACCAACTTTTTAAAACAAAATTCTAGAATTTGTCTAGGCTACCCATCTAATCAAAGAACTTTTCAAGGTAGTTTAAACCAGGTTTAATGTAGAACTCAGGTATCCTGCATTATTGGAAGAATATTTTTTGTTTAGAAACCATGCTGAATGAAATAAGATACCTTAAAAGATATGTCATTCTGAACAAGAACAAATAGGTTTATAGAGGATGAATCACAAATACAACAGTCATGAAATGGTCACAAGATATATACTAACTTGCACAATTTGATATTGGGTAGTGCATATCTATAGTACCATCAATACTCTCATGTACAAGTCATATTCAAGTACAAAATATACAGACCCTGATCCGCCATAGCATTATGCAATGGCAGATCAGGATCTATGATGTTTGTTCTATGATTAGTGCTAGCAAACTTCACTGACCCAAATATGCTGGTGCTTTATGCAATGGCAGATCAGGGTCTATGATGTTTGTTCTATGATTAGTGCTAGAAAACTTCACAGATCCAAATCTGCTGGTGCATTATGCAATGGCAGATCAGAGTCTATGATGTTTGTTCTATGATTAGTGCTAGCAAACTTCATAGACCCAAATCTGCTGGTGCATTATGCAATGGCAGATCAGGGTCTATGATGTTTGTTCTATGATTAGTGCTAGCAAACTTCACTGACCCAAATATGCTGGTGCTTTATGCAATGGCAGATCAGGGTCTATGATGTTTGTTCTATGATTAGTGCTAGAAAACTTCACAGATCCAAATCTGCTGGTGCATTATGCAATGGCAGATCAGAGTCTATGATGTTTGTTCTATGATTAGTGCTAGCAAACTTCATAGACCCAAATCTGCTGGTGCATTATGCAATGGCAGATCAGGGTCTATGATGTTTGTTCTATGATTAGTGCTAGCAAACTTCACAAACCCAAATCTGCTGGTGCATTATGCAATGGCAGATCAGGGTCTATGATGTTTGTTCTATGAATAGTGCTAGCAAACTTCACAAACCCAAATCTGCTGGTGCATTATGCAATGGCAGATCAGGGTCTATGATGTTTGTTCTATGATTAGTGCTAGCAAACTTCACAAACCCAAATCTGCTGGTGCATTATGCAATGGCAGATCAGGGTCTATGATGTTTGTTCTATGAATAGTGCTAGCAAACTTCACAAACCCAAATCTGTTGGCGCATTATGCAAAGGCAGATCAGGGTCTATGATGTTTGTTCTATGAATAGTGCTATCAGACTTCACAAACCCAAATCTGCTGGTGCATTATGCGATGGCAGATCAGGGTCTATGCTGTCTGCATGTAGATCCATTTTTTAACTGAGCAATATGGTACAATTTTATAGATCTCCATGATAAACCGATTACCCTTCAATACAAAACTGAAATCAAACAAAGTATAGGAGAGATTTCAAACAGCTAAATACAATATTTCATATAGCTTGGTCACAATGAACTTTCAAAAGCAATTGCAACTAATTTACTGTATATAATTATAACATGGAACATATGAAAAATGCTTTGACTATCTTACTTTGCAGCTTTAGAAAACTTCTGAATTCTCACAGATCCTGTCTCAAAAGACTTCTCCATTACTGTACCATAATCCATGCCCCTCACATTAATTCTAAAAGGAAATACCAAATTTCCATGTAAGACTAAATCATCAACTGGCAATAAAACAAATATACATTTCTGAGGTAAAGTCTGATGCACACCTGTAAATGTCAATTAAATTGATGCTGAGAAATGTCCATTTTTGCCATTTGTATCTTCTTTGATTACTGAGTGCTTAGTATATGATGGAATTAACATGTTTGCAAGATAAGTTCAAAAATATTTCTCCTGAACCCTGACTTTGATCCTAATACCAATAACAGATCACTGAATGCTCCTGTATACTGTCAAGATGTACCCATTAAGTTTTGGTTTAATCGACAATAAGTATTGGTACCATGAATGGTACTTTAGATGACTGTTTTGTCTTTAACAGTCCTTTTATAGGCATTTAGTTGACTCTGGGAGTGACTGTCCAGCAGGTTTTAGATACCTTGACCTTTGAACTAAATTAAGTGTGCAAAAACAACATTTTTGTATCATGAACATGACCAATGACCTTTAGAACAAACATCGATTGAGTTTTCTAATTACCCTGAGAGCACAAAAATTTGATCAAGGAACTTATTCTAGAACAGTGGTTCTAAACCTTTTCGAGTATGAGGACTCTTCTTAAAAGTTTGTGGACCCCCACATGTTTATAGTTGAATTTTAGAATCATTTGGAATAACCCCTTTGCCCCAGGGGACACAAAGGCCCACAGGCTGGAAACCACTACTCTTGAACACTAGTCTATGTACCCAAAATAATGTCCCTGACTTATGACCTTTTGAACCCAAACTGAATAGGCCTCTTCCATACCATAAGTGGAGGCCTTCCACAAACTCTAGTCAAGGTACATGGTCTACAACCATAGTCATTATGTGAAATCCATTTTTACCTTTACCCCAAAATCAATACAGGCTTTTTTCTTACGAAAGTGCAAAACATTCACAAGCTGTTGCTTAATTGCAATGTCTGCTCTAGACTGTAGTAAAATGGCTTTGAAATTATGCAATGCATGCAATAATAAATCCTTTACAACTATTTCCTGCTATATTGGGCATTTGTCAGAGCTATTTTGCTGGTATCCATTTAAATGAACATTTATGATGGGGCTTTCTTGATGGGGCTATTTTTTTGCCTTGGGCTATTATATTGGGGTACAATTAGTGTTACCAGTCACCTTATTTCAGTCGGTGACCTACACCTTTGGGCTCCAAAATCAATAGGCTTCTTTCTTACACAATGTGCTAAAAATCCATAAAGAATGGTGAAGGTACATTGTTCAAAATTTCATTTCTTGTGCAAAAACCATTTTTATTCTTTCGGTCAGTGGCTTTAACATCTGACCCCAAAAAACTGATAGGCTGTCTTGTACCAGGTGCCAGCTTTCCACAAAGTTTGGTCCAGGTCTTTGATGTAGAAAAAATGTTGCTAGATGGAAATCATTTTTTTTCTTTCTGTCTCAGTAACCTTGACTTTTGGCACTTGCATACATGCCAACCATGAAGGAGGCATAGGCATAATTATTGCTAAAATAAGCAGCAAAAACGTGTAATCTGAGCATATCTGATGCCACAATTATAGAAAAGTGTATGAAAAATGTATCCTAATTTTGCTACCAACTTGGATTGGTCTACAGTTGGTTGAAATTCTTGTCAGAAATGGGCAAACTCCATGTGGATTAGAACCAGAATTGAAAAAAAAAAACATACTAACAAATTATTTCTATACAAACTTGTTTTAACTGATCTCCATTTCTCTCAAACTTGTAAACTTTTCATTGGGTTGGTACAGAAATGATAAAATGTCGTATGTCACTGCCTTGTGATCATATTTTCTTTTACTACAGAAGCTTTTTTCCCCTTTTTTGTTTTACAATGCAACAGTGTCATGTACACTACATCATTCACAGGGATGTGTTCTAGGTAGTCAACAAGAATGAAAAAAAGCATCTCAATAATGTGGAAGCTGTGCTGCTTCTCTTTTATGAAGAACAATTAAACCCTCCATATTTACATCAAGGACGAGAACTTTCAAACTTACCTGGCAGAAATTGTTTCATTACAGCCCAACAACACATGCATACAATGCACACAGATAATGGCAACAACCATCTGACTAACAAGGCTGACCTGAAAATAAAAAGAGCTCATTATCTGCCTATGTATAATCATGTTCGATTTTACTCATAATTTGATTCAAACTGTGTAGACATCAATCTTCTATTTTATTATGTGAGACAAGATCTGGGATTTTTATTGCTCACCATTTGGTACACATAATACATGGGTGTATATAATACATACTGAGTGCTTAAAACACACACTGAAAGCATAAAACACATACTGGGTGCATACAACACATAATGGGTGTATACAACACATAATGGGTGTATATAACACATACTGGGTGCATACAACATATAATGGGTGCATACAATACATAATGGGTGTGTATAATACATATTGGATGCATAAAACACAAACTGGGCATATACAACATACATTTGGTGTATATAATACATAACAGATGCATACAACACATAATGTATATTATAATAATGGGTGTATATAATACATAATTGGTACATACAACATACACTGGGTGCAAACAATACATACTGGGTGCATACAATACATACTCTGTGTATACATTAAATAAACTGCATGTATACAATACATACTGTGTGCATATAAGACATATTGGGTGCATATAATTGTCATGTATATGTAATCTGAACTGTTTGTTAGATTACTTAAAACTGTGCATACAAGATATACTGGGTTCGTACAACACATATTGGGTGCATACAAAACATATTGGGTGCATACAATACAGACTGTGTATACATTATATATATTTCATACTGAGTGTATATAATGCATACTGGGTGTATACAATACACATGGCATGTATACAATACATACTGAGTGTATATAATTGTAACATATATTTGATTTAATTTGCGTCTGATTTCATTTGATTGTTTGTGGGTTTTGGAATCTTTTTATTTTCTTTACATGTCAATGTAATGTAATTTTGTTTACAAGGAATTTGATATTTTCCAGGAAATTCAGTTTAACCTGAATCTTTCGATAAATACCTAATAACAGAAGCACTTGTTTCTATTTTTGACTTAGTCCCTGGCCTTGATTGAGGGTCAAGTAAACAACTTTTATTCTCAGAGTAAAATGATTGGTTCTTATCAAGGACATACAGGAGCATCATGACTTTTATATGTAAACATCATCATGTGATCCTCTATTTCACAATTACTCACTTCCTAAATTGCAAAATACTTAGTATTAATAGTGATGTTTAGAGAGATATCTCAGAGAGTGTTGGGGCTTTTAAACACTTGATGTCAAGTTGTTTTATTCTTCTGTTGTGACTAGTTTTGAGCTTTAGAGTTTTATTTTAATTTTTCAGATTCTAAAAGATTAATTCATTTCTCTGGAAATATTTTGTGCTCATACAGAATTCTTGAACAGAGACATTTCTTGAAAATTTTATTTGGATTTCCAAGACCAGAGGACTAATTATTGTGTTTCTATAAGGAACTGTAGACTTCAACACAGTACATGTTACCGCATACGTCATCATCTTCCATCTTGCATTCTTCGTCAGTACTCGAACTTGAAATCATTAGAGCATTTCATTATTAGGACTTCTATAATTTTATTTGTAGATTATTCTTGGATTATTTTTGGATTTGATTCTGGAAACCCTAAGTCATTTTTTTCTCCATCTTTTATAGTTATGTTCCAGGGAAACAAATTATTTGTTAAATTTTTCAAAGCTTGTTGTTTTCACTATTTCTTGGGTTACTGTTTATTCAAGCCTAAACACGTAACATAAGATAATGCATACTGGGTGTATACAATACACAATGATAATGCATAATGGGTGTACACAATACATATGGCATGTATACAATATGTATTGAGTGTATATAATACATACCGGGTGTACACAATACAAATGGCATGTATACAATACATACTGAGTGTATATAATACATACTGGGTGTATACAATACACATGGCATGTATATAATACAAACTGAGTGTATATAATGCATACTAGGTGTATTAAATACACATGGCATGTATATAATACAAACTGAGTGTATATAATGCATACTGGGTGTGTACAATACACATGGCATAGATACAATACACAATGAGTTTATATAATGCATACTAGGTATATACAATACACATGGCATGTATATAATACAAACTGAGTGTATATAATGCATACTGGGTGTGTACAATACACATGGCATGGATACAATACACAGTGAGTATATATAATGCATACTGAGTGTATACAATACACATGGCATATATATAATACACAAAGAGTGTATATAATGCATACTGGGTGTATACAATACATATGGCATGTACACAATACACAATGAGTGTATATAATGCAAACTGAGTGTATACAATACACAATGAGTGTACATAATGCATACTAAAGTGATAATCAGGATATTTCGTACGAATGTTTACATGTCACTGAAAAATATATCAACAAAAAATCAGATAATTATTGATAATTTCTTTTCATCCAAATAAATAAAGGACTAATTTATTAGTTAAGTTAGTGAACAGAGACATTTTACATTAAAGTGATTTTTAGGATTCACTTGCTGGTACATGTACGTGTATGTTGACATTTTCAGTATATGTTAAAACTTACTGGTTCATCATTTTTTTAAAAATGTGTATTTATAAATTTAATTAACATTACGTGAGTTCAAATAAAATTCTGGACATTAATCATATCAGGATAAATTGTTTACTAAAGTGTCCAATATCATCAACATGGACATGTATATAAACATTTCGAAAAAATAAACAATGAATTGTGATAAAAGGTTTCTCAGTTAAAATGATTTAAAAAGCCCAGTCCCCTCTGAAACATTAAAAAGAATCTTTATTGTATATGTATCACAGGCTTACATTACATAAATGCCCACAACTTTATTCATCTAAAGATTCTTTATTTCATAATGCACTGCTAAAGCCTGTCACCTACATCCTAAAGCCAATGTCAGAGTCAGACTTGTATTCATCCTGTCTTCAATTACATTTGAATATTTGTAAGCATATGGGATTTAACAATATTCAAGTGCTAATCTAGATATAGGCAGTGAGTGAGCCAGCTCCTATGTACTTATTATACTGGCCAATGAAATTAACTTTCTTTCAGATCCAATGAAATATGCTAACCTTGTCAACCCTGAATATTTGACTTGTCTCTGTCTTTGCTCTTGCTATAAAAGTATCATATTCCCAGTTATTATTCAAAACCTTCATTTGTTTTAATTATCTACACATCAATCAACATGTGCTATTCAATATATTTTTTAATAACTCAGAACTTTTATTACTGGCACATGTTTATAATTTCCAAAGAAAAAAGATAATCAGAAAACAATACAAGCTATTTATTTGTCAAACAAATACAATACAATTTCAAGAATCTAATCCATATACCATTTTACCCTATCTTTTAACTTAAGTTGTAATATTATAAATACCTCATGGACAAAGGAATTTTCCAACCAGGCAATATCTGTCTAGCACTGTATTATTAATGCAGGGTGTCTGGATCCTCAATACCATGTGGGAAAGAAGAAGATACTAACAGCTGCCTAGAACATTATAATTGTCTTTGAATTAACTACGAAGCATGTTTTGTGACTCCATCCAACTTATTTTCAAAGGTTCAATAAAATTTACAAGCAGATGTTCCATCTGTTTTCATCAGCACAGCCAAGATAATTGTACATGAGAAGGAAGCAGTGTTTTACACAGTTAATGCCTATTTATCAGGATGAGCTTAAACTTCATCAACAATTTTCCTAAATAATAATTATTTAAGTATTCAGAGTGGGATTATAGTACAAAGAGTTTTAAAAGAAGCCCAACTGCATGATGTCCAAGTAAAAAAAAAGTACCTACCCACAATCCACCATTTTTGAAAGCAACCGCCATTGCCAGGATCCCCGTTCCAATCATCCCTTTCAATAGGTGCATCAGACACTGCAGGCTCCTGTAACATGATTCAATGCACTGAGACATAGGATTAAAGATAAAACAATGTATTGCTACAGGTCATTCTCTTACAGTCAAGCTTACTACGGTCTTTTGGGACTGGTTTATAAACCACTTTACTACAAGTGTTGATAGCAATGCATCCAGTAACTTCTTGTTATCCTTACGCTTTAGCTGGAGTACACTGTAATACCTTCAGTATGTTGTGTCTGTCCAAAACAACATCATCTAAACTACTACAGAAATTCACCAGATTTTGTATACACGTTCCCCAAGAGGTGACTATCTGCATGTGCGAATGATTTTTGTGCACCTACAACTGTTTTCATTGAAGGAGGTTAAACAAAAAAGCAAATTTCAAAGAACTGCATGTCCCACCTGTCTCCCCTGCCTTGAACAAATACATTTTTTCACTTTCAAATGACCCTGATCTCACCTGACGGCCATAGAGGGTAGGAGTGAAATAAATATGACAGGGCAGTATGCACTCATTCTTCAGTCCAAGTGTAAGAAAGAAATCCATTCCAGGTTTTAGTACTTATGACCATACTAACACACCTTGACCAAACCATTAACCAAGAATTTCAAATGACCTTGGCCATGGCTGGGGGTCAGAATGTGTGTAAGGATATGTACATATTGGAGGGCAGAGATCCTGATTCTATAGTCGAAGAATAAGAGCTATCCTTCGCAGGGTTTTGGACTTGTGAAAAGCTTCCACTTAAATCTTTTTCAAATGATTAACTGAACAGTAACACCAGAATGAGGGTGGGAGTGCATGGATATGAAAATACTGAACTTCCTGATAGAAGAACTAACCAGTGTTTGGCTACAGTTGCAATAAAGAACAGTCTCTCTCACTTCTGAAAGAACCTGATTTAAAAATAAATCTCATAACCATCAACATGTTAAACATTTTCAAACTCATCAGAGAATGGAGAAACCAAATCAGTGCCATGCTTGGTGCAACAAATATAGTTTTTCAAAGATTACTTCCTTTAGAGTCATACCCTCCCCCATCCCCATCCCATTGTATCACATTAAAATTCACAAAACACTTTTCAACACCATGATGAGCCTATACTAATCAAAGAAATCTTTTGGTGAAAACCCCATGTTAATATGACTTTCTATTCTGACAAAGTAGCAAAATTTCAAGATGATTTCCAACGGACATTTACATTTAGGACCAACAAGATGAATGTGTAACGTTTCACGGCAACCCTCCATACAGTTTAGATGTCAGGTTTGCATCATTTGCAATGCAATGCTGAAATGAAAATTAATACAGAAGGTATAGTTACAGCAAGGTTTCAAAGATGGCTGTCATAACTGATATACTGAATAAGATCAACACCATTTCAACTTGGGACCAACTACATATATTAAGAAATCATGCAAATATAACCATTCATTCAGGAGAATCAACAAGAAGATTTTCAAGGGGGTCACCATAATGGACATACTGGATATCCGATCAGTAAATTTTGTATCTGAAACCCACCAGACATCGTAAGAAATAATGAAAAATGTTTTAGTGAAAACCCATGCCAAAATGACCATCAGTTCTAAAGGAGTAGAGATCCACTATAGATTCTGGATCTACAACATTTATTATTGGGGTAGAATTCTTCCCAGAAGTTCAGGAAGTAGTGATAACAAACATGCGCTAATGGATGCAGGATAAAATGTCACTGCATAAGCTTCAGCTGCGATAATAATTGGAATCTAGAAATACAAACAGGAATACTTTGAATTCTGATACAACAATTTTGGCATTCAACAATAATGATTCAAATTGCTTTCTATTGTCAGTTTTCCTGCTACATGACACAATGAAGTCCGTTGAGAAAACAATGGAAAGGTAATGTATTCCTCCAAGGTTGATTAAATATTCCGTTTGGAACATCTATAGCACACTTCTTTTTTTCTCTCATCCAGACATAATTCTCACTGGCCACATATTTACTAACATCTTTTTCTTTAATATTCTAAAGTGAATCTGGATGATAAGCTGACATGAATTCTGACTGGTCAATATTCAATTGCTTTGTGATACAAGTGCTAAGGTACTTTTTCAAATGAATTAGAAACATACATTTTAAGCTTCTAAGTGTTCAAATTGCATTTTACCAATATAAAATTTTATCTGACAGGAAAATCCGGTTCTACAATCATAATGTCTTAAAACAAATTAAAAATTGGACTGTTTCCACTGAAATCGGAATGGATGGCATCTCGGACAATGCAATAAAAAATAACTGCACATACATAACCTTAAAGTTAAAACTTAAAAGTATGACATTTTCTTCATAAAATAGCTTCAAATAACAACAATGATCTAACAAAATTCCACAAGTAATATCTCATACTTAAATTTTAATTAAAGCACAAATGAGAACAAGTATGTCTTCAACATGAATATATTCTGAAATTCTTCATTACACGCTTATTGTGGGTCGGTTGCACCAATGAACTGTACATACCTAAAAAGTTTAACATCAAAATGGAGTCTCACAGACCCTTACTGGGGCCAAATGACATTCTCTATTCATAAAATGCTTTCCTAATATTTACCTGAAATTCCCTATACAATGGAGATACAGATAACAAGTAAAATAACAATCTTTGTTCCCTTCTTGTATTTCTAAGTAAATAAGATACAAGTATAAAGTAAAATGAAACATCTGTATTTATCACTATGGCAGTTGTTTTACAGGAATATTGAAACAATTTGCCATATTGGATTTTATAATACTGCTCATTAATTCCTTCACTACTGTTCAGCCCACTTACTTAATGTATGCTGACTGAATTACGGTCTTAAAACATAACTATGCTCTGCTTAATAATGCACATGTAGTCTTGGTTTTCTTTTATTCTCAAAATTCCCAGTTTAGTTCAGTTCAGAAATGGTAGAAAAGTCCCTGCATTATGCAGAGGCATTGAGTATTTTAGCTGTTGTGAAGTAAAAGAAGTTAACAAATTTCTCACGTGGTTTGTCCCTCATTTGACTTGGTTTCAGCAGAACTCTGAGGAACATAGACATCATCTGAAGAACGATTTGTGGATACTGTTTGTGGGGACAAACTTGGTAGATCCACAGACATAGCCTGCATGTAAAAACAAAAAAATCATGTATTTATTGCCTACTGTTACAAATTCGAGAACTAACCCTTTCCTTGCCTCAGTAACCTTGACTTTCTTTTATGACACTATGACTTCCGACAAACCTAAGGAAATGATAAAGCCAATATACATATATTTAGTGTAATGTGTAATGGCAGTTTGACACCATACTACATTACATGGTTGCATTCTCTTTGTGTAATGAGCAAGAGTCTAATTCTGTGTCGAGTTCTTTGCATTTTATTGGCATTCTTTTGCACCAGCATTAATCAAGCTGGCAACACTGAAAATGAACTTATACAAATTTGTACTGTAAATAATAAGTTACCCTCTAATTTTCTATACAACATTATTCCTTAGAAATCCCAATCCATGTATTTTTCATTTAATTCTTCTAATAGAGAACATTTTTACTAATTAAAAATGTGCTAATTGTAGTTAATATTTGTTTAACGTATCATAACTTACACACCTGAAAATAAAATCAAGAACAAGTGTGTCACAAATCACAAACAAAGAACTTAAAAGTTGACAAGAAAGAAAATTCCGCCAGTTTATAATATTATGACCAAGTTCTATGCAATTTTTTCTGCACTGCAAAATCCTATCAATTCTTACAAAACAATAATATGTTATAGATCAATCCCACCCCCCACAACCCAAATTCCATTAAAATCTACAGGACTGGTAACTCAAAATAAACACACATTGCCTCTCTAACATCCCACCCCTATCCCACGATGGTGCCATGACCTGTGAAAATAACACAAATTTGACTGTCAGCATGCATATCTTCATGAACATTATATACCAAGTTTTAGATCAATCCACTGAAAGTGCAAGATAAGTTGCATTTACACGTGTACAATACAATGCATTCAGCTATACATAAAAAGGACAAAATATTATCTCTTTGAAAAATCATGGGAACAAAGAGATTTGTCAATATGTGCATCTATAAGTGATGACCATAATGTATACCAAATTTCACCCCATTCCATGAGCAAGAGTCCAACAAAGGGACTGATGCTCACCTGGCCACCAAGAGTACTGAAACCATCACTGATATTCTTGATACACTCAAATAAATCAAATTTGGTAAAAATAATTATTTCTTATGTTGAGTCTGCACATTCAGAACAGTGCAAAAGTCTCTATCTTGACCTTGAACCTGATATCGTGGGCAGAAAATCAACTTGAACTTGTATCAATGTCAAGATATACCCACATGCCAAGTTTGGTAAAATCTATAAGCAACATTTTGGGGAAATTAAACAAGTTATTCAAGTGGTATCATTCATAATATTCTTCAGCTGCATCCAGCAGATTGGTTAAATGATAAAATCCATTCATGCTTGGTTTTTGTAGTCAGTTTACAAGCCAGTAATGCTAAATGCCAAAGTCAAAACCATTGAATCAAGATCAGAGTGCTAATTAACACCACGTTAGTATGACACCCCTTCAAGACGACAGTTCATAAAAAGATTTTTAAATATTTTTATACAAACATGCTGATATTCTGATCATTTTCAAATGACCACCCTTCAAACATGTATTTTAAGACATGTTGGTTTGTACAGGTATTTCATCTGACAATTTAAACACGAGACCACACATCGATACAAATGGAAACTTTATCAAGTAAAACTGCCAGATTTGGAGATTTTGAAACATGTAGTGTTTTTATTGCCTTCTGATGGAAACATACTATGGAAAATATTATAACATTTAATAGGCTAGGTTACACAAAAATTCTCTTACATTTAGTATATTAATCCCAGGTCATTGTACAACTTAAGACCAATTAGGCAAACATTAACATTTAACTTTGTACATTTTATCTGTAAAATATTAACTTTATAATTCTTACTACAAATATTTAATTTCATCTCTGAAATACAGGTGAATTAAGATGGGAAAATGAAAATATGAGTTTGCTTTAGATTACTGTATATACTTGCATATAAGTCGAATCAAACTGTAATTCAAACAACAAAGATCCTGATCTGCTGTAGCATAATGCGTCTGCAGATCAGGCTCTCTGTTGTAATTCTACTAATTATTCCTAACAAACTGCAAAGACCCTGACCTGCCAGCACATTGTGTGATGGCAGATCTGGGTCTGTGTAGTTTGCAGTTGGACTTCACTTATAAGCAAGTACATATGGTAAATGTACAACTATTCATTATCATCGCCACCATCATTGTCAGAGTTGTTCCCATTACCCCAAAAACAATAACATCAAGCATATCGTCAGCATGATTGTGATCTGGATCATGCTGCTACATGTCTGCAATATCTTTTCTAGACTCTAGACTTGTGCCCTTTTATTCATCAGACAAGCTTCCACTTCAAATGATTTATTTGTTATAATAATGCAGAACTTGGACAAATGTTGGACGCCTAATGAATTCTCTCTGTGAATCCACTTTGTGTAGAATATTGTGTTAAATGTTTTTAACATAAGTGAGCATGTTCTTAGTCAATCTGTTTAGTGCTGGCATAAATTTGCCATCCTATTTTTTTTAGCTGGTAGTATTACAGTTCAATTCAAAAGTGAACTGGATGCTTGAGCTTTTAATCTTATCACTTCTGTAGTACTCAGATCAGAACATTGTTTGACATCTTATTATCATATATATACGTTCAGAATTTTAAGATTTTTATTGTGAATTTGTTTTGCCAGCCATTGGTAAAAATGGATATTATTTAGCATTTTGATATTGCGAATGAGGGTAAAATTTTGTCGCCCATAAAAATGTCATATGTTAACTTTGATCTTTTAATTCAACCTAATGATTAATAATATCAGAAACAGTTCTGACTTCCACCTAAAGGTAAAGGACCATATGTGTGGACCAGCATCAATGGCAGCCACTGGACAAAGGCCTATGTTCTAATTTTAAAACAAAAAAGCAGCAGCAATAGTAATAATAATAATGATGATGATGATAATACTAATAATAATAATAGTGATAATAACAGTAATAATAATAATAACAGCAATAATACTGATGATGATGATAATAGTAATAATAATAATAATAATAATAGCAATAATAACAGTAATAATAATAACAACTGTAATAATATTAATAATAATATTAATAACAATAAAAGAAAACAGCTTATTCAAATGGTGATCAATTTAACAAGTCTCCCTAAATAGTGATCATGTCTTGCTTCCCCAAGTGGGATAATGTGGATTGTACCTGTTTTGAGAACACAGAATGGTCTTTGGGGAAAAAGAAACTAGTAGAAATAACAATTGGTGTTACCTGCTGATTTCCCTGCAGACTATCTGTGACTCGTGGAGGGTCCACAAGCCCCAAAAGGGGACTTCTTTCATGCTCTGTCATACCTCTGTTCTGAAAATAAAAATTCTTGATCACAGATTTTAACAGTAACATACAAAGAGGATCTTCTATGAATCTCAGTGTACAAAAAAATCAAAAATAAAGCTATGATAATAGTCACACAGGTCATGTAGGCATTCAACACCAACTATTTCAGTAATAGGTGTCATTTTTTAGAATCTGATTCTACATACCTTTAAGTGGCAAGTACATGTATTCACTTCATTTGGATTCGTATACTTCCATATTCTTTTGGAAGGTCATTACTTAGATGCCTCGAGAAATGCATATGGCAAAATCAATGTTAAAGTACACAGACATAGTTTAATAAAATGAACCTAAGGGTGTGATCCAGTACAATCCAGACTGAATGTCAGCACAGTGTGATGTCAAAATAAAAGCTATGCATATTGATAAAGAAATTCATGCTCTTTTCTTGAGCCAAGATTAGTACATGGCCACCATTGTGAAAGACCATAGAGACAGATAATTTTTGTCTGGAAGTTTCTTGATAGTTAAGGTGCAGAGCATTCAATAATCAGGACTGAATAGACTTGGGTTAAAGAAAAGTAATGTTAAATTTTAAAAGAACAATTTATATTTAATTTAAACTGAGCAAATGAGTATACAACACTTATGTGACTTTTACTAATGCGTATACATCACCTATTTGACTTTTACTAATGAGTATACATCACCTATGTGACTTTTACTAATGAGTATACATCACCTATGTGACTTTTACTAATGAGTATACATCACCTATGTGACTTTAACTAATGAGTATACATCATTCATGTGAATTTTACTAATGAGTATACATCACCTATGTGACTTTTACTAATGAGTATACATCATTTATGTCACTTTTACTAATGAGTATACATCATTCATGTGAATTTTACTAATGAGTATACATCATTTATGTGACTTTTACTAATGAGTATACATCACCTATGTGATTTTTACTAATGAGTATACATCACCTATGTGACTTTTACTAATGAGTATACATCATTTATGTCACTTTTACTAATGAGTATACATCACCTATGTGACTTTTACTAATGAGTATACATCACCTATGTGACTTTTACTAATGAGTATACATCACCTATGTGACTTTTACTAATGAGTATACATCATTTATGTCACTTTTACTAATGAGTATACATCACCTATGTGACTTTTACTAATGAGTATACATCACCTATGTGACTTTTACTAATGAGTATACATCATTTATGTGACTTTTACTAATGAGTATACATCATTCATGTGAATTTTACTAATGAGTATACATCATTTATGTGACTTTTACTAATGAGTATACATCACCTATGTGACTTTTACTAATGAGTATACATCACCTATGTGACTTTTACTAATGAGTATACATCATTTATGTCACTTTTACTAATGAGTATACATCACCTATGTGACTTTTACTAATGAGTATACATCACCTATGTGACTTTTACTAATGAGTATACATCATTTATGTCACTTTTACTAATGAGTATACATCACCTATGTGACTTTTACTAATGAGTATACATCACCTATGTGACTTTTACTAATGAGTATACATCATTTATGTGACTTTTACTAATGAGCATACATCACCCATGTGACTTTCACTATAGATGACTCTTCTGCTTTTTGAAACAAAAATGTCATATTTTCTTTGACTTCAACAAATTTGATGTCAAAATGAACAAAATGTAAGAATCAAATTAAAATATGGAGAAATGCCATCTTTCACCTCAATAAAGCACTAGGATCAAACCTTCATGAGAGGTTACCCCTATTAAGCATTTCTCTTAGAAAAATATAATTTTGAAAGCCTCACTACCTAACTTCTCTACAAGAAATCAACCTTGATTATGAGACTAGTGGGTCAATAATAAAACTGTTGTCCCAATACATGTAATGCATACCTATCAACATCTGAAAAAGCAAATTGGATAATAAAAATCGCAGATCTTTTCAACACAGTATGTCTGATATGGTGAAAACAGTTTTGCTAACTTTAAGTTAATTTCAAACACTTACAATTGTTTAGGTGAATTTTAGTTTTATGAACGAGTAAAGATGATACTGAATGACGAAACGTAGAAGTCAATATGAAAGGTAGTGGTTCATAAAACGTCATCCTCACAACAACAAAAAAAGGTTTGTAATTATTTTGTTTAACAATTTAATGCAAAATATTAAGATTTAACTTGTTTCAAAAAGACAAAAATACCCTTTTACCTAAATGATATCACAAAAGATATGAAATCACTTCCAAGTGAACAACATCATATCAGTGCAATACGATTAATTATTGCAAATTACAAAACATTGTGCCAATCAATGAAACAAGAGTCCCTTGAAAGGAAAAATACTCTAATAGTTTTAAAAAATATCCATAAAATTAAAAAAAAACATTTCTTCCTTTAAGTTCCCAAGTGATAAAAGTATTGCTGATACCCTTCAGGGATAGCAAGATTTTCAAATTAGCTCCTGTGGTGGTCATACTGGCCATTAGATTGGCACCATTTTCATGTAGGACCAAGTAGACATCATCTAGTTATCAGAAGAAAGCTGCTGGTGAAAGTGCCATGCTGAAATGGCCATCCATTGCAAGTAGTAGAGATAACAATATTTTCAAGACAACCACTATGGTAGCCATCCTGAAGGTTGGTTCGCATTATTATCATTTATGTCCAACTGGACGAAGACTTCTGATTATCAAAACTCTGTGTCCCAATGATTCTATCATGATTTGTTGTTGCTGTAGAGTTTAACACATTTTTCAGCACAAAATAGGCTTTACATGTAGGCAAGTATAAATGGTGGAGGAAGAAATGGAAAAAGCCCAGAAAGAACCACCAACCAACAAGAAGGTACTGGCAAGATTTATACCATACCCACATTGGCCAAACCTGTGACTCGAACCCACACATGCAGAGGTGAGATGGCAATGATCCGTAACAGTGAGCGCTTTAGACCAATTGGCAATTCTGGGCCCCTCTTTAAGAGGAGTATCAATAGCAAGATTTTCAAGATGGTGGCCATTTGGGACTAAAGATCAGCACCATTTTAAGACCAACATGATATTTTGAGAAGAGTTCAGGTACCAATTCTATTTACAACATAACTAGATGGCAAACAAGATAGATTTCAGATGGGCACCATTTTCATTTATGATCAAATAGACATCATAAAAAGTATGTCAGTGAAGACCCCATGCTGATATTGCCATCCATTCAGTACTTATAAAGATCATCACTGCAGATGCCATACTAAATGTTTGAGGAGCATCATTTTCATACAGAACCAACTAGACCATGGGACGAACATGTGTGTATGGTTTAATGGCAATCCTCCTAGTATCTTAGGAGTAGTGACAACAAACTTGTATGAACTGTTCAATATATCAGACCATCCCAAATGGTCTATGAGTAGTACAGCTAACCAGCATCTCTCACAGGTATGACAGTAATAATGTAAGTGACAAGATGTAGATGTCCATGTTTTATCAACCTGGAAAAGATTTTTTGCTTTTACGTGTAAATGTTACTATCAGACAAATCTATCAACCTTGGAATAAATAATCACAAAGACCTGATGTTTTATCAATAAAATACAAAGAAAATTTGTGAGTAACGTAACATTATCTATACTATAAATACAAATATATACTTAAAGGATGGTCTTATATCTTCAACACCATGCGCCACATGGACGAAAAATGCAAAGTTTGCAGGCCATAAATTATATATAGTATAGTAATTATACTTTTATATGAGCATGGGCCACTGAAAAATTACCCACAAACCACATTTGGCCCATGGGACTGTAGTTGGACCACTCTGATTTAGAGAATAAATAATGCTATATTGCGTTGTCAAATATTAATCTTATTTTATTGATAAACATCAGACTCCTGTGAAATAAACCACACCTCTGCCATATTCACTGGAGGTGACATTTTATAAAATAAAAGGGTTAGAAGGCAATGGCATAAATTTAGAAAGTAGATGTCATGATCATATGTCTAATGACAAAGACCAGGATACTCATGAGAAATGTATGAACATGATATTGTTAATTTTCTTTTGACAAAATATCACAAAATTCACAAGTCAAAATGCTCATCTGATCAAAAACACCAGTGTTAATCCCACTGGAATTCAGCATTGTATAATCACCCTTGTGCACGTACGCACACACATGCACACAGAAGTTGCTAGGACAAAGCACTACATGTAACTACAACACCACATATACACCACTATCTTACCAAATATGCTTGTAAAGTTCCTTATAATCCTATACCTACCAACTACACAAATAAACCACTTTCATTTTCACCCGATTTTATACCCTCACCTGATTCTCCGGTAACAGATGGAGATTAAAAAAATGGACCTTTAAGAAACTGCTGATTAAGTTATCTAAGTATACATGTAACAACTTAGTAAACCAGGTTATTATAGCTAGTTACTGACACTGACCTATAGCACACTCAACTACCAGTTCATCGAAAGTCAATGTACTTCACAATGTGATGACTCATCATTTATAACTATAAATACACATGTGACACCAACACCTAGAAACCCTCACTGGGAAGCTGGTAGTATATACTGACTTACAAGTCAAGTCAAACTGCGTACAGCGAAAATCCTGATCTGCCATAGCATAATGCATTTGCAGACCAAGGTGTATGTTGTTTCACTGATCACTCCTAACAAACTCCACAGACCCAGATCTGCTGGCACATTATGCAGATCTGGGTTTGTGCAGTTTGCAGTTGGACTCCACTTATAAGTAAGTATAGATAGTACTTTTCTAATCCAACACAGCAATATTTAAATTATTTTACATATTTTTTTAAATAGGAGTTTGGACTTATTTATCACATATCATATGATTTAGGGACTTAGTTTATACATATTTTTTATGATTCTGGACAAACTGCTTTTAACAACACCTTGCTAAAGTGATTATACAACAACCACATAAGGAAATGAAAACTTGCAGGTATATTTGTACAAGTATGTAGATGACATGATGCAATTTTCAGACCATTACACACAAAAAATACATTTGTTTTACTTAAGGGATTTAGTCTTTTTTGTTACAACAAGAGGCCCAAGTAGGCATAAAATCACTCACATGGATAGCATCTAGCTAAAAGCTATATGCAAGAAAAGTAGCTAAGAAATCTGGTTCATCCATATTTGCATCTTCGCTATCCAAGGTTCTGATATGATAACCCTATCTACACTTTAGCGTATTGAGCAGATATTTCTGTGATTCGGGTATATGAGTTTCATTGGATGCAGTAGCAAGCTACCACATCCAATCAAAATTACATTGCTCAAAGCTGAACACTGTTCATACATGAGCATACAACTTGAATCGACTGATACATAAGCCATTTTCAACTGCCAGTCCGTGTTTGCATAAATACCTTTCACTCAAAGACACTTGTAATGGCATCCCTCTGATACAGTGTCATACTTTTCATGTTAAACTTTCAAAGTATCCTTTTTAGGTCAATTGCTTCCACCATTTTTTGGTAGCTGTACAATGTAGCATGCTACTGGTTAGTTGGCATCGTATATTAAGGGAGGCAACTAATGAAATCCAATAGATGTTGCTAGGACAAAGCACTAACAAACCTGTTCAATCTGCCAAGGTGTAGAGAGGATTATCATATCAGAACCTTGGCTAGCCAAGATGCCATATTTGATGGCACATCATCATTTGTCCCAAACTAAAAGGCTTCAATGCCAAGTCTGATTCTTTTGAACTTGATCAAATTTTGTACATAATTATTTTGTTTTTATTTGAGTAATGTGGCCGTATTTTGTAGGTAAGATGCTTTCTGACAACATCATCAAACTTTTCTGAGTGTTATTGAGAAGTTATTAAAGATTCTCTTAATTTCTGTAACAGTACCCATATATGATGGTGGATTGGTATGATTAGTTTAAAGGTCTTCTGTGTTAGGTTGCTTTCTGTCAGATTTTGGTCAAATTATGTCTAGTAATTTTTGAGAAGATATTGTTTATTGATTTTCTAGATTTAGCAATGGTGACCATATTTGATGAAATACTGCCAAGACCTCTAGGCCTTGCATCACTCAAGTGAAATTTTCATTGAATGCATCCCTCAGAAAATGTCTAATTATCACCATAGAATATCCTTTGGCAATGGCATGTGTGAACAAACACGTAACCAGTGTGATATAATCAATACAGATCAAGAAACATGAAACAAGATTCACCAACAATAAGTATTACCATAAACAGAATAGATACTCTTTATGGGGTCTACAACTATTCACACTTGAATGTGTGCAGTTTTTATGTTGACATTTCAAAATGAACTGCTCAGCTACGCTTATTTGCATCAGTTTATCGTGTAGACCTAAAGAACTGGCTGATAGTTTGCCTGAATGGTCAGCTAACCTCCAAATGGCAGTGTGGTATAATTGTAATGTGGTCAACTGACCTCCAAAGGGCAGTGTTGTGTAACTGTAATGTGGTCAACTGACCTCCAAAAAGCAGTGTGATGTAATTGTAATGTGGTCAACTGACCTCCGAAGGGCAGTGTGGTGTAATTATAACAATAATGAATCGATCTGTGAATTTAATGTGATAAATGATCTATGGAATGATGTTTCCCATTAGATTCACAATAAAGTGAACATAGATATTGTGCTAAGTGCAAAGACTGTAATATTGGGACATGCAAATACAGATGGAATAGATGAGCAACTTTAATATATTTGTTTAGCCAAATATTACAGCTATATATGAAAAATGAAAAAGGATCTGCCTGGATTAGAGGGGTTGAAAATTTTTCTTAAAGACCACTATAATTTGGAAAAATATACTGCAATCAAATTTGAAATGAGAGAAATATTTATATTGATTTGGGAACATAGGAAGCCATTATTCCACCTGTAATTAAGAAAACTTTGTGTTATAATTCAAATGCATGTTTTATGGTATCATGTACATTATAGTATATAATGTGTTTGTAATATAGTGTATGTGTTTGTAATATATTATAGTGTATAATGTTTTTGTAATATAGTGTATGTGTTTGTAATATTAAGTGTATAATATGTTTGTAATATAGTGTATGTGTTTGTAATATATTATAGTGTATAATGTTTTTGTAATATAGTGTATGTGTTTGTAATATTAAGTGTATAATGTGTTTGAAATATAGTGAATGTGTTTGTAATATATTATAGTGTATAATGTGTCTGTAATATACTGTAGTGTATATGTGTTTGTAATATATAAAGTCACTTCATGTCTGTTCATCTGATATGATCTGAAAACTCTGATTTTCTTTCATCTTGCAGTGATGAAAAATTACTGTCTAGAATATACCAACAAAAAAAAGACATAACCAAAGAAATAAAAAGAGATAACATTGTAAAAAAAATCAATAGCAAATTCTTTGTGTATAAGTATTATCTCTGAGGTGTCACTTTGTCAGAGGCATTGTAAAATTCTAGATATTCAACCTATATTGTGGTGGTTATCCACGGTTTCCACCTAACATGCTCAAAACTAGGAATGCATAAGAAACTGATATATTGCAATGCAATTTACCATTCATCATGGAATGTTTCCTTAAAATATGTCATAGCTGACAACCCAATATATCCAAGAGGAAGATCGATTCATCAGTAACTTTAACAACTTTCTAAACCTCTTGTCTCTACTGAAATTGGCTTGGATTATTATCTCATTCCAACTGCAATCAAGACCTAATAAAAAAGGTGGTGGCTCTCAGAAGAGATTGACTACAAACTCCAATCTTTCATATGGGTTTTCGTGTCCTGGTAGAGAAAATCATATCTTTTAAAAGAAAAGAAAATGAGATCATTAATTTAATTTTCAAGTGGGCAAGAGCCAAGGTTTTGCATTCAAACCAGCTTTGTATTATTTTAGATAACCTCAATATATAATTTTTTTGTCAACTAATCAACCATATAATGGTTATTACTAGTTCTTTAGTTCTGTTCCTCCCTCACCCCCATCTGAGCAAGAATTTGTTTGCAAACTATATGTGGGCGGCACTTCATTTTTTCTACTCTCTCCCCCACCCCTATAAAACATTACATCAATTAAAAAGAGCTGGTAGCGGAGTAGTCCTACAGTGTAAGGCCTCGACCCCGATATATATGTTTTGGGCGTCATAAATATCAGGGTCGAGGTTTTACATTGTAGGACTAGTAGCAGAGTGCTGGAGGAGCAATGAAAAATGAACTAAGTGTTACGAAAACTGACGTAATACATCACGCCCTACTAACGTTCACTCCACTATGAAACCATGTTGTTATGGCCTACATCCCTACCACTATCACAGGCCACAGGGGTTCGTTACAAAGAAAATTTGGAGTATCCGTCCTTGAATCAAGGGATGGGGATTCTAACCTGTAACAATATAACAAATTTTCTTTGTAACGAATCCCCGTGTCACATGCTACGCGTGATTAGTGTTGGGGAAAAAATAACATTAAGGAAGCAAATCATACCGTGACAAAATTACCCCGGATTACCCCCAAGACCCGTTCTGACACTATCTATCATACTCTAAAAGAGACTTTTTCTTTCAACATCAAGCTCGCATCATCCACCTGTGACCTACTCTGTTAAACATCCAGTGTAAAACGTCAACCGATATGACAAGTTTTTAGTTTGTCACATTCATCGTGTTTGATGCCGTTGGAGAGAAAAAAAAAAACAAATACACACCAAATGCACAGGTAAAATGAATCACAATAGTATGATACTGAACCTTTGACGCTGCTTACGAAAGATGAAACATCCAAAAAACACAAAATGGTCCTTATTTCCTGTGTTTGTACTTTCCCAACCCCCGAGAGATTACTCCTACCAAGGGAGTTAACCTATTGTGAGCTGTATGAGCCCTGCTGGTAAGAGTTACGTAAAGAGGAGTGTAATAATATATGGTTTAGAATTGTTATTGTCATACAGGTTAACTCCATATATACCCTCGTCACATTATTATTTTTATCTGATCGTCACACGTGAGTTTATGCGTTATGGGACAACAACATATATTTAGAACGCTAGTGTGAAAGGTTGCACGGTAGGTTATTTTGATATCATGGGTTCTAATGGTATTGTCCTATTCAAATTTTTCGGCATTTTCCCCGTAAAGCGCCATATATCGTATACTTATCTTATATACACGATATAACCATACATTACTTGTTCTGCATCACCAGTTGATTTCGGGAATATTTCAGGATTGCTGACAAGTAAACAATCTTGAAAATACACATCAACTACATTAAGTTTCTACGTAAAGATAACTGTGGTGTGGAACCACTCAAGGAACATGGGGAAAGTACATTCAGAGGCATCCAACAAGGCTAACGTACTGAATCGTCAATGCCATTCAGTCTTCACTCAAGAGGTTAAGAGTGATCTACCAAGCCTACATGGAGATCGTTGCCCACTAATGCAAAGCATCCAAGTTAATATTATTTATTTATCGTATACAGTGCATTCGCAGCCATTTAACAGCGTCATCATCAGCAAGGTGTAAAGCCCGGAGTCCACAGGGGAGCTTCGCCAGTGGACAGTTGTTCACAATGTGCAACAAGGTCTGGAGAGCACCAGGGCTACGGGAAGAGTCAGTTTCCTGGTTTCATCGGACAAGGCTGACTGCACAACGATCCTGACTTGTCTGGAAACGGTTCAGCTTGATCCACAGATGTCGTGGAAGGTTGATACCAGGACGGCAGACAAATGGCTCAGCTACGAGGGAGTGGATTACAACATCTGTTGAAGACCACTCATCACTCTATGCCGAAATAGCTGTCTTATCCTCCGGACACATATCTAACCAGATTGGATGTCTCGAAGCAATGTGGACTGCTGTTTGTGAGGTGATGTCCATGTATAGTGGAAGTTTCTCATTGGCATAAACCTTAGCCACCGGTTTTGTGGTTGCTTCCTGGCGAAGGTGATATGGAGGAGAAATGTTGCTGAAGTTATTGAAGAAAGTGTATACAGTTTGTTTGAAAAATTAACCCAAAGAAGGCCACCGGACCAGACATGATTTCAGCAAGGATCCTGAAAAATCTAGCAGAAGAGTGTTCACCATACTTGAAATATATTTACCAGAAGTGCATCTCAAGAGGTTATGTTCCTGATGTGTGGAAAAAAAGTAAATGTTACTGCTATTTTCAAAAATGAAAAACGATTCAAGGTCAGCAATTATAGACCTGTCCCCCTTACACGTATCTGCATAAAAATGCTTGAACACATCATAGTCAACAACATGATGCATCATCTAGATCACATCATCATTCTAACAGACTACTAGCATGGTTTCGGCGCCAGATGAAGCTGTGAAACACAGCTTACATCCCTAGTGGATAAGCTCTCCGAATCCTTGGACAGAGAGAAGCAGACCTTTTCTGTCCTGGACTTCAGTAAGGCTTTCCATCGTATCCCAATGACAACCTTCTCATTATGTCGGATCACTATGGCATCAGCGGTAATATCCAGAAATGAATCAGATATATCCTGACAGACAGATCGCAGAGGGTTATAGTAGATGGAGC
Source organism: Sinohyriopsis cumingii (assembly GCA_028554795.2). Classification (NCBI taxonomy): domain Eukaryota; kingdom Metazoa; phylum Mollusca; class Bivalvia; order Unionida; family Unionidae; genus Sinohyriopsis; species Sinohyriopsis cumingii. The sequence continues at coordinate 46,737,002 of CM068829.1, forward strand.
AACATCAGACCCATCACCGGTTGTTAGTGGGGTACCTCAAGAGAGTGTTTTGGGTCCCATCCTCTTCATATTGTTCATCATTAACATATCTGTCAGTATCATATTCAACACAAGCCTTTTTTGTGCAAATGACTGTATAGTCTACCGGGAGATAAATAGCTCCAAGGACTGTGCGATCCTTCAAGAAGACCTGAACCAACTGACCCTTTGGGAAACAGCTTAGGGTATGTCGCTCCACCTACAAAAATGCAGCATCATAAGAGTTTGCCGGAAGAAATCACCAATCTTTTACGAATGTACTCTTAAAGGGCACAAGCTAGCACTGAGCAGGCAACAAAATATCTCGGGGTAATATTGTCCAGAAACCTCTCTTGGAAAAGGCACATAGACAAGATAGTGAAAAAGAAAACAGTAACCTTGGTTTCCTGCGCCACAGCCTCCAAATAAGTTAAGCATATTTCACTCTGATTCGATCAGGCCTTGAATACTGCTCAACTGTGCACAACCAACATAAGAAAGACCTAATAAATAAGATCTGAGATGGCACAGAGGATAGTAGTGAAGTGGGATACCCTAGCGTCAATGGGAATTACCATTACAGAACCCCCTGGGACACTCTAGCGTCAATGGAAATTTAACATGGGAAAAAACCCTGGGACACTCTAGCGTCAAGGGGAATTTAACATGGGAATAAATCGTGGGACTGTCTAGCGTCAAGGGAAATTGAACATGGGAATAATTCGTGGGACTGTCTAGCGTCAAGGGGAATTTAACATAGGGAATAAATCGTGGGACTGTCTAGCGTCAAGGGAAATTGAACATGGGATTTTTTTGTTTTTTTATAAAATAAAAAAATAAAAAAACGGGGTAGGCAATTGAAAGTAGATCTCTTTTCGAGAGATGTGGGTGGCCCTGAAAAGGGCCTTTGGGTTTATGTTAATATGCCCTTAACATAAAGGGCATCTGCAACATCTTCTTCGTCTTAGGCTTCGTCTAATGGTAGGTCCATAGACTAACACTCTTTTCAGGCACCCTTGTCTTTCTACGTAGATCCTACGTATCCACAGACTGGTGTCTGTCCTGTGGACAACTGTCCACTTGGATCGGACATACATGGATATGTCCGTCCGGAACAGCATCGTTGTCACAAGGGTTGAAGAGTGTACATCGGTCCACATCTTGAGGCGCTGAGAACAGGTGAATCATTGCAGTGAATTGCGTTTATTTATAGGAGTAGGAAGGATTGAAACGGATTGAGTTCATTCACCAATCCAAACACGCGTTACAAAATTCAGTCAGCCCGCATCCAATCCGAAGAGAGCAGTCTGTGTCGTCACGTGGTCTATATAGATTCGCTAGCGCCTGTGTGCAGTCAATCTATGTGAGACAGTGATTCAACATGACGGAAACTCAGAAAACGATCCATTGGGGTGCACCAGCAGTGGAGACCGCCCAAGGGAACCCGGACTTACTTTCAGAAGAGGTAAATTGGGATTTTGTGGATTTTCTTACCTCGCAAGAATTTGTTCCGGAACCTTCGTCACCTTCATTGTCGCAAGTGGAGAATTTTAGACAGAGACAGAAAGAAGAATTGGAGAAATTTATACAACGACAAAAGGAAGCGGAACAAGCTTTTCTCCTACAGCAACAACAGCAAGAAGAAAAGAGGTAAGAAAAAAACAAGAAGAAGAAGCTGCAGCAAAGAAACAAGGGTGTGAAAATCAAACGGTCACGATACTGTTAGACATTTTAGCGGAGTTAAGAAGTCTGAAACAAATGTATCAGACTTCTTTATCACGACCGAAGAGAATACGACCTTCCCGAGCTAAACACTCCAACCCTGTGACTAAGCCTATCGTACCACCCTTAGTGATTTCAACCAAATCATTATCAACAGTACGCAGTCCAGAAGTAGGCCTCGGCCGTGGCAAAGGCTTAAGACAGTTAAAGTTGATTGCTTAAACTCACCCCTACACCAAACAAAGGCCCTTTTCAGGGCCACCCACATCTCTCGAAAAGAGATAGACTTTCAATTGCTAATAACTCAAAAAGAAAAAACATTTTACCCCTATAGTACGTGTCTGTGTATGAGTGTGTGAATGTACGTTCTTATTTTAAAATCAAAACCCAAGCACACTTACCTTTTAATACTTAATTTATTCTTTTATACATATTAACAACTCCATTCACAACACAACACCTTAAAAAGTTCATACACTTCTTCTGTCTCATTGTTTAGTCTCTCTGTTTTTTTAATTTCTTCACCGTCACAGTCTTTTCCTCTTCTTCCTCCTCACTTTCTTCCCTTCTTCTTTTCTTTTCCTGTTTCTTTTTCTTTACCTGACTGCTTTCTTCCTCTGAAGAATCCCTCTCTTCTTCTGAAGAATCCCTCTTTTCTTCTGACTCCTCTTGTTTCTTTTTTTGGGCAATCTGGAGACCAATGTCCTTTTTCTTGACAATAATAACAGGTATCTTGACTTTTGTCTTTTCTAGCCCCTTTTTTTCTTTTTTGACGGTCTGGACACTCTGAAGACCAATGCCCTTTCTTCTGACAGATATAGCAAGTATCTTGACTTTTATCTCGAAAAGAAGGACAGTAGTCCGAAGGCTGGTCTGAAGAGAATTTTCTAATGACCCCTCGCAAAGCTCTGATGAAACGTTCGATTTGGCTAGTCTCTTCCATCGTTGTGCTCGGTTAGAGAGTGAAATGAATAGTGAAAGGACAAGACACACACCCTTTTATATACGCTGGTCTGCCATGACTATAAATTAGTCCATGCTGTTTAAATTTTAGTCATTTGACGTTTTTCACTCAAGATGAAACGATCCAATTCATTTGAGAAGAAAGAAGAAAGTAAGAGGCAGAAACTTGATCTATCGCCTCGTACCAGAGCTGAAGTCTTGGCACAAATTCATGCCAGTGATTTTGAAGAGGACATGAGTGAACCAGAATCCGCACTCTCTAAACAAAGTTCACCACCCTTAGTTAACCCTGAAAAGTACTATTCCATTCGAGAGACAGAAAAGCGCTCCTCTAGAAAATTTAGAACCACGGCTTACAAATACACGGTGAAGTTTAAAGATTTCAAGTCCGAAGTACCGTTAGAGAAAGCAGAAGGTCATCATAGGGGTGTGGAATTCTTTACTTACCACACTCAAGCGACAATGTCAACCCAAAGAAGACGATCGCTTGAGACTTTCCATACAACACGACGGTTTGAAATCCCCTGTTTGGATCGAGTTTAGCAGCCGTGCAGAATTGACCCTGTGGCATTCCTGAGATGCACAAATTGCAAGATGCCCTAGCTCCACGATACACCTTGAAAGTGCATCCTCAAGAAATGCGTGGGTCTCTGTTGTTTCGAGGGAAAGACTTTAAGGATGGAAAATACATTCACGTCTATCATCACGATGACCATTTCGATACCATTACCAGTATCACCGCATTCCTGGGATACGATTATTACTGTGAGAAATGTGACTATGGTTATAACAATCGAGAGCAACACAAGCATTGTGGCTCGAAATGCTCAGGATGTTTGGCCTCTCCACCCTGTCAGAGCGAAGGACAAGAACCAGTGCATTGTTTCACTTGTCTGCGCACGTTTGTCAGCCCTGTCTGTTACCAACAACATTTGAAGAAGCAAGGTTCACAGCAGAAATGCGCTTGTCAATTTCTGAGATTGCGCTCTACCTGTGGACAAGGCCTACGTACCAATAATACCAAGGCACACGTATGTTCAGGAAAGAAAAAATGTCACATTTGTCACCACATCGTGGACTTGGAACACCAATGCTACGTGCAAAAATACCAATCCCAACCAGAGAAAGAGGATGGACTCAAGAAGAAAGGCAATTTCATCTTTTTCGATTTCGAATGCATGCAAGAGACCGGCATTCACATTCCTAATTTCTGCGTGGCTCATCGAGCGTGCGAAAAGTGCATTCAAGAACCTATCGTGAGTCATTGCCCTCACTGCAGCAAGATTTCTGGAGGGCGTGAAAAAAATATTTCGAGGACCGAACACGCTAGTCGATTTCGCACAATGGGTCTTAGACCCCATCGACAAGACGTGGAGCCAAGAGGACATCGAACGTTACGGAGATTGTCATCGCCATGCCACGGTGATGGCTCACAATTTCTCCGGATACGATGGACAGTTTCTTGTCAGATACTATACGGAGCATGGCACCGAACGTCCCAAAGTCACTTTGAACGAAGCCAAAATCATTTTCATGCAAGTGGGACAAGTGCAGTTTAAAGATTCGATGAGTTACTTGGCCATGCCTTTGAGCCGAATGCCTAAAACGTTTGGAATGACAGAAATGGCTAAAGGGTACTTTCCACACGTTTTCAGTACGGAAGCCAATCAACACGCCGTTCTACCCCATTTACCTGAGGCTCACTATTACGACCCCGACAACATGAGTACCGAACAACGAGAAGCTTTCTACGCTTGGTACCAGGCTCACGCCTCGGACCCTTTCGACTTTCAGGAAGAAATGCTAAAGTATTGTCGTTCCGACGTGGACATTTTACGACGTTGCTGTGGAAAATTTCGAGAACTGTTCATGGAACACGGAGGGGTCGATCCTTTGAAAGAAGCTTGCACCATTGCCAAAGCGTGTTCCTTAGTGTATCGACAACGATTCATGCCTGAAAACACTGTGGCTGTCATCAGTCCTCAAACGACCCACTTTCTCAAACGTCAATACTCGGTCAAAGCCCTACGCTGGTTACATTACTTGTGCGACAAAGAAGACAAGTGGATTCAGCATGTCCGCAACGGAGGGGGCGAGAAGACCATCGGAACGCATTCGGTGGATGGCTGGGACTTAGAAAACCCCAAGATCGTCTACGAGATTAACGGTTGTTTGTTTCACGGATGCCCCGTCTGTTACCCTGATCGTGGCACTAAAAATCAGTTCTTAAACGAATCATGGAAGACTTGTACCAGGCCACTTGTCAGCGACGCCTAAAGTTAGAACAGGAAGGATACCAAGTGGTGGAACTGTGGGAACACGAGTACGATCACCGTTTGAAAACCGATCTCGAGTTTAAACGTCTCGTGGAAAGTTACCAGTTCATGGACCCCATGAACCCGAGGGATAGTTTGTACGGAGGAAGGACCAATGCCACCTGTTTGCTGTACCAAGCCGACGAAGAGAAAGGAGAAGAAATCAAATACTTGGACGTATGTTCGCTGTATCCCTACGTGTGCAAATATTGTCACTTTCCTGCAGGGCACCCACAATTGTTGACGGAACACATCGACCTGAAAAACATTCGCAACACGAAGGTTTGATCAAGTGCAAAGTTTTGCCTCCCACCGACTTGTACCATCCCGTGTTACCTCACCATTGTCAAGACAAACTGATGTTTCCTTTGTGCAGTACTTGTGCCGAAACGTGCAACCAAGAGCAGCCTTGTCACCACACCCAGGAAGAACGCACCTTGACGGGAACCTGGGTTAGCGTAGAATTGTTCAAAGCTCTGGACATGGGATACCAACTGTTAGAAGTGTACGAAATTTGCCACTTTCCCAAGACACAACAATACCACAAGGGTGACCCCACTCAGAAAGGCATTTTCGCCGACTACGTGGATGCCTTTTTGAAACTGAAACAAGAAGCCACTGGCTATCCTTCCTGGTGTCACACTCTCGAAGACCAAAAGACATTCAAAGAGAAATACTGGGCACAAGAAGGCATTACTTTAGATCGCATCGAGAAAAATGAAGGCAGGCGATCGTTTGCCAAAGTGATGTTAAATTGCTTGTGGGGTAAAATGGCACAACACCCGTGTTTACCCGAGACGGAATATTTGACCGAACCTTCCCGCTACTTCCAGATGATTCACGACAAAACCAAATTCATGAAACACGTGGACGTCGTTCGCGAAAATTTGATCTTGGTCAATTACGAAGAAGATCTGGACTTTGTACAAGACGACCCCTTTGGAAATGTCATCATTGCGGCTTACGTGACAGGTCATGCTCGCTTAAAATTGTACGAAGCTTTAGAACTGTTAGGGGAACGTGTCCTGTACTTTGACACGGACAGTTGTATTTACATCCATCACCCGAGTCAACAACACCCTGACATCGAAGGAGACCGTTTAGGAGCCTGGACAGACGAGCACCCCGACGACAAGATTCTAAGTTTCGTCAGTGGTGGCCATAAAAATTACGGCTACGAATACCGGGACAAACAAGGAGAAGTGCACACGACGTGTAAATTGAAAGGATTGACTCTGAATTATCGTACCAGTCGTGTGGTGAACTTTGGGGTATTGAAAGAAGCCTTGCAGTCTAGAGAAGATGAACACTTTAAAGTGATCACCTATCAACCCAACAAGATTGTACGTTTACCCACTCACCACATCGTCAGTCGACCCTTGGAAAAAGTCTATCAAATCGTGTACCAGAAGCGAGTGCGACTACCCAACCACTTTACTTTGCCTGTATGGACATGTTAGTATAAAACATTGGTTGTAAGAGGATAGCCACTCACCAGAAGCATGACTTCGCCACAGCAAGAATCGAGTGAGAAACCCGATGAGAACTCCAAGTTCAAACCCTACCATTTTCCAGTCTTCTTACCTGACTATTGTGATTGTGCCCGTCGATTGGATACGTTTCAAGCATGGCCAACGGATAGGGAAGGATTACCTTCTTCGCATGTTTTAGCTAGAACAGGATTTGTCTACTTGGGACCTGAGTCAGGATTGGGATACGAAGTACAGTGTTTCGCTTGCGGACTGAAGTTACGAATGGATCTATGTATCTATAAAGATTCAGCTATTCTGGAACATACTCGATGGTCTCCGCACTGCCCTTACCTTTCTATAGCCTTTCCAGCCATGACATTACGGTACAATGATGACGGTACCTTAGAGACGGTACCTTCCAAAACAAGACATAAAAAAGGAACCATGTACAAGCTTGACACTGCATTGCGACTAGTACAAAAAGGGGGCTATGGTCAAGATCGATAGTTCATTGTGACTACCAAGACCAAGCGAACAAGATGAATACTTTGAGAGAAACACAAAACAAGTTCAGACAGGCACACTTCAAGTGTGGCACTTCTGAAGTGGAATGTGATTGTGAGCCTTGCGATGGGAACGATGCTGTACGCTGTGACCTTAGCGATGCCGTAAAGCATCATGGGAACTTTGTTCTCACTACCCCTATCATGGAAAGTGATGCTGTGCGTGCCAAACCTGAAGGATGCGAAAGCGATGCCGCTCGTCCTCTTGGACACTTTACTGGGTTTCGTTTTAAAGGTGGATGTTCACTTTCACGTCTACCCCCCTACGGATGTCATCCAGCCCTGAGCAAACTCCTGTTCATGTCACCCAACCCTCATCGAAACGAACCTGTGAAAGACTAATATTCGTTCCCTGTACGTTTGTCAGAATACTGCGACTTTGAAAATCGTCTTCAATCGTTCAAAGGAAAATGGCCTAAGTATCTGGGAGGACCGACCCCCGAAGAATTAGCCAGAGCCGGATTTTTCTACTTGGGCGAAGGAGATAAAGTCAAGTACTTCAGTTGCGGTGTGTCACTTCACCACTGGGAACCGCAAGATTCGGCCTACGTAGAACATGCTCGATGGTCACCGAATTGTCATTACTTACCCTTAGTGGGACCGAGACATTGAAGTAACTTACCATGTCGTTGAAGAAGAAGAAACCAGATTGGTTAGGAATCAAATGTTGGACATCACCGAGACCAGTATTTAAACTCCATTTCAAAAACGATATTGAATCATTACCTAAAGAACTGCAAGAGAAGATTTACAAGGAAGTTTGGCAGGGGTTTGCCAGAGTGAAATCTCAATGGATAACTGTAGAACTTTTGTGCCGAGAAATTCACAAGAGGAAAGTGAAAAAAGTCAATCAGTGTGTTAGATTTCTCTGGGTCAAGTGTGCATTCATCCTATTATATCACTCTAGACTGTTTACATCAAAAGAGTTCAATGAGATTCTTGGACGTTACCCTGAATGGCAGCGGTCAGAAATTACTCACTATGTGGATTACTTTTGCTCTAGGAGAAGATTGTGAATTGTACGGACTGACCTATTCATGGATACTTTACAAGAGAACATTCGTGCTTTGCCTGTGGAGTTGAGAGAACGCATTTACCGAGAGCTGGTTAAAATACAAGTCAAACGTAAAGAACAATTGCATACGTTACGTCACCAGATCTTTAACCACTGGTACCTGAATGGTATAAGAGGACTGATTCGTCAGAAATTGTTTCAGTGGTCAGACCTTGTTCAACACTTTCAGTTAGTGAATGAACTAAATGTTCGTAATTTTGGTTACTTCGAGATTCACCTAGAGCAACGTATTGAGGAAGACGAGTTAAAGGATTACCAACATATTTTACGTGGAATCTGCTTAGCGGAAGAGGAAACATCTAAACAAACTCTGAAGTGTAGGTTACAGTATGCAAGATTTAGATTCCCTACTGGAGAACAAAAATGTCTAGTTAGAAAGTACCTTTATTGCTTCCGAAATAAAGAGACTATAAAATCAGGGATCCATGCCACGGCTTATGTCACAAGTGATTGAACAGATTCCGTGGACGGAACTCAATGACCATATTCAAACCGTGGATCATTACCATCAATTATTACAAGAACTGTATCCATTCAATTTGGGTCGACAAGTGGTGTGTGTCTTAGTGACTTGTTTTCTGGGATTTCGTTTACCAGCCGATTCTTTGTGGGCTCTTTACGATCAGTACTTACCACCCCAATGGCCTTAAATGGTCACGAAAGACTCCTTTTGCTCAAAGCCTTACGTTTTCATCTGGATACTTCTCGACCTCTACGGGAAAAAAAGATTCGTCAACTTTTTGCTACCCAAGACGTGTATGACGATGTCTGTGTAGCTTGTGACTTACACCCCCATTGGACAGATGTCCGTGCCTGGAAAGAATGGGATTTTGAGGCTTGGACCCAAGAAGTGGCCCAGTATGCACGCGAGTTGTTCAAGGAAAAAAGTCACTTTTCAACCTGTGTTAGTGACGGTGTCAGAAGAACCCGTCACTCAGGACAGGACTGTCGTGGACATGCCTGAAAGACCCTTTCGGGAGGACACTTGTGTGACCTTACCCACCCAAAACATGTTGTACAGACACTTATTCGATTGTTTATTCCGCGTTGGTGGTTATCATGTGCCTTTTATCGTTGTACTTAAGCCTGTGGCTTTTATGTATTTTTGTCTTTCGTATTCATGTTTAAAACATTCAATAAACGTGTTCTGAAAAAGTATATAAACTCTTGTCTTGTCTGTTTTCGTGTCACAAGTGACATTCCTGACACTATGGCTACCTCTGCTGTCTCTGCTCCCTCTTCCTCCACTGTCAAAGTCATCGACGAACACTTAGATCGTGCCAGTTGGGAGGCTTTGTATCTTCGCCATCCCTTTAACATGCTCATTGCTGGACCCAGCGGTTCAGGCAAAACCGAATTCGTCAAAAGTTTGATCGAACATAAACATTATTTGATCGATCGTCCACCCCAGCGCATCGTGTGGTGTTACAAAGAGTGGCAATCGGCGTACAGTCTCTTGCGAGAAAGTCAATGCGATTCCATCGTGTTTGTGGAAGGCATTCCTAAAGAAGACGATGGCATCGTCTCTGACTCCCGTCAAACCCATTTGGTCATTTTCGACGACATGTTAGGAGAAGACGAAGAAGAAATTAAACTGTGGTTCACGCGCAAAGGGCATCGTCGTAATGCCAATGTCGTTTACATCACTCAAAATTTGTTTCAACAAAGTAAAGCCCATCGCACCATCAGTCTCAATGCGCATTACGTGGACTTGTTTAAAAGCCCTCGAGATAAATCGCAAGTGCAAGTCTTAGCCAAACAGTTAGGAACGCCTTGGCTGACTCAGGCGTACGACGATGCCACTCACACTCCACACGCCTATTTACTCGTCGATTTGAAACCTACGACTCCCGATGATTTGTGATTTCGTACCCAATTGTTTCACCACTGGGGCCAAGACGGAGGGCCTGTCCTGTACACGTCTCCGTCTTCGACTTAACTTCACTCAAAAAAAAATCTATAGAAACCTCAGACACTTTTCGTCTGTCTCACACAGTGTGAACATGACGTCCCTTCAATCACATCTTCCCGTCAAATTGATTCGTGCCTTGTATGGCATCAGTCGAGAAAAAAAATCCACAAATACGGGCTCGTGTCTCAAAGAAGTCTTACGATGGTTCACGGTGACAGCACGTCAATTACTCGAAGGAATCATTCAGATTCCTCATCAAACCAAACGCTTTTTCGATCGAAACAAAGTCGCTTTGACCCAATTGGCCGATCCCCGCATCGACACTCAAACCAAAAAACAAATCATTTTGAAACCTGGAGGGAGCGGTACTCTAGGAGGGGTCATCATTCGCTCTCTCTTAAGATGGGATCCTAATGCCCCCAAACTTCTCCCCAAGAAAAAAGTCAAACGAAGCTCCAAGAAGAAGAAAAAGAACAGATCCCCAAGGAGACCCGTGTCTCCAAGAACTTCTCCAGTGGCGGGACCCTCCTCTTACCAGACACCACCCCGGAAAAAGAAGAAGAAAAGCCCCGAGAAAAAGAAGCAGAGAAAAAGTCCCCAGAAAAAGAAAAGTCCACAGAAAACTATTCGCAAGAAAGGCACTTCGGCCAGGACGCAACCTTACACTCGCAAACCACGACCTTCCACGGCGGTCACCGCGTCTCCGGTAGCCTCAGGTTCATTCACTTCTCCGTTGATGACACCAAGAACTGAAGAGTACTTGGAGACGTTGATCACACCAAGAACTTCTCTGTTGATGACCCCAAGGAAAACTTCCCCAGTGGCAGGACCCTCCAATTTAGTGGCAGTGGCCGCTGCTCACAAAGTACCTTCTCCCAAAATCAAAGTCCAAGAAAGATCGGGCATGTTACAAAGTTTACTGGATTTGTCCAAGCAAGAACTGGCTCGATTTAGTCCGTTGCGTACCCCTGCGCGACGTGTCATGCCTGTCCTGAAGTTGATACGACGCAAAGACAATCAGTGGCGACGCGTTCCAGTATAAAAAAGACTTGTGATTAAGTAGGGGCATCAGTGTTTTTGGTGCTGAAGACTCAAAGATGTCACCCTCCAGAAAACATCCCTCTTCTAAACAACCCCAGGGAAAGAAAAGGAAAGGAATGCCTCCACGTTTAGTCAAACATGGAGACATGTTATCTGTCCTGTCCAAAGCTTCTTCACCCCTACGAAAAAACTCATTCAATCAGCCTCCAAAGAAGTCATCGATACCGTGTGCGAATGTTGTTTGAACGTCTTGAAAGGCACGATCCCTTTGTCCAAACACCAGAAACAATGTTTAGGCAAACATCGTCACGTTCTTCGCTAAATGGTTCAAAAGAAAATTCCCATTCGTCAAAAAAAGATGTTGGTCCAACGTGGAGGCATTTTACCCCTCTTGTTAGGCCCATTGCTAAAAGGAGTCTTGGGAACCATGTTGGGAGGACTGGTGGGAGCAAGATAAAAAGGCCCTCTGAAGTCCCAAGATCTCAGAATCGACCCCTGACAACCCCATGGAAGGACGAAAACTAGCTTTAGTGCCTTACAAACGATGGATGGAAAACCATCGTTGGCAAGAACAACGCACCCCGCATTTACCTCCCAATCCTAATTTGAGCGTGATGTCCCAGTTACAACACGAATTGCAGTCCTTGATCGATCGCCAAGATTTGTCCGAAACAGAAAAATCGCAAAAGTACGGCCAACTCTTGCAACGACTGCAACTCTTTCACCAGAAAGCTTTAGACGAAACGGCTCTACCCACTCTGAAAGATTTTAAGACCTTGATGAAAAGTCCAGCACCATCATCACTACCACCACCACCAGCACTACTACCATCCCCAGGGGTCACCAGAGATGCTATCCCACGAAGACCTGAGGAAGAAGAGATGCGAGAAGTGTTTCAAACACCATCAGCAGCTCCCATGTCTAGTAACATTGCAGCATCCTTGTTGACCCCGTCCCCCACACCCCAACGAGAAGAAATGAAAGCTTGGGTTAAAAAGATGATGTCCACTCCTCCTTCGACAGAAGTAAAAAAGAAAGAAGGGAAACCAGAAGTGAAAAAAGAAAACAAGACCAAAGCCATTCCATTTCCACTTCCACCACTACCTTCGACTTCTACTCCCGTAGCCCATCGAACACGTATATCCGTTTCTAAACCACCTTTTCGTCCCACCCAAAATAGCATTACCGAAGAGTTGGTGGCTTATTAACAAATACACACACACACACACAAAATGGAGAAGGTGTTAGCCAGCATTTACTACGATCCCTCCCATCCTGCAGGTTATGCAGGAGTACAAAAATTGTATCGTGCTGCCAAAACTCGACTGAAAAATCTCCGTTACCTCAAGTGCAACGATGGTTACAAGAACAAGCTACTTACACTTTACACAAACCCATTCGACGCAAGTTTGCCAGAAGTCGCACCCGAGTGGAAGACATCGATCATCAATGGCAAGCCGACTAAGCCGATGTCTCTCGTTTGGCCAGCTACAATCGTGGCTAAAAATATTTGTTTTGTGTCATCGACGTCTTTTCCAAAATTTGCCTGGGTCGTGCCCTTGACTTCCAAATCGAGCAGCGAGTTAGTGCGAGCCCTGCAACGAGTGTTGAAACAAAGCGGTCGTCACCCTCTTCGATGGCAAACGGACAAAGGTACCGAATTTCTGAACCAAGCTTTCCAAAAAGAATTAAAGAAACGTGACATTCATTTTTTACCACCGAGAATCCTGAAACCAAAGCCAGCATCGTGGAACGTTTTCAACGCACTTTGAAAGAACGCATGTGGAAATATTTTACGCATCACCACACCCTGAAGTACATCGACATCTTACCGCACCTGGTGCAAGGGTACAACCAATCTTACCATCGAAGTATTGGACGTGCCCCGCAAGAGGTGACTCCCGACAACGAAGTGCTGTTGTTTGAGCGCCTGTTTGGTACGCCCGCGACCAGAGCTGTCCCCAAGAAAAGTGGAGTGTTAGCCGTAGGAGATTGGGTGCGCATTGGCAAAACCAAACGCACTTTCGACAAAGGTTACTTACCTAACTGGACTACCGAATTGTTTCGTGTCAATGGACGAGTGCATGGTCGTCATCCTGCCGTCTATAAATTGGAAGACATGAACGGAGAAGTGCTCAAAGGAACGTTTTATTTGCCCAAGTTACAACGTGTCACCAAAAAAGAAGACGACGTGTACGACATCGAAAGCATTTTCGAACGCAGAACCCGTAAAGTGGGTAAACGACGTGTCAGAGAAGTCAAAGTACGTTGGAAAGGATATCCACCCAGTTTTGATTCTTGGATCGACGCTTCGCAAGTCATTGACTATAAAAAGAAGTGACCATTATGCCCTTTCACACAGACGCAGCTACGTCGACCACTCCTTCACCCAGTTCTTCTGTGCAAAATTTACAAAAACAACCCTTGTGGGTGTGGTGTGGAGAACGTGTGCCTAAAACGCAAATCGTCTTTTTCTGCCAAATCTTCGTGGTGTATTGTGTTATCGGTGCAGCCATTGCCAATTTGAGTTTGCAACAAGGAGCAAACAATTGTGGACCATTTTATTCAGCAGTTGCATCGGTTACCTGCTTCCTAATCCCTCCCTGAAATTCACCTCGAACGGGAACAACGGGAACCTTGTGTCCAGTGCCAGTGTCAGTCACCACTCCAACAACAACAACAACCCTATTTTGGGCGGAGACACTCCTCTGACGTCCAGTAACCCCTCGGACAGCCACAGAACTCTGGAATTATGAGTCACCAAAACCAATTTTACTTAACCTTACCCAGTGACAGTTCCATGGAGGTGTTTCCCAAGAACAATTTGTGCTGTTACACGGCCAAATTACCTCAGGCCATCCCATTAGATCACGAAGCCCATTGGGAAGTGGCTTTAGTAGAAATCATTCACCCGACCCAAATCTTCAATATCCTTCCCAGTCAAAATACTTTTACGGTGGAAGTTCATGACGAGTCATTGCAACAGTACTAGGATACCCATGGCAAATATGACAAGAAAAACCCTAACACAAAAAATCCAAAGTGGACCGACTATCACTTGTCCATTCCTCCAGGCTATTATTTTAGTGGCCAACATTTCGTCAGCACCATAGCTTCCAGGTTTAATGTCGCGTTTCTGAAAGCTTTGGAGAGTGTCAAAAAAGTGTCACCCTGGAGTACCACAAAGTAGCTCGTCGCTTCCTGATGAAATTTCCTGAGGGGAGTAAAATTATGGCTTTCTTATTTTGTCCTGAAGTGTTTGCCATGTTGGGCGGGGACATGGAGATGAAGAAGAAAGTAGAACAACAAAAAGACAAATTAGTAGTCATTTCCGACAACGATACTTTTGCCAAGTATTTTCGTACCCCGGTAGAACTGAACCAAGGACTGAATTTGATCTTTGTGTACTCCGATGTGGTGGAGTACAACGTGGTGGGACACACCTCCGTACCGTTACTGCGTGTCATTCGTTTCAAAGTGGATTCTGTCACGGCCGCTGACGAGGAAGGTGGAAACACTTATCACGTCCACCGCGAATTTGTACATCCTCACTATTTGCCTGTCAGCAAGTTGTATTTGGACACGGTCAACATTGGTATAAAAGGAGATCTGGGACAAAATATTGCATTCACCAAAGGAAAAGTCACGGTGAAACTCCATTTTCGAAAACGGTTCTCTCACGACTGGGAGCTGAGGCTGTCAAAGAGGAGACAGGATGAAATTCCACCCACTGGGATTCTTCCATGGTCATCATGGTGGGGGGATGGCAAAAAGATCCAGTTCCGACTTGGAACAAGCGCAAGACTCTCGTATCATATATCCAGTGTACCGAGGGGTTGCTCGACAGCGAGGACACGGTTTAGGAGATATGTTAAAATCAGCCTTTCGTTCGGTGGCTCCGGTGTTGAAACCGATGGTGACACGAGGATTGCACGCCTTGAAAGATGCGGCACTGACGCAAGGCAAAGAATTTCTCCAAAATGTCATCATCGACAAACAAAACCCAATGAAGCTTTCTTGAGGGCAGGCAAAAATGTCTTGCTGCAAACGGGTAAAGACCTTTTGGGCCGACGAGAAACTCCTATAAATGTCCTGCACGCTACCGAGTCAGGCATTCAGCAAAGACAAGGCAGAAAGAGACGACGAAGAAAACACCCTTTCACCAGACTTCACACGTCTAAAGCTAAAAAGACAAAGAAAAGAAGAACCGTTCGAGACTTAGACGTTTTCGATTATTGAGACACAGAGAAAAAATGATGCACCGAGAGTCTTGCGCTTGTTCCAAGTCGGAACTGGTTCTGTTTACCATCCCCCCACCATGATGACCATGGAAGAATCCCAGTGGGTGGAATTTCATCCTGTCTCCTCTTTGACAGCCTCAGCTCCCATCGAGTTTGAAATCAAAGGACAGACCGAAGATTACATCGATCTGAACAGTAGTTACTTGTACCTGAAAGTCAAAGTGGAAGACACATCAACGGATGGTCCCAATCTAAAGGAAGGTGAGGTAGTAGCTCCCGTTCACAATTTCATGCATTCCTTGTTCAGCGAAGTGGAATTGTACTTGAATAACAAACTGCTCAGCAGCAGCATGGATACGTACCCTTATCGGTCGTACCTGGAAAATCTCTTGACGTACGGAAAAGAAGTCAAAAACACTCATCTGGATGCTTGCGTGGTATGGAAACCTGACACGGCAGGCAAATTCAACGAAACAGACAATGACAATAATGGATTTATTGAACGTCAAAAGAAAATTGCTAAAAGTCGTAGTTTAGAACTAATGGATCGTTTGCATTTGGACATGTGGTTGCAAGAGAAGTATTTGCTGAACGGAGTGGATATCCGCTTGAGACTGAATTGCAGCAGTGCCGCTTTCCATTTGATGTCTGCAATTGCCGATTACATAACCATTATCCAAGAAGCCAGACTCTACGTGCGACGCTTGGAAGTGTGACCTAAAGTGGGAAACGACATCAGTAAGACGTTGAGCAGAACGACCGCGAAGTATCCGATACGACGCGTACAAGTGAAAACGTTCACGATTCCTGCTGGACAACGATCCATGATCGATGATCATATGTTCCAAGGACAATTACCCAAATGTTTAATCGTTGGTATCGTCAAGAATTCAGCCTTCAATGGAACTCCCCATGAAAATCCTTTCAACTTACAATCCTACAATGTGACCAAGATCGAAGTCAGTCGCGATGGCAAGACCTTGTGTACCCGACCTTTCGAACCTGACTTTAGTGACGCGAAGAATTATTTGAGGTCGTACTTGTCCCTGTATGAAGCCACCGGACAGTTAGGAACCAACACCAGTCACGGTATTTCGTACGAGGATTATGCAGGAGGCTATGCTTTGTGGGGTTTTGATTTCACTCCAGACCAAGGCAGTGACGAGGGACATTTCCACCCTATAAAATCGGGTCAGATTCGTGTGGAACTTAAGTTTGCAAATCCACCTACAGATCACACAGTGAACGTCATCCTGTATGCAGAATTTGACAATACCATAGAAATCAACAGTTTAAAAGAAGTCATTCTAGATTATTAGAAGCTATGGAAGACTGGTATCCCTCTTTACAAAGTGGATAAACTTTGGAGATGGAATGTGAGGAGACCGTGAAAGAAGGAGAAGAATCCCAAGACGAAGAAGTTATCATGATGAAGTCAAGATGGCCAGAACAAGAAGCCCATTTAGTCTCCTGTTTTGCTACATTCATGACAGATGCAATGACAGAATTGATCAAGGAAGAGTGCTATGGATGTCACAACGATCATCCCAGTCAAATTCAACACGACAAATGTCTGATGTTGAGCCAAGAAGAAAAATTGGACGAATATCTGGACAAAGCTTGGGGTGTCATCGAGATAGAATTCGTGTTGAACGAGTGGTATAAAGGCTTGGATAAACATTCTTCTCCTCCATTAACGTCTCTGGAGCGCCGTCGCATCAAATCTCTCTTGGACCAGAGTAAGAAGTCGGAGCTAAACGCCTCTTACTTGTCAGACATTTTCAAGCAAAAGGTCAGGATCGCATTGATGACTTATCATTAACTGAGAAGAAGAAGAAGAAAAAACCACACAACACATGGATACCTGGGAACTTTATTACCTTTTGAACCACAGCTCGTACACGGCTTCTTGGAATCCTGTCATCTGTGCTAAAGATGAACTCCCTCATCGCAAACCTCAAGACCATCAAGCTTATGTGATCAACACGGACGACAGTCATCTCCCAGGAACCCACTGGGTAGCCGTCTACTTTCCTCAAGAAGGCTGTGTGGAATATTTCGATTCGTATGGATTGCCTCCTTTGGAAGACGATATCATTGACTTTATGAGAAGAAATGCTCAGACCACCCGATTCAATAATGTGAAATTACAAGGCACAGATTCCTTGGTGTGTGGACAATATTGTGTGTATTTTCTGCATCATCGTAGTCTGGGTTATTCCTTAGAATATTTACTGACTCATTTTGATCCTCGTTCTTCTTCTAGAAACGATGTGAAAGTAGATCGATGGTTTTGTGACCATTATGCTTATCTTTTGTCTCAAGCTAGGAAACGTAGTGTCCATCAATGGCCTAATGACTTCCAACAGTGGAAATCACAATTTCATTCACAACGTTGTCAGCCTTGTCCAAAATAATGTGTTAGTTGAAAAAATGTTTGTGATTTAAAAAATGTTGCATGTTATATTGTTGGATTATTGTTAAAATATGTTACAGTTGTTTGTTAGTGTTAAGTGATTTTGAATTTAAAAAATGTTGTGTTTTGAAGAAAAAAATGCCTTTGTGGTTTGTTTGGCTATAGGAATCTTGATTCATGCTCTTTGACTTCTTACTATCCCTCTCATGACACTCATTGAACGTTGCTGCTCGAAAACCGTGGAGGGATGTTTTCCTTCACGTCCGCGCTTTGACTTGAAAAACCGGGCTAGTTTCCAGTCAAACCATTCATTGTTGACTTATCCTCCTACGAAGATGTGCTCCAAACTAGTTAAGCTAAACGAAGCCTACGTGAATTTGCATAGGGTCAGACACAGTCTGATACCGAAAGCTGAAGAGATAGAGAATGTGACAATGTTAAAAGTCACTGAAGACCTGATAGAAGAGCTCTTCAGAGAAGAAGTGAACAGGGAGAAGGAAGAATGGACAGAGAAGTACAGACTTCAGAGACAGCAGCAACAGCAACAACAACAGCAGCAGCAGCAGCAACCTGAACCTGACAGAGGCTTTGTCAATTGTCGTATCGACACCAAAGAGTTCTTCTTCTCTTTCCGAAGAAGCAGACCTATCGTCAGAAAGTCTATCCTCAGAGGACGTCGCATTCTTAGAAACTAAAAGATCGCCCTAGCTTCAACTTCGCACACAAAAAACAGCCCTTTTCAGGGCCACCCCAATCTCTAGAAAAGAAATAGCAATCGATTTGCCAATGTGCGTATGTAGAGTAGTGTGAATATAAACACTGACTCTTTTTAATAGTGTGAGTGTATGCGTTTATGTATATGATTGTGTGTTTGTAAGTGCTCACGTAAGTTTGTGTGGATAGTAGATTATGATCATGTTTTTTTGCTGTTTGACGTGTGGGGACAGTAGATTTGGGGTTTGGTTGCTTTGCGTATGTGGATAGTATATTGAAATGACTAATGAAAATTTTTAAACTAGTAATGGGTAGTATAAAAAAGTGAGTGTTTCTTTTAGGTCCGCGCGTTGTTTGGTCATGATCTAGTTAATATCAATTTTGTTTTAGGGGATGTTTTCCTTCACGTCCGCGCTTTTAGTATAAATTGAAAATCACTCGGCAGTCTAGCTACACTTGTTGATTGATCAAGAAAATGAACACCAGACTAGCAAAATTGCTTGAACTTCATGTACACCTGGAATATGCCAGGCGTATAGTGAATGAGCTGGCTGCAGAGGCCATAGTAGAAGAGGGAAGGATGAAAGAGGTTGAGAGAAGAAACAAAGAAGAGGAGGAGAGAAGAAACAAAGAAGAGGAAGAGAGAAGAAACAAAGAAGAGGAAGAAAAAGAGAGAGGAAATTTCAGAATCCCAGATACAGAAGATTGGGATTCTGAAGCCACTTATCCCGCCTCTGCTCTCCCCCAAAAAAGAGTGAAAGGAGACTGGGGAAGAAGATGTGTGTGTGGTGCCAGGCCTGGAAGGTGCCATCATTAACCAGGTGTCATGGAGTTAAAAAAAAAACAAACAGCCCTTTTCAGGGCTACCCAATACTCTAGAAAAAAAATATTAATCGATTTGCCAATGTGTGTAGGTAGAGTAGTGTGAATATAAACACTGACTCTTATGTGGTGTGAGTGTATGTGTTTGTAAGAGCTGACGTACGTTTGTGTGGATAGTAGATTATTGGGCTTTTTAAGTGATCACGTATGTTTGTGTGGATAGTAAATCTGGGGTTTCATTTTAATGCTTTGCGTGCGTGGATAGTAGATTTGGGGTTTGTTTATTTTTGCTTCAGGTATGTGGATAGTAAATCATATGAAATGAGAAAAGTAGGGGATGTTTTCCTTCACGTCCGCGCGTTTTAAGTGATAATCTAGGTAAGATCAATTTTGTTTTAGGGGGATGTTTTCCATCACGTCCGCACTTTTTGTATAAGAACCCACAAGGTTAGTCGTTCGCACCATTCTACGGAATAACCGATACAAGATGGAAGTGTTAGCGCTGTTTAACAATTTAAGAAATGTTTACTTTTGGATGATGGACGGAGAATATGATATAGAAAGGATAGGAAGAGAATGGAAGTTAAGAAAAAGTCTTCACTATGTGAATGAACTAAAATTAGCAAGGAAGATGATAGAGGAGATGATAGAGGAAGAAGTTAAGAGATTGAGAGGATTGATTCAACAGGAGTATGTCAGAGTGGGGACAATAAAAGAGGCTTTGGACAAGGTAACAGAAGTAAGAAGGTTTTTGGAAGAGATAGAAGAAAGGTCAGACTGGTTATTTGTGAAAAGGGGCAGTGAACAAATAAAGAAAACGGAGGAACAGATGAAAAAGGTATTAGATGAAGAAGTGCAGAAAATCAAGGACAGGTGGACAAAAGATAGAAAAGAACAAGAGAATAGAAAGAAAAAGGAAGAATATGAAAAACTAAACGCTAACTGGATGAAAATCCAAGAGAAGTTTAGAGCCATGGGTCACCCTGACTGGATACCGGAAACAGAAAAGAAGAGGAAGAAAGGAATGATGGAAAAAGTGAGGACTTGGTGGAAGAAGTGGAGGTGTTAGAAGAGGAAGAAGAAGAAACCCAAAGGCCCTTTTCAGGGCCACCCACATCTCTCGAAAAGAGATCTACTTTCAATTGCCTACTCGGTTTTTTTATTTTTTTATTTTAAAAAAAAAACAACAAAAATCCCATGTTCAATTTCCCTTGACGCTAGACAGTCCCACGATTTATTCCCTATGTTAAATTCCCCTTGACGCTAGACAGTCCCACGAATTATTCCCATGTTCAATTTCCCTTGACGCTAGACAGTCCCACGATTTATTCCCATGTTAAATTCCCCTTGACGCTAGAGTGTCCCAGGTTTTTTTCCCATGTTAAATTGCCCTTGACGCTAGAGTGTCCCAGGGTTTTTTCCTATGTTAAATTCCCATTGACGCCAGGGTATCCCACTTCACTACTCAGGATTGCTGCTATAATCACCACAAATAAACACCGTAACACTATTAGTGCCAGTGCTATTTTTGAACCATCTCCAGTGGGAATCACTCGAATCCAGGTGAACAACGACAACCTACAGGTGCTTGTATTTCCCAAGGAGCGCGTTGATCTTTGTGATTTCCTGTAGTTTTTGTCCCGCTTCTATCATTTGTCCGCGTAGGTAGCATTGAGGGTCCATTATAGCTTGTGATTGCATAGTTGTTCGACAGGTCGACTTTGAACGGATGCAATACGCACACAAACTCTTCCAACCAGTTATCACGTTTTACTGGTGCAACTGTCGTACTATTATAGAAATTACCGACTTGGGAAATATTTAAATTTTCGGCGATTGTGATTTCTTGAAGCCTGGCGTTATGTTCATGTAAAACCATACAGATTACGCCATTGAATAATGTTAGAAGCGATGGTTTACGTCTTCACCCAAGAACTGTTACACAGATAAACGAGTCCTTATTGAATAACAGTCAAGAGCTTTCTTTACTCGGTTTAGTAGATGTTGATATTACATGTTCGTTGGGGAATGTAAACGGGTGGAATCTGCGGTGAATTCCACATCATCATTATAAAAACAACCCGTCAGTGTTTTATGTCTGTGTATGCAGTCAACAATTGAGCGTTTCCACGTGCTAATGCAATAATTCAATATCTCTTAAGGTTGCTAGTGGTACATCACACAGTGGTACCAGCGTTCTATTTCTACTTGGCCCTTAACAAGATTATATTTAGTGTGTACGAGGGTCTGGTAACACCGTTTTGAAGCGGTTATTCGTCCACAAGTCGAACGAAAAATTGCTATCAATAGCATTAATGGTCAGCGAACCCTACATACCCTTAGCAAATTCCTCAAACTTATCGAGGCGGTTAGAATCCATTACTTATATGTAAGGATACATTAAATCTTAAACAACAAACACCAAAGACGGTTAAATACCCATCTGGACAAATGTTCATATTGTGCATGTGTAAAATTCACCAATGTCCTATTTCTTGATAGTGATACTAATGTTACAAAATCAAGACCAAGATGCTGCTTATCGATTTTAAACATTCTTATTCGACCCCACGTACCTTTACATCGGGTTATAATAAACACATATGATCCGAACTCTCGTACATTTGACGTGTGACATTAATGTCTATCGAAACACATTCAACGGAATGGAAAACAAGTCGACAATTTGGTAAAGTTACGACGTCAGTTTGTTCCTCTCTTTCTTTTATTAATATTCATTGAATTTTCCTCCATGACTACACGTGGCTGTCGGGGCACAACTGCGATCTGTTTATCCACATATTGTTTTGTCCAACCATTTGAATCATTAACATCGTTTTTGTTGTAACAGACACGCAGGCGTCACTGAGTGCCCTATTTTCATTTATTTCAGCTAGGTTCTTTGCAACAGCTCCTCACAGCCTGACAATAACATCTTCAATGTCAGCGTCAGACATTTTAATTTTTCCAATTCAGTCTTCAAAAATCGCAAGCTCTCCAGGGTCAACGCGAACGATAATCCGACTGGTAAACGCATCCAAATCCACAATGGCACACTCTTGATCAAATCTATATAACCACCGTATCTCGTTGGGTAGTGTCCGTAAATGTTAATGCGTGGTTGGGCTTGAGGAAGCTTTGCTTCTCGTGAGTGCAAGTAAAGCTTCAACAAAAAGATGACTGCATATTAGCCTACCCAACAGAGTTAGTAATGGCATAGTTGAATAAAACAGTGGTAGACGACTAAATAATCAACAACTTTATGTGGCAGTGCAAGCTACGAGTCAAAATGTAAAATATGTCGACTCGTTATTGGGTATGAGATTCCATGCATTCCGAGTCCTGTTGTGAACTCCAAGCTGATGATACCAGATTCTCTTGTGCAAGGAATGATCGATGAAAATTTATCCCGTATAAAGACACCTCGGAAATGTTTAACTGACTTCAGCATTTGAGTAAGAAAAAAAATGGCTAGCTGCTAGGTCTTCTGCGAGTTGCACCGGGCATTCGAAGACTCAATGGCGTCCAACCTGGCTTGATATTTTCTGGAAATTTAGGTGAAGTCGATAATGAGGAAGCTATATAGTTTCTGTGTGACCTCCGCAAACGTATTACGAACTTCATCCCACGAAACGTTTGTGCCACACCATGTCCAATCCCATCAAGTATCATTAACATATTGCGGTTGTCTCGGATTAGGCACGTGTTCGTATTGCTGAGCCACATAAATTACGTCTGTGGAAAATATTCTCTCAGGATTGATTTGGTATTTAAGGATCTCATCGTCGTACAAAACAAAATTATTCGCGGTTGAATTAAGGTCGTCACTGGTAGGAGCTTCATCCACTGTGGAAAATAAATCAACGGTTTATGATTTAATTCTCAACGACGACTGAAGCACTGCTGTAAAATCTTTGAGTAAATCATAGCAGTGTTGATCGTCCGCTGACGGCACAATCCTAAGCAGATGATCCCACGTTAACCATCACATAATCAGATTCAACAATAGTTGAATTTTTCCTGATCCAGCTGGAACAGCGACCAATACACAAACTGAGTTTTAAAACACGGAACTATGCTTGAGGTGTATGTGGTTTACCTAGATGGAAAGGTCAATAACGATAAAAGCATCTTTGATTTCTCTCAAAGCAACTTCGTTTTGCAAATTTCACCTTTTCCTTTTCTTGATGTCGTGTTAAATGTCAAGTCAATTGTTACTTAATACATCATCTATTCTTACTGTGTGCGATATCGATGAAAACTCGTACCGTTCAAACACGTAATGGTGGAGCTGCGATAACTGGTACCTGCGTTCACTGTAAACAAAGAGGTTCACGTATGTCATACCTTCCATGTATATCGGTGTAGCTAAGAAGCCCGGGTCTGGAAAAGTCGCCGGCAGTTATGTCACTACTGCATTAACAAAGCAGCAAGGAACATCATGGAGTCAATTTACGATGATGCATGTTACTGGCGTAATCATGCTTATGAAGCATCAACTGATATTCTTACACGAAAACGTTCTGATATTGATCTCATCCATGACCTGAATGAAATTAATCCTACATTCAGAGAACGAATCGCTAGATGGATCATAGAAAGGTGGGATGAAGGTCACGATTGCACTTGGGGCTAAAATATATAATGGTTTCTGAGTGTATTTTATTCTATATATACT
Source organism: Sinohyriopsis cumingii (assembly GCA_028554795.2). Classification (NCBI taxonomy): domain Eukaryota; kingdom Metazoa; phylum Mollusca; class Bivalvia; order Unionida; family Unionidae; genus Sinohyriopsis; species Sinohyriopsis cumingii. Next base: position 46,760,954 of record CM068829.1, read on the forward strand.
ACAGTGCTCTCAGTTTTTGGAAAGGTGAAGCTGCCGTTGAAAAGTCAGCAAGCTCGATAAGGGTCACCCATAAAATTGCTCGAGCATGGATGGCGGAACAGGTACTGTAGCAAATTTACCTATCTACATCAAGACTTCAGCAAATTCAAGGACTATGGTATATTAGTTCATTCAAGTCCTGGAATTCCTTCAGAACAATATTCCTGTGGACGTTTGAAAGAACTTTCAAGACTATTTTGGATTTAATTCATAATACTGTAAGTTCCTCTTAAATTTCCGTTTTATAACTTAGACAATTAAATTGTTTGTTAAGTTTTGCAAAATCTGCTTTGTTCTGTTGCTTAATTTAAGACCACTATGAAAACTAAACACATCGTCCAAAGATCATGATGTGGTATCCAACATACAGCTTCTCGTGAAATTAAGTCGTAGTAAAGATGAATTCAAGCAGTGGGTTGTTCGAAATGGTACAGGACCAAATTCATGCTCATCAGCTGAATGCAGCTGAACAGTCCTAGTTCGTTCACCTCGTAAAGGATAGCCCTTTTCTGTAGCTCATTGAATTTTCATATCAACATTTTCAGATGTAGATAAATTTAACTAATTCAAACATCACCTACATCGTCACTTTCCTTAAAAACTAATTAAAATGTTTACTTAATGTTTGTTATAATTTGTTTAATGGGTAGACCATATTTGTTTTCCTGTGGCACGTGACGGGTCCTATAACTACTTAGTTCTGTATTAGTATGAACTCTTCCATAACTCCAGGGCCGAACCTTGTAAATGTCACATTGTGGGTAAATTTGCTGATGCCTCATATATAAATATCTTCTTATAGCTAATTATTAGTTAATTAGTTAAATACCAAATCAATTAAGAACACATGCGCGTGGCTTGGATAATGTCAATACGTATCATATAAATTAACCACTATAGACAAGATTAAGGACACAATTCAACAACCAGGACGACGGGGCAGAGACTCCGATGCTTGTTTTGCAATCCGTCAGTGATGTCACGACCGACTTGAAAGCAATTTCAGGTTTTGGAAAAATGGGAACCAGAGAGTGACAAGTGTTAAATCAATCAAGGCAGTTTTCCAAGAGACCATACCGTATCCGATCAAACTGAATGATTCAAATCTAGGCCGGAGTCTAAACAAGAAACCGCTTATGTTCGAACTAAATCCATCTTTCATTCAGTACGTGTGTGTACCTCACCAGGGGCGGATCATAGAGAAGTTGAGAGTTATTATACTGTACTCCGAGTAACATACGTTTCACACTCGCTAAAGGTGGGATGGAAATTCTAGTTGTTGTTGTTGTTGTTGTTGTGGGGTTTAACGCCATTTTTCAGCACACGATAGGCTATACATGGCGGCCAGTATTAATGGTGGAGGAAGAACCCGGAAAACCCCGGAAAGAACCACCGACCCACGAGAAGCTACTGGCAAGCTTTCTCACATGCCCACATTGGCTGAATCTTAGACTCGAACCGCCGCAGACAGAGGTGAGATGGCAGTGATCCGTAACGAAGAGCGCTTTAGACCACTCGGCCACTAGGGGCCCCGAAATTCTAGTTCGAATTCTAGGTTCGGATCTCCAAACAAAGGCTTCTTTGGGAAGTTTTCCATTTCGATGTTAGAGTTCTGCACCAGAGGATCGGAGACGAGGATAGAGCACGTGGTGAGCGTTTATAGTGACGTCAGTAGTTTCTGTGGAAGTGCAGTGCTAGAAGGAGCACGTGATATTGTTATGTATATTAAATTTAATTTATATTTGATTTATTTTAATTGCTTGTTTGTTAGTTTATTTTTTTATATTCCAGTACATGCTATTGTGATGTAATTTGTTTTACTGATTTTTGGTATTTTCCAGAAATTCAATTCAGTTATTCGTAAACACTATTAACATAACTTTGTATCTAAGGCTGACCTAGTCCCTGACCTTGATTCATGAGTTGAAGTAAACAACTTTTTTTATTTTTTAAATTCTTTCTTAGAGTAGTTTCATAAAGTGAAATCGAAGCCGTGCTTGAAGTACATGACAAATAACATGTATCAATTATTTCAAACTCAGGTGGCGCTATACAGTTTCGCATTTTATTTTAAAGAAAAAGAATTTCCCCTGCTCTCCTCGCTGGTTATACTGGCTATTTAAAAAAGACCTTGTATATCTTAGGTATAATGCAAAGAACCTTTAATTCCCTTTATTTTGGTGTATGATTGATGGGTGTACTATGGGTTATAGAGTATACAGCTTGGCCTTACTTCAAATGTGCACCTTTCAAAAAAGTGCTAGCTCTACTTGGTCATTTTCACTTCCTGAACTTCAGAGGTCAATTGTATAAAAAAGAGCCGATAACTTTTTTGACATTTTATATATTTGGTTAATTCATTCATTGCGCTTTCAGAAGCTGGTATTGTCTAGTCTGGCAAAATTCATTTTCCCTATTTTAATAGCTGCTATGTATAGTGCACTTTAGACTAATTCAGACTGATTTTTTAACACAAGGGAGCAGTCATTTTAGTTAGCAGTGTACTTAAATCATGTAAAATTTCCAAAAGTACAATATCCAAAAGAAATATCATCCACATTACATTAATGTAGCATAGAGATATGCCAACATTCTCTCCAATGTGCATGTTTTAAATGCGAACTACTTCACCTTACATACGTCACTCTCTCAAAAGTACATATTATCTGGTGAGCGCCACCTCAGGCTATACCGGAAGATTGACCCTCATCCGGGCATCTGGTTTGCGCAGTAGCCCGATTTAATATTGATTTATTGAGAAATAATTTTATTCTTGCCTCAACGCTTGAGACGTCAAAGTGTTTTTTGTTGTGACCAGTTTGAGTTTAATTTTTATTTTATTTAAATTGTTTGGATTCTAAGACATTATTTTTCCCTGGAAATTAATTCTTGGACAAAGACAGGTATCGAAATTTACAGAATTCAAACACTTAAATATTATTTTCTGTGATTCAGCAAAGAATTGTTGACATATCAATACTACACTGACCACAACATCCGTCATCGACTTTCATTTTGGATTTCATTGGAATTTGAACTCAGTTTCATTAGAACATTTTATAATTGATACTTTTTAAATTCTCTGATTATTCTATGATTATTTTTGGACTTGATTCGTAAAACCGTAAGTTTTTTGCTCTCATTTTTACCTTGTTTTTCTAGGGAAAAAATCATTTGTTCAATTTTACAAAGCTTGTTGTCTTCACTCTTTTCTTGTTGCGTTTTTTGTAAGAGCCGAAACGTAACAATGGTGGCGCTCTACAGTTTCGCATTTTGCATGGGTTAGAATTTTAAAGAAAAAGAATTTCCCCGGCTTTCCTCACTGGTTATACTGGCTATTTAAAACAAGACCTTGTATATCTTAGGTATAATTCAAAGAACCTTTAATTCCCTTTATTTTGGTGCATGATTGATGGGTATAATATGGGTTACAGAGTATACAGCTTGGCCTTACTCCAGATGTGCACCTTTCAAAAAAGTGCTAGCTCCACTTGGCCATTTTCACTACCTGAAATTCAGAGGTAAATTGTATAAAAAAGAGCCGATAACTATTATTTACATTTTATATATTTGGTAATTCATTCATTGCACTTTCAGAAGCTGATATTGTCTAGTCTGGCAAAATCCATTTTCCCAATTTTAATAGCTGCTTTGGATAGTGTACTTCAGACTAATTTAGACTGATTTTTTAGCACAAGGGAGCGGTCATTTTAGTTAGCAGTGTGCTTAGATCATGTACAGTTTCTAAAAGTACAATATCCAAAGAAATATCATCCACATTACATGTAGCATAGACTTATGCCAACATTCTCTCCACTGTGTATGTTTTAAATGCAAACAACTTCACCTAACATACGTCACTCTCTCAAAAGTACATAATAACTGGTGAGCATCCCCAATATAAAACACCGGGAGTGTCGGAGGAATGGATCCGGAAGTGCCATGAGAACACGTTGTCAAGGTTACCCGAAGTACCAAAGAGAATCAAGAGGCAGACAGTGATTGACTAATGAGTAACAGAGACAACACTGAAAGAAAACACTCTCACTGAAGGCTTTTAAATTTCATGTGACGCAATAATAATTTGCAACTATCAAAAGGTCATTGATTATATTTGTTCGAAAAAATATGTGATTGATAAAGTTTTCGATGAAATTATTGAATACATGCGCTATTTTTTATTAAATTGTTATAGTGTGTACCTTGAGTAATTTATATACCTAGACCGACGGCATTGCTGACTGGGGCCTCGGAGCTATTTATATTTTAATTGTCGACCTTTCTCGGGTATTAGAAATAATACCATAGGAAGCATGTGACAAAAGTGTGTGACATCATCTGGGCTTTGAAATAGACATAAATATCATCGTGACAGGCAAAGAATTCTTTTTAGGAAGTACTGTTGTACAATTTTTAAGAGAAAGGTTTCTTTCTGTGTATGTCGTATTTACACATTTGCATGCTTGTTAGCTTTAATTTACTTACAATAGTGGTGAAGCAAATATCGGGCCAAATATCTTACCAGAAGTCAATCAGTTCGTTGGAAACTGGTAATTATTTCGTTGGTAAGAATTTATAGCATCGGTTAACTCTAAAGTGAGTTGAGGCAAGTATCACTTATTGATTGTAATACTTTATGATGGGGACGGAAAGACATGATAAAGGAGTATCGTGCCACTAGAGAAAGAGAAACTAAGAAAAAGAAAAAGAACTGGCCAGGATATAATTTGCTGAAAAAGAATGAGAACCCCCGAAAGAATTGGCCAGGATAGAATAAGCTGCGAAGAAAAGAGAGCTCGCTTACGCGCTCGAGATGAAAAGATTACGAGTAGGAGCTAGAACAGCAAATAGAGATGACACCAGTTCGAATCCTGGAGGAAACGGACGACCGATTCCTGACCACCGTATTGTCCAAATAAACATGTCGCGATTTAATGGAAAGGAAGAACTGAACGACGATCTCCTAGTTCAATTCGAGAAACGTGCGTGAGTACAAAAGATTCCTGAACAACATTGAGCAATCAACGTTTCGGCGTATGTTGCTCTATGTTGATACAAATGGCATTTAAATCATTCATGATAAACGAATTCGGCAACTTCAGCTACATTTTGAGAGGCGCTCATGAACTTTCATTGAGCTACTCTCAGATATCATTCGGGATGCTGAATTGACCGAAGTATAATAGCTTCGTTATAGTCTTAGCATGCATCCCTATTTTTATTTTCCAAATGATTATTTTCATTTCATAATGTTGCATTCCTTTTGAATAATTTTTGCATTCCTTGACTGAGTTTGTATTTTTACCTTCTGGTGGCTTGCAACTTGCAACCATCCGAATACGAACAAGCTCAGCAATCTTAGTGGCGACATCAGCTGCAATACAACGACGTGTTATTCATCCCAGACCACTCGCGCAGTGTCCGCTGTTCTGATGCGCTCGTAAGGAATATGGATACTTAATCTTACTGCAGTTTCACGAAACTGTTTCAGTCTGACGAGGTTTGACTAAAATACCCCATACCGTACATATTTCTGCTTTTCTTGTGCCTATTGGTATTTGTATGTTAGGTTTACGCGCGATGCTTTTCGCATACAGCTTGGTATTCGTATCCAACGCTATGGCGCGAGCCACCTTAGTTGAACACAGTTGGCATACTGGTATATAAACAAACTTCTTTTTCTAATTGCATATTACATCCGTCAATGCTTTGTTGTATTTTATTTACTCTATAAGAATCATGCACTACAATCGCTTCAGTCACGGCTACTATTTCATCGACATTGTCAGGTGTTTTCTCAATGTTGTCGGGTATTTCTACAACAGTTGAGCTTGCCTAATTCTCATCGGCGCGTACGATAATACTCGCGAACAGATCCTCGTAATCGCAAAGCAGATTACGTGATTTGACTCATTTAAGACCCATACCAACACGTAACGCGAGCAAATATGAGTTACAGTATTCATAGTAGTATGTTCTGCTTCATATTTCACGTTTTTCAAGGGATACACCGTTGCTTGGGTTGCATCCTAAAGCCATTTAAATTTTCATATAAAAAATAAAAAATTTAATACGAGATTTGTTATCAAGTGTCTCAATTTTATGTGTCTAACCAAGACCGATATGTTTACATATTATCCTTTTTATAGATTACAGTTGATAATCTTTCTTTAGTTTTAAACTCAACCTTAATAATGAAACCTCTTCACGAGTTTGTGGTAATTTTCTGATTAGATACTTAAATATTCCAACACGGTCAGTTGGATTTCGGCATAAATCAGGTATATAGAATATCTAAATGGGTAATGATTTAATATTGAATTTATGAAAAGAGTTGAATAAATTTAATATTAAATTATTACCCATTTGAGATTCTTTTTTCACATAGTTTTTATTTCAGTGGAAATTATTTAGATAGAAAGAAGAACTATGTGAAGTATGAACAAAGCTGAACTATTATTAACGTTTAAAAGTAGATTATACTTTTCTAATAAACTATAAGTCAATGAACAAGCTTCCTTCCGAATAAACATAACATTTTGCACAGACAAAATTTCATTTTTCAACACGGATTGTCCAATGCACGTGATGTTGCATTGTTTGATGCAGTACCCGTTAGAATGCAGTAGACGATCCATGTTTACGTAACCTACTGTCACTTTCACAACTAAATTTTACATTGTTGCAATATTCATGGGAAAGAAGGTTTACTGGATGCAGAAATTCCCTTATTTACTGTAATGTAGTTGTGCCCGGATAACTTGGAACAGCAGAATGCAGAATATGTAAACAAATTTTATTTTTAATTGGAATTGGGTCGCATATTTACCGCGTGAATATGCAGTGTTAGGATAAACCTTTCTCAGTTTAGAGACCAATATATATCCACCTTTTTCTATGAATAGAAGTTAGTTTATTTACTTCCGTAACTTAACAATTAAACCACGCTCGTATATAGGTAGATTCAATAATACAGGTTTACGGCCCCCCCCCCCCCCGTTATCAAGTGAGCCATACCCTTAGTTTTACTTGGTGTTGTTCTTATCTTGAGGTTTGAGCCACTTTTCAAGTTATTATATGTTATAATGACATAACACGCCCCTGTGCAGGTAAATTAGCCATATGCAGACCGACGAGACCATTTTCACTCAATTCCTTTCGTGACACAAATCAATAAATGGCTGCAAAATGTTCATTTAAAAAAAAAAATCCAGAAGGCGGGGTTAAAAAAAGTTTTCATACTATCGCAGCCAATCAGTAAAATAGAATACTGCACAATAATTGCATGGGCTTATTTTGACCAATTAGAATCACATAAAGTGATATGTTCACATATTATAATATAAAAAATATGAAACTGCACACACTATAGGCAAAGTGTACCGACTATGTGATAATATGAAATACGTCTGTGTATGAAAGGCGATATGGAGCCATGACAGAGTCGTACAGATGAAGAAAAAAACCCACTAGCGTTCCAATTAATTCATAGGTGTCAACCCTTGAGATGAAAACCTGTACGCCAAACCAATAAAACCCTTACAAAGTCCACATTAAAAACTTACACGAAAAAATGTATTCACACATTATATAAGATCAACAGTTTTAAAATAACAAATGCTTTACACAAATTGTTATGACACATATTTACATAATTATTTACATTTCTGAAACTTTATTTCATTATTTTTTACTAACTATTATCTTCCTGCTTTGGCTAAGCAAAGACGCTTTTGATGGATGCTCCCTTCTTCATATCAAAATTTCTTTCATGCAGTTTTGTCCTGAAGTGTTCCACCAGATCATATATGCTCGACACCACCACTTTAATGTCTTTACTGCATATTTTTAAAAAAGCATGTGAAGATCATAACTTGGATACATCTACAATGCCAGGGAAGACTTTAATCCAATCAGCCTGAAACTTGCCACGACCTCGGTCAGGGTCTTTAAGCTTGCGTTTCTTTGATTTAGGCTCATCCATTGGATGGATGGAATATTTCAACTAGATAAGAGAAATAAAAAAATAAAAAATTACAAATTTAGATTTGATATGTGATAGAGGAAGATCTGCCGATTACAAATATGTTACAAATTTATATTTTCCCCATAAACCCCCAATATATTACGCCAGGAGCTATCCAAAACTTGAAATCTAGAAATAAAAAAAAAAGAATGGCAAAGTAGCAGTCCGGAAGTTTATAACTCATAAGCTGTTGATCGTTTCTATTAAAATTTCGTATCTGGCGTTTTAAAAGTTATGAATTTGCTATATGGTGTGCCGATTTTGGTCAAAAAATTGATATAAATTGGCAGTGTTACATATTTGCTAGTCACTCAGTATCTGTACTACGTCCGTATTCATGGCAATGCATCTTCCTGTTTGCATTACCTATCTGACAAACTTAACTCAAACCTATAACAGCACGATATAATGCCGGTGCTAAAATCAGTAGAGTATTTATTTTGAATTAGTATATTATTAAAAATTTTAATAAATCAACTTTATCTCCAGCCAGAAAAGTCGGACGAACTACGGTTACACCAACATGATTACCACACTACGTGAAGTATGAAAATTGATGCACACTTTATGCATTTGATAGTAATAAGTATAAATAATAAAATAATAATGTATAAAATAAGAAAAATTACTTACTACACAGGTAGGTAGTCGATATTAGAAATCCGAGTGAGCGTCTAATCTCCGAGCGATAAACGACGAGATCTTCACACACTGGAGTTGAACTATGATTGAAACTCGTTTCATTATCAAAGGAAAAGCGCGGCTTTTGAGTATGATTTGATTGGTTGTTTCGGGCCACCATAGTCTCACGGAATTCTCGTGCTAAAATAAAAATGTATGCCAAGAGTCCCAGATGCACACAAAACGTAAAAACAAAAAACAAACAATTTAAATTTCATTTTTTTTCTCGAAAAAAACGTACAAAACTGACGAACAAGGAAAAAAAGGACAAATTACGGGTAAACCGTACAAGTTGACGCCCATAATTATTATACATGAATTTTTATTGTCCCACATCACATACATTCGCGTGTGGTAATCAGATACAAATAATAAAGTCATGGGGTACAGAGGGCATTAACCTATCAATACCAAACATCTCAAACATACATAACCACACTACTCATTGGAAGTTACCGCCTCCGTCACAATAAATCTTCAAGAAACCGCAATGCTCAAGGAATCCAGTCTATACATGGTAGATACATTGTATTTTTTACTAAAACATCAGTACTCCAGAAAAGTACAACGAGCGTATAATAATAATAATAATAATAATAATAATAATAATAATAAATTATATCGGTAGGATGAACATATATAATATGTAGCAATATATAACATAAACGTAAATCTGTTGCATATCATTGACACGAGTACGCACATGAAAATTCTACTCTGTTACACTAAGAAACGTAAACTGTTAATTACATGTAAAACTAAGTAATGCATTCTTTACACTACACAAATACTACAACAACTTACACCAGCAATACACCAACATAGCATACATATTACATATTACCCGCCAAAGATAACTCACATTCATAAAAAAGAAACAAATGTCCCATATTGCAAACCTAAATTTCGCCAACGTTGGCAGACAACAGCATGCACGGTATTAGGTACATGATGTTAGACCACTGGAAAAGAACTTGTTGTACCAACGTTTTTCAGATGGTGTAATTGTGACTCTTGGAGGACACTAGTTGTTCTGTCGTTGTACTGCCAACCTTGGAAGATATGCGTTGGCTCAAAGTTGAATCAAGTTTAATGTTTTATACCAAAAAAAAAAAAAAAAAAAAAAAAAAATCACCTCACGTCCCTAGAAAGTAAATCTATAGACGAGTACAGGTCTGAATGGTCCAGTACATGATCAGTTTGGTTCTTTTGTGTTGTTGTTGAATTATTTTCCATACTGTTGTTGGAATTTGTTTCATATTGTATCATGAAAGTAAATTTGTTTTCATGAATGTAGGGTTTTTAAATTTACTAGTACAGGTATTTGATAACCATATTTGGCAAGAAAACAGACTGCATGATTTTATTCAAGGATGGCATGGAGGGGATGATTACATTTCACGTTTTACATGATAGTTTTGTTATTTGATCTAAGATTTTTTTAATAAAAAAATCTAATTGTTTCTTTTTTAGCATTAAATAAGTCAGGGTATACTTTTAGAACATTACACACAGCAATTGATATAAAATATCACGAAACATTATGCCTGTAGCAAGTTTTGTGTAAACTGGTTTCAGATTAAGTAAACGTGGAGTAATTATTTCTTGTTACTCACTGGCGGCGATCTAAAAAGCATCAAAAGTAGATTCAACTGTTAAGGTGCTATAATTTGCTTTAGTCAGTCGGGTTGCATATTCTGGCGGACTTTTAATACAAAGTCAGATTCTTTGTTACGGGAGAAAAAAAACGTGTTTGTCTTTGATTTAAGATACGTAGTGCAAAAATATTACTGCTTATACCCAAGTTAAGGCTTTGTTTTGGTAAAGTTGTGATATATAAATTTCTTTGACAATTCAGATAGAATTAATTTTCGCCAAGCTAAATATTTATTGTAGCATTTCAGAAGTTGGCTTGTACGATGTTGTCCAGTAAGGTTTTTATTTTTCGAAAACCGCAAAATATTGTTATTTTGTTTTCGCCAAAGTAAATGTTACTTGTACCAGTTTCAAACATTTAGTGATATATCATTCAGCACAGAGAGAGAGAGAGAAAGAGGGGGGGGGGGTCCTTTGAATAAATGATATGTGTGTTTATACTTTAAAAGGTCACATAAAGTGAAAGAGACACTTGCGTCTCCTACGTTTATTTTCCAGAATAAGAATTACGGTGTAATTTCAAAATTCATCACATAAATCGCAATCAAAGTAAGTGAGTATATGTTCTAGTAGGAATCCGATCTTTTTAAAATCGCACATGACTGAATTTCCTGCATACTAAAATCCTTCACATTTCAAGCATTGACGAATAAAATATTTTCATTATTACGACTCTATGGTCTTAAACTAAGTAATTGGAAAAGCAAAACCAACACGTTTTGTAAAATTCAGCAAATATTTTTATTCTCTGGGTTACAATGTGAAAATATTAAGAAAAAAAATGACAGTAATGTGAATTAAATCCTAATTAATCCTAAATGTTCTATCAGAAGTAAAAAAAAAAGTATTGAATATTCCGAATTCATTCCAAGTCTCAAATGTACTGATGTACAAATAGCATTCAATGAGTGGATGTACCAATAGTCTTTCTGTATCACAATGCTATAATTCAGAATGTCTTTAAATTAATTCAGGGGCCCCGAATGGCCGAGTGGTCTAAAAGCGCTCTCTGTTACGGATCACTGCCATCTCATCTCTGTCTGCGTGGGTTCGAGTCTCAGATTCGGCTAATGTGGGTATGTGAGAAAGCTTGCCAGTAGTTTCTCGTGGGTCGGTGGTTCTTTCCGGGGTTTTCCCGGGTTCTTCCTCCACCATTAATTCTGGCCGCCATGTATAGCCTATCGTGTGCTGAAAAATGGCGTTAAACCTTACAATAACAACAATAATAATAAATAAATTCACAATAATCCTAAAGTAATGTTTAGTCTAATATGTCAATGCGTACTTTGTAGTTCCAATGAATAATTTCAATAAATAATTCCTCATATTACATCTGAATAAAACTAAACGTGATTCCACAAACACTGACATTAAATCAGGAATGAATAATCTTATTCATCTCAACTTTATTACATCCCCACTTGACAGTACGTTGCAATACAATTTTCTAAAAAGAACTCGATCGTCTTAATGGAAAATTACCCCAAACTGTAAACAAGTTCATTTCAAGAACCTTCTAAGACCATTATCAAGCTGGATCTTTAAACCCAAATCCAAGTAAATATCTATTTATAACTCACAAGCAATACAAGAACCAGGTATGTATTAAAACTCTATCCTCAATCATATACAAAAGGTCAAGTAAACTATACAAGCTAATTATGTATAACATTAAAATTCTATATTTTACTGTTACTCAACTTGATTTGCCAGAAAACAATCCAGTGTCAGTTCCATGGTTTTCATTTATCCATTTCTTGCATACACGACCTGCCAGTATTTTTTTTTTTTTAAACGGACTGATTTATACTTACCTAAGGTGCAGAGTAAACATTTCTCGCAACTCCCTCTGGCAGTGTTCTAAAATCATCTGAAGCAGATTCATTTGCTAAAGTGTTAAAAAATTTCAACCAGTAGAGAAAGATCAGGTCAATAAAGAAAATCAACTAACGATATAAAGAGAATAATTTGTTTAGAATATATATATATCTTACATAAAATATTTAAAGATTACCTTTTTGCATTAAATATATGGCTTATGCTTATGCAAAGTTTTTAGAGAAAAATATGTACCAAAAATTTCAAAGGGAAATCTATAAGAAAGGTTTTCCTTCTAATGTATGTTTAAAGACTAAGAGAACATTACAGTCACAGTCAAAATAACTGATTATTTATTCAAGAAAAATATTCAAGAAAGGATCTTTACACAATGGATTATGGTTAAATAACAACTGATCACAAAATTAGTTTTGCTATTTTTGTTTTGCTATTTTAAACAAAGAAAACAAAAATACCATCACAAAAACACAATTGGTATAACATAATTCAAAGTCATTTAAAACATTATTATAACATGTTCTTGTTTGACTTTGAATGCATTACAATGTTATTTGCCCACTTTCTGATATTTTTTGGTAATCATTACCCCCCATCCCTTCATAACTTGACCAGAACACCATTATGTGTCTTAAATCTAAAACACAGCATTTGCATTATGTGTCTTAAATCTAAGGTAATATACAGTATTTGCAAAGGGCTTGTGATTGATTTGTAAGAGTATGATGAATACAAATATGCCAGCAAAACAACACACAGGGGTGGGTGTAACGGTAGGGAGATCGTAAAACTTGGATTTTTATTTTCTTTTAAAGCATGCCTCTCTCTTTCTCTCTCTCTGCCCATGTGGGTCAGGGGACTGCTTGTCATTCCTGATGGGTAAAATCTCTTATTTGATCGGTGGTGACTGGTCACTCTATTGACCATCATACCACCCCTAACCCTGTCATACACCCATGCTACAATGCACTACTTCTATGTACTTTAGGTCAGTATTTTTATCAAACAGAACAAAATAGGGCAGCAACTTATCAACAATACCAACCTAAATCTTAGCATGGTGAATATTTTTTAAACAATGCCACAAAATGTTTTAATCTACACGAGGTAAAAAGGAAATTATCTATCTGCAAGCCGTGCATTGAGCAAGCAATATAAAAATTAGCCAATTGCAGTACAGCCAGAAATGGAACCAAATGACAAACCGTTAGTGAGGTCAGTGTATACTATCAATGTCAATGTTATGCAACAGATTTACATTTATTTTATGCAATGCATGCAATAATAACATTATTAAACTGATAAATAAACAATTTACCAACCTTGTGCAAACACATGGGAGTACATTAATACTTGACAATGTGCCCCCCCCCCCCCCCGAAACAATCCCATCTAACAAGTTTGTTGATGTTCATCAGAATGAAAAGTTGCAACTTGAAGAAAAAACTCAACACAATAGTGAGCAACACTGTTTGATCCCTTACTTTCCCACTCTTGAAACATTTCACTATATGATGGAAAGATGATGCAATCAATCTTTTGCTTAGTGACAACAAATATTTATCAAATGTATCACAAAAAATGAACATTAGTTCTCCTGTTGAAAGAAAAAGAAACTCACAATTTTACCAGAATATAAGCTTAACTTCATATAGGTCTAATTGGGAAATATTGCAATTAATACTTGGTTTGTCGAATAAAGTTTCTATCTAATGTGTTACTAAAAAGAAAGAATTGACCTTGTATGTAGCGTTCATCTCCAACCCCACCCCCATGCACAAGCACGTAACAAGTGACCTGACTTTGGATAAAAAGTCGGTCAGAGTATGCTACCCAACTGGTTTATTAAAATGGTAATACATTAACAACTGAATATGATGCCTTTAGATCTCCATATCAGGAAAATGTCTTCTCTACAAACTTAAAACAGAGTATACATTATAGAATGGAAACACAGTTTTACCAGGAAAATTATTTTAACTTCATGTAGGTTAATTTCTTTTTTTTAAAAAGTATTATTATGTCATATAATTGTAAGGATTTGCTTAATAAAAAATATGACAGCCTTATGCAAAAACACAACTGGTAGGGGACATTAAAACTTGATTTCCACTGGTTTTAAATGATGAGCTCTCAGAAACTGATGAAAATTAGTCCAACCTTTTGCAAAAAACCTATAAAAAAAACCAAAAAACAAATCAAGCCCACAAAAAATGTTGTTTTAATTATCTATTGACCCCATACCTATCTCTCTCTCTCTCTTGAAAGTTCATCCAATGTGCCATGAAAAAATTAACCTCAAAATTGGAAACAAAATTTTACCAGGAAAATTATTTTAACTTCATGCAGGTCAGATACTTTAAAAAAAATGACACTGTGGCTTTCAGAAAGGACCCCAACAAATTCACAGCTTTATCAGAACAAAATCTCAACTTGGGTATCAGCAAATTACATTTTGCACTACATCTCTGTCTTAAATCTAAAGCAAAACACAACTTATATAAAAAAAATGACCGGGCTTTGGATAAAATGTTGGTCAGACTATTACCCCATTGGTGAAATAAATTTAACACCTTACAATTTAAAACATATCGGATACCTTGAGATTGCTGTAGAGTTGAAAGAAAGGTCTACTTCACACCTTACACAACCTGAAGCCAGTCGGTTTATATATAAAAATAAAAATTGAAAAGCCAGTGACAGGTATATATTTGTAAAATTTGATGAATTAAAAATATGACCTTTAAGCAGTCGAGGAGTTAAACTTAGATTTATATTTTGCTTAAAGGTATTCAAATACACATCATAATGAGGTGTCCCTCACTCTCTCATGGACATCCTAACCAAATCATAAGCTATTTGTCACTACTTCTGGATATTATCTCATTTATTTGTCGACACCCACACCCCTCCTCTTTGTCGTATACCCATATTATGATGCAACACATCAATGTACTTTTTGCCAATATATTATTGAACAAACCAAAATAGGGCAGTCACACAACATACTGTAAGAAATATTACTTCACCAGAAATTGTGGCACATTAAAAAAATATTTAACCAAATAAAAAAACATTAAGTCTACATTGGGTTAAAAATAAATCAAATTTTTTCAAGTCGTGCATTGAACAGACATAAATTAGTCAAATGTAGCAGAGTAGTATCAATGTAATTGTTGGCAATATGCACAATCATAAGCCAAGGTCACAATCATAAGCCAGAGTCAGTGTACGCTATCAGAATGGTATCATTTATTAAACTGATGAAACTTTTGCCAACCTTATGAAAAAAATACAAAGGGAGTACAGTAATATTTATAATCTGTCTTCCCCACCCCAAATGAAAATAATTCCATCTGGTTAGTTTGTAAAATGTTGAGTGGAAACCACTACTCAAGTCGCTAAAGATATATACTCCATGCCTTAGACAAACTGAAGCCAGTCAGTTTACATAAAGCCGAAATTTAAAAAAAAAATATATAGCTTAAAGTCACTAAAATATATAAAGCCAATTTTTTTTTTTAAATATAGCTTCTGGCAAGTCAGATTTTGAATAATTTGACGAGTGAAAAATAAGCCAGCTTGATGCAAAATCACAAATGAGTAAGTGGGTGGCAGACAATAAAATCTGGATTTCTGTTTTTTAAAATTATGGATTAGATCTTCATATACACTCATTTCAGCTGTAAATAGTTCAGTGTAAATTTCTAAGTGTTAATTTGCTTTTGTCAGTGATTAATATAGAAAATAAGGGCAATGGTACATCAACTTTTATATTGTGCAACTTCTTTATTTGTACAGGACTCGATTAACTGACTTGGTTTAACATGTGATTTTATAACATCAGCCGTGTTCAACATTCAGATTATTTGTTTTAAAACTGTATTGACACTATCATACTGGGTTATTGGAAATCATCTACCTAGATCACAAGGTAGACTTAAGGGTCAACATATACTCATTCATTACACACATTTTGTTAACCACACTGCTCGCAAATTGCACCATTCACATACAAAATAACAGTATCCTTTAATTGGTTATAGATATGATCGTGACTTGTTGCAATCTATTCTTGACATTTAAGCATCATTTTGGGGAAGACAAAAGTCAGGAAATGACAAGGTTTGAATTTGCATAGAACAATTGCAACATGGCTATTGTAGTTTACTTAATTTGCATAGAACAATTGCAACATGACTATTGTAGTTGACTTAATTTGCATAGAACAATTGCAACATGGCTATTGTAGTGGACTTAATTTGCATAGAACAATTGCAACATGGCTATTGTAGTTGACTTAATTTGCATAGAACAATTGCAACATGGCTATTGTAGTTGACTTAATTTGCATAGAACAATTACAACATGACTATTGTAGTTGACTTAATTTGCATAGAACAATTGCAACATGGCTATTGTAGTCGACTTAATTTGCATAGAACAATTGCAACATGGCTATTGTAGTTGACTTAATTTGCATAGAACAATTGCAACATGGCTATTGTAGTTGACTTAATTTTTAATCCAGATACAGGAATAAAATTTATATTTATACTCCAAGTAGATTTTAGTAAACACATTGATAATTTGAACTCAAAAATATATTTCATTTACCCATTCTGATATTTGAAATATTGAAAACCAAAAGTTAACTTGAGTAGCAAAGATTTCATTTCACTGTCATTTTCTTTGCCAATATCTGGCATGAAATTTAAAAAGGTATATATATATATATATATATATATATATATATATATATATATATATATATATATATATATATATAAATGGAGGTGAAATGTAGAGAATGCTAACTGCTTCCCAACATCCAACTCAAATCTGTCACCTAAGAGGGGCCCTGAGTGGCAGAGTTGTCAAAAGCATTCACCATTACGGATCATTGCTATCTCACCTGCGTTCTGCAATGGTTCGAGTCTCGGGCTCAGCCAATTTGGGTATGTGAGAAAGCTTGCTGGTAGCTTCTTATAGGTCAGTGGTTCTTTCTGGGATTTTCCTGGGTTCTTCCTCTGCCATTAATACTGGCCACCATGTATAGCCTATCTTGTGCTGAGATATGGTGTTAAACTCTATAACACCAACTGTCACCTAAGTATATTCAAGTGTCCAGCAATGAACGCAGGCAGATATCGAAGAAGAAATGGGTTCAGTTCTCAACAGCATCAGCTATACATGTCTTACCATTTAAGAAGAAATTCCATTTATTACATATAGCTACATTACTTGTACGAGTTATCAACTAAACATTTTATGATGCATTCACATCGTTTAGATGAGAAGTTGTGTGTATTTAGTTGGATTCATCAAGTTAATGCTTTAATACTTAAACTCAGCTTCTGCTGATTAATAGTCAGAAACATAAATCAACATATAATATTTATGCATGTTCTTTTCTTTCTTCTTAAATGATTTTTGACAACCTCTACGTAGATGATGCTTTACTGCAGTACTACTTAAGTGTTGATTGCAGTGTACCAGTATAATTAACAGGCCAGAATTTTACCCGTCACATGATGAGACATGTATAGCTGATGCTGTTGTGCAATCACAGCAGTCCACTAAACTAAAAGGTCTATCTACGTTGCATGCGGCAACTGCTATACAATCAGATCTCATATTTTCTTTCTTAAATTTGTATTTTTAAATACCTGTTAAGGTTGGAATGAATCAATTTTTCAATGAACATTCAGTTGTCATCAAAGATTAAAATATAGTTAAAAACCACAAATTCTGCTGAAAAGAACCTTGTTTTATGTCTTAGGAAAATTCATAATTTACTCTCTGAAAATTCTCCAATTTCCTTCTTTCCAGAATATGATTCCAAGGTACCTACAAAATTAGTTATCTGTCATCCTTTCCACTCTAAGCGACAAGACTCTTAACCCTTTCAAAAGTTTCAAAAACATGATATGTTAAGTCTGAATTTGAGGGAATGTTGAGAAATTTAGTAAAATCAATGCCAATCTTTTTTTATCCCGATTCATGGTATTAAATATTAATTCTGTTAGTTTGACCTCAAAAGAATACTTAAATCTACACAATATGAAATAAAGAAAAGAATGCAATATTAGATATTTATAATTTATTTGTTCTTCTTTCATAATTTCAAATTAAATAAATATAACCGTTCAATCAGCATGGATTCACAACATACACAAAAAACCCAATAAAAACAAAATTTCAAACTAAGTCAACATGCTTCCAAGATTTCTAGTACTTTCTATACATATTTACACCTTTTTCCATGCCATAAATGCTTTTGACATGTGCATTATCCACTTAACTGGTCAATACCAGATAGAATGATTCTGTGACACATTTTTTTTCCCCCTTAGTCCACCATGATCATATGATCAGTGGTATGAAATGTACATGGCTGGTGTATGAAATGTGATGAACTGTGACAAAAGTGAGGCAGAAAAATAGATGAAACACAATAGCAAAGAATTATGTATTGCAGAAAAGTGAGAAATAGGTATGGTATTGCAACGGAGTAAGCACACATTAATCCTCAAGAATTATCAATTGTTATTCTCTGGTATCAAACATTTCTCACTCCTGTAACAATGCAATGCACCTAAGAGAAACAACATACTACACACATACACATTATAAAATTAACACTTCTGGGTAAATGTAAATAGACCTCGGTTATAATATAAATGTACACACACACAATGCATGTTGCTATGAAGTAATTATACAAGATAACAATGGCAGTATTTACAATGAAGATAATGAAATGAACAGCCAGAATAGTCTAAATATCCAATAAAACATTAAATCCCTTTCTAAAGAATGTGCTCCTTGACCAAGAGTCTGTTATCTCTATGTTTATTATAATTCCCTCCAATGTTATTTAGGAGTTATAAAATGGATGAATAAGACAATGAGACAAGATAATAGCTAAAAAAATAAACTACTTAAAATGAATCACCTGCCACAAATTAAAATACATAGAAAATTCTCTTCAGGACAATTATCTCTCAATTCATCAGGCAAGTGAGCATGCACCTGTCTAAATCGGATGTTACGTACCTCCACACTGATACACTATATAAATATTGCCACATCAAATTTATACCAGCCAATAGAAATACCAAGAAATACAAAGATCTAGTTGAAAGGAATAGGACTCGTTACAATATAATGATTTGAACACTGTGTGCTACAGCACCTGTAATGTCTTGTTTCAAGTCGATTATACGGCTGAATGCATCAATATGAAACAGGCTGCAATCCTTGTTCTTATCTATATTAACATTTTAATCCTTGCATTAGATTCCAACTATGCAGAACATACTGGGACCTGCTAATAGCCAATGATCATTCACAGCCTAGCGAGGCAGTTTTTCAGCCATAAACCTGGCAGAATATGGATATAATTCTTAAAGAGATTCATACTGCAAGATGATCCGGTGGGTTGCCAGCCTCATGATGTTTCCACATCTTCCAGAATAGTTTCTCCATGTTGGAGGCATAAGTCTTGCAGTTAAACAGAGGACTACTGGTTCTTGCTTTCCAAATTTTAGCTCGCAAAGCTCTCAGGCTAAAAATAAAGGTAAAAGAAATTAGATTTATCATTAAACAAAGCATATCTGAACTAGTGATAATCTTTTGTCTAACAGGAAAAAGGTAAAGTAAATAAATGCCAAGTGCTAAAATATGAGAAGCTTGATGGTTGGGTAGATCTGGCTAACTGTCACATGTTTTAATGCTTTAAGTATCTAAATTTGAATGGTTAAATAGATGTTTTTCAAAAATGCACAAGAATTTTATTACCATTAATGTTTCTCATGAAACAATTCTTTTCTTAACTAAATATGGCAAGCAACTGTTTTATATATGCATTACTTCACTTGCTCACTAATAATAAAACTGAATTTAAAAAAAAAGTAAAATGTTTACCAAAATGACATAGTCATAAAATCTTGCAACATACGGTTGGTCAATTACCTTCTGTAGTCAACATATATTTTATTGCAAAGAAATAAAACCATCCTGAAAATTCTTGTTTAGATTTTCTCTGTATTCAAGGATAACTTACTATTCTCTGTCAGATCCTAGTTTCACAGCTATATCTACATAGTCTTCTCTGGATACAGCAATTAGTTCTGGACAACCTAGAGCTGTCAGCTGAGAGGAGGCAACCCTAGAAGCGAGGGTTTCACCTGTGAAGTAATCATATACATTAGACATGACATTCAATGCTTAAAAATAATCTGCATTAGGTATGGCTTATGCATGATTAAAATTTTCTAATATAAATGATCAGACCCTTTGGCTAGCTACTTAGTGACCAATCAACATACTGGGCCATGTGGAGTGTGGAGAATAATATATAAACAATGTGGTGACTGACATATGGTTTTAGTATATAAAGTGGTATGATAGGAAAATGCAGAGAACTGGCTTCCAGTTTAATATACAAATCTGTAACTAAGATATTTCTTGTCCAAAATCACTTGAGAACTATTTTTAATCTACTGATATTTTGGAAACTGTTCCTTTTAGATAGCATTGCAAAGTATGTCATCCACAACAATTTTATTGTAAAGTCAATATCAAATAACACTAATTTTATCAAAAAGTATGTTTATTCATATCTGATTTCAAGACTTTCTAATTTTAAACTGAAATGTAAAAGAAAAATAAAGACATTATTTTGTTGATGCCTCTAATTATGTAGAAATCTAAGACTAAACATTTTTTTGTCAAGCTGGAACAAGGAATATATTTATATACACCATTATTTGTAAAGTATTCTCAAATATGTGTCATTAAAGTTAATGAAAAATCCACTTTTTAGAAGCAAATATTGACATTAATAATCTCAATGAAGACTATCTTAAGTGTCTTCAATGATGTTATCTACTTGTGTAATTATGTGTTTAACAACTTTCACTCATTAATGGCAACTCAATCCGATTAAAATCAGGTCTCTATAGTCATGAAGATCTGACAGACCACTTAGTGGTCATGTTCTGGTAACATGTTATTACCAAAATCACTTTAATCAACCAATCAGATGAAGTCCTATATCTTTCCATTTGGAAGACTATGCAGTGTGTCTGAGGAGCATAAACAATTTGATTCACTTTCAGATTTTTGAAAGTTGCACTTCCATTGGCTAATTTAAGAATCACCAGAACATAACCTGTGATTCCTGTCAGATCTTCACGTCAGACAGCGGAGATCAGACTTTAATCAGATTGATGGCAACTATAAATATCAGTTACAAATCATCTAAGAGAAAGAAAGGTTAAAGGAACAAAAGAACCTGCCCACTACATTAAAACACATGCATTCAGTTGGATAAAGTGATGTTTTGCATCTTTATCTTACCGCTGAAATGAGCCACAGTACAAATTATGTTTGATTAGACATGTTTGCAAAGCCAAGTTTACATGTTTGCAAAGCCAAGTTTTACTTAATAATATCTGGTGTGACTCTATCCCCAATTTGATGATAAATTAACGGTATATCAAAGCATTTGACTAGTGCTATTTTGAGAAGCACTAAGAATCCATCAATCAGGTTGACTCAGTGTGCAGAAGGGAAGTTTGATTCCCATGATCAGATCAAGTCAGATATGTTACCATGCTGGATCTTCAGGCAAGACACTTTGTCTTGGCCAAATATAACCTTGAAAGTTATGCTGTGCCATAAAAACACTAGACCAAAATCAATATAACAGCACTCATGCACAATTTTGGCTTTGAAGTGCTGATTAAATGTAACATCTAAATAATGCTGAAAATCCACCAAAACAGATACAAAAGTTTTACATCCAATGCAAGTGGATGTCTATAATGTAATGGATTGGTAGGTGGGGGTATGTGCTAACGTGCATTAATGTAATAACAAGTTTAAAGAAATGCATTGATTCTGGAACCTCGTTTGACTGAATGAAGTTATGATAAAATGTTTAATAAGAATACGACTAAAACATGAAAATATAAGATACAAAGATACTATTATATGCTGGCCTTCATAACCCCCAATCTAATCATTTTGCAAGAAATGGATAGCTTACAGTGCAAGTATTTTGTAAGCTAGCCCATAATTCTTATTGTGGCGAGAGACAGCTGCTTATATTTGGTATGGCACAATACAGCATCTGCATTAAGCCTTAATCATTATCTGTGAATCATATTTGATTGAATTGACGTGATTCCAATTATTGTACTACAGATGTAATTTGTCAATTTTGAGAAGGAAGAAATCTAAACTGTCTTTTTTTTATAACTATATATTAGTTTCTTAATGTGATATAGTAATCAATTTATTTAGTGGAGATCTGTAAATATGTACCCTACGACCGTTGACAGCTCTGATTTACTCTTTGGAAAATAGTCTTGTAACATAATCCTGACCAATCCTAGCTTGTCCAGGATGGAAAATAGGTCAGACTGTGCCGAACAGATACTCTACATCCAGTGGCACAAACTGAGGTCTTATCATACAATTTAATTAGCATCATTTGTCTTTTTACACTCAATCAGTAGCAAATATATAAACATATTGCATTGTGTCTTTTCTGTCAAACATCAAAGCCTATGAAGTCATAATCAAGAATGCTAAGAAGGAGTGGAGTGTAAAAAAGTATTAGTGAATAATGATATTGAAAATACATTTACTAGCATAAATATTAAAAGTTCCAAACATACTTGTATAAAGGAAGGCCAACATTTACAATGACCAAGTGAAACTGAACAATTTTTTGTTGTTGAAACTTGACAGATTTTGTCTGAAATCCAGAGATTTTGTTATAGCAGTAAGTGCTGGGTTCTACTGGTAAAAACTGTCATTATATTGGAAAAGTGAGACTGTCAGTATTCATATACCAACAAACTGTAAAATGTGTGCTTGCTTCTTTGATGTGATGGATTCAGGTGGAATAATGGTATTGTTGTTGTTGTTGTAGGGTTTAATGCCATTTTTCAGCAAATGCTAGGCTATACATGGTGGCCAGTATTAATGGTGGAGGAAGAACCCGGGAAACCCCCCAGAAAGAACCACCGACCCACGAGAAGCTACTGGCAAGCTTTCTCACATACCCACATTGGCTGAATCCGGGAATAATGGTATTAATACATAGTATAATTCTGCCTTCCTAGTCTGTTAAAATAGACAACTTACAGTTAGGGTTAGAGTTCACCCAGTTATGCAATTACTGAAACATAGTACTGGATTGCAGCAAGTAAGGGAGCCTAGAAGTCTATTTTATCACTCATAGTTGGTGTGAAAACAAAACCTGATGCCATCAAAGAGGTAAGTAGATTCTCCTTCCAGTGAAGTTGTGTGCAAATAATTGCAGGTGAGCAAAGCAATATCACTCATATATCTGCTTCAAAGATGTTAATCCAAATTTTATTTCCTTTTGTTAAAAACAAATTGTTTGTTTGCTCAGGAACCATTTTTGGATTTTGCCGCTTTCTATTTATAGATGACAGTTAGTCATGTGATCTTATATGCCATGCTAAACTTGAAGGCTTTCACACAAACCAGGTCACTAAAATTAAATCTTTTATAGTGTTTATGTGAACACCATATCTATTTACTTTATAAGTCTACTCGGAATCAATGTGGTTGTGCATGTATTCAGTTGGTGACTGACTGATAGTGGAATGGGATTACACAGTACGAGTTTCCTCTGACATTTTCCACCCCATTTCAAAATAAATCTGTTAATATTTTGACATTTAAGTTGGGGTACGGGGTTCTGAGCCAAAGTTACAATTAGCCACCACTGGAGAAAACCAGATTCTTGAACAAAAAAAACACTGGTCAGCGATGTTTCTGTTTGTATCACATGATTACTACTGTGCTGACATATGCTCTCTGCCTGATGAACTGGGTATGTGCCAGGCAGCTGCAGCAGCTTCATGTTCCCGGTAATTGTTCTCAGAATAAATATGTTCAAATTAAGCATCCTTTAATTCTTTTTAAAAATTCAATGTGCCTTACATTTAATATTTTTGTAATATTATACAACATTGCAAAGGGTTTTATTGTTGAAACCATGTGGCTACTGGACCTCTGATGTCATGGTCATGTAGGTTGTGTGATGAGGCTAGCAATGCAAATAACAAGTACCAGGTCATAATTCATCAACACTAGTTTTGTTCTGTCTATCAATGGATTAAAACATAATGAATATAATAATCACAATTTGAGAAAATAAAGCAACTTTCTATTGATTTCATGTAGGAATGGATTGTTGCAAGGAATTTTAAGTTTGTTAGTAAGCGGCAACTCTATTTTGCCACGATGATGTGGAGGCAAATTCTATCTTTTGGCAATAAATGTCAAAATATCAAAAATGAGATGGGAAGGTTCAGAGGAAACTCAGAGTAGGGATTACATTACTGTTGTGTTGTTGATTTGTGACATCTATTATCAAAACTGCTCCTGTAAAGACAGAAACACATTCTTTTAATTTTCTTTCATTAAAGCACCGCTATCAACATAATTTTCCCTACTTTATGCAAATGATAAACCATTCATTGATGTTAATGGGTAATTGGCATTTGGCCATGGTAATATCTGGCCTTGAACAGACTTTTTCCATCCTCACCAGTATCAAGTACCAAACAGTTGTGCAACCCTAGTGGAATCCTTTAACAGTAATGCGATCTAAGTGTTGGCTATCATGGATGCAGATGAATCCGTAGCCTCAGCTGAAGAAGTTGTCAAGCTTGGTGCTATTCAAACGCTGATTTGGATGGGAATTTAGGTGTGATAAAACATAATTCTGGGTGTGATAAATTCATGCAAAGCAAGATTCCAGAAGATTGTGGAAGTATTTAACAATGTGCAAGATCAAAGTTGATGACAGTGCAGTTGCTGTCTGGTGATCACACTTGACAAGTAACATGTACAATTGCATACAGATTTCGGGGAAAGTTATGATCTCTACATTTCCAATCACACTAAAATGTTCAAATTCATTTTGTAATCATTGATATTAACAATATATACAATTTAAGATGCAAGAGAAACCACCCTCCCCATGCAACCTATTAGATTTCAAGCCCCAGGTCTATTAAAATACGCGGAGATGACCAAACAGTCATGTGAATCAAATGAGGTGTTGTTACCTCTGCCAAGTGGCCCATATCATACCAACTTTAATGCAAATTTTAAAGCAGGAACATGACTGCATCGAAGATCAATATCAACATTTAATTACCCCGAGATACAACAAAATCATACTATGTGTGACTTCATCATGCAAGCTGTTACTCTTTAAAAAGCTTAACCACTGATAGGTAATACCATGTGATAGAATATATATGTAAATGCTCTCAAGTTTTGCAAAAGCATGATTTACTTGTAAATACAGCACTTAGTGTGTTGAACAAGTTATCAGGGGAAAAAGTCTTTCAAAGTAAAATCAAGGAAGCTTCAACTCCTTTACCTGGCAGTGTGACCATAGGAGTTCCTGCCCACAATACATCCATTCCAGTTGTGTGTCCATTACAGAGGGGAGTGTCCAAGCATACATCTGCCAGCTGTCCACGCCTAACATGCTCCTCCTGTAAAATGGAGCGAATTCGTGTCTAATTATTATGTACTATTTTTTCTCCGTTAACTTTACACTGTCAGATTCATTCAGTATTTTGTGATACTGAACATCTTAATATTGCAAGACATGTACATAAAAAAATAATGCATTAGGAACAACTCTAAAGAAAACATGCACACTCACGTAGTAGACACTTTAGAATTAAGTGATTCAGATTTGTGGATGAACTAAAGCTGTTTTGTCTATTTGAAAGGAGAGGTGATAAAGTGAACAATGTGGATGAGTTTAATAAGTCACAAACAAAACTTTCAAAGAAGCAAATGAAATGATATGTAGCTTTTTACTAGTCAGTCAAAACGCTAAATTTGAGAGAAAAATGCAACTGATGGTTTTGGTAGGAAACTAAGAGCCTTAGAGCCAATAAGACAAAAAAGTTTTATTTCTACTGGCTAAATGACTGTCACACAACAGCTGCTTTGCAATTTTCCCCCTTTTCACTATTTTGATATAATGTTAGTCTAGTGATAGAAGACAAACTGTATGATCCAGGTCATAGCTGGGTTCATCCAACAGAGAGCATGCAAGTGACAGGGCATCAACACATACTGGTACTAAGAATGGCAATAAATATTTTTATATTTATGCATGTCTGTCTGTGTTATTTGGATTTTTAACATAGCTTTAAAAAAAGTCCAGTCATATTGCTATAAGTTTTCAAACAAATTAGATTCATCTTTTTTTCTCTACAGCTCTGCCCCATTTTCCCCAAATTTGTTTAGTTAAAATTGAGAAACCATATGGTATGTACCCATTTTATGATATTGGTTATGAAGTACATTAACTTTTCCACAAAGAAAACCACTATATTGTGATTTTTTATTGTCAATGCAATAATGAATATGGAACTCCCAATAAACATGTT
Source organism: Sinohyriopsis cumingii (assembly GCA_028554795.2). Classification (NCBI taxonomy): domain Eukaryota; kingdom Metazoa; phylum Mollusca; class Bivalvia; order Unionida; family Unionidae; genus Sinohyriopsis; species Sinohyriopsis cumingii. Next base: position 46,787,666 of record CM068829.1, read on the forward strand.
CAAAATCCAGAATCTGTTAAACCGCTTCAACTTCCACTGACCTTTTTTCAATCATTCAAAGAACTTGCAAAAATGCCTCTGTCACAACACTGAATGAAAGCGTAAGATGCATATTTATGATTTTGCATTAATTTAAATCCTGGCTATATTTTAATGCCATCCACAATCTTACACACAACAAAAAATAATTCCAACTGCTTTACATGCCTTGGGTGCTACTGATGAGAAAATGACCCTGTCACTTCCAAGTCCAACAGCTTCTGCTGTCTGAACAATATTGGCTTCTCCAACGGCTGGAAATCTAAGCAGCCAGAGGACACTCTTCGGCACCTTCTTCAGGATCTCCAGCCACATATCAAGTGTATGCGGGTCTATCTTGTACAACTGGTTAAAATTACAGTAAACTACAGCATCCTCTGGCAGGTTATACTGAGACCTGGCACTGATGATAATGGTCATTGGAACTTCCTCACCAGTGGCACACTTGTTGTTTGTCTAAAAATGAGAGAAAAATATATTGAAAGATGCATTTCAAAATTTTGACACACAAGATGGTTGCAGCCAAAGACTAACAATCTTCAAACATTGTGACCACCATCTATTTCATTTACAGTAATAAATAAGATAAACAGAAGGGACTATTTTTTATTATTTTACAGAAGTGTATATCCTGACTGAAAACAAATTTTAAAAGTAAATTAAGTTTCTCCAAGAATACTTACCCAATTACGTTAGGAATATTAGCCTGCTACCTCACACATGCATCCCTATAAATGACAAAAATGGTCTTTTCTGGCCATATCAATAACATTACCTTCCCATGACACTGCCAAGTGTCACTCGTTTTTAGCAGAGTAATGGCAGGGTGATCAGGGTTTTTAAGTACATAATTTCGTCTTTTAGTAGGGCTGTATTTGCGAGGTAGCAGGCTAATATTCCTATAGTAATGTTACTGGGAAACATTCAAAGGAGAAATAAGTGTCTTGTGTATCCTCCTGAAGCTGACAAACCTCTACCTCATCACATTTTACTAGCATGTTTCACACAAATGACATTCAATGCATGCACTGAAATTCCATCATTGTTCCCTATCATTAGCTTATTATAATACTGTTGAAATTCAAGATTTAGTGACTTCAAAAAATTCTCACCTGGTTAGTGGTGACGCCATTTTGAATGATAACATCACTGACACTGAAGTGTGCTACACCAGTCTGGCTCATAGTCTGCAGGAGGGAATGGATGGGTAGATTCATTGTTTCATATACCACAGTCCCTGGAAAGCCATCTTCATCAGTTGTTTCACCTCGGGCACACTTTACTACCAGCTTCTACAAACAATAAATCCATAATTTATGACTCCTAAATAAATGCTGAATGTCTTGGCCATTTATAAACCTTACTATTTCTGGTCTGAAACACAATGACAAGCACAATATACAATGGACCCTTAAGCGCTATGGCAATCATTTTTATTGCTATTCTTCAGTTAACCAGAGAAAGAATATGTATATATTAGTGCCAATCAACAGGTAAGTTCTAAAAATTTAAATAAAAAGAACAAAAAATAACTGTTTCTTTTTGTACTGTGACAATTCTTGATTAAAAATATCACTGTTGGACCATTACTGGTTGGTCTTACCCCAACATCTGCAGTTTCCTTGATGCTTTTCAGATTAACCCCATTCAAAACAATGTTGTTGTCATGGTAAGTGCCATTAGCAGAGGCCAGCAAAATTTTGTTCGACATGTGAGGGAACATCTGTTTGTGGTCACCCACAAAGAAGGTATCAGGCATGTAGGCCAACTTCTCAGTGTATTGGTCAGCCAGTTCCATAGAGGATGTGACTGCATCTGTGATTATGTAGTCCATGTAGGAAGCTCCACTTGTACCAGGGTAACCCAACCACATCACCTACAAGCACAAGCAAAATATAGTGCATTTTTGTGTGTTAAAATTAATTTTAACTATTTAATACTTACCCACTATTATTATTTTGGTATCTCTTTTCCTGGCACTTATTGCCACTCTAAGGACAATCCCAAACTCATCTAGTTAGTAAACAGGTCTAGAACAAAAATAAACGTAATCCCACTCCAATGAGAACCTGAAGGTATTCACAGAAATGGATATGACTGACCTTAATTGTGACAAAAGACCGAATTTGTAAAAATCTTGAGTGCCTGAAGACATTCAAGGAAGAAAAGGACAATGTTCCAAATGACACAAGGGACTGAGGTATTGGATTGGAAATCAGTTTTTGTTATCAACAACATCAATCTTGGCCTGATAACTAGTTCAGGAAAAGCAAAAGCAATATAATAATGGCAGGCAATGGACTACTGCTTTTATAATTTAGCATTCAAAGGAAACCAATTTTTTTTCTAGCAAAATGTCTAGTAAAATGTTTCTTTGACATTACTTACCCAATCATAATACCTCAGGAGAACTACGACTATTTTGCAAATACTGCCTTCCCAGAAAACACTTTTAGCTAAAAAGCTAAAAGTTATCTGCCCACATAGGTGGCAGTAGGGCAAAGTGATCTCCCTTTGTCATATGGATTGGCGCCAAATCCCGTGAATATCTCAGTTACTACTGGAGCATATGGCAGGCTCTATATAGATATATCTGCTCAGGGAGGATTTACAAGTATTATGGTTGTGCAAAATTTCTCGAAGAAACACATTTTACCAGAAAAAGTTGATTTCTTTTTTAAATCTGTTACCTAAAAAGAACAGGTAAGAGGTGGAGGGAGAAACATCCCTTGTATCTATCAGAACTGCATTAAAAGGGAAAAATTGTCCCTCCCTCGATCTAGTCTAACTTGTGAAGCTGCATCTATATAAAGCTGTCAAACGATCTGGAAGGGTAACCATTGTACCACTGGTGAAGGTTCCTCTGTATCGTAATCGAGCCTTTTAGTATGAGAGATTTCAGATAAGAACTGGAGAAGTGTACACGGATGAAGTTGAAGGATAGTTTTACTCATACGAAGTGACTGTGGTGACTGTCCTAACTTTGTGAACCAATAAGAAAAGCAAATTCACTGGGATGAGTATAGTCTGATAGAAAGGACATTTAGACCAATTCTGGATAAAATGTCTATGGTAACAGATCATCCTTCCCTGCTTTAGAGGTAAAATGAGGTGTGGTCTTTGTCTATGGGGGTGCTCACCAATTATAATGTACTTTTGAAAGAGTGATGTATCTAAGGTGAAGTTGTTCACATACCTCTATGCTACATTAATGTAATGTGGCTGACATTTCTTTGGATATTGTAATTTTGGAAATTGTACATGATATAAGCACACTGCTAACTAAAATGACTGTTCCCTTGTGCTAAAAATATCAGCCTCAATTAATCTAAAGTATTTTGCCAGTCTAGACAATAACAGCTTCTGAAAATGCAATAAATAAATTACCAAATATATAAAATGTAAAATAAGTTATCAGCTCATTTTTTTATACAATTTACCTCTGATGTTCAGAAAGTGAAAATGACCAAGTGGAGCTAGCACTTTTTTGAAAGGTGCACATCTGGAGTAAGACCAAGCTGTATAATCTATAACCCACATTACAACCATCAATCATATAACAAAATAAAGGGTATTAAAAGTTCTTTGAACCATACCTAAGATACACAAGATTGTTTTTAAACAGCTAGTATAACCAGTGAGGAAGCCAGGGCAATTCTTTCTCTTTAAAATTCTAACTCTATGCAAAATACAAAACTGTCTAGCGCCACCCAAAGAACAGCTTGATATTCCTGAAATACCACTTCAGAGTTCGCACTGGGTCCTGTCGACAACCTTGAGATAAGTGTTCAGAATAGACGGGAATCATTAACAATTTAAAAATCCTCAGGAATGGAAGCCTATTCTTTGTAAAGAAAGCAGGGGTTTCATAAGCGATATTGATTGATAATGGCAGATCTGCAAGTAGATGGGTCCACCACTAAGAAATGATTTTGCTTGCAGAGTGCCAAAGTAGTGAAAAGGCAGGGCTTATAAGATATGTGGACTAGTTAAGCTCTTGAGAACAGTTCAAACTGTCTCTTGTTCTGCCAGGTTAATGCCCATGATAACTTCCACTTAGGCAAGGGTCCAAAGTCATTGGTCAGGTGGAATCCAAATGATTAGAAAATCACATAGGTTTTTGGTTTGTTTGATATCCTCTCCTTGATAGCACAGTATGCCAGTGATCATGGAACTGTAGGTTTAATTGTGATTGGTGCTAGCTGTTTCTCATTAAAGAGTAGAAGAAACTTGGCTATTGAGGTATGGGTGCCAAATAGGCATGGAACCTGCCATTCCATGAACTAAATTCTTGTTTATTGGGGACACATTGTTTTTACTTGAATATTGGTTCCAGACCTAGTCTACCGAATCTGAAAGGGTATGAGATTAGAGATGTTCTTATTGATAAGGAAGAAAGGAGATCAACAAGTGAAATCATGTCCTGCTCCGAAATATCACTCATCTGCTGCTAGGAGAATCACAAAAACTTCTGAAAGTTGTTTGTGTAGGGATGTGAAATCAAGCCTCTTGCAAGTCCACAAGGATAGCATAGTCTCCACAATGGATGATGATAGGACCTGCTGTTGCATTCTATCGCAAATCATAAGTTGACTGAAAGCACTTTGGTTTAGGACTAAGTGATAAGTGCTGCACTGTAGCTGAAAGAACTCTGGCCAAAGGCTCAGTATGGGGCATTGAATGTGGTCCCCAGTACACTATTTGTTACTTATCTCACACAAGCAAATGAATGTGAATATAATTCTTGATGATCATACTGTATGAAATACTGCCAAAATTTTCATAAAAACTGGTATTATACCTAAAAGGCACAAATTCAGTCCCCAGCCTGCATATACTTCTTTTTTCCCCAAACAAATCTTATTAATAATTTACTTTATCTACTTTGAGTGTTACATGTTATATTTTTCCTAGTTTCAAACTGCACGTTATTTAGTTTAATCCCTAAGATGTACAATTTTACTAATGTAAATAACTTGATAGGCTGAAATGCATCTGTTCTAGAATATCTGTTTCTTTATGTTTTAAATTTGTTCTACAGGTGATCTCAGTATAACCATAAAACTATGTTTCTCAATAGTTTTCATCAACAGTTACTTCAATTACTTCAACTGGCAAGCTCCAGTCTTTTCTATTTTTGGGGGGACAATCATGGCCATTCTGACAAGTCTTTTAAACTTTTTGGCATTTTTAGCAACAAAAGTCATAATGGATGGCAGGTGGGTATCATCTATACAAGTCTGAAAGGTCATGCCAGGATGTTTTTCAGTCAAGTGTGGTTGATAAAGTCCTTTGCAAGTTTTTTTTAATTCATTTTTGCAACAACAACAACATTTTATGTCAGATTGCAAAGGTAGGTCAGCATAATCTATATAAATTTTTAAGTCCTTCAAGACAGCATGCCGTCTCTTAGGTTTGATCAAATTGATCCAATTCTAATGGGAGATTTTGTTAGTCAAGTTTAATCTACTTTTAATAACAATGGTCATATTTGATGATGGATTGGCATTATTGTACCTTTTTTTGAAAGCCCTTCATTGCAGGATGCTCTCTAAAATATGGTGGAGTTTTCTTTGTAGTTTTTAAATAGCAGTTGACAGATGCATGATACACAAAGCACTGTGGATCATATTGTATGTCCACTTGAGCTCATAATTTGACGTTGCATGTTTGTATAGGGATTACTGATGTGTCAGAACAACCCTGGCTAAATAGTATCAATTAAAGTTTCTTTTTTAAAGATATAAAGGAATTTTTGTTTAGCCCTAACAAGACATTCTCAGAAAGGCAGTAGATTTTTTTTTCTGTAAGCTGGACCAATTTCCAGCAAGGTGCAACAAAATAGCATGTACTGCTATTGTCAAGCTGGAGAACATGCATTTAAATTAAAGGTCCAGAAGTGTTATTCAAGACTGATGCAATGATGGTAAACTCAGAGTTTGTAAAGTTTAGTTGAATCTTAATTTACCTCAAGTAAAGTTTCACAACATGCAGTTCCAATCCCTATGGAGCTCAATGCTTCCTGTTATCTCTCAACCTGACATAATCCTTAAAAATTTAAATTCATGTGGACCTTAGTGAATGGTAATCATCTTTCCCACCATGTGACATACTCAAATCAACAAGTCAACTAAATGTAATTGTTGCTCTTCCTGCACCCCCCCACCCCGAATCTTAATATTTCCTATTCTTTGTCTGTACTAATAAAACATTTTAAGAGATTTATTGTATAAAAAAGACAAAAACACAATAAGCAAAAGCTTTTATCATGCATAAGTTTTGTATCATAAATCATCTGAGGTATTCCAGTAAAGTACATCTGGTTCCCTGGTTAATTCCACTGCATTTAGTATGAAACCCCAAGCCAAACAATCATATTTCTTTAATTTCTGACATTTTCCTTTATTTTAAGTGTCATTTCTATGAGACAAAATCATAAGGGTTGGTGGGTCTGATGTAGTCTTTCAAAATAACAAAAGTCCAAGCTCTGAAAAAGATTTCAGAATTTAAAGGTTAAAAACAGTTAAAATCTTCAAAAAGATAAACCTTTCAAAATAAAGAAAATATTTTCTCTTACAAGACAAAAAATTAAAAAGTAGGAGATGGCAAAGTTCTTTGAATCAGTCTATAAACGAAACCAAAAGGATTTTAAGGACACAAGAATTGGACCTTAAGGAGCAATGATATTAGCATTTTCTCCACTTCTGAATCAAGGAGACTAACCTGGATTGGTGCTGGCCTAAGAGCAAACAGTTCATTCCGTGCACCCTTCGTATAGCCATTCATGTTCACAAGAATATGAATTCCATCAGCATTTATTTTGTCAGCAGCTTTACCATTGCATGGAATCTGGAGAGAAAAACGGGAGTACTGTAAATGGGTACATCAAACAGATACGAAGTATTCAATAGTCCTATATGTTTGCACTAGTTGGGTATGGTAAACTTAATGGTTCTCAAGAGCCTGGTCCTTTTGTTAACGCATGGGATCTTGAACTAAACTTAGTGTTCAGAAACTATTACTTTCTAATCCGATTTTTGCAATGTTTCCCTTCATGCACCTTTTGTGCGTCATGGACGCAAGCTTGAGAAAATTGACGTACATATTTTGTTGCCGTGCGTTTTTGTGACGCAAAGGATTCACAAAATGCAATCAGGATTTATTTACTATCCAATGCTTTGGACGAGGGATGGCATCGTTTATACTTCAAGCATAGGCACTGACTGGTTACCTGCTTTGTTTGCTCCTTGCGTTATACACTCCTCTATTCGTATAGTGGAGTGCAACGCAGGGAGCATACGAAACAGGTAACCAGACTAGCATAAGCAATGTTATGACTGAGTAGCTAACCCCAATCTCGTGAACTCTCAATCAATTTCCATTGAGCTTAGCAAGATGTCAGGTCTGAATGCTTGTTGCACTAGAAAGTGATCTCAAGATTAAAACAGTGTGCAATTAGCGAAGAACGTGAAAGAAGCATAAGACAAAAGAGTAACTGTGGATCTAGCTTTAATGAAAAATGGAGAAAATAATTCCTTTGACTGGAATACAGCACATGCATTAGGATTACCGGTGTGATTTCAGATCGCGTGATTGCAAAGACTACAAAAGTGAATAATCCTTTCGTGACATGATTTAAGAATTATTAAATAAAATCTGCCATCATTTGCCACAAGATATCTGGAAAACACATTATAACCCATTACATTCTTTCACAACAAATAAATCAGTAAATTTGCCGAGACAAATGCGTTTATTTGGAGATTACACTGTCAGGGGGGTCATTGCAGATTTTTAGTTTTTAGCTTTGCTGCAATAAAAAAGATCTTAATGTTCAAGTGTAACTTATTAGAAACAAGATGAATCATTAGCCGCCTTGATTTTTGGATAAATTTATTCTAGGACGAAGTACAATGAAAATGATGATAGTACACATTTTATGACAAGCAGAAAATTAACTGCCGTTTGGTTAAAAAGATTTATTAGGCTTTTTATATTGGCTTGTATGTAATGTGTTGGTCTACACTATTGCTTCAAAAAGATTATAAGAAGACTTTAAAAGAAAAATGAAGTAATCAAATTATTCTATGAATGGACAATGCATTTGTTTGTTAACTGTGCATGTTGGTTTATTTGTATGTTTAGAGAGAAAGAGAAAGAGAGCGAGATTTTGTTGTGCAAGTTGCAATATCCTATTTCAAGCTGAAAAAGTACGAGTCAGATGAAAATTTGTCAGTACATTTTTGACCCCCACATTTTTTATTTGACCCCCAGTTCTGACACTAATGTTTTTTTCACCCTCAATTTCACCTGCCTGGGGGATACACTAGACTTGCCTTGATCATAATGTCTGAACTTTAGACCAGAATCTATAGATTTCTTCAAGATCCTAAGCACAATCAGTGTTTCAGAAAAAAATTAAGGAAAATAGGGCCATTTGGCCCTCTTCATTTGGAAAAGGGGGCCAATGGTGTGATCAAAATAGGCCAAACACAAAATAAGGAGATAACTTACATAAGCTATTTTTATTTTTAAACAAGAAAAACCAAATAAAATATCACCTTTAATATTCTCCTCTGTGATGCCTCTGGCCACAACTTACTCCATTTTAAAAGTTAAATTCTTCTATCTTCTGCCTCTACAACATTGTAGTTATCAGTCCTTACAATGTTTCAGCTTACAAATTAATTCTGGGGAGTATGAGAATGTTGTTTTGGCAGCAAAAGCTTTGTTCACTATCAGCTGACTACAGTAGAGCCACCATGGTAAACTTTGCTAACAAAGTTCCATTATGATACATCTTTATCACTTTTCATAGATCTGAAAAGCTATTCCTATGGTACATTTGGTCTAAGTTTCTCTTCTTCACAAGTGACCATCTTCTTCTAAATGATTTATTATCTAAAAGATTTTTCCCCACAAATAGTCCCATCTGCTGCTTTCTTATCCTCCCCATATATTTCCACAAGAGGATCTAAGTCACATATTCCAAACAATTCTATATCTTCCTTAAAGCATGATGACGTTCATCTGAAAAGTACACATAGACTTTATTTATCTCAAGTACAGTTTCACAAACTTCAGTTCCAAACCCAATGAAACTCAGTGGCTTGTTGCTATCTTTGAACTTGATGTAATTCTTGTAAAAATTTTCTTCATTTCACATGACGATGGCAGTCATATCTCCTGCGATGTGACATACTCAAATCAAACCGCTCCGGTGGCCTAGTGGTTAGAGTGTCTGCCTCGGATGCAGGAGGTCGTGGGTTTGATCCCCGGCCGAGTCATACCAGAGACTTACAAAAATGGTACTAACAGCTAATGCGCTTGGCGTTCAGCATTAAAAGGTGTTAGGACTGGTCGGCCTGGTGTCAGGATAATGTGACTGGGTGGGACATCATGCTACATATCTGCGGCATGATGGCCCAGTGCTAGACATCAGTATAAATTGCCACATTGCAGACATCGTAGCGATATGACTTAAAAATTGTTAAAGCTACGTAAAAAATCAAAATCACATCACAAATCGAAACAAGTTTAAAGCATCGAAGGTGCTAATGTACAGTTAGTCTAGTTCTCCAATTCCACTAAAGCTAATATGAAACAGGATCCAAATCAAACACGTACGAGTCAATTATCTGGATTTTAACTCATCATATTTCCGTAGTTTTTCCTTTTATTCCTTAAGTCCATATTGTAAGGGTCATTTGTGTAAAACTTGCAGCAAAATCATAAGGGAGGCAGGTCTGTTGTATGAAGAAATGCTGACCAAATGGTATGGACAGGACCAGGAACATTTTCTTTTTACTGGTCCTGTGAGCTTGCAGGGTTTTTGGGGAGCAAGTTTCACACACAGAAGTATGAAATATGTGGTTTCCATGACAAGCAAATGGCATGTAATGCCTCATAAACAGAAAAATAAGGAATCTCAAAGACTTTAGTTTAACCTCTTGCTGTTCTATCTGTAAATCTGTTGAAATAGAATATATGTTACTGTCTCCTGGAAATTCTTTACTATCTATGATCTACCATCAGCTGTTCTTGATGTGCAAAATGCCAAGTTCAGTATAGAGTTTAATGGCACCTCGGCATAATACAGACTCTAAGGTGACAATTTTGAAGAAAAAAACTAAAGTAAACTGCAGGACAATAAAGCCTTCCAAATAAACATAAACATTCAGCACAAAAGGACAATATGTCATAATCTATTTGTTCATTTTTTGTTTCTTTTAATGGCACTATTGGCACATTATTGGTTATATCATGCTGAGCAAATGGGAACTAAGTATATAGCTAATTTGCCACGAACCTGAGAAAGGTCCACAAAATGCTCAGCCTCTCTTCCAATCTTCAGTCGGAAATTAGTTCCATCATCTGAACTAAGAGAATAGCAGAATACCTGAAAGGTGACCAAAACAAATTCAATTTAAAAATGGACATCTAACAACTGCAGACTTGTAGAATCCATTTATTGATTTTTTTTTCCACTGGGAGAAATTAAATGAGAAAATATAGCAAGGAAAGTTATTTAAATAAAAATGATTCAAATGTAGAACAAGAAGTGGTATTCAAATACATTAATGCTTAATGAGCAATCACTAATGGGATCTTCTATGCATCACAATGGCAAGTCTTTTTTTTTTTTTAAACATATCTTATCCCCATACAATGATCTTGAACCAGGGGTTGTAACATAAAGCTCATTATATACATCATGTGTAATCAGGCTATTAAGGTATGTTAAAAGTTACACAAACAAATGTCACTTAACTGATTTGTTTTTGGGAAGATCTGATCTCTGACCAACAAGGGACCCCAATGCTCCCTGTATAATCAGATGCAACTCATTAAAGCAGTTACTAAAAAGCGGTAAAATAGCAACAGCATGATTCCGTAGGTTAACCTGACCTTATAACCATGCAAGCAAAAATGAAAAATGGAACCCACCTCAACATTTTCCACATCATGAAGGCCTGGGATGCTCTGCATCAGATGAGAAGTTGGATGGTTTCCAAAGTCGGAGCTTACGTAGCCTATACGCAGTCTACCTGTTGCAGTTTTGGGGTGAACATATGGAGGTTTGTGAAGTACATTAATCTGCAATGTTAAAATATACACAAAGATCATGAACCTATGGTACCAAAACAATTAACTCTACAGAACTGTTTAAATATCTGAACTATCTGAAATGTAACTCACAAGAAAACAATGACAACTTGGAAATGATTTATACAATAAATAATTGCAAAAAAGCCCCAATTGGTTTTGGAATTGCCCACATACTTTACTGGTCTATAAAGCAAATGTATTATGATGACACGTGTCATGATAACTTCTTGCTATTTGGTAGAAGCAGGTGACATCTAATGTTTAAATATTTATCTAATTTAAGTAAATGCAGTTGGACTATGTGGAGTATTGCCAATTTCTTTGTATGGGCATGACAGGTGTTCATGCTTTGACTATCATCACATCTGGGCTGATATGATAAATGCAGTTTTACCATCTTTGCTATGGAAGGCACAACACTGGTATGGGAGCTACATGCAACTCAATTCTGATTAAATATGTCTTTAGAAAACAAAAAAATTAGCTTGGCAATTCTAGAGAAGTCAAAAATATTTTTCACCAAAATGCTAAAACAGGCTACCCAACAAGTCTGAGTGCCTATTCGACGAAAAAAACAACATTATGATATGCTCATTCTTGTCTGCTAACTGTCCATTGTCAGAATCATGCAGTATTTTTCATTACTGCACTGCTTCATACTGTAAAACATTCTCATCATGTATTAGGATCTTTTGATTGCAAACAAACAATGTATGCTAATGTAACATATACCGGAGCTTTTGTTTTATTTGTCTGTGAATGAACTAAGCAAGCCGTTTGGTCCACGTGGAAGTAGAGATGATGTGGATGAGTGCACAAAGTTAAAAAAAGAAACCTTCAACTAAGCAAATGAAACAAAGAACATGATACCTGCAATGTCCACAACAAAAATGAGATGCCCAGCATTAAAAATACCATTTTCATCATTTAAACAGGTTTTTAGGAGAAAATGTTCAAAAATATTTGCAATTTAGACCATGACCTGTGCTCTCAAGCATTAATAAAAACTGCATAGAAAGACATATTAGGCCAAGGGCTATCCCATTTCCATCAGAGACAAACCATTTTAGAAGTCAAACCAAGCACTAAATTATATAAAAAAAGAAGAAAAAAATATGCAACTGAAGAACGCAGGTTTTGGTAGAAAACCAAAAGCATCCGAGTCTGTAAGCCAAGACAACAGAGAAGTCTTATTTCTGCTGGTGAAATGGACTGTCACACCACAGGTGCTTTGCAATTTCTTCTCACTTTACTTGTTCTGAGACAATATTTGGATTTATGGTAGAATGTAAGTCATACAGGTCATGCAAATAGCTAGATTTCTTCCAAAGATTATGCAAGTAAACATGCCATCTTTAGCAGGTAATAAAATAGTAATAAATATACTTGCCCTTTTTTGCATCTTGAATTTCCTCGAAATGTACTTATTTTAAAGCTACTTCTGCTGATCAGAATCACGTGCGTTCCCAAAATTGATCATTATCTCAAAACTGTATTTTAATTTCATTGACATTTCCAACAGAAATCAGATTCTCCTTACTACATTAAAAAATTAAATGAATTCGATATTGTCATGCTGTTGTAGTTGTTGTAGGGTTTAACGTAATTTTCAGCACAAGATAAGCTATACATGGCGGCCAGCATAAATAGTGGAGGAAGAACCCAGGAAAACCCCGGAAAGAACCACTGACTGATGAGAAGCTACTGGCAAGCTTTCTCATATACCCCCACTGGCTGAGCCCGAGACTCGAATCCACGCAGACAGAAGTGAGAGGACAGTGATCCGTAATGGTGATCGACTTAGTGCACTCTACAATATTTAATACTACATATTTTCAAGAATTTCAATTAAAAGAATCCATATTTTCCCCGCATTGAGTGGAAATGATCAATGACATAACAGAAATTTGCAGCAGTCCATCCAGTCACAAGTACATCACACAGAATTCACCTAGCTAATAAATCCAGTCCAGCGCAAATAGAAAAAGCAGAATATAGCTGGATCTAGAGAAAAACAAAATCCCTCCATTCCAGACTAGTGTGCATTCATTCACAATAACTCTGAATTACAATTTTAAGCAGACCAAAAAGAGATTCATTTTTTAAACCCATTTTATCCTGTTTACCAATTGCAACTGCAGTGTCCGACTCCAGAGAAGTGATTCCATATAAGGAGCATCATACAGCAGCAGCAAAACTATGATCAAATTCACCACGTTTAGTACAAATGTTGCAACAACTTTTTCTTAATTAAAGTATATAAAGCAACATAACTCTGAAAAGGTAATAAATTTGTAACACAATGTTTCGTTATCATTTAGCAAGATACAAGTTCACAACTGCATTTTGCAATATGACTTGAAAAACAAAAATGCATACCATGACATTCAATGAATCTTTTGTCCATGAAGATGAATGAAATGTTCATATTATCATCAAACGAAATCAAGACAATTCATTTTCCAGTATGCTGGTGCAGATCAAAGTTTCTAGCACTTCTACTTCAAATGTTACGATTTCACTAAAATTCAATAGCAAAATATCTCAACTGTAGCTGTAACTAAGGTGAAAATTTACAGCTGACCCTTGGAATCTTTCAAAGTCCACTTCCTTCTTCATATCCCTGCTTAACAGTGCATGAAGCCATGTGCCATCTCTTCTGTCAATTTCACGTAATTCTAACCCATTATTGAATTCATCATTATCATAGGAAGCATCCCTATGATCAAACCCAATGGCACTACAATGTAAGCATCAGTTGCCATCTGTTATATTACTGATTGCTTTTTAAGCCATCAATGACTTTTCCAAACCACATGTTTCTAAATTCTCAATGCGCAGGCGTGCTTTAACAATTTCCTATTCCTATGACACAACTATCTGTAACATACAACACATCTCTATAAAGACATGATGCACACATAGTAGATTAAGACCATTGGCATGTTCAAGATAAAATAGATATTACAATCTCAGGTATTTTCAAGATAGAATGATGTATTACGACTGAAAGCGTAATCAGAATAAACTAATGACTGAGTGCTTGACCATATCCAAAAGTTGTTGCTATGTGTGCCTATATACTATTTCTGTGTATTGCTGATCCTACAGTTGTGTATTTACTTGAGAATCCAGCATAAATTCAATTACTTTGTTTCTTGTGTATTCTTTTTATTATTCAGCCTTAAGTAGAAAAGCAAAATGAGTTTATAATAAAAAGGATACTACATCTGTGTTGGAAAATATGAACTTTTTTCTTCTTCTGAGTAATATGCATTCCTAATGTCATGCAGTACTGCTCAGAAAAACTTGTTCATATTTTCATATTGCAGTAACCTTTAATTCCCACCAAGTATGTCTTAAGGAACACGCCTACCAAGTTTTATCAAAAATCGTTCAGCTATTTTGAAGAAGTAGTGGAAAAAAGGTTTTCATATCATTGCTATGTAAGCCACACAGTTGTTAGAGAAGCTGCTCCAGAAAAAATCTGATGCAGCATTTGCCAGGAAATTCTTCAACAAAGTTGGATCAAAACTAATTGAATCATTCTTGACAAGTCAAAAATAAATTTTCCAATTTCAGTGCTAAGGAAGCCACTTCATTTCAAAGGAAGCCACTGCAGGTTTTGGTAAAGTATGTCCTGAGATACATCCCTATGGAGTTGGATTCATATTGGCCTTTTGGTTTTTAAGAATCAGTGTGTGTGTGTGTGTGATTTGGATTTTTAATGTAGCTTTAAAAAAATTGCAGTCATACTGCTACGAAGTCTGCAGCGTGGCAGTTTACAATGGCACTTAGGCATCATGCCGCAGAGATGTAGTATGATGGCCCACCCAGTCATATTATCCTGACACCAGCCCGACCAGTCCTAACACTAACCTCTTAATGCTGAGCACCAAGCAAGGCAGCTGTTAGTACCATTTTTGTAAGTCTTTGGTATGACTTGGCCAGGGATCGAACCCACAACCTCCTGCATCCGAGGCAGATGCTCTAACCACTAGGCCACTGCAGCGGTTTGAGAATCAGTTGAAAATAACAATATGGGCACACAATGGGCAATGCACACTGCATACAAGGTAATGCAAAAAGCCCATATTTTTTAGATTACAGTTAAAATGATTAAAGCTACACTAGTATAAAAGATAATGATTTACCTTTTCCAAACACAAGTTTGCATGGCGAGTGGCAATTGCCTTCCTCATTTCATGAGTAAGGGGATACAGCATGCTATGATGTGGATGAACTGATGGTAGCCTGTTCTTCTCCAATTGGTCTTGGACTATCTGAACCAAGCGCTTCATCCTAGAATTGTACTCTGTCCAGTCACACACAATCTGTATCCAGGACAGACAGTTATATCAATTAAAATGAATCAACAATTAGCAACAAGAAACAAAATATTTCATCATTCATAACATTTCAGCATCTACTTTTGCTACACTGCTGGATTTTTTAAAATCAATTACATTCAATCCTCACTGTCACCAATTGAAAAAAAAAAAAAAAAAAACAAGTCTTCCAATGATGGAGCAGACTTTCAAACTGGAAGTGCACCAGATCTTCGACCAGAATATGTACAGGCACAAATGAAAATCCATAATGCATAATTCCAACAGCAGCGCTAACTCACTATAGATTGTTTACACCCACCCTAACGTAACATAATTGTTCAAAATTCCAAAGTCTTACAAACAACTGCTTACGATCATTTCTATGCATCTGTTACAATATTAAGACAGAAGTCATCCATAGTTAACATGTCCAAATTTTGGATGGCATTAATTGAAAAGAATGATTGTAAAGTCAAATGTGATATGTCAATATCTTTCAACAGCTTATACCTGCCACTGGGTTGTTTGCATATAACAAATAATGGTATCGTCTACTCCGGTCAAATTTTTTTTGTATAGTTTAAACATATCCGAATTGCAAATGCAACTTTTCTTTACCTGCAGACAATGAGCAAGGTTACAATATGCATCTGGAAAATCAGGCTTCAATTTTAGTGCAGTCCTGTATGATGCAATGGCTTCAGGAATATTTCCAGAATCCTGAAAAGCAAAAGAAAAACAAATATATATTGCATATCTTAAATGGTATTTTGCCTTATTGTGCCATCCATGTTTTAGTGGAGAAAAAACAAGTCCCCTGAGTTATTAAATTTGTTTTCAATTTGTTTTACTATTTTAAAAACTGCCATAATTCACCAAATATAAAATCAGACCATCTACATAGTGGATAAAAATATGCTAACAAAATTGTATTCACTTACATTTAGTGTTTTTTTTGCACAATCCTGCAAATAATAAGTTTGTTGTGACAGAGGATGTGCTAACTGCAACCAGTGGAAGCAAGACAAGAGAGTCAAGTGGGTCTGACATCACTCATCTAGCTGTCACAAGTTAACAGTTGACCATTTCACTAAGCATGCTTATGTAGTATTGTAAGAACGTGTGCTGTTTAAATTAACTTCATATAACACCGATACTGCAGTGAACAGACAAATCAATATATCAGTATTTTTTCAACATCAGCATCTATCAATACAGATGGGGGAAGAATTGTTACAAATTACTTTAATCCTCAGCCATCGTAAACAATTGTTAGCTGAATGCCTTTTTATTCTTTACTCTGAGAATTTATTTGAGACAACCATAGGAGTCACATGCATTTTTTATGTTAGTAACAAAAGAAAACTACCGACAACACCTACCCAAAATCTTAAATATATAAGCATATATTCTAGATCTGATCAAAATTGGATCAGAACTGCAGAGCAGTAACAAGCAATTGTTGACAAACATGAAGGACGATGGAAGACAGACACAGAGCTATACCACAAGCTCCTTTGGCTTCATAGCATTTGAGCTAAATATCAAGATGCATTTGATGGATTATAACATAAGGGATTAAAATAAGAAGTTTGGCTCCCCAGGATTGTCTTCCCTCAAAATTTCAAGCATCAATCTCTTTCTTTCACTTCTGTTAAAGGCAAACTGGTACAAGATGCAACCAAGAAGGTTGCCCTGCTCCACCCTTCCTCCTCAACTTACCTTATGAATGGAGGCCAGATTACTATGGGCATCAGCAAAGGCTGGATTGATCTGTATGGCTCTAGTGTAGCACTGAAGAGCCCCCTGGATATCCTGCATTTCCTTCAATGTGTTACCCATATTAGAGTAAGCATCAGCAAAGGTTGGGGAAATCCTGATAACACAGATGAAAAATTCATTAGCTGATATATTTTTGTAAAAATTTGCTTTTAAATATCCAAGATAAAATGAAAACCAAAACACAAGGTGTGATACCAGAATAATCTACCATCTACATTAGAGAACATTTGTTCTTGTCTGATATGACCATCCATTTAGGAGGAATAGCAACAACATGATTTTCAAGACGGATACTGTGGTGGCCATATGGGACGTTAAAACAATTTTCATTTAGGACCCACTGGACCACAGACTTAATGTCTGGGTAAAGTTTCATGGCAATTTTTGCAGTTTTATAGGAGTAGAGATAAATTTGTGCTAATGGATAGATACAACAATATATCAAAGTCAATATTTTATTTTGGAAAAGTAACTTTATTGGAGATTTAAGCACTTTTTGATTAAATACTTAATATCCTGTGACTCAGTCTAAATTTGAGTGTTATATTCAATTTATGAGATGATAATGGAGTCATCAACTTTGTACATGAATTGTCATTTTTTCTGGCACTCCGGGCAAGCTACATCAAAATTTAGATTTAGACAGTAGAGCATGTTCTATTAATACAACAGGGGTAAGGGTAGTGATAATTACTTTGCATCTAAATACATGCTCCATATATTCGAACAGTAAACTTTTGTTATTAGTTTCAGCTCTCATGATGTAACAGGAAAATGTTCATTTCAGCTCTAGTTAAAAATACAGTACTCTAATGAAATATTCTCCTAAGAAAACTTTTGTTATCTGTTTCACAGTTCTAGTTATTTTGTCCTTAAGATACATATCTAAGGAAAATTTTGTTAACTGTTTCAGCTCATTATAAAATTCTAGAGCTCAAGATTAAATCCTAAAGCACATCTTGTGGCCCCCTCCCCTTGAAAAACAAAATATCTGCATTTATTTGAATGAGTTTATCTTCCAAAAGTGGCTTAAAATTTTTCCTATATATTTTTTAACAAGCAACATATAGCCAGGATTGTATAAACTTGATATACATGTACATACACACATGCCATTCTTGAGATAAATGTGCATATGGGTTTTTTTTTGTCTTGGTGGTGGTGGATACCTGATGGCTTCTTTATAGTGCATCAAGGCCTCATGAAGTTTTCCCTGCTGTTGCAGGACACTGGCCAAGTTGGAATGAGCAACAGCAAACTCTGGGTAAACTTCCAGGGCTTTCAGGTACAATTTCACTGCCTCTTCTGTATTCCCCTGCTCTCTCTTAATGTTTGCTAGATTATTCAGGGAGTCAGCATGGGTTGTGCACAAGGCCAAGGCTGTGTTGTAGCACTCCTCTGCCTCTTTAACCTTCAATGTAAAAGACCAATTTAGCGTCATACTTTAGGTCTCCAATGAGTAGTTCATGAGTAATTTTAAAGGAATTTCTATTTTTAGTACTTTTCCTGTTTCGTATGCTCCCTGTGTGGAGTGCATGTCAACGTGGTAGTCACGTGATACAACACAACTCCAGAAGTTGATCTTGGAATAAATATAAAAAATTTCATTTTATTACAACCAGCATAAAACTTTCATTTAAAAAAAATTCTACAATATCTGAAAATGACGGTTGTGAGATTCTGTGTGCTCGTGTGACTGGCAATCAAAATCGCTAGTACCTGCTCAAACTTCATCAATGCATTAGTTATATTGTCTTTCAGCAGATTAAAGACAACATTTTTAATACTCACAATTTCTTAAGTAATTTTCATATCGAATTCATGCAGGTATAACTCAATTTAACAACATGATGCTAGACCTGTTTTCATACCTTCCTTTAAAAAAATATGGACATCAAGCTGTCTGTGAAACAAAAAGTCTACTAGATGAATCTAATCCACTAAGCGTTTGAATTGTCTCAACAAATTTATTTATAGGAAGCACCCAAATGATCCACAATGCAACATCCTAATATTCTGGTTAGAACTCAATTAATTTAACTCATGGTCAGTTCAGTTACGACTCATTTACATAATTGTTTCGGGCGTCACGCTGTGGAGGAAAATTCCTTCTCCCCCAACTTTCGTAAATGTTTGCAAATATTCAAGGACTTTTCACTGTTGGGGAAAATAATTATCATTTCTCTAGACTTTCTCAGGATAGCGTGGGAACCCTGAATAAAAATGTTTTCAAGATGGCCTCAGTTGCAGCCATATTGAAGAGCATAAAGACAGCATTTTCATGTAGGACCAACCAAGCATCACAGTAAGTCTTTCAGTGAAAACCCCAAGCACTATCCAGTCAGGAGGAGCAGGAATAACATGATTTTCACACTGAAGATACCCGAACTGCACCTGTTTTCATCTAGGACCAATTAGACCATGAGATGAATGCATGTGTAAAGCTTCATGGCAATCTTCCAAATAGTTTAGGAGGAAGAGTTCTAACAAACTACTGTTTTAATGGATAGATTAATGGACAATGGATGACAGACAACCGGCCATCCCATAGGTGGCACTCCACAGTTCTATATTTTGAATAGGATTACATTTTAAAGAAAAAGAAATTCCCATTTTTTTCCTTGCTGGTTATCATGGCTATATAAAAAAGTAAATCTTAGGTATTGTTGAAAAAAGTTTAAATTCCCTTGATTGTGGTGTATATAGGTGTAATTTTGTTTATAAAGTATACAGCTTTGCCTAGGTGTGGACTTTTAAAAAACCCAATAAACACTGCAAGCTTCACTTGCTTATTTTCACTTCCTGGACTTTCAAAGGTAAATTGTTTAAAAAAATGAACTGATGACTTCTTTTACATTTTATCTATCATTGCACTTCTCAAAAACAGGTTTTGCCTAGTCTGGCAAGATTTGTTTATTGTACTGAATAACTGCTAAATACAGTATATACATTTCTACTTAAGAATTCCAGCATACCTTCCCTTTCTCCTTGAGTGCATTTGCCAAGTTGCAGTAAGCATCTGGGAAGTTGGGCTGGAGCTCAATTGCTCTCTTGTATGTATCAATAGCAAGGTCTATCAACCTATTAAAAGAAAAAGAACGTTTCTAAAATTGAACCTTTCAAGAATGAAAACAATAAAATGCTAGTAGCAATGAATGCATCATAATGGCATGTTATCCACACCTAGCTAGACAGGACTTAAAACAAAAAGCCACAATTGAAAACTAATGTTTCCACATAAGCAATCAGGGACATTAACACTTAAATGAGAACATGAAATGCTCAAAATCTATTTTTTTACTGCCTGATCAATGTAAAAGTGTACAACAACTTTAAAATGCAGTAATAATATTTTTGGTGAAGTTATGCTGTTGAACACTTTATATCAATTTCATTCTAGGTCTTATCAATTTTAAGCAGCATGCCAAAAACCTAAGTAAAGTTATGAACATCTGGAGGATAACAATCATGGGCCACAACTCCTTAAAATGTTGTGGAATGCTATAAATTAAACTTGCTGGAGGTCTCATGATTCTGAAGCCACAAGCCAATTGGTTGAAATCCAAACACAACTTAGTGAAGTTATCTTGCAGAAACCAGAGGAGGCTGAGCATGCAGGAACCATAACTATTCTAACCTAGTGTAAGGCAGTTTTAAGTTTACGCAACAATGTTCATACCAAATTGCTTCAGAGTATGTTTAATTTTCTTAAGCTATGCCAATTACAAGCAATATCCCATGTGAAGATCTTTAGTAAACTGTCAAGGGACACAATTCCATCCAAACACAGACGAAACCAAGAAATGGCACATCTTGGTTTTTGAGACAATGTAGATATAAATTTATACCAAAATATGTTGAATGGTTATCAGCAATACTATTTACAAGGATCTGTGTAGAATACGTATAATGTTAATGGAAAAATGACATGAATACCCATCAGAACTGGACCAGGAAAAAACGAAATATTTAAAAGGCATACACCACTCCCTCGATAACTCGCAAACCCATTTATAACGCAAGGTCAGGCATGGATTCCATTTTTTAAACCAGAAAATACCCCCAAAATGTATCCCTATTTGTAGAACTTCAAGAAAATCACGATCAAAATTGATAATGGGAACTATGATGTATTGCTCGTGTTATCATCAAAAACAGTAGATAGGACCTGGATATTTTACTCAACACTATGAAAAATGTCAAATTTTAAAATGATTTTTTTTAACAGTTTCTTTCCAAACGACATTCCTAGTACACCACAATTAATGATATGTAAGAAAATTTTGATCAATGAAAATGTCACGCAGAGTGGAGGCAGTACTTTAATAAAGAAATACAAATTAAATAATTTTTTTATCAACTGAAATTTGTGTTCTAGTTCTCTCTTTTTGTTTCTTTTAAGTGTAATCGTCATATATGCAATGTGTCCTATTGTAGTTAAACGTAAAATACATCAATCTACCATAACAGATATGTCTGCGTGTGTTTCTCTGAGAACCTTATTAAGTGCTGAACGTGTTTTGATAACTGTATTTCTTGTATTGCTGCACTGAATTAAAAGCTGGCCTCCTTTGTATTATCACGTTAATTATGTCCTTTGAATCAAAGGAGGTGGAATAAAAGAAAAGTTAAAAGGAACAAAAATCCCACAAATTTAAAATCTAGCGGCACCAGTCGTATGTTGGGTGAACTCAGTTCATTTGCCGAGTCGAACACAGATAAATGTTATTGTGTATGTAACATACTACGTTAAATTAACCAACTCTTTCATAAATGTGATCAAAGATAACAAGGCAACCAAGCGAAAAGAATACTTTATAAAATAAAGAGCTTGATTTCACAGATACGGACCATTGTGGGCAAGCAAGTTTCAGAGAATTCTTGAATTGGCACTTGGAGATATCAAGGATGACAAGAAGTTTCATCATTAATGCCAATGAAATCACGACATCAATACTGTACAAACTGAGCAATACAAAAATTTAGTTTCAACGTAGATGATTGTCCAACGAAATAACTGTCACATGTTTTTGAAAAAAAGGAATCATGTTTGGTGGTATATCAACAGTTAGTCTAGTTCCCTGCTCTGTGGAGGGTAATATTTAACACCCCTACGGGAACCAGAATCATCAAGAAAACAAAAAGCAGTGACGTATTATACAGATTTTTTACATGTACACATGATGGTTGTTGAAAACAGTTGGAATGATCTTTCATATGTTGGATGTTTTGAAAAAAAATGTAACTTAAATGGAATAAAGAACCACTTCATTATAAACAGCACATTAAAAATTATTATCGACGTGATTGTAGAAAGAGAAGTCAGTCAATAAACAGCACAGTTCCCTAATGTCACCCCCCCCATGTCAAAGTGATTTTCTTTCAATATACGGAGGTTCCTTGTTAACTCGCACCTCGCTTATAGTACGGTCTATTTGTGTGGACCCCGTTGTGCACGAGTTATCAAGGGAGAGGTGTATATATATATGTCATAAACAATTCACCTACCAAATGACATCTGGTTTATAATTAAGGGTTACATTGCTATGTTGGTTACAAACATTTCATGTTAACAATCAAGTGGCATAACTCTATTCAAATAGACTGGAGATAAAACCATAAAAGGTATGTCTAGGAGACGATATACACAATAAAGTTAAGACCTATGCTGTTTACAAGAATCTGCTGTACTGAAGGAAAATTGACAACTCCAATTAAAATGTTTAGCTGAAATGATGAAACCTTTAAAAGGCGTATCTACAATAAATTTAAGAAGCAATTCAACTACCACACCGCATCCAGTTATGAGTATGGGTTTCATATCTATGTTGGTTACAAGTGTGAACAGATGAACAGAAAAGATAATTATTACACAATTCTCGCATCTTGATACAAGGCCTCAATTACACGTGAAACATAATAAACAGTTTCAATTTGAGTGTAAAGTGTAATTCAAAATCACATTTCATTTTAAGAATGGTAAAACATCTATGAAACTTTTATGTAATATATAGATTAAACTGATCTTACATTTAATCTAACAAGTCTTTTATACAAGCATGCCTCATTTGCAAAGAAAACGAACATTTTTGAATTTTATACCATTTATTTCAACAGATTTATCTATTTTGAAAGAGAAAATGGACTTACCCTTGTTCATAGTAGACACAGGCCAGATTCCCATGAACAACTGCATGGTTAGGGCTAAGGTTCAGGGCTCGCAAATATGCTGCAACAGCCCTGTAAAATACACAATATTTAAGGAGCAGAAATATCTAAAATATTCACCAGTTGAAGCTACAATATCACAGACAGAATCTAAGATATACATGTGCCTGCTGAGTGCATAATAGGTATATTACTCAGAAGATATGCTTGCTTGTATATCTCTCTCAAAATACTGGTAATTACTTATTTGACAATGCAGTGCTGAACCAGCTAACAAATCCATGAAAACAGAAAAATCTTTATTTTATGCTGGGCCTAGGAAAACATTTCTGAACAAGCTGCAAAATACCTATCAAAGATCCTGGCTTCTTTCAAGACATTGCCCAAGTTGATGTAAGCATCCAAGAAATTAGGGTCAAGTGCCACTGCCTGAAAGAAAGAACACAATTATAAGTTTAATCTGGATTATGTTTAAAACCCAGCAAATATTACAGCACATTAAGAGTGGATCATATTTTTTTTAATGGTGGGAATGAAAATATCTGAAATGGCACCCCAACTTCAGAGATATAGATAACTGCTGTAGCAATTTCTTCAAACTGATTTTGATTAACTGGATTAAGTTTATTATATATATATATATATATATATATATATATATATATATATATATATATATATATATATATATACACATAAAGGAAACCAGCACACATTTCTGGGTTTCATCTATGCATTACCTTCAACTGGCAACCTCACTCAACAAGAATCCTTACGGGAGGGGTTCAGTAATGGCGGCTATAGGTGGAAGCTAGTAAAGTGGGCTCTGTAGATTTTGGCAGTTATAAGTGGTTATTTTTACAGTGAAATGGTTCATACTTGTTGGGATTATGTGTGAATATTCAAGGAATGCAGGACATACAACATTATTGGTAGATCTTAATCAGTTTTGAAAAAAAATATGTTTTTCCATTCAAAATTCAAATATGATGGAATAGAGATGGAAGTTTAGTGGTGCAGTTTTGAGACATTCCCTACCTGATCTGTTTGACTCATTTACTTACTTCAGTGTAGTTTGCCTTCAATTGTAAGAATTGTTTGGCACATGGTGAGTAATAAATGTCAGTGTCACAACTGAGTAGTGAGAAAAAATTAGTCCAAACAAGATTATCTACAAGTATGAGTGGAAAGAAAAATCAAGGCAAGCAACAAATAAAAACCAGATTACCGAGTGGCACCCTAATGGAGACATCTGACACAAGTATGAGTGAATCAACCTTGAGTACAATTCAGCTGGACTTGGATGAAATAAAGCAAAGTCTCAGAGGGAGCATTTCAAAAGCAGATTTCACATCTGCTATTGCTGACTTGGTGAAAAAGGATGACCTAGCAGAAATTGTTACAACTATTGTGAGGAAACTGTTAGAGAATGTGAAGGAAGATCTGAGAAAGGAGATAGTAGCAGAAAGTGAGAGGGTAATAAAGGAGAGGACAGGAGAGTTGATGGACAGGGTGGATTCACTGGAATTTGAAAACCACCAATTGTTAGAAAAATTACAAGAAGCAAAGAAGGAAAATGATAAAATGAGGATCGATATGAAAGATTATGAGAGGAGATCAGAGCAAGCAAGTGCAGCTTCAAACCAGTTCGAACAATATTCAAGGAAGCTGAACATAAAAGTTTTAGGGCTGGAGGAGGAGGAAAATGAAAATCTGAGAGAAAGAATTCCAAAGTTGGTGAAGGAAGTCACAAAAATTAATTTAGATAACAGGGACATAGTGGCTGTGCATAGGATTCCAGGTCGACAGGGACAACCAAGGCCAGTGATTGTCAAATTCTGGAGGCTGGATTGTAAACTTCCAATTATCAAGAAGCGGAAGGATTTTCTGCAGTACAAAGGAATTAGACTAGTAGAGGATGTAACCAGGCTGAATACTGAACTTATAAATAAATTATCTAGGCATCAGGAAATTGACAGTGCATGGTACTTTAATGGATCTGTATATGGTAAAACCAAATCAGGAAAAAGGATAAAATTTGACATCTATGATGAAATTGATGAGAAAATTAGATTATAAGCGTAATATGCAATTCTGTGCACTTATGAAATTGACTGAATAGGTATGTGAACTTTCGTTTTTCTACTCCTTTTTCTACTCTAATTTGTTTTAATATTTTGTTTATAAGACACTTCTTTCCCTCACCAATTTTATCCATAATTTATATGTCTGATGATTTGCTGGTCCACTGTTATATCTCTCCCTAATAAATTCTCTCACTAGTTTATAAATCATCTTTCACTCTTATACTCTCATATACACATTTACTAAGTTGTTTACTCACTTTTCTCAACATTACTCTTCCATGATAAATCTCTTAGTCTCACATTTTTTGCTCATACATTCAATCACCCACTACTTCCTTGTATGCGCTC
The DNA here is from genome assembly GCA_028554795.2 of Sinohyriopsis cumingii. Classification (NCBI taxonomy): domain Eukaryota; kingdom Metazoa; phylum Mollusca; class Bivalvia; order Unionida; family Unionidae; genus Sinohyriopsis; species Sinohyriopsis cumingii. The sequence continues at coordinate 46,813,530 of CM068829.1, forward strand.
TTTCACTCTTTCTTTTTCTTCCCTTTTACCCCTTTTTTTCATTCATTAAGTTGTAATTTATATTCTTTTTAATCTGTGCTGTTTGGTTTACAAAACTGTATCTAGCTCCAGAAAGGTCTGTCAGAGGTGCATGAGAGTTATCGCAAATGGAGTTGTTTCACTTGTTGTCCATAGTATACTGTATCAATGTTAAATGCAGCCAAAGCTACAGCCTTTACTGTAACACCATGGATGATTTTATTATGGATGTTTGTATTCTGTGTGAGTGTGAGTGTGAAAGCCATGCATATGATAAACTCAAGGTGATAATTACTTCATACATTCCTGTACAAGAATATGTATGTGTAAAATTTCTGCTGTTTTCATGGATAATAAAATAAAAATTATATCTATTAATGTTAGAGGCCTGCAAGGTTCAGTCTTAAAACGAAGGGATATTTTTCACTGGGTAAAACAAAAGAATGTATCTATGATATGCTTGCAAGAAACTCATAGTACAAAGAACGATGAAATATATTGGGCAGCTGAATGGGGATACAAATGTATATTTAGCCACTGCTCTAGTAAGAGTGCTGGGGTTGCAATATTTTTTAGAAATACTTTTGAATTTATAATTCATAGAGAAAGATGTGACAGTCAAGGGAGATTTATTATTTTAGATATTACAATTAATGGCAACAGAATAACCCTCGTGAATTTGTATGGTTATAATGATGATAATCCTAGCTTTTTTAGAAAGTTAAAGGAGGAGACTATTTTTTGAGAACTCATCAATTATAATGTGCGGAGACTGGAATACTGTTCAAGACTTAGATTTGGAAACTTATAATATTTTACATGACAAACACCAACAGTCTAGGGCAGCGATTCAAGACCTGAAAAACGAATTGGAATTAATTGATCCCTGGCGAAATTCCAACCAAGACTTAAAGATGTATACCTGGAGGCAAAAATCTCCCTTGAAACAAAGTAGACTAGATTACTTTCTTGTATCAGATGACATTCATATGAATACAGCTGATGCATGTATCTTACCAGGGTACAAGACTGATCATTCAGCTATTGTTTTGAGTGTGGCATTTTCAACGTTTCCAAGGGGAAAAGGATATTGGAAATTTAATAACCAACTGTTGAGGAACATTGAGTATACTGATTTGGTCAAAAAGTGTATAACTGACACTGTAAATGAATATTATGTAGGGGGAAATAAAGATGACTCTCTCCATGTTTCTCTTTCCTGTAACGACCAAATGTTCTTTGAAATTTTGAAAATGAAAATAAGATCTGAAACTATAGGTTATTCTATTAGGAAATCAAAAGAGAAACGGGAAAAATTAAAGAAAATTGAGCAGGAAATAATAGAAATTCAGGGGGGACTGTCGAATAACATAAATGGGGAAATTCTGGAAAATTTAGAGAGAAAAAAAGCAGAATTAGAGGAATCTAGGAAAAAATACATAAAAGGTGTTATATTAAGATCTAAAGCTAGATGGTATGAATTTGGAGAAAAAAGCACAAAGTACTTTTTAAATCTTGAAAAAAGAAACTATGTTAATAAGACAATAAAGGAGATTATTTAGATGATGGGACAAATATATCTGACCAAATAGATATTTTAGAAGCACAAAAACAGTTTTATATGGAATTGTTCAAAAGTAGAATTGCTCAGCTTGATGATGAGGCTATTCATGAAACTCGAAATAGATTTTTTAATCACAATATTAAACTTAGTCGAGAGGAAAGAGAATCATGCGAGGGTCTGCTTACAATTAATGAATTTGGTATGTCTCTAAAACGGATGGAAAATGGAAAAAGTCCTGGCTCGGATGGATTCACTGTAGAGTTCTATAAATTCTTTTGGAAGTCTCTGGGGGGATTTATATGTAGATCAATAAATTACGGATATACTGTAGGAAAACTTTCAGATTTTCAGACTCAAGGAGTCATCACCTGTCTACCAAAGGAGGAAAAAGACAGAAGATATTTTAAAAACTGGAGACCTATATCACTTTTAAATACTGATTATAAGATTGCTTCGGGAGCAATTGCAGCTAGGATTAAAAAGGTTCTTCCATCAATAATCAGCGATACTCAGAAAGGATATATGAAGGGTAGATTCATTGGAGAAAACACCAGACTATTATATGATATCATGGACCAACTTGAGAATGAAAACAGATATGGTTTATTATTGTTAATAGATTTCGAAAAAGCCTTTGACTCAATTAACTGGATCTTTGTGGAAGAAGCTCTACAATCTTTTAATTTTGGGGATTCCGTTTGTAAGTGGTTTAAACTGTTTTGTAATGACTCTAATAGTTGTGTTATAAATAATGGACATATGTCATCTTTTTTCAGACTTGAAAGAGGATGTCGTCAAGGAGATCCCCTTGCACCTTATTTGTTTATCATTGGGGTTGAGATTTTAGCTATAACTTTAAAGCAAAACGTGGATGTACGGGGAGTAATCTTTGACGCCAGTGAATATAAATTGGGTCAGTATGCCGATGACGCTTTTATTCTTCTTGATGGATCTAGTTTTTCTCTTGAAGCAACTATGAATATCTTGCAAGGTTTTTCTCTATTATCGGGACTTAAATGTAACATAACAAAAACAAAAGCTATTTGGATTGGAAACAGGAAATTTTCTAATGAAAGAATATGTCCCGAAATGGGCCTAATTTGGTCCTCTTCTAACTTTACACTCCTTGGCATAAAATGTTCTCCAGATTTACAACAGATGGTGGAAATCAATTATATGAAGAAACTAACAAAGGCAAAATGAATACTGGCAAGCTGGAGTCAAAGACATCTATCAATAGTTGGTAAAGTAATTGTTGTAAAGACTCTTGTTCTGCCCATATTCATACATCTTTTTTCAGCACTTCCTAACCCATCAGCAAAAGTTGAAGCAGAACTAAATCGCATGTTATTTAAATTTGTATGGGGTGGAAAAGAAGAGAGAATAAAACGTGATATACTAGTTTCCCCAGAAAACGAGGGAGGACTAAATATGATACACATATTTTCATTCATTAGGTATATTAAGATGGGTTAAAAGATTGCTGGAAAAGGAAAATGGAACGTGGCAGAACTTAGTCAATACAACTATACTTAGAAATAAAAAGGATATTTGGAATTTAGGGAGAAGGAAATTAGAAGAATTTTGTAAGTTCATTAAAAACAGTTTTTGGAGAGATGTAATTTTGGCAGTATCTAAATGGAAAGAAGAACTGCAAAGTCCTAACGAGTATCTATCCATGAGCATTTTAAATTTTGTCCCCCCTAAAATGATCTATCAATACAAATCCTGGACAGAAGCTGGTTTTGAAATTCTGAACGATCTAGTAGATGTTCATGGTAATTTAATACCTTTTGAGATAATAAAACAAAAAACTGGACGCGATGATTTCTTGAAATACTTCTCCTTAATATCCAGAATTCCTAAAGCATGGAAAGATGCCATAAAAAACCACCTAGTACATAATAATTTTGATAAGCAGGAGGATAAAATAACGAACTTGCGAAAGCAAGATTCACTCAAGTTTGTTTACAAAGATCTTTTACAGGAAGCTAAAAGGCAACACACTGCGAAGCAAGAAACTTGGATGCAAGTATTTAATAAAAATATAAGTAGTGAGGAGTGGTCTGATATATATAGCCGGGCAAAATGCTGTACCAAGGATACCAAGTTGATCTCTTTTAACTTTAAATTAATCCATAGAATAATCGCTACTAATGATTTTCTTAAAAGAATTAACATATTTGATGACAACAAATGTACTTTCTGTAAGAGTGAAACTGAAAGTATTGAGCATCTCCTTTATGACTGCAGTATTACTTCACAGTTTTGGTACCGTTTTATTGAAGTTTTTGCACCTTTTTGCCCAAATATTGTACATCTGTCCAAAAAAGAAACATTTTTAGGAAGCGAACAACTGGACAGTTTGGGTAATTTTCTGCTTATTTTGGCAAAATATTATATTTATACTTGCAGATTCAATATGAAAAATCCTTCTATTTTTGCTTTTAAGCAAATAGTTGCAATGCATAAGAACATTGAAAATTACACTGCTAAGGTAAATAAAAAAGAGGACCAATTTCTTCAAAAATGGACCTCAACAATGAACATTTAACTTGTCTCTGACTTGAGGGTAAACAGGAACAAAATACTGTAATATCACAAAAGCCATGTCACCTAGATTGTGTGCCATATGCATGTGTATATGGGGGTGTGTGTGTGTGTTTTTCTTTTCTACTTTCTCTGTAGATTATATTTATTATCCCTTGATTATCTGATAACCAGAAATGTTTGATTGTAAGGTGACCCTGGGATGGTTCCCCGACCCATTGGTCAACCTATTACGGGGTTAATAAAAAAAAAAAAAAAAAAAAAAAAAAAAACCCACAAGAATCCTTACATAAGACTTGTGCTCTATTGGCAAAATTTATAAAAAAAATGTAATGGAATCCACAAAAGTCCATATCTTTTGTCCTTTATTCTTTTTAAATGCAGAGAACTGAAATTATCTCTGATATTCTTGAGATGCTAAAATAGCAAATTTGGTAGCAAAAAGTTTTCTTACAAATCTGAATCGTTAGTTCAGCAGACAGCAGCAACTGTTACATAAAGTTCTTTATGAATGAAAATTTAGGGAGGGTCATCTCCCCTTCTCACAACCGGCATCTGAATCTGGAACAATGCCCACTGGTTTCCTGATGCTGGATATAAATTTTAATTACAAATGATATTTGCATCCAGGAGTTTACTGACAAGATCACATTGCCTGTCAACTTTGTCAGTCGTCCATTCAAAATTTCTATATTCAATTTGTCCACTTGGTTTCTTTGGGCACCACACATTCAAATCTGAGAAACACCATTCTGCTTAAATCATTCATTCTTTTCAACGTATCAGCAACTGCACTGTGTTTGTGAAGTTCATTATTCAAAAGAAACATCCCAATTATGTTATTACAAACACTCTAGTCAATTACATTTTGAAAGAATTCTGACTCTTCTTTAATCAAGTTAATTTCAGACATGTATTTTCTTGTTTTTGAACCCATTTCTTACAGACACTGCTTGAGTAACTTACTAAAGCATGTTTTCCTTTAGTTAAAGGATGAAAGGCTGTTTTTAAAGGATTAGCTTATGTTTGCTAAATAATGGAATGATGTAGTCTAGAAATAAACAATAAAGATTTGCCCATCAAGAGCTCAAGGCTTTGCACACTTTCCGGGCCTCTTCCTCTCTGAAACTTAATGTTTTTTCTTTGGGTCCCTTTTATCATTTCTAACTGATGTCTTAAAGCAAGATTTATCCTTCTGAATCAATTTTTGGGATATATTTTTCTCCAAGTCACCTTCTTTGGGTTTTGTTTTCTTAGTCTTGCCTGGTGTGACCGACTTGGGGGGTGGTACTAGCTTGACTTTTAGATTTATCACACTTCAGTTTTAATGCATTTACTTGCTGTGTCTTTTTTCCCCTTCTCTGTTGCAGACTGGCTACATTGGCTTCACCCATGTTGTCTTGAGCCTCCTGTTTCTTTCTCGAAATACATTTGTAAAGGTTCCCACTGTTCCATTATACCTACACCAAGAGACAACTATACTGACACACAATCCTTCAACATTATGGTCTGTTCTTTTCCACACAGACTCTGAAGACCTTTCAGTTATCTTTGTCTACTCACTCTTATCCAAATAACATGTTGGAGGTAGGTTATCAGTCCCTTTTTAAACTGCGAAATGTATCAAATGGCATGAACATCTACTTATGCAAACCAAGGGATTCACCAATAGTTGTATGTCCAAGCACACTGTAATTCCAACCTGTCATCAGTGAAGCAGTCTGATTCAAATGTAATACATTTTATTCCAACTTACACGTCTCCACCCAGATGTGAGAGGTCATGAGATCAAACCTCAGTCGAGTCATATCAAAGACTTATAAAAATGTACTAGCAGCTGCCTTGCTTGGTAGTCAGCAATATTAGTTACGAGTTAGGACTGGTCAGCGTGGTGTCAAGATAATATGACTGGGTGGGACATAATGCTACATGTCTGTGGCATGGTGCCCCAGTGATGGACATCACTTAAAACTACCATGGAAAACATCATTGTCGATACGACTACAACTGTTAAAGCTATGTTAAAAATCTAAACCACACACAATCTCTTTTTCAAATCATCTCTTAACGTGAAAATATTTTTCTCAAGTCGAGACTCCATCAAGTTGGAAATGACAGAAGAGATTCAGTGAGAGACTGTCTGATCAAAATATTTTAAAAACTCGGTACAGCTCAAAATCAATGCCACCATCAGCTGTTAAACTGAAGTGCTGTAATGAAACAGTATTGCATAGTAAGAGCTTGTCTCGTGCCCACTAAACCGTGACGCTGTGTGACCCCCCCCCCCCAACCAGCATGTATTTGGTCCAAAAACAAATAGTAAAATTAGCCTAAAACTATTAATTAGGGGATGTCCATCCACGTTTTTGTTGGCGCTAGCAATGCCCAAATTGTGAAAGGCAATAAAAACTGCAGGAAGACGATGAATATTATACAACAATGTATCTGGTAATAAAAACATTGAAGGTTTATAGTAGTCAGCCAAGTTGCAGCATAAAGTGTTTGATGGCTATTAGTGCAACATATTTTCACAGCTAAAGTTAACCCCACTGGAAATAAGCCACTACCTTACCATAGCTTCAATAAGACTACAAATACCTTTTCAAAATGATGAATTGCCAACCAGATCTCTCCTTGGGCATTAAATACACATCCTAAATTGCTCCACGCTACTGCAAAGTTTGGCTGGGTCTCAATGGCTTTAAGGTAGCACGCCTGATAAAGATAAGGAAAGATGAGTTTGCATGCATTGTCATTTAAATTGCAAATCGCGCAAAGCATGCGCTTGTTAGTCGCGCAAAATGCAGCGCAGTGTTGTATTAGAACCTGCATGTAGAAAAGCAGAGCAGATGTATACAAACACACCTAGCTATATATTCCAAGACAGGTTGAAGATTACTGACCAAATTCAAGGTATTGAAATTTTGAGACCTACAAAGGATTCATGCACTAACGATTGTTTCAAATTAAGACCTGTGTAATTACCCAGGCCACCAATGATAGATTGAAAAAGTCCATCATTGAAAATAAATATGAATATCATAGGTTCATTAGGAGCACACCACACAAAAATTAAAACTTCACCTAGTTTTGGAATTCTGGATATATCTTAGACTAGGTAAATACCTCTGCTACTGCCAAACTAGATGCTCTTCAGCTCTGATACATCGAGAAAATTCACTGGACAACACAAGGTTTGAAATTCATTCTTTTGCTTTGGTGCTCTATCTTTTATACACAAATACAATCTACCATGCACCAACGATCAGTCTTTTAGTCACACGTGGTCAAAATAATGCATTATGCGCAAGTAAATCCACTTATTTTTAATCGTGAATCCAGACAGGATTCTGAAAGGTAATAACCCGTTTAAACTAGATAATGTAATGTTTCTAAAGTCCAAAGTGAAATGTTTTAAAAGTAAACTACATCATAATCATGGCAGTTATTGCACTGACATGTCAATATAAATGATCTTAATTCCAATCATCTGCTATCAAGTGAATTTCCTCTGCAAGCGACCGCAGCGAACCGCGCCAGCGCAAATGCTGTAACTGTAAGAGTAGAAAAATGTACATTTATCTTTCATAGTCAGTCTTATATTAGACGAATGTATCAAGTAGTCACAAGTTTTCATCTCTTTTACTTAAGGTACCAATCATCCTCCAATTTTTTTGAACCTTTTCAAATCTATCCCTTTTATTTAACTTTTTCAAATGATTTCATTTCAGAATGTTATAGTGTCTTCAATTTTCCTCTTTTCACATATGAAAAATTATTCTTTACAGCCAAAACGACTGACTATCTTACCCAACTGTTCAGTCACATATATACAATACCTGTACATTGCCTTAATGGCATTTAATGAACATCATACCAGTCCACTTGTGATATATCTGCTTCACTTGATCCCATCTACTGGACATGAACTGAAGTCGGAGAATTACACCTCAGGTTACTAGACCTTGGTGAAAATTATAAAGAAAACAACTCCATATTAATAATCAAAAAAGAAGGTAATATTAGTGAATTATTTCTTACAATTGATTAACTCAAAGGACCTGAATATTAACTGAAAAACACAGCATGCCAAAAAAAAAAAAAGTGACTGCTTTTATAACTGCAATAGTTGCAACCCAGCAAAGAAGGAATGGCAAGATTTTTCAGTTTACAACTGAAACATGATGTCAATATGAATGTCTGAATAACAAATTTCCACACAAACTTAGGTAGAAAATATCAGCACAAAATGAAAATTCTTCATCACGAAGGACCTAAATATTCTACAAGCAGGTTACAGGGTCAACAACCTGAACATGTTCAAGCAAAACGTTTATTTTCTGATCTTCATTTTGGATGTTTTTGATTCATAAACATCTACCCTTAACAAACCAATATTCCATGCAACAGTTATTACACTGTCCACATGGCTCATCCTAAGTCAGTGTGGAACTGTCAAATCCTCTTGGTATCCACTGCAGCCTTGTCCTTTAAAGCAGCAAAACAGAGACTTTCCATCTAAAACATTTGTTCTCTCTTCCTTCCTCATTTTTCAGTTTTATTAAAAGTGTAATATTAAGACTAACAAGTGTGTGAAAAACAACTCAAAATAACCCGTTTTCATATATCATACGTTATGTAAAAAGTACTGCCTCGTTAACTGCAGTTACACTTGTGGCAAGTCATTTTTCACACTGGAGCCTGGCTCTTAGGGTTTCATCTTTTAAAAACTTTTCAAAGTACTTCTTGTTTTCCATTAATGCCAACAAAAAAGAATGCAAATTTGTATCTCTAAGGCATGTAAAAACTGTTTTCTAGAAACTACTCAATGAGGAAGAAACGGTCATGCTGCCTTAAATAGCTTGTGTTGCTCTGGTTTCCAGGGTTCATGTGTTTCTCTATTGGAAATGTTAAAATCTGAAGAGAACTGGCAATGAAAATGGTTCACCCCTTTACATTATTACAATGTAATCTTCAAAGCATGATAGCAAACCTTGTATCATTGTGAAACTGATACAAGATGTACACTATCAACATTGGCATTTTTAAAAAAACTAAAATATTATCTAATAATTTTGTATTAAAAAATGTCTAAAGAGGATGTCACTAAAGAACCAAAAGGTTTCAAAATAGAAGCCATTTTTGATTGCCAAAGTCCTCACAAAAATCATATGCATACCTGGAAAAACAGCATTTTATTAACTTGCATTCAGAAAAATCTTTATTCCTCCTGCTAGGGTACAACACCCTAACCTAAACTAGCTGATGCCCTCATCCTTATACTTTTATAAGCTTCATTACTTCAGACATAGAATGGAGCACTTTGTTGCTACTGACACTTTACCCGACGCAGATTTTCTTGGTAAGAACTGAAAGCAAGCTGCAAAAACTATCTTTTTGAAACTGCATCTTATATCGGTCAATGCAGGTTACAGTTGTTGTAGGGTTTAACACCAATTTTCAGCAGTAGATGGACTATACATGGTGGAGAAAGAACCATTGACCCACGAGAAGCTACTGGCAAGCTTTCTCACATAACCACATTAGCTGAATCCTAGACTCGAACCCGCGCAGGTGGTGTTTGGGCCATTCTTCGTTCCTTACACCTTTTATCACACTGAAGGTTTCCATTATTGAAATTGGGGGGGGGGGGAGGTACCTCCCGAGAGATTTTGCCTTTTCTATCACTGGTTCTTTTAATTTTATGGTAATGTTGGTGAAAAAATCATTTACAATGTTAGTGTCATCAGTGACTATGGTGTCATTTACCATAAGTGAGTGAATTTTATTTCTGATCTTTTTGTGTTCCTCCAGTGAGTTCATTGAAGACTTTCCAAGTGCAGTTTGTGTTGCTCTTTTCGTTTTCAAGCAATGATTGATAATAAGTATTTTATAGCTTTTTTAATCATACTTATTTTATTTCTCCATACTTTACATTGTGCATGGTTTCCCATAGCAATGAACTGGTCTCATGTTTTCATAGCATCTAGGATTTCAATAGTAAGCGAATTAGGTTGGATTTCAATCTTTACTAGATGTACTTTCAGTGGTGCATTGCTTAGATATTACATCCATCAATCAGTCCACATCCTCAGAGCTTCATCTATATCATCCAAGTTTTGGATCATATTCCATGAAACTTTATATAGGTCATTGAGAAATTATTCTTCATTACAAATTTTGCATGATCTGTAAGTGATTGCTTTGTGTACATTTTTCTTAATTCTGTTGCATTTAACCTTTCTTGTCAAAAAGTAGGATAGTGGTCACTAAGACCATGCACAACTATTACAAAATGATGTTGTGTGCATGAAAAAAAAAAAAATGCTGTACAAGCGTGGTCACTTTTCATTACTACACTTGCTGCTACAGAAATAAAATAGCAAAGTTGATGTGGCAAGATTTGAAATGTGCTGGGATTTTACTTAAATGCTCTTATTTTAACTGTCTGTACAGAAATTTGATGAAACAAGTTCATATATAGATTGTTTGCATTTTGTTTAAAGACTACCTCCATCAAATGCATTTATAAACTTGGAAAATGGTCTTAGGTAACTTCTCTGATACTGAATCCCATTTCTCCAGAGAAACCATTCACCCAAGCTGATATCAATATTGTTCAGCAATAAACAAGTAGGAATGGTTACCATTATACAGGTTAACAATATGGTTATTGCAGTTAAAATGTCAACAGCTGTAGCAATTCTAATGTGGAGTTAACACTGATAATAGTTATAGCTGAATGTATATACTGAACTGCATAACAGTAAAGACACATTTTTGATGAATCATTTCCAAAATGTCAAGGGTTCTAGGTTGAAATTTGTGAGGAAATTAAGTACAGGTGCATTTGTTAACATTTTACTATCACTTCAAAAACATTGCCTCATACATGCTTTTCATTAAAAAAAATTCAGTAAATTACATCATCCACTTATTAAAACCCAGATTGCTCCTCACCATATTGCTTTTAAAACATAAGATGATCTTTCAATTGACAAATGTAGTATTCAAGTGAAGAAAACAAGTTTGCAGATGTTGAGATGTTTATCAATCACCATTTAATGTGACACATTAAACCATTCCAAGTTTATGGTAACAAGTAAACCCGACCTATGCATTGCCTAATCGATATGGTCACCATCTATTGGACATAAATGATCACACTGGATAGTAGTAAATGACAAACGCTTTCGTAATTCGACTGCAACACTGCTGAATTAAAAAACAGACACCCATTCAAGATATTTGGCCAGAAGCCAACCTTTCTTAATAAATACTATATGGTGATTATACAGAACGATAATTTTTCACACAAAAAACATCCTTAGAATTTCTGGAACAGAATATTCTCATGGGGAGGCAATTAGATGCGACATTTTCTCAAGAATTTGAACAGCAGTCAAAATTTGACAGTACACACAAAGAAACCAATGATATTGACAGCTGGGCTTATAACACTGGCTGGAATCCCTGAAAAGTTAAATGACATCTACGTTCATACCTTAGCCTCGTCAAGCCGCCCTAGAGCTTTCAATAGGTTACCCAAATCACTTCTCACGCAGTACAAATCCTGAAAAAGATAGAACAGATACATGTACTGAAGTGGCATTAAGAGTCTGATCACTATTCAGTGTACATAGCTACAAGTGCATGTTTGTCTATTCTCTTCACAGTTTTACTGTCTTTATAAAGGTCGATGTTATTACTTCTGTGAAACCACTTTTTAACACATTTAATTATGCTCCATCAGTTAAAACTATACTCTGAAATTCTTACATGGCAATCTTTAAAAACGTTCCCTGTATTTCACAATGGCTTCCACAAGATCTAGATAAGGCGATTCTATTTAAATCCATTATAAGTGGACAAATGCCTCAAAAATGACAGAAAAATCATATCTTTATAAACAAAAGGATGTTCAGACCACCTACACCCCCTTTACAGACAACAGCTAATCTGGTCAAAAGAACAAATATTGTTGCAATTGTTCTCTGCACTACTGAAATTTCTGTTTCAACAGGAAAAAAATTTGATCATAATAATGTGCATTTTTGTTAACTTAGGAGCCCTAAATTATTTCTCATACAGCTTCTGGTATAGATATATCCATCACGTGACAATGTGGAGGCCCAGATAGCATGTTCTCACTGTACAGTCAAAGAACCAGCATGGAAATTACTTTCTGTGTACTTTCTAGGTTTAGACAAAACAGACTCCCCATAAAAAAAATACAAAAAGCCCCAGCAGACCCAATATTGCACTGCAAAAAGACAGCCAATATGAACCCAAATTTCATAAGGTGATTTTAGCCTCTTTTTACAAAATAAAAAAAAATTCCTCTTAAAAACAAGCCAGTAAAAAAAACAAGATAAAAAATTATTTTAAAAAATCCACCAGTGAAGAACAAAAACTGCGGAAAAGTGATCTGTTGATATGCACATATTCAGAGGATGATCATAACACGAACCACATTCCATAGTGATACAATGAAAACAAAGATAGTTACATGCATTGTATTTTGCCATATACTGCATTCAGCTGCAAGTATGAAGAAAAAAAAAAAATACATCATAAATACTGCATCACCAGAATGGTTTGATGATAATATGCACCTCTTCAGGTAACGTGTAGTATCTTACAAGTATCTTGGCAATCTATCAGAAATGGTAGGACTAGTTGCATTAACAAATTTCATGCCGGACAATTAGATGGCCATCAGAATTCATACAAACCCCCAACTCTATACATTTAAAATTGGCTGATAGAACTTACAGGATTATATTGCAAAGCTGTGACATAAGCCTGGACGGCCTGCTCCATGTCTCCAGCTGCCACAAGAGCTGCTGCCAAGTTAATGTAACCATCAATAAAATCTGGCTTCAAACGTACAGCATGTCGATAGTTGTCCAGGGCCTCTTGAAGCTGTCCTCGCTCTTTAAAAACATTACCCAAATTGGAATAGGCTTCTGCAAGCATGGGGTTCTGCTTTATTGCTAGCTGACTGAAATATGCTGACCTGGTAAAAGTAAACAAATAACCATAGTTAAACATGTTGAATATTATCAACAAATGTTTTAAATACATTGGGCAAATATACACAAAAAATCAATCAAGAAGACTGAAGCACTACCAGTCAAAATGACTTTGTACTGATCCACAAGTTCCTTTTATTCCATACTTTAATTTCTTTTAATTGCTATGAAATGAAACAAGCACAAATGTTCTGGAGAAATTTCAGCACACACATTTGGCATAAAAACAGTTTTCGAGAGGTTCAAGTTAAAATTGTCACAAGATACAGCAAACTCTGTGCCTTTACCAAGGCTGCTAACTTGCAGTGATATCAACCCTTGGATTGCAAGTTCAAGTGAAACCCACTGTCAGTGTTATCTCTTTCAAATAAATTAACGACACATTCTTTGGTGATGGTGTCTGTGGTTGCCATGTAGTAGGTCACATCATTTTCACTCCTGAACAGCAACATTCTCCTACAAGGATTCTATAAAATCCAAAAGCAGAAAAAACCCATTGTTCAGGAGAAATGGCCAAAGATTTTTTAAGATTGCTGGGAGAATTAGATTGGCTACATACTAAATGGTGTTTAACTTAAACCTCAAGATCAATACAACCCTTTTTTGAGAAATAGTTGCCAAAACAAGATGTTCAAAATGGAGACCATTGTGCTCTTTTGGAGGTCATATTTTAACCATTTTTTAAATATTAAAAACCACCTAAATATTAAGTCATACGAGAATTCTGCATTTTCAAAGGAAACTGCAACTGAAATGTTACATTTTCTGTTTTAGTCTTTCGAGATTTTAATCAGTGTATAATCATTGTGAATCTCGTATATGAATGGTCAATCTGGCACAATTCATTTCCTTCAGTATGTGGTACACAATTATTCATTTTCTACATGGATGAAGGACATAAAGGGCAGTAATATACTTCACACACAAAATAGGGCACATTCAGTATCCTCCAGGGGTGTAAAATTGAGGGTAAAAAAAAAACCCATTGGTGTCAGAACTGGGTTTCAAAAACGTAGAAAAATTTTCATCCGACCTGTACTTTTTCTACAAATAAACCAACACGCACAATTAACAAACAAATACACTGTCCATTAAAAGAATAATTTTATTAGTTCATTTTTCTTTTAAAGTCATAATTTAAAATCTCCTTATAATCTATCTGTAGCAATATTATAGACCAATACATTGCATATAAGCCAATGCAAAAAGCCAAATAAATATTTTTAACCAAATGAGAATTAATTTACTGCCTGTCATAAAATGTGTACTATCATCGGTTTCATTGTACTTCGTCCTACAACACATTCATCCCAAAATCAAAGAGGCTAATGATTCATCTTCTTTTCAATAAGTTACACTTGAACTTTTAGATTTTTCTTTTATTACAGCAAAGTTAAAAACCAACAAAATCTGCAATGACCCTCTGACTTAGTAATCCAAACAACACATTTGTCTCTGCACATTTACTGATTTCTTTGCTGTGAAAGAATGTCTTGCGTGATAATGTGCTCTCCAGATTTTTTAAAATTCTTACACACGGCATGAAAAGAATATTCTCTTTTTCAGTCTTCACAATCATGTGATCATAAGTCACACCAGTATTCCCTTTGGATGTGCCGTATTCAAGGGGAATTATTTTCTCCATTTATCATTAAAGTTAGATCCAGTTTTTCTTTTGTCTTCTTTTATTTTCTTTGCTAATGATTCTTAGTGCATGCCATTTTAATCGGAGATCACTTTCTTGTGCAACAAGCACCAAGGTTAAACATCTGGACAACATCTTACCAAGTTCGATGGAAATAATAAAAGAGCTTGCGAGATTAGGGGAAGCTACTCCATCATAACAGTGCCTGTGCTAGTATAGTTCTGTTTTCATACATGCCAACCCCTGGTGAGGAAAAAGTGGAATCCGAGTGGACAAAGAGAGTAATCCAAGCAGAAAAAGAGTAATCCACATAAAATGATAAAAAAATTAAATGAGCATATGTACAAAATGACTTATTTATCCATCTGGACTTTTAACATCAATTACTGCTTCAAGTTTTCATCTATAGCACTTTGAGCTTTAAAAAAAGCAACAGACTCTCATACTACATTTCAAAACACTTTGTACCAGCTGAGATTATGAATGTTTTGCACACCAGAAGAGCACCATGTGCTGGTTACAGAGCCTGGATCTGAATTCAGTTTTATTTTTTGTTAACAATACTGAACAATCTCTCACAGTCAGCATTAGAATGGTAAAGAACCAATATTCCTTTCATAACCTGACAAAGAAGAGGAAATTTATATCTTCCAGTTATTGGGTCTTTTAGCTGGGAAATAAGATGAAAAAATAATCAACTCTGTTCACATGAAGTACATTGTCAGGTAGAATGCCAACTTGATACTTCAGGAGTTCTCCTAATTTATCAGCAGCCTTTCCTGCAGCATGGTGCATCATATATGTACAATGATGGAGACATTTTTCAAAATATAGAAAATTTATTAGTCAGTCAAATCTCATTAGAAAATGCAACACAAATGTATTTAACAAAATGGTAGTCCTCATTCAATCTATATCCCATTGTCAACAAACAGGTTTCACAAAACCATTCACAGATATTCATTATCCTATTAGCATGTGGCTGTTTAGTGGTTTATATGCTACTTGTACATGTACTTAAATTGAAATTGATTTTGGTCAGCCAGAGGCAACTACCATGATGCTGAGGCTATTCATAGGGAAATGAAAACGTGAACAAATTAAAAAGTTTATCAAACATTCTTGCGAGATGTCCCACCTTCATTTAATCTGACAGCCAAATATCTACTGTTTCAAAATATTTGGAACAATAAGCTGGGTTTCACAATGCCACTCGTAGTGATCGTAAGCATGAACTTTTTTGTTTCAAACAGGAAACATTCACAGCACAATAAATATGCTCCAATCACTACAAAAAATCAAAAATATGCTTTTATTTCAGTTTGTTGCTGACTTCCTTTAATCAAAGGTCATTGGCTTGCTTTGACGAATTCATGTACACATGTTGAAGGTGCCGTTAAATGCTCTCTATGAAGGACCAAACAATACTGTTATTGCTGTGGCAACATCAGATAACTGTAGTTCAAATATTTTCTTCACCATTTTCTTAATATATATACATAGAACAATTGGTGATTCAAAGGTAATGTTTTCTTTGAATTTTCAACAAAACTATTTTTTGGGTCCATTTTTCAAAAGAAAAAAATATTGCCATGCCTTGTCATTCTCATTCCTGCCCTCATTGTAGCTCATCAGGTAGCACAAATATTTTGCTTATATTACCGCATACAGTATTAAGGCCAGACATCAGCATAAGCAGATTATGATACAACAATGCTGTGTTTGGGTGGTTTGTCAATACAAAGGATCTGTTTATGTAACAATAGATTCCAGTGCAATTTTTTATCCAAGTTTGCAGCTTCTTGTCATGGTGCCTTTAAATTTTTCCATTCAAAACCCAAGACTGTATATACAATTTTTAACAGCAAAAAATGTTGTCGCAAAAAAAATTTCCAGACAGTGTATTTGTCACCAATAAGGTATAAAAAAATCGCACTTTGCATCATCGGCGAAGCCCAGCACAATCCATGCTTTGGCTAACAGAATATAATCAAGTGTTCTTGCACAGCAATTGTTACTTTTTAGTGAGCACAGGCATTCTTAACTATGATTGTTATGTAACTGGAAGACAGAAAGAAGATATTACTATATTCTTGATTTGTATTTCTGTACATTACATTTTCCAACATTGTGTACATAGATTCATCAAATTTTGATACATCTTCCAAAACCCAACCTCTGTGCTTCAGGTTGGCAGTTATAGACTCTGGTCCCTGGTTTAAAAGATTTTCTTCTATGCTATTTTCATATAATAGCATAAAATTGAACCACAAAAGGGAACACAAATTTTTTTTAAATACATGGATTTTAATTCCACAGAAATTACCTGTCCAGTTTCCTACACTGAAAATGAATGGAACTGAGCAGCAACAGTACTCCTGTGTTGTCAGGTTCTTGTTTCCACAGCTGCATACAGTGCTGCTCTGCCGATTCATAGTCACCTGCCTGGTACTCCCTGTGTGCCAATTCTGCAAGACCTGCAAAAAATGCATTCCTAAATAGAAATCGATTTTGAATCTGGCAACACAATAAGTTTGTCACGTATCAATGCCCTGGCATACATAGCACATCAGTTGATTATTCAACTAACCAAGTTAATGTAGTAGTGTTTCAGCCAGGTAAAAAAAAAAAAACAATTGGTCCATTTCATTTAAAATGTATGTCCATGGTGTGATCATAACAGGAGAACCTTATAGTAAGATGAGATCATTTACATGATCTATTTTACCCATTATATGCACAGACCTCTCAACGTGGTACCATCTTTACTCTTGAATTTCTCTGCTCCATCTATATAGTAACACTGTGGCAAAATAAAGTCTTCTGTTTACTGCCCTCCATCATTATAGCCAGCAGTCTTTGCGATTTGTCAGCTTTAAAGCGACTTCTAGAGAGTATGTGATTGTTGCTTTGGCAGCAAAAGCGTTGTTTGCAATCAGTTGACTGCAAAGGAGTCATAATGGCAATTCTTACCAACATTATCAAGTTCTGATAAATTTCATTACGGTACTACTTCTTTATCATTTTCCATAGATCTACAATGTTATCTCATGGGTACATCTGGTCCGAGAGCGTCTTCCTCACAAGTATCCATTTTCTTCTACATGCTTCAGCATGTAAAAAGGATTTTGTTCTGTCCCATCTGCTACTTTCTAATCCTCCCCATTGAATCTCGTAAGATCCGTGCCAAAATTTAAAAATTATTCCTTCTCTACCTTGAAAAGAAGCAACAATGGGTGCAGTCCTAGAAATTTCAAAGTAGGAATAAATATTTTATTCAATATCAATACATGTACCCTAAGGAAGTTACCTAATCTTCAGCAATTATGAATAACATGTTACTTGCCTTCTTATTCTTTTAACTGAGAATTCATCTGAGATAGCCAAAACTGACATTGTCATGTACTCGTGTCAGTAATAATGAAAAACCAATGACAACACATGTGCACCTTCAACAAATTAGCAAACACTGGTTAACTGATGTGGTTTGAAAGCATGGATAACATATATTAAGATAAAGGCAACATTCCAGATTTGTCCCCCATGTACGATTTAAGTGCCTTACTAATTATTAAGATACTAAAATGGTACACCAGAGAAAGTTTAAGAATGACTTCTTTGCAGTGGTAAAAGTTATATTTACTAAGTATGCAGATAGTGTAAGATAATTACAATGGAGGGGTCAGATTGTGAACTAAGTCACCTTGTGTTACCATAGAGTAATGGATGGGTGTTAACACAAGTTTACCCCTTGCTACTGATAGAGTAAAACCTGTCTTGAGTGATCACTAGTCCTACAATGTAAGAGATGTGTTAGTGCTATGTCTTACTATCCAACTAACGGCCTTGTATAGCGTGTTCTGATGTCGTTGACATCGGAACGAGTAATCAAAGTTTCAGGAACATCTCACATGCTTGGCAGCCTATATCGACACTTCCACTAATTTATGTGTAATCAATATACTTACTGTGCTGTCTTTATCCTGGCGTTATGAAAATATGGCAATAGCAAATGGTTGCATTTTCATGTTTCGTTGACATACGTAGTCGAGGTATACCGAATTAAGTTCCAGTAGATACATGTTGGGGATATGTTTCTTGAACGAAACAAATCGTTGCTTACAGTTCCAATAGGCATTAATATATTTTTATTCGTTTCATTAAAGAATAATATTTCAACTTAACCCGATCTCGGCATTCCCGACTTTCATCGCTTTCGAGCCAACTGAAATGTAGGCCAACGAAACTTGAAAAAAGGTCAATTTCTTTTGTGAAATTTTGAATTTATTAGAGAAAAGACATCAGAGGAAGCAAATGACTAAAACATCATGACTTTACCTTGTAGAAAAGCGTCGTTATTTTAGTTGTCAGTTGTGTGAATATTCCTGAAAATCTGACTTTCGTAACGATGTTAGTCGACATCAAAACACGCTACACAGCGCCATTAGTTGGGCTGTAAGACCTTGACGCCCACAACATAAGCATCAGCGTCAAGGTCTTACATGTAGGACTACAGTGATCACCTGTAATATACAAACCTCAATCATAATGCATGCATCAATTTTATTATATGAACACAGCTGTGAGCTACTACCTGCTTTAAATAACAGGCGACCTGAACAACTTATAATTAATTTAAAATAAGTAAATGCGCACACACGAGCCATGTGACTTGTACTATAGATAGACAATACTATTATGCTGTCGTTTGATATTAGTACTAATAAAATTTACACGCACGCACACACACGTATATAAAAATTATAACTAATGAAAATATCTTCCTTGACCAAGCTACAAATTACACACCAGTGGAATCAGCAATGTGCGCCATAGCCGGCATTCTCCGTTGGTCACACGGTATCTGGTGAATGAATCACAAATACATGCAACAATGGCGGATAGCAAGCTGTTGTCGTCTGGAGTCTTTCAAATCGTAGTTCGTTATAAAATGTGTTGTAAACAATTAATCCCAAATTCTCGAAATGATTCTTTAGTCGTAAGACCAACTCTGATGGTCAATGTCTAACGACAACAAAGTCCAATGGCTTTTCTCAATCTTGTTCGCGGACGCCCACTGCTGTAACTTTCCCTTATGTACAATGGCGTCTGAACAGTGTGCTCGAGGCCCTGAAAATGTATTAATAAGATTACGTCCAAAACAACATGCCATGTGAGCTAGTTATACTTCAGCTTGCAAATAGTTTCACAAGTCACGCATTAGTAAAGATAAAAAAATGTATTGTTAGTACCTTTTATCATTTTTAAGATTTTATCCCAAGAGTAATAAACATATTCTAATAATACATATAAGTGCGCATGCCAGGGCCAGAAAAGGTGTAAAATTTTCCATTTGACGTCACGGTGTAGTGACGCAGCAAAATACTCTCCAGTGATGTGGCCAATCAAGGTTCAAAGAAAAACGAAATCTAGCTGGGTTATAATAATAATAATAATTTATTATAATAATAACAATGAGGACTTTGTATAACGCCTAATCTTTAGAAGCTCTAAGCGCTTCACAACATTAGACAACATAGGGTGCACTCACCAGTTATTCAGAGGCGTAGCTATGATATTTTGCGCCCGGGGACGAACTATAAAATTGGCGCCCCAGCCCCCTCCCCGTTTAATCACATTTTTGAATATTACCCTTGTTTACTTATTATAATGTAACGTTGTAAGCCTCATTTTGGCGCCCCTGTACCTTGGCGCCCGGGGACATATGTACCCCCCTGTCCCCCCCCCCCCCCCCAGCTACACCTCTGCAGTTATTATGTGCTTTTGAGAGAGTGACGTATATAAGGTGAAGAGAATGTTGGCACACCTCGATGCTAGTTTGATATAATGTGGCTAACATTTCTTTGGATATTGTACTTTTGGAAATTGTACAGGATCTAAGCACACTGCTAACTAAAATGACAGACCCTTGTGATAAATACCCTGAATTAGTCTAAAGGGGGCTCGTCCACATATGATGTCACACAATTTTTTTTTTTTTACCCCCTCCCCGCCCCCTCGTCACTCTTGGTCACAAAAATCCAGACCCCCTCTATGTGACGTCACAAATCTCTTACTCACCCCCCTCCCTTTTCAATTTAATTTGCAATACCGTAAAGTAACTGCAATGTAAATAATAATAATAATAATAATAATAATAAGGACTTTGTATAGCGCCTAATCTTTAGAAGCTCTAAGCGCTTTACAACATTAGATAACACATATAAGATATAAAAAAAAAAAACATAATATAATGATATGATTAGAAAAACAAACACAATGAAATTAGAAAACAAAAAGCATGCTGAGAACATTTTAGGTAGGAAACAATATTAGGTCTTTAAGTTTGTTCTTGCAGTCGAAATAAGAGTAGTGAATGGGGTCACCCTACGGACAATGGGAATTAGCATTAAAAACACCCCTGGGTCAATCTACGGACAATGGAAATTTAACATGGCGAAAAATCGTGGGTCAATCTACGGACAAGGGGAATTTAACATGGGAATAAATGGTGGGTCAATCTACGGACAAGGGGAATTTAACATGGGAATAAATCGTGGGTCACTCTACGTACAAGGGGAATTTAACATGGGATTTTTTTTTTAAAGTTTTTTTAAATTTAAATTTAAATTTAAATTTAAAAAGGGGTAGGCAATTCAAAAGGCTATCTCTTTTCGAGAAATATGGGGGCCCTGAAAAGGGCCTTTGGGTTTTTTCTTCTTCTTCTTTTAACTTCTTAACTTCTTCCACCATCCTCTTATTTTGTCCATCATTCCTTTCTTCTTTTTCTTTTCTGTTTCCGGCAACCAGTCCGGGTGACCCATGGCTCGGAACTTCTCTTGGATTTTCATCCAGTTTGCATTTAGTTTCTCTAGTTCTTCCTTTTTCTTTCTATTTTCTTCTTCTTTTCTTTCCTTTGACCACTTTTCTTTGATCTTCTTGACCTCTTCGGTCAGCACATTCCTCATTACTTCTTCCGCTTTCTTAAGCTTGTCTAAGCCCCACTTCACAAAAGACCAATCTGTCCATTCCACAATGTCTTCTAAAAAACACCTTACACTTGTCACATAAACTATCGCTTCTTTCAACTTACCCACTTTCACATACGGTGGGTTAATTAAACCTCTGATTCTCTTCTCCTCATCCTCTATCATTTCTTTTACTATATCGATGGCTAAGTGGAGGCTGGTTACTTGTCTTGAGACGAAGTCTTTTGTCACTGCATGCCTCCATTCCTGTTCAAGCCTTTCTGCTACATTCAATCCATCCACCATCCAATACCAACTTCCCATAAGGTTGTTGTACAAAGCTGAAGCTGCTGGCATCTTCTTGTTTGCTTATTCCGTAGAATGGGCTCCAATGGCAAACACTGTTAGTTTTATACTTAAAGCGCGAACGTGAAGGAAAACATCCCCCTAAAAACATAAAATTGATATTACCTAGATCATGACCAAACAAAGCGCGTACGTGAAGGAAAACATCCCCTACTTTCTCATTTCATATAATAAAACCCTAACTTTACTCTTCACATACGCTAAGAAACCCATAATCTACTATTCACACAAACATACCTGAGCTCTTACAAACACCAACACACTAACACACAAACGCATACCCTCACACTATCTTAAAAAAGAGTTAGTGTTTATTTTCACACTACTCTACCTACTCACATTGGCAAATTAATAGTTATTTCTTTTCTAGAGTATTGGGTAGCCCTGAAAAGGGCTGTTTTGTTTGGAACTTCATGGGCACCTGGTTAATGGTGGCACCTTCCAGGCCTGGCGCCACATACACATCTTATCCCCCAGTTACTTTTTACCTTTTGGGGGGAGAGAGCAGAGGCAGGATATGTCGCTTCAGAATCCCAATTTTCGCTCTCTGGGATTTTGAAATTTCTTCTCTCCTTTTCCTCCTCCTCTTCTTTATTTCTTCTTTCCTCTTTATATCTTCTTTCTTCTTCTTTATATCTTCTCTCCTCCTCTCTTATCCTTCCCTCCTCGACAATGGCTTCCGCGGCCAGTTCATTTAATATGCGCCTGGCATATTCCAGATGCACATGAAGCTCCAACAGTTTCTCCAGTCTCGTGTTCATTTTTGGTGTTGATCAATCAACAAGGGTAGCTGGACTGCCGAACGAGTTTCAATTTATAGTGAAAGCGCGAACGTGAAGGAAAACATCCCCTAATAACATAAAATTCATCTTACCTAGATCATGAACCAAAAAAAAAACATCAACGCGCGGACCTAAAAGAAACACTCACTCACTTTTTTATGCTACCCATCACTATTGTAAAATTTTTTATAAATCACTTCAATAGACTATCCACATACGCAAACCAATTCAATCTAACCCCAAATATACACCTCAAACAGCCAAAAAAAACAAACATCATTTTAATCTACTATCCACACCAACCTACTTTATCACTTACAAACACACCAACACATACCCTCACATTTTTTAAGAGAGAGTTAGTGTTTATTTTCACACTACTCTACCTACACACACATTGGCAAATCGATCGTTACTTCTTTTCTAGAGTATTGGGGTAGCCCTGAAAAGGGCTGTTTTTTTGTTTGCTATGGCATTCTTTTTTAGTTTCTAAGAATGCGATGTCCTCTGAGGATAGACTTTCTGGCAATAGGTCTGCTTCTTCGGAAAGAGAAGAAGAACTCTTTGGTGTCGATACGGCAATCGACAAAGCCTCTGTCAGGTTCAGGTTGCTGCTGCTGTTGTTGTTGTTGTTGCTGCTGTTGCTGCTGTCTCTGAAGTCTGTACTTCTCTGTCCATTCTTCTTTTTCCCTGTTCACTTCTTCTCTGAAGAGCTCTTCTATTAGGTCTTCAGTGATTTTTAACATTCTCACATTCTCTATTTCTTCTGGTTTCGGTATCAGACTGTGTCTGACCCTATGCAAATTCACGTAGGCTTCGTTGAGCTTAGCTAGTTTGGAGCACATCTTCGTAGGAGGATGAGTCGACAATGGATGGCTAGACTGGGAACAACCCCGGTTCTTAAAGTTAAAGCGCGGACGTGAAGGAAAACATCCCCACACGGTTTTCGAGCCGCAACGTTCATGAGAGGGATAGTAAGAAATGAAAGAGCATCAATCCAACATTCTTATAGCTAAACAAACCACAAAGGCATTTTTTTCTAAACACAACATTTTTTATTCAAAAAATCACTTAACACTAAACATCAACATTTTTAACAATAATCCAACATGATAACATCAAACAATTTTTTCTTCAAATACAATCTACTTTAAACAAGGCTGACAACGTTGTGAATGAAATTGTGATTTCCACTGTTGGAAATCATTAGGCCATTGATGGACACTACGTTTCCTAGCTTGAGACAAAAGATAAGCATAATGGTCACAAAACCATCGATCTACTTTCACATCGTTTCTAGCAGAAGAACGAGGATCGAAATGAGTCACTAAATGTTCTAAGGAATAGCCCAGGCTGCGATGATGCAGAAAATACACACAATATTGTCCACACACCAAGGAATCTGTGCCTTGTAATTTCACATTATTGAATCGGGTGGTTTGAGCATTTCTTCTCATAAAGTCGATGATATCGTCTTCCAAAGGGGGCAATCCGTACGAATCGAAATATTCCACACAGCCTTCTTGAGGAAAGTAAACGGCTACCCAGTGGGTTCCTGGGAGATGACTTTCGTCCGTGTTGATCACGTAAGCTTGATGGTCTTTAGGTTTGCGATGAGGGAGTTCATCTTTAGCACAGACGACAGGATTCCAAGAAGCCGTATACGAACTGTGGTTCAAAAGGTAATAAAGTTCCCAGGTATCCATTGTTTTGTGTTTTTTTTCTTCTTCTTCACCACAGGTAATAATAAGTCGTCAATTCGATCCTGACTTTTTGCTTGAAAATGTCTGACGAATAAACGGTTATTCGTTCTGTTTCCTCACTCTGATTCAGGAGAGCTTCGATACGATGGATCTCTTGAGTGGTTAATGGTGGACAAGAATGTTCACGCAAGTCTTTATACCACTGGTGCAACACGTCTTTGTTTGAGATGAGACTCCAAGCTTCGTCCAGATACTCGTCCAATTTTTCTTCTTGACTCAACATCAGGCATTTATCGTGTTGAATTTGACTGGGATGATCGTTTTGACATCCATAACAATTTTTCTTGATCAATTCCGTCATTTTGTCGACCAAGTGTTTGGCAAAACAGGAGACTAAATGAGCTTCTTGTTCTGGCCATCTCGACTTCATCATGATATCTTCTTCGTCTTTGTCTTGAGATTCTTCTCCTTCCACGGTCTCCTCACATTTCATGTCCAAAGTTTCTTCACTAGGTAAAGAGGGATAACAGTCTTCCATGGCTTCTAATAATCTAGAATGACTTCTCTCAAACTGTTGATTTCTATTGTATTGTCAAATTCTGCATACAGGATGACGTTCAACGTTGGATCAGCAGGGTCTCGATTTGCAAACTGAATTTCCACACGAATCTGGCCAGATTTTATAGGGTGGAAATGTCCTTCGTCGCTGCCTTGGTCTGGAGTGAAATCAAAAGCCCACAAAGCATAGCCTCCTGCATAATCTTCGTACGTAATGCCGTGACTGGTATTGGTTCCTAACTGTCCGGTGGCTTCGTACAGGGACAAGTACGATCTCAAGTAATTGTTCTGGGCAAAGTTAGGCTCAAAGGGTCGTGTACACAAGGTCTTGCCGTCTCGACTGACTTCGATTTTGGACACGCTAGAGTGTCGAAACTCAAAAGGATTTTCGTTGTGAAGTCCATTGAAAGCTGAATTCCTGACGATACCAACGATCAAACGCTTGGGTAACTGTCCTTGGAACAGATGATCTTCGATCATGGATCGCTGTCCAACAGGAATGGTGAACGTTTTCACTTCCACACGTCGTATGGGATACTTGGCGGTCGTTCTGCTCAACGTCTGACTGATGTCGTTTCCCACTTTAGGTAACACTTCCACACGGCGTACGTAAAGTCTGGCTTCTTGGATAACAGTTTTGTATTCGTTGGCATGGGCCATCAAATGGAAAGCGGCAGTGCTACGATTCAGTCTCAGGCGAATATCAACTCCGTTCAGTAAATACTTTTCTTGTAACCACATGTCCAAATGCAAACGATCCATCAGTTCTAAACTACGTCCTTGCAAAATTTTAGTTCTACGTGTGTTAAACCCCACATTGTGAGGATTGTCATCTTCTGTCAGGGCTGTGTCGCTAAACGTGCCTGCACCTGCCGTGTCAGGTTTCCATACCACGCAAGCATCCAGATGAGTATTCTTGGCTTCTTTTCCGTACGTCAAGAGATTTTCCAAGTAGGCACGATATGGGTAAGTATCCATGCTGCTGCTGACCAGTTTGTTATTCAAGTACAAGTCCACTTCGCTGAACAAGGAATGCATGAAATTGTTGACGGGCGCTACCCTATCATTGGCTCCAGGATTGGTGTTGTCAGTTTTGATCACTTTGACTTTCAAATACAGGTAACTGCTATTCAGATCGATGTAATCTTCGGGTTGTCCTTTGATTTCGAACTCGATGGGAGCGGAATCCGTCAAAGAGGAGACGGGATGAAATTCCACCCACTGCGATTCTTGCATCGTCATCATGGTGGGGGGCATGGCAAACATATCCAGTTCCGTCTTGGAACAAGCACATGACTCTCGGTGCATCATTTTTTTTCTGTGTCTCAATAATCGAAAACGTCTAAGTCTCGAACGGTTCTTCTTTTCTTGGCTTTTCTAGCTTGAAGTCTGGTGAAAGGGTGTTTTCTTCGTCGTCTCTTTCTGCCTTGTCCTTGCTGAATGCCTGACTCGGTAGCGTGCAGGGCATTTATAGGTGTGTCTCGTCGGCCTAAAATGTCTTTACCCGTTTGCAGCAGGACATTTTTGCCTGCCCTCATGAAGGCTTCTTTAGGGTTTTGTTTGTCGATGATGACATTTTGGAGAAATTCTTTGCCTTGCGTCAGTGCCGCATCTTTCAAGGCGTGCAATCCGCGTGTCACCATCGGTTTCAACACCGGGGCCACCGAACGAAAGGCCGATTTTAACATATCTCCTAAACCGTGTCCTCGCTGTCGTGCAACCCCTTGGTACACTGGATACATGACTTGCTTACGAATCGTGAGAGAACCGTTTTCGAAAATGGAGTTTCACCGTGACTTTTCCTTTGGTGAATGGAATATTTTGTCCCAAATCTCCTTTTATAGTAATGTTGACCGTGTCCAAATACGACTTGCTGACCGGCAAATAATGAGGATGGACAAATTCGCGGTGAACGTGGTAAGTGTTTCCACCTTCCTCGTCAGCGTTTGCGGCAGAATCCACTTTGAAAGGAATGACACGCAGTAACGGCACGGAGGTGTGTCCCACCACGTTGTATTCCACCACATCGGAGTACACGAACATCAAATTCAGTCCTTGGTTCAGTTCTACTGGGGTACGAAATAACTTGCTAAAAGACTCGTTGTCGTAAACGATGGGTAATTCGTTGTTCTTGAGTATGGTCATTCTCAGGTTCATGTCTCCGCCCAACATGTCAAACAATTCAGGACAAAATAAAATGGACATGATTTTACTCCGCTCAAATTTCATCGAGAAGCGACGAGCTACTTTGTGGTACTCCATGGTGACACTTATTTTGGCATGCTCCAAAGCTTTCCCAAACACGCCATTAAACTTGGCAGCTATGACGTTGACCAAATGTTGACCACTGAAATAATAACCTGGGGGAATTAAAAAGTGGTAGGTCCATTTTTGAGTTTTCTCATTATAGATTTTATTGTCATACGTGACTTTCTTATTCAACTCCTGTTGCAATGACTCGTCATGAACTTCCACATGAAAAAAATTTTGATTGGGAATGACATTGAGGACTTGGGTCGGGTGAATGATTTCCACTAAAGCCACTTCCCAATGGGCTTCGTGATCTAAGGGGATGGCCTGAGGTAATTTGGCCGTGTAACAGCACAACGTGTTGTGGGGAAACACCTCCATGGAACTGTCACTGGGTAAGGTCAAGTAAAATTGGTTTTGGTGACTCATAATTCCAGAGTTCTGTGGCTGTCCGAGGGAATATTAGTGGATGTCAGAGGTGTGTCTCCGCCCAAAATGGGGTTCTGGTTGTGGTTGTTGGAGTGGTGACTGGCACTGGCACTGGACACAACGTTCCCGTTCGAGGAGAATTTCAGGGAGGGATTGGGAAGCAGGTAACCGATGCAACTGCTCAATAAAATGGTCCACAATTGTTTGTCTCCTTGTTGCAAACTCAAATTGGCGATGGCTGCCCCGATGACACAATACACCACGAAGATTTGGCAGAAAAAGACGATTTGC
The DNA here is from genome assembly GCA_028554795.2 of Sinohyriopsis cumingii. Classification (NCBI taxonomy): domain Eukaryota; kingdom Metazoa; phylum Mollusca; class Bivalvia; order Unionida; family Unionidae; genus Sinohyriopsis; species Sinohyriopsis cumingii. Next base: position 46,841,689 of record CM068829.1, read on the forward strand.
GTTTTAGGCACACGTTCTCCACACCACACCCACAAGGGTTGTTTTTGTAAATCTTGCACAGAAGAACTAGGGGAAGAAGGACTGGTCGACGTAGCTGCGTCTGCTGCTGTGTGAAAGGGCATGATGGTCACTTCTTCTTTTTATAGTCGATGACTTGCGAAGCGTCGATCCAAGAATCGAAACTGGGTGGATATCCTTTCCAACGTACTTTGACTTCTTTGACACGTCGTTTGCCCACTTTACGGGTTCTGCGTTCGAGAATGCTTTCGATGTCGTACACGTCGTCTTCTTTTTTGGTGACACGTTGTAACTCGGGCAAATAAAACGTTCCTTTGAGTACTTCTCCGTTCATGTCTTCCAATTTATAGACGGCAGGATGACGGCCATGTACTCGTCCAGTGACGCGAAACAGTTCGGTCGTCCAGTTAGGTAAGTAACCTTTGTCGAAAGTGCGTTTGGTTTTGCCAATGCGCACCCAATCTCCCACGGTCAACTCTCCACTTTTCTTGGGGACAGCCCTCGTCGGGGACGTACCGAACAGGCGCTCGAACACCAGCACTTCGTTGTCGGGAGTCACGTCTTGCGGGGCACGTCCGATGCTTCGATGGTAAGATTGGTTGTACGCTTGCACCAGGTGCGGTAAGATGTCGATGTACTTCAGAGTGTGGTGATGCGTAAAATATTTCCACATGCGTTCTTTCAAAGTACGTTGAAAACGTTCCACGATACTGGCTTTGGTTTCGGGATTCTCGGTGGTAAAAAAATGAATGTCACGTTTCTTTAATTCTTTTTGGAAAGCTTGGTTCAGAAATTCGGTGCCTTTGTCCGTTTGCCATCGAAGAGGGCGACGACCGCTTTGTTTCAACACCCGTTGCAGGGCTCGCACTAACTCGCTGCTCGATTTGGAAGTCAAGGGCACGACCCAGGCAAATTTGGAAAAGACGTCGATGACACAAAACAAATATTTGTAGCCGCGATTGTAGCTGGCCAAATGAGAGACATCGGCTAAATCGGCTTGCCATTGATGATCGATGCCTTCCACTCGGGTGCGACTTCTGGCAAACTTGCGTCGAATGGGTTTGTGTAAAGTGTAGGTAGCTTGTTCTTGTAACCATCGTTGCACTTGAGGTAAACGGAGACTTTTCAGTCGAGTTTTGGCAGCACGATACAATTTTTGAACTCCTGCGTAACCTGCAGGATGGGAGGGATCGTAGTAAATGCTGGCTAAGACTTTTTCCATTTTTTGTGTTGGTTGATGTGTTAATAAGGCACCCACTCTTGGAAGAGGCTACTCTTTTTCTCTTGGGGTATTTTCTTGGATTGCAAGGCTTTGCGTGTGCGACCAGCAATAGGTGTCGAAGAGGAGGAGGAGGATGTCTGTGCAGGGGATATCGGTTCTTGTTTCACTTCTGTCTTCACTTTCTTTTTCTCTTGTGATGAAGAAGGGGTGGCCATCATCTTTTTAATCCATCCAATTCTGGAGGTAGGTGGTGTTGTTAACTTGCGTACTTTTTCTGGTGGAGTTAGAAACCCTTCCTCTTCTTCTTCTCCTTTTTCTGTCTTGACCACTGGTACTGGTACTGGTACTGGTACTGGTGATGGTGCTGGACTTTTCATCAAGGTCTTAAAATCTTTCAGAGTGGGTAGAGCTGTTTCGTCTAAAGCTTTCTGGTGAAAGAGTTGCAATCGTTGCAAGAGTTGACCGTACTTTTGCGATTTTTCTGTTTCGGACAAATCTTGGCGATCCATCAAGGACTGCAACTCGTGTTGTAACTGGGACATTTCGCTCAAATTGGGATTGGGAGGTAAATGCGGGGTGCGTTGTTCTTGCCACCGATGGTATTCCATCCATCGTTTGTAAGGCACTAAAGCTAGTTTTCGTCCTTCCATGGGGTTGTCAGGGATGAATTCTGAGATCTTGGGACTTCCGAAGGCCTTTTTATCTTGCTCCCATCAGTCCTCCCAACATGGTTCCCAAGACTCCTTTTAGTATGGGGCCTAACAAGAGAGGTAAAATGCCTCCACGTTGGACCAACATCTTCTTTTTTTGACGAATGGGAATTTTCTTTTGAACCATTTTCCGAAGAACGTGACGATGTTTGCCTAAGCATTGTTTCTGGTGTTTGGACAAAGGGATCGTGCCTTTCAAAACGTTCAAACAACATTCGCACACGGTATCGATGACCTCTTTGGAGGCCGTTTGAATGAGTTTTTTTCGTAGGGGTGAAGAAGCTTTGGACAGGACAGATAACAGGTCCCCATGTTTGGCTAAACGTGGTGGCAGTCCTTTCCTTTTTTTTCCTTGGGGTTTTCTGGAGGGTGACATTTTTTGCTTGTGGGTTCCGGGACATTCACCGAACAGACACTAACGTCGATGACTTAACGCACACCCTTTTATCTTTTTTTTCTGGGACTATCGCTTTGTCATAAAGGTGACAATGTTTTTCCGAAAATCGCCAAGGAATCCTCCCCTTTGTTGACGCCTCTTTTTCTTGGAACGACTGTGTCTTTTTTTAGGGTAACGTCGATGCTTGGCTAAGCGCTTTGTCGGATGACGCGTCTGCCTTTGTCTCTTTCTTTTGTGGCTTCTTGGAGGTGACATCTTTTTTACAAGTTCACTGATACCCCCGACTTGGTCACAGGTCTTTTTATACTGGAACGCGTCGCCACTGATTGTCTTTACGTTTTATCAGTTTGAGGACAGGCATGACACGACGTGCAGGGGTACGTAACGGACTAAATCGAGCCAGTTCTTGCTTGGACAAATCCAGTAAACTTTGTAACATGCCCGATCTTTCATGGACTTTGATTTTGGGAGAAGGTACTTTGTGAGCAGCAGCCACTGCCGCTAAATGGGAAGGTCCTGCCACTGGGGAAGTTCTTTTGGGGGTCATCAACGGAGAAGTTCTTGGTGTGATCAACGTCTCCAAGTACTCTTCAGTTCCTGGTGACATCAACGGAGAAGTGGACAAACGTGAGGCTGCCGGAGACGTTGTGGCAGGTCGTGGCTTGCGAGTGTAAGGTTGCGTCCTGGCCGAAGTGCCTCTCTTGCGACTAGTTTTCTTCTGTGGACTTTTCTTTTTTTGAGGACTTTTTCTCTGTTTCTTTTTCTGGGGGCTTCTTTTCTTTTTCCGGGGTGATGGTGGTGGTGTCTGGTAAGAGGAGGGTCCCGCCACTGGAGAAGTTCTTCTTGGGGACTTAGTCTTTTTCTTTTTCTTCTTGGGGCTTCGTTGGACTTTTGTCTTAGGGATAACTTTGGGGGCATTAGGATCCCATCTTAAGAGTGAGCGAATGATGACCCCTCCTAGAGTACCGCTCCCTCCAGGTTTCAAAATGATTTGTTTTTTGGTTTGAGTGTCGATGCGGGGATCGGCCAGTTGGACCAAAGCGACTTTGTTTCGATCGAAAAAGCGTTGGGTTTGATGAGGAATCTGAATGATTCCTTGGAGTAATTGACGTGCCGTCACCGTGAACCATCGTAAGACTTCTTTGAGACTAGCTTCTAAGACACGGGCTCGTGTTTGTGGATCTTTTTCTCGACTGATGCCATACAAGGCACGAATCAATTTGACGGGAAGATGCGACTGAAGGGACGTCATGTTCACACTGTGTGAGACAGACGAAAAAGGGTCTGAGGTTTTTATAGATTTTTTTCATGGGAGGAGTGAAATGAAGTCGAGGACGGAGACGTGTACAGGACAGGCCCTCCGTCTTGGCACCAGTGGTGAAACAAGTGGGTACGAAATCGCAAATCCTCGGGGGTCGTAGGTTTCAAATCGACGAGCAGATAGGCGTGTGGAGTTTGAGTGGCATCGTCGTACGCCTGAGTCAGCCAAGGCGTTCCTAACTGTTTGGCTAAGACTTGCACTTGCGATTTATCTCGAGGGCTTTTAAACAAGACCACGTAATGCGCATTGAGACTGATGGTGCGATGGGCTTTACTTTGTTGAAACAAATTTTGGGTGATGTAAACGACACTGGCATTACGGTGATGCCCTTTGCGCGTGAACCACAATTTAATTTCTTCTTCGTCTTCTCCTAACATGTCGTCGAAAATGACCAAATGGGTTAGACGGGAGTCAGAGACGATGCCGTCGTCTTCTTTAGGAATGCCTTCCACAAACACGATGGAATCGCCTTGACTTTCTCGCAAGAGGTTGTACGCCGATTGCCACTCTTTGTAGCACCACACGATCCGTTGAGGGGCCGATCGATCAAATGATGTTTATGTTCGATCAAACGTTTGACGAATTCGGTTTTGCCTGAACCGCTAGGTCCAGCAACGAGCATGTTAAAGGGATGGCGAAGATACAAAGCCTCCCAACTGGCACGATCTAAGTGTTCGTCGATGACTTTGACAGTAGAGGAAGAGGGAGCAGAGACAGCAGAGGTAGCCATGGTATGAGAAATGTCACTTGTGACACGAAAAAACAAACAAGACAAGAGTTTATATACTTTTTCAGAACACGTTTATTGAATGTTTCAAATATGAACACGAAAGACAAAAATACATACAACCCAAATAGTGATGTACAGGAATATAAAACACAGCAAAACAATCAAAGTGAAATATAAACAAGTGTCTGTACAACATGTTTTGGGTAACGAAGATGTCCTAGGGACAGTGTGTAATGTTCTTACAGTCTCTACTTGAGGTATTGTCACACAAGTGTCCTCCCGGAATGACCTTTCAGGCATGTCCATGACAGTCCTGTCCTGAAGCGAGTGGTTGTTCTCGGTGACGGGTTCTTCTGGCACCGTCACTAACACAGGTTGAAAAGTAACTTTTTTCCTTGAACAACTCTTGTGCATACTGGGCCACTTCTTGGGTCCAAACCTCAAAACCCCCCTTTTTCCAATCACGAACATCTGTCCAATGAGGGTGTAAGTCACAAGCTACACACACATCGTCATACACGTCTTGGGTCGCTAAAAGTTGACGAATCTTTTTTTCCTGTTGAGGTCGAGAAGTATCCAGATGAAAACGCAAGGCTTTGAACAAAAGGAGTTTTTCGTGACCATTTAAGGCCATGGAGGTGGTAAGTACTGATCGTAAAGAGTCCACAAAGAATCGGCTGGTAAACGAAATCCCAGAAAACAAGTCACTAAGACACACACCACTTGTCGTCCAAAATTGAATGGATACAGTTCTTGTAATAATTGATGGTAATGATCCACGGTTTGAATATGGTCATTGAGTTCCTTCCACGGAATCTGTTGGATGACATGTGACATAAACCGTGGCATGGCAACCTCTTTTTATATTCTCTTTTTTTCGGATGCAATAGACGTACTTTCTAGCCAGAGATCTTCGTTCTCCAGTAGGGAATCTAAATCTTGCATACTGTAACCGAAACGTCAGAGTTCGTTTAGGTGTTTCCTCTTCCTCTAAGTAGATTCCACGTAAAATATGTTTGTAATCCTTTAACTTGTCTTCCTCAATGCGTTGCACTAGGTGAATCTCGAAGTAACCATAATTATGAACATGTCGATCATTAGCGACCTCAAAGTGTTGAACAATGTCTGACCATTGAAAGAATTTCTGACGAATCAGTTCTCTTATACCATTCAGGTACCAGTGGTTAAAGATCTGGTGACGTAACGGATGCAATTGTTCTTTACGTTTGACTTGTATTTTCACCAGCTCTCGGTAAATGCGTTCTCTCAACTCCACAGGCAAAGCACGAATGTTCTCTTGTAAAGTATCCATGAATAGGTCATACTAAATCCTCTTTGGTCTGACACAAGAAATGTACTCTTTGCACAAACATGGTTTCACTTCAGTGTCGAATTTAAATCGTTGAGTCACTAATCTACACATTACAATTCGTTCAGAAGTTTCCTCTTTCACCAAGTTGACATTGTGTGAAAGATGTTGGTAATTCGTTAACTCTTCCTCTGGAATTAGATGCAGTACGTTTACAATGTAGTAGATAGAATCGTCAATACCAAACCATTCCTTTTTATAACCAGGAGGTCGTTGATCAATGTCTGTCCAATGGAACACTTTCAATTGAATCAGTCCTTGTATAGCCTTCAGGTACCAGTGGTTCAAACACCGGTGACGTATCGGATGCAATTGTTCTTTACGTTTCACTTGTATTTTGACCAGCTCTCGGTAAATGCGTTCTTTCAACTCCACAGGCAAAGCACGAATGTTCTCTTGTAAAGTATCCATGAACAGATGATTATGGTAAAAAGTTACTTCAATGTCTCGGTCCCACTAAGGGTAAGTAATGACAATTCGGTGACCATCGAGCATGTTCAACGAAGGCCGAATCTTGCGGTTCCCAGTGGTGAAGTGACACACCGCAACTGAAGCACTTGACTTTATCTCCTTCGCCCAAGTAGAAAAATCCGGCTCTGGCTAATTCTTCGGGGGTCGGTCCTCCCAGATACTTTGGCCATTTTCCTTTGAACGATTGAAGACGATTTTCAAAGTCGCAGTATTCCGACGAACGCACAGGAAACGAATATTCGTCTTTCACAGGTTCGTTTCGATGAGGGTTGAGTGACATGGGTAGGAGTTTGCTCAGGGCTGGATGACATCCGTAAGGGGGTAGACGTGAAGGTGGACATTCCCCTTTAAAACGAAACCCAGTAAAATGTCCAAGAGGACGAGCAGCATCACTTTCGCATCCCACAGGTCTGACACGCACAGCATCACTTTCCATGATAGGGGTACTAAAGTTCCCATGATGCTTTACGGCATCGCTCAGGTCACAAGGTACAGCATCGGTCCCATCGCAAGGCTCACAATCGCACTCGTCTGCAAACTCCGTTACGCAATTACAATGGTAACCACATGGACAATCGCAGTTTCCTTCCGGACATTTTCCGTCGCAATGCATGGGTCTTATCCATCCAGTATTAGTCACACTAGAGGAAGATACAACTTTTTTACAATCCCCAAACTGAAACGATGTCTTTTTCAAAGTATTCATCTTGTTCGCTCGGTCTTGGTAGTCACAATGAACTATCGATCTTGACCATAGCCCCTTTTTTATACTAGTCTCAATGCAGTCTCCAACTTGTACATCTTTCCTTTTTTACGTTTTTTATGTCCTGTTCTGGAAGGTACCGTCTCTAAGGTACCGTCAACATTGTACCGTAGTGTGATGGGTGGAAAGGCCATAGAAAGGTAAGGGCAATTCGGAGACCATCGAGTATGCTCCAGAATAGCTGAATCTTTATAGATACATAGATCCATTCGTAACTTCAGTTCGCAAGCGAAACACTGTACCTCGTATCCCAATCCTGACTCAGGTCCCAAGTAGACAAATCCTGTTCTAGCTAAAACATGCGAAGAAGGTAATCCTTCCCTATCCGTAGGCCATTTCTGAAACGTGTCCAATCGACGGGCACAATCACAATAGTCAGGTAAGAAGACTGGAAAATGGTAGGGTTTGAACTTGGAGTTCTCATCGGGTTTCTCACTCGATTCTTGCTGTGGCGAAGTCATCTTTCTGGTGGGGTAACTATCCTCTTACAACCAATGTTTTATACCAACGTGTCCATACGGTAAGGTGAAATGATTGGGAAGTCGAACTCGCTTCTGGTACACGATTTGATAGACTTTTTCCAAGGGCCGACTGACGATGTGGTGAGTGGGTAAACGTACAATCTTGTTCGGTTGATAGGTGGTCACTTTAAAGTTTCCATCCTCTCCCGATTGCAAGGCTTCTTTCAATACCCCAAAATTGACCACTCGACTGGTACGATAATTCAGAGTCAGTCCTTTCACTTTGCACGTCGTGTGCACTTCTCCTTGTTTGTCACGGTATTGGTAGCCGTAATTTTTGGGACCGCCACTGACAAAACTTAGAATCTTGTCGTCGGGATGCTCGTCTGTCCAGGCTCCTAAACGGTCTCCTTCGATGCTAGGGTGATGTTGAATCGGGTGATGGATGTAAATGCAACTGTCCGTGTCAAAGTACAGGACGCGTTCTTCTAACAGTTCTAAAGCTTCGTACAATTTTAAGCGAGCATGGGCTGTCACGTAAGCCGCAATGATGACATTTCCAAAAGGGTCGTCTTGTACAAAGTCCAGATCTTCTTCGTAATTGACCAAGATTAAATTCTCTCGAACGATGTCCACGTGTTTCATGTATTTGGTTTTGTCGTGAATCATCTGGAAGTAGCGGGAAGGTTCTGTCAAATATTCTGTCTTGGGTAAACACGGTCGTTGTGCCATTTTACCCCACAAGCAATTTAACATCACTTTGGCAAACGATCGCCTGCCTTCGTTTTTCTCGATGTGGTCTAAAGTGATACCTTCTTGTTCGTAATATTTCTCTTTGAATTTTATTTGGTCTTCGGGAGTGTGACACCAGGAAGGATAGCCGCTAGCTTCTTGCTTCAGTTTCAAAAAGGCATCCACGTAGTCTGCGAAAATGCCTTTCTGCGTGGGGTCACCCTTGCGGTACTGTTGTGTCTTGGGAAAGTGGCAAATTTCGTACACTTCTAACAGTTGGTATCCCATGTCCAGAGCTTTGAACAATTCCACGCTGACCCAGGTTCCCGTCAAGGTCCGTTCTTCCTGGCTGTGCTGACAAGGCTGGTCTTGGTTGCACGTTTCGGCACAAGTACGGCACAAGGGAAACATCAATTTGCCTTGACAATGGTGAGGTAAGACGGGATGGTAGAGGTTCGTGGGAGGCAAAACTTTACACTTGATCAAGCCTTCGTATTGTCGAATGTTGACCAGGTCGATGTGTTCCGTCAGCAATTGCGGGTGCCCTACGGGAAAGCGACAATATTTGCACACGTAGGGATACAGCGAACACACGTCCAAGTATTTGATTTCTTCTCCTTTCTCTTCGTCGGCTTGGTACAGCAAACAGGTGGCATTGGTCCTTCCTCCGTACAAACTATCCCTCGGGTTCAGCGGGTCCATGAACTGGTAACTTTCCACGAGGCGTTTAAACTCGGGATCGGTTTTCATACGGTAATCGTACTCGTGTTCCCACATTTCCACCACTTGGTATCCTTCCTGTTCTAACTTTAGGCGTCGCTGACAAGTGTCCTGGTACAAGTCTTCCATGGTTCGTTGCAAAAACTGATTTTTAGTACCACGGTCAGGGTAACAGACGGGACATCCGTGAAATAAGCAACCGTTAAACTCGTACACGATCTTGGGGTTTTCTAAGTCCCAGCCATCGACCGAATATGTTCCGATGGTCTTTTCGCCCCCTCCGTTGCGGGCATGCTGAATCCACTTGTCTTCCTTGTCGCACAAGTAATGTAACCAACGTAGGGCTTTGACCGAGTATTGACGTTTGACAAAGTGGGTCGTTTGAGGACTGATGACAGCCACGGTCTTTTCAGGCATGAATCGTTGTCGATACACTAAGGAACACGCTTTGGCAATGGTGCAAGCTTCTTTCAAAGGATCGACCCCTCCGTGTTCCATGAACAGTTCTCGAAATTTTCCACAGCAACGCCGTAAAATGTCCACGTCGGAACGACAATACTTTAGCATTTCTTCCTGAAAGTCGAAAGGGTCCGAGGCGTGAGCCTGGTACCAAGCGTAGAAAGCTTCTCGTTGTTCGGTACGCATGTTGTCGGGGTCGTAATAGTGAGCCTCGGGTAAATGGGGTAGAACGGCATGTTGATTGGCTTCCGTATTGAAAAAGTGTGGAAAGTACCCTTTAGCCATTTCTGTCATTCCAAACGTTTTAGGCATTCGACTCAAAGGCATGGCCAAGTAACTCATCGAATCTTTAAACTGTACTTGTCCCACTTGCATGAAAATGATTTTGGCTCCGTTCAAAGTCACTTTAGGACGTTCGGTGCCTTGTTCCGTATAGTACCTCAAAAGAAACTGTCCATCGTATCCGGAGAAATTGTGAGCCATCACCGTGGCATGACGATGACAATCTCCGTAACGTTCGATGTCCTCTTGGCTCCACGTCTTGTCGATGGGGTCTAAGACCCATTGTGCAAAATCGGCTAACGTGTTGGGTCCCCGAAAGATTTTTTCACGTCCTCCGGGTATCTTGCTGCAGTGAGGGCAATGACTGAAGATAGGTTCTTGAATGCACTTCTCGCACGCTCGATGAGCCACGCAGAAATTAGGAATGTGAATGCTGGTCTCTTGCATGCATTCGAAATCGAAAAAGATGAAATTGCCTTTCTTCTTGTGACCGTCCTCTTTCTCTGGTGGGGGTTGGTATTTTTGCACGTAACATTGGTGTTCCAAGTCCACGATGTGGTGACAAATGTGACATTTTTTCTTTCCTGAACATACGTGTGCCTTGGTACTATTGGTACGTATGCCTTGTCCACACGTAGGGCACAATCTCAGCAGTTGACAAGCGCATTTCTTCTGTGAACCTTGCGTCTTCAGATGTTGTTGGTAACAGGTAGGGCTGACAAACGTGCGCAGACAAGTTGAACAAGGCACTGGTTCTTCGCTCAGACAGGGTGGAGAGGCCAAACATCCTGAGCATTTCCATCCACAATGTTTGTGTTGCTCTCGATTGTTATAACCATGGTCACATTTCTCACAATAATAAACATATCCCAGGAATCCAGTGATACTGGTAATGGTATCGAAATGGTCATCGTGATGATAAAGGTGAATGTATTTTCCGTCCTTAAAATCTTGGCCTCGAAACAATAGAGGCCCGCGCACTTCTTGAGGGTGCACTTTCAAGGTGTAGCGTGGAGCTAGGACATCTTGCAATTTTTGCATCTCAGGAATGCCACAGGGTGTGTCTTTGGACAGGCCAGCTTGTTGCAACAGGAGTTCTGCTTCGTTTCGTTGTTTGGCTCGGTCGGAACGTTGAATAGTGTCCCAGGTTCTTTTCCATTCTACCGTGTCGTTCTTGTTGGCATAGGTTCGTCCCACCACGATGGCACGGGCTAAACACATCTGGTCATGAGGGTTGTTAATTCGGACGAGACTCGTTTTGGTGTTGCGAAGGTCGTCCACCAATAACATCTTTTTGCGTCCAGTCCCTTGAGGAGGAGAGACGTGGGTCATGTCCAGTGTGGCTTTACCATCGGTGATGTCAAACTGATCATTAGATTGTTGTACGTGTTGAATCTTGTCCATGACTTTGGAAGCAGTTAATTCTGCAGGGGTGCTAAACTCGATCCAAACAGGGGATTTCAAACCGTCGTGTTGTATGGAAAGTCTCAAGCGATTGTCTTCTTTGGGTTGACATTGTCGCTTGAGTGCGGTGAGCAAAGAATCCCACACCTCGGTGATGAACACTTCTGCTTTCTCTAACGGTACTTCAGCCTTGAAATCTTTAAACTTCACCGTGTATTTGTAAGCCGTGGTTCTAAATTTTCTAGAGGAGCGCTTTTCCGTCTCTCGAATGGAATAGTACTTTTCAGGGTTGACTAAGGGTGGTGAACTTGGTTTAGAGGGTTCGGATTCTGGTTCACTCATGTCCTCTTCAAAATCACTGGCATGAATTTGTGCCAAGATTTCAGCCCTGGTACGAGGCGATAGATCACGTTTCTGCCTCTTACTTTCTTCTTTCTTCTCGAATGAATGGGATCGTTTCATCTTGAAAGCAAAAAGTCAAATGACTCAAGTTCAAACACCATAAACTACTTTATAGCCATAGTAGACCAGCGTATATAAAAGGGTGTGTGTCTTGTCCTTTCACTATTCATTTCACTCTCGAGCCGAGCACAACGATGGAAGAGACTGACCAGATGGAACGTTTCGTCAGAGCTTTGCGAGGGGTCATTAGAAAATTCTCTTCAGACCAGCCTACGGACTACTCTCCTTCCTTTAGAGATAAAAGTCAAGATACTTGCTATATCTGTCAGAAGAAAGGGCAATGGTCTTCAGAGTGTCCAGACCGTCAAAAAAGAAAAAAAACAGGGGATAAAAGAGACAAAAGTCAAGATACCTGTTATTATTGTAATGAAAAAGGACATTGGTCTCCAGATTGCCCAAAAAAGAAACAAGAGGAGTCAGAAGAAAAGAGGAATTCTTCAGAAGAAGAGAGGGATTCTTCAGAGGAAGAGAGGGATTCTTCTGAGGAAGAAAGAAGACAGGTGAAGAAAAAGAAACAGGAGAAAAAAAGAAGAAGGGAAGAAAGCGAGGAGGAAGAAGAGGAAAAGAGTGTGACGGTGAAGAAATTCAAAAAACAGAGAGACTAAACAAGGAGAAAAGAAGAAATTAATGAACTTTTTATTAAAGTGTTGTGTTATAAATTGTGAATTGGATTGTAAAAAATGGAGAAAAGAATAAATGAATGATATAAGGTAAGTGTCTTTGAGTTGTGATTTTAAAATAAGAAGCTACACTCACGCACTCATACACAGACACGTACTAAAAGGGTAACATGGGTGAGTTTTTTTTTTTGAGTTATTGGCAAATTGAAATTGTATTTCTTTTCGAGAAATGTGGCTGGCCCTGAAAAGGGCCTTTTTTCTTCATGGTGTAGGGGTGAGTTTAAGCAATCAATTTTAACTGCCTTAAGCCTTTGCCACGGCCAAGGCCTACTTCTGGACTGCGTAATGTTGATGATGATAATGATTGGGTTGAAATCACTAAGGGTGGTACGGTAGGCTTAGTCACAGGGTTGACATGTTTGGCTCGGGAAGGTCGTATTCTCTTCGGTCGTGATAAAGAAGTCTGATACATTTGTTTCAGACTTCTTAACTCCGCTAAAATGTCCAACAGTACCGTGACCGTTTGATTTTCACCCTCTTGTTTCTTTGCTGCTACTTCTTCTTGCTGTTGTTGCTGTTGTTTTTTTCTTACCTCTTCTTCTTGTTGCTGTTGCTGTAGGAGAAAAGTCTGTTCCGCTTCCTTTTGTCGTTGTATAAATTTCTCCAATTCTTCTTTCTGTCTCTGTCTAAAATTCTCCACTTGCGGTAATGAAGAAAGTAACGAAGGTTCCGGAACAAATTCTTGCGAGGAGAGAAAATCCACAAAATCCCAATTCACCTCTTCTGAAAGTAAGTCCGGGTTCCCTTGGGCAGTCTCCCCTGCTGGTGCACCCCACTGGATCGTTTTCTGAGTTTCCGTCATGTTGAATCACTGTCGCATAGATTGACTGCACACAAGCGCTAGCGAATCTATATTGACTACGTGACGTCACAGACTGCTCTCTTCGGATTGGATGCGAGCTGACTGAATTCTGTAACGCGTGTTCGGATTGGTAAATGAACTCAATCCGTTTCAATCCTTCCTCCGCCTATAAATAAGCGCCGTTCAATGCATTGATTCACCTGTTCTCGTCGCTTCAAGATGTGGACTACAGTTGAGTCATCCACCCTTGTGTCTTCCATGATGTTTCGGACAGACTTACTCATGTATGTCCGATCGAAGTGGACCGTTGTCCACAGGACAAACACCAGCCTGTGGATACGTAGGATCTACGTCGAAAGACAAGGATGCCTGAAAAGAGTGCTGATGTACGGACCAACAGTAAGACGCAGCCTAAGGACAAGAAGAAGACCAATGCGGTGCCATTTATGTTAATGAATACATTAACATAAAACCCAAAGGCCCTTTTCAGGGCCCCCATATTTCTCGAAAAGAGATAGCCTTTTGAATTGCCTACCCCTTTTTAAATTTAAATTTAAATTTAAATTTAAAAAAACTTTAAAAAAAAAATCCCATGTTAAATTCCCCTTGTACGTAGAGTGACCCACGATTTATTCCCATGTTAAATTCCCCTTGTCCGTAGATTGACCCACGATTTATTCCCATGTTAAATTCCCCTTGTCCGTAGATTGACCCACGATTTTTCGCCATGTTAAATTTCCATTGTCCGTAGATTGACCCAGGGGTGTTTTTAATGCTAATTCCCATTGTCCGTAGGGTGACCCCATTCACTACTAATAAGTGAGTTTTGAGAGCACTCTTGAATGGTATCGTTGTGTCTTTTGTGTCTAAGTTCAGTGGGCAATTCATTTCACGTTGCTGGACCCTGGTATGCAAAAGAACGCTGTCCATATGACTTCGTTTTCATACTGGGAATAATGAGTATACGATTGTCAGAAGAGGAGCGTAAGTATCTTGCTGGTGTGTATACCTCTAGTGATATCTTCCAAATCATCATCGACAGGAGCCAGTCCAGAAGTAGGCCTAGGCCGTGGCAAAGGCTTAAGGCAGTTAAGGATGATTACGTTCGGTTCCTGAGTTAAAAAAACACACAAAAAAAACAAAAACAACAACAAAAAAAAAAAAAAACAAACAAACAAACACCAAACGGCCCTTTCCAGGGCCACCCACGTCTTTCGAAAAGAGATAGCAGTAGTAAAGTGGGATACCCTAGCGACAATGGGAATTAGCATTACAGAGACCCCTGGGACACTCTGGCGACAATGGAAAATTAACATGGAGAAAAATCGTGGGACACTCTGGCGACAAGGGAAATTTAACATGGAGAAAAAAAAATCGTGGGACAATCTAGCCTCAAGGGGAATTGAACATGGAGAAAAGTCTTGGGTCACTCTAGCCTCAAGGGGAATTGAACATATTTTTTTTTTTAAAATTTTTTTAAAAAAGGGGGTAGGCAATTGAAAGGCTATCTCTTTTCGAGAAATATGGCTGGCCCTGAAAAGGGCCTTTGGGTTTTCTTCTTCTTCTGCTTCTAATTTCTTCTTTTTCTCCACCAAGTTCTTATTTTATCTCCTACACTCTTTCTCTTCTTCTCTTTCTTTTTTTTCTCCTGCTCTTCTTTCTTCTTCTCTTCCTCCTCTTCTTTCTTCCTCTTCTCATTTTCTTCTTCTTTTTCAATTTTTTCGTTCCATTTGCTTATTCTTATTCTTTCCTCTTCATCCTCCTTTTCCTCCTTTATCTCTTTCATGACACCACTAATCTTGTCCTTTACCTTTTTTAAGTTATTAATTTCCATCTTTACACGATGGGAACTATAGGAATAATGGTCTTCAACGAGTCTTATTAACATCTGCTCCATCATTCCTAAGTTGTCTAAAACGTCTTGCAATGTTTGTATTTTGTCCATTTGGTTAGAAGCCATCTTCTTTGTAGAATGGTTTGAACGACGAATACTGTGGGTTCTTATAGTGAAAGCGCGGACGTGAAGGAAAACATCCCCTACTTTTCTCATTTCATATAATAAAACCCTAACTATACTCTCCACCTACGCTAAGAAACCCATAATCTACTATTCACACAAACTTACGTGAACGGTTACAAACACAAACACATACACTCACATTTTTTAAAAAAAGAGTTAGTGTTTATATTCACACTACTCTACCTATACACGTTGGCAAATTAATAGTTATTTCTTTTCTAGAGTATTCGGGTAGCCCTGAAAAGGGCTGTTTTTTTGGAACTTCATGGACACCTGGTTAATGGTGACACCTTCCAGGCCTGGCGCCACATACACATCTTGTCCCCCAGTTACTTTTTACCTTTTTGGGGGAGAGAGCAGAGGCAGAGTATGTGGCTTCAGAATCCCAATTTTCGGTTTCTGGGATTCTGAAATTTCTTCTTCTCTCCTTTTCCTCCTCCCCCTCTTCTTTGTATCTTCTCTCATCCTCTTTGTATCTTCTTTCCTCTTCTTCTTTATATCTTCTCTCGTCCTCTTCTTTGTTTCTTCTTTCCTCCTCCTCTCTTATCCTTCCCTCCTCCAGAATGGCTTCCGCGGCCAGTTCATTTAATATGCGCCTGGCATATTCCAGATGCACATGAAGTTCCAACAGTTTCTCCAGTCTCGTGTTCATTTTTGGTGTTGATCAATCAACAAGGGTAGCTAGACTGCCGAGCGAGTTTCAATTTATATTGAAAGCGCGGACGTGATGGAAAACATCCCCCTAAAAACATAAAATTGATCTTACCTAGATGATGACCAAAAACAACAACGCGCGGACCTAAAAGAAACACTCACTCACTTTTTTATGCTGCCCATCACTATTTTAAAATTTTTTATTAACCACTTCAATAGACTATCCACTTACGCAAAGCAATCCAATCTAACCCCAAATATACACCTCAAACACCAAAAAACATTATTTTAATCTACTATCCACACCAACTTACGTGAGCACTTACAAACACACAAACACATACCCTCACATTTTTTATAAAAGAGTTAGTGTTTATATTCACACTACTCTACCTACACATTGGCAAATCGATCGTTATTTCTTTTCTAGATTATTGGGTAGCCCTGAAAAGGGCTGTTTTTTTGTTTGCTATGGCAATCATTTTAGTTTCTAAGAATGCGATGTCCTCTGAGGATAGACTTTCTGGCGATAGGTCTGCTTCTTCGGAAAGAGAAGAAGAACTCTTTGGTGTCGATACGACAATGGACAAAGCCTCTGTCAGCTTCAGGTTGCTGCTGCTGCTGCTGTTGCTGCTGCTGCTGTTGCTGCTGTCTCTGAAGTCTGTACTTATCTGTCCATTCTTCTTTTTCCCTGTTCATTTCTTCTCTGAAGAGCTCTTCTATCAGGTCTTCAGTGACTTTTAACATTCTCACATTCTCTATTTCTTCTGGCTTCGGTATCAGACTGTGTCTGACCCTATGCAAATTCACGTAGGCTTCGTTGAGTTTAGCTAGTTTGGAGCACATCTTCGTAGGAGGATGAGTCGACAATAGATGGTTAGACTGGAAACAACCCCGGTTCTTAAAGGCAAAGCGCGGACGTGAAGGAAAACATCCCCACACGGTTTTCGAGTCGCAACGTTCAGTGAGTGTCATGAGAGGGATAGTAAGAAATGAAAGAGCATCAATCCAACATTCTTATAGCTAAACAAAAGACAAAGGCATTTTTTTCAAAACACAACATTTTTTATTCAAAAATCACTTAACACTAACCAACAACAACTCTAACATTTTTTAACAATAATCCAACAATATAACATCAAACAATTTTTTTTCAAATCACAAACATTTTTTCTCAATTGACAATCTACTTTAAACAGGGCTGACAACGTTGTGAATGAAATTGTGATTTCCACTGTTGGAAATCATTAGGCCATTGATGGACATTACGTTTCCTAGCTTGAGACAAAAGATAAGCATATTGGTCACAAAACCATCGATCTACTTTCACATCGTTTCTAGTAGAAGAACGAGGATCAAAATGAGTCACTAAATGTTCTAAGGAATAGCCCAGGCTGCGATGATGCAAAAAATACACACAGTACTGTCCACACACCAAGGAATCTGTGCCTTGTAATTTCACATTATTGAATCGGGTGGTTTGAGCATTTCTTCTCATAAAGTCGATGATATCGTCTTCCAAAGGGGGCAATCCGTACGAATCGAAATATTCCACACATCCTTCTTGAGGAAAGTAGACGGCTACCCAGTGGGTTCCTGGGAGATGACTGTCGTCCGTGTTGATCACGTAAGCTTGATGGTCTTTAGGTTTGCGATGAGGGAGTTCATCTTTAGCACAGACGACAGGATTTCAAGAAGCCGTATACGAACTGTGGTTCAAAACGTAATAAAGTTCCCAGGTATCCATTGATTTGTGTGTTTTTTTTCTTCTTCTTCACAGGTAATAATAAGTCGTCAATTCGATCCTGACTTTTTGCTTGAAAATGTCTGACGAATAAACGGTTATTCGTTCTGTTTCCTCACTCTGATTCAGGAGAGCTTCGATACGATGGATCTCTTGAGTGGTTAATGGTGGACAAGAATGTTCACGCAAGTCTTTATACCACTGGTGCAACACGTCTTTGTTTGAGATGAGACTCCAAGCTTCGTCCAGATACTCGTCCAATTTTTCTTCTTGACTTAACATTAGGCATTTATCGTGTTGAATTTGACTGGGATGATCGTTTTGACATCCATAACAAATTTTCTCGATTAATTCCGTCATTTTTTCCACCAAGTGTTTGGCAAAACAGGAGACTAAATGGGCTTCTTGTTCTGGCCATCTCGACTTCATCATGACAACTTCTTCGTCTTTGTCTTGGGATTCTCCTTCCACGGTCTCCTCACATTCCATGTCTAAAGCTTCTCCATTAGGTAAAGAGGGATAACAGTCTTCCATGGCTTCTAATAATCTAGAATGACTTCTCTCAAACTGTTGATTTCTATTGTATTATCGAATTCTGCATACAGGATGACGTTCACTGTCTTGTTCAATGGTTCTGCAAACTGAAGTTCCACACGAATCTGGCCAGATTTTATAGGGTGGAAATGTCCCTCGTCGCTGCCTTGGTCTGGAGTGAAATCAAAAGCCCACAAAGCATAGCCTCCTGCGTAATCTTCGTACGTAATGCCGTGATTGGTGTTGGTTCCTAACTGGCCGGTGGCTTCGTACAGGGAAAAGCACGATCTCAAGTAATTCATTTTTTCGGGATCAAAGTCAGGTTCGAAAGGTCGGGTACACAAGGTCTTGCCATCGCGACTGACTTCGATTTTCTTCACCTTAAAGTGTTGAAATTTGAAAGGATTTTCAGCAAAGGCTCCGTTGAAGGCTGAATTCGAGACCATACCAAGGATTAAACGTTTGGGTAACTGTCCTTGAAACAGATGATCTTCGATCATGGAATGATGGCTAGCGGGAATGGTGAACGTTTTCACTTCCACGCGACGTATGGGATACTTGGCGGTCGTTCTGCTCAACGTCTGACTGATGTCGTTTCCCACTTTACGTAACACTTCCACGCGTCGTACGTAGAGTTTGGCCTCCTCGATTTTGCTTTTAGGATTGCCAGCAGTAGTATCAGCCAACAAATGGAAAGCGGCACTGCTACGATTCAGTCTCAAGCGGACATTGACCCCGTTCAGCAAATATTTCTCTTGCAACCACATGTCCAAATGCAAACGATCCATCAGTTCTCTTTCCACCTAGGATTTTGCTTCATCTTTCCACAAAGCCGTCATTGTCTTTATCTGTTTCCTCAAACGCCTTCGCTTCGTCAGGTTCCCACAGCACACAAGCATTGAGATGAGTATCCTTTGCATCTATTCCGTACGTCAAGAGATTTTCCAGGTAGGCACGGTAAGGGTAAGTATCCATGCTGCTGCTGACCAGTTTGTTATTCAAGTACAAGTCCACTGAGCTGAACAAGGAATGCATGAAATTGTTGACGGGAGCTACTGGCTCAGTGCCTTCTACTGCACCATTATCCTTATCTAGAACTTTGACTTTCAAGTAAAAGTAACTGCTATTCAGATCGATGTAATCTTCGGGCTGTCCCTTGATTTCAAACTCGATGGGAGCGGAATCGGTCAATGAGGAGACGGGATGAAATTCCACCCATTGGGATTCTTGCATCGTCATCATGGTGGGGGGCATGGCAAACAGATCCAGTTCCGTCTTGGAACAGGCGCAAGACTCTCGGTGCATCATTTTTTTTTGTTGCTGTGTCTCAATAATCGAAAACGTCTAAGTCTCGAACGGTTCTTCTTTTCTTGGCCTTTCTCGCTTGAAGTCTGGTGAAAGGGCGTTTTCTTCGTCGTCTCTTTCTGCCTTGTCCTTGCTGAATGCCTGATTCGGTAGCGTGCAGGGCATTTATAGGTGTGTCTCGTCGGCCCAAAATGTCTTTGCCCGTTTGCAGCAAGACATTTTTGCCTGCCCTCATGAAGGCTTCTTTAGGGTTTTGTTTGTCGATGATGACATTTTGGAGAAATTCTTTGCCTTGCGTCAGTGCCGCATCTTTCAAGGCGTGCAATCCGCGTGTCACCATCGGTTTCAACACCGGGGCCACCGAACGAAAGGCAGATTTTAACATATCTCCTAAACCGTGTCCTCGCTGTCGAGCAACCCCTCGGTACACTGGATACATGACTTACGAGTCGTGAGAGAACCGTTTTCGAAAATGGAGTTTCACCGTGACATTTCCTTTGGTGAATGGAATATTTTGTCCCAGATCTCCTTTTATAGCAATGTTGACCGTGTCCAAATACGACTTGCTGACGGGTAAATAGTGAGGATGGACAAATTCGCGGTGGACGTGGTAAGTGTTCCCACCTTCCTCGTCAGTGGCCGTAGCAGAATTTACTTTGAAAGGAATGACACGCAGTAATGGTACGGAGGTGTGTCCCACTACGTTGTACTCCACCACATCGGAGTACACGAAGATCAAATTCAGTCCCTGGTTCAGTTCTACCGGGAAACGAAAATACCTTGCAAAATGCCCGTCGTTGTCAATCTCTGCCATTTTAATCGTTTTGGTCTGCTTATCCGTGACCATATTGAGGTCTCCACCAAAATGTCATACAATCCAGGGCAAAATTTAATACGTATACTTTTTTCCTCACTATCAAATTTGATGAGTAGACGGTGAGACTGTTTGTGGTACTTGATGGTGACACGTTTATTTGCATTGGTCAGAACTTTGTCAAAGGTTGCATAGAATTTGTCAGCGATGGCCTCCACCAGATGTTGACCACTAAAATAATGGCCTGAATTAATTTTAAAGCGATAAAAGAAAAGAGGAGGAGAAGAGTCACTGCTGCGGGGTAATAGGTCCTTTGCAAGATGTGATTTATGTTGAGGACTGCCCGTCATCTGTTGCTGCAGTGCTGGGTCCAGAATTTCGACGTCAAAAGTGTTTTGAGTTTCAGTGATGTTTTTGATTTGTGTTGGGTGAATCATTTCTACCAAAGCCACTTCCCAATGGGCTTCGTGATCTAAGGGGATGGCTTGAGGTAATTTGGCCGTGTAACAGCACAACGTGTTGTTGGGAAACACCTCCATGGAACTGTCACTGGGTAAGGTTAAGTAAAATTGGTTTCCGTGACTCATAATTCCAGAGTTCTGTGGCTGTCCGAGGGGTTAGTGGACGTCAGAGGAGTGTCTCCGCCCAAAATGGGGTTCTGGTTGTGGTTGTTGGAGTGGTGACTGACACTGGCACTGGACACAAGGTTCCCGTTGTTCCCGTTCGAGGAGAATTTCAGGGAGGGATTGGGAAGCAGGTAACCGATGCAACTGCTCAATAAAATGGTCCACAATTGTTTGTCTCCTTGTTGCAAACTCAAATTGGCGATGGCTGCCCCGATGACACAATACACCACCAAGATTTGGCAGAAAAAGACGATTTGCGTTTTAGGCACACGTTCTCCACACCACACCCACAAGGGTTGTTTTTCTAATCTTGCACAGAAGAACTGGGTGAAGGAGGAGTGGTCGACGTAGCTGCGTCTGATGTGTGAAAGGGCATGATGGTCACTTCTTTTTATAGTCGATGACTTGCGAAGCGTCGATCCAAGAATCGAAACTGGGCGGATATCCTTTCCAACGTACTTTGACTTCTTTGACACGTCGTTTGCCCACTTTACGGGTTCTGCGTTCGAGAATGCTTTCGATGTCGTACACGTCGTCTTCTTTTTTGGTGACACGTTTTAACTCGGGCAAATAAAACGTTCCTTTGAGCACTTCTCCGTTCATGTCTTCCAATTTATAGACGGCAGGATGACGGCCATGCACTCGTCCAGTGACGCGAAACAGTTCCGTCGTCCAGTTAGGTAAGTAACCTTTGTCAAAAGTGCGTCTGGTTTTGCCAATGCGCACCCAATCTCCTACGGCCAACTCTCCACTTTTCTTGGGGACAGCCCTCGTCGGGGACGTACCAAACAGACGCTCAAACACAAGCACTTCGTTGTCGGGAGTAACGTCTTGCGGGGCACGTCCGATGCTTCGATGGTAAGATTGGTTGTACGCTTGCACCAGGTGCGGTAAGATGTCGATGTACTTCAGAGTGTGGTGATGCGTAAAATATTTCCACATGCGTTCTTTCAAAGTGCATTGAAAACGTTCCACGATGCTGGCTTTGGTTTCGGGATTCTCGGTGGTAAAAAAATGAATGTCATGTTTCTTTAATTCTTTTTGGAAAGCTTGGTTCAGAAATTCGGTACCTTTGTCCGTTTGCCATCGAAGAGGGTGACGACCGCTTTGTTTCAACACCCGTTGCAGGGCTCGCACTAACTCGCTGCTCGATTTGGAAGTCAAGGGCACGACCCAGGCAAATTTGGAAAAGACGTCGATGACACAAAACAAATATTTGTAGCCACGATGGTAGCTGGCCAAATGAGAGACATCGGCTAAATCGGCTTGCCATTGATGATCGATGCCTTCCACTCGGGTGCGACTTCTGGCAAACTTGCGTCGAATGGGTTTGTGTAAAGTGTAGGTAGCTTGTTCTTGTAACCATCGTTGCACTTGAGGTAAACGGAGACTTTTCAGTCGAGTTTTGGCAGCACGATACAATTTTTGAACTCCTGCGTAACCTGCAGGATGGGAGGGATCGTAGTAAATGCTGGCTAAGACTTTTTCCATTTTTTTTGTGTTGGTTGGTGTGTTAATAAGGCACCCACTCTTGGAGGATGCTACTCTTTTTCTCTTGGGGTATTTTCTTGGATTGCAATGCTTTGCGTGTGCGACCGGCAATAGGTGGATGTCTGAGCGGGGGATATCGGTTCTTGTTTCACTTCTGTCTTCACTTCTGTCTTCACTTTCTTTTTCTCTTGTGATGAAGAAGGGGTGGCCATCATCTTTTTAATCCATCCAATTCTGGAGGTAGGTGGTGTTGTTAACTTGCGTACTTTTTCTGGTGGAGTTTGAAACCCTTCTTCTTCTTCTTCTCCTTTTTCTGTCTTGGTCACGGGTAGTGATGGTACTGGTACTGGTACTGGTGATGGTGCTGGACTTTTCATCAAGGTCTTAAAATCTTTCAGAGTGGGTAGAGCTGTTTCGTCTAAAGCTTTCTGGTGAAAGAGTTGCAGTCGTTGCAAGAGTTGACCGTACTTTTGCGATTTTTCTGTTTCGGACAAATCTTGGCGATCCATCAAGGACTGCAATTCGTGTTGTAACTGGGACATCTCGCTCAAATTGGGATTGGGAGGTAAATGCGGGGTGCGTTGTTCTTGCCACCGATGGTATTCCATCCATCGTTTGTAAGGTACTAAAGCTAGTTTTCGTCCTTCCATGGGGTTGTCAGGGGTCGATTCTGAGATCTTGGGACTTCCGAGGGCCTTTTTATCTTGCTCCCACCAGTCCTCCCAACATGGTTCCCAAGACTCCTTTCAGTATGGGGCCTAACAAGAGAGGCAAAATGCCTCCACGTTGGACCAACATCTTCTTTTTTTGACGAATGGGAATTTTCTTTTGAACCATTTGGCGAAGAACGTGACGATGTTTGCCTAAGTATTGTTTCTGGTGTTTGGACAAAGGGATCGTGCCTTTCAAAACGTTCAAACAACATTCGCACACGGTATTGATGACCTCTTTGGAGGCCGTTTGAATGAGTTTTTTTCGTAGGGGTGGAGAAGCTTTGGACAGGACAGATAACATGTTCCCATGTTTAACTAAACGTGGTGGCTGTCCTTTCCTTTTCTTTCCTTGGGGTTTTCTGGAGGGTGACATCTTTGAGTCTTCAGGAGCACCAAAAAAACACTGATACCCTACTTGGTCACAGGCCTTTTTTATACTGGAACGCGTCGCCACTGATTGTCTTTACGTCGTATCAGTTTGAGGACAGGCATGACACGTCGTGCAGGGGTACGTAACGGTCTAAATCGAGCCAGTTCTTGCTTGGACAAATCCAGTAAACTTTGTAACATGCCCGATGTTTCATGGACTTTGATTTTGGGAGAAGGTACTTTGTGAGCAGCAGCCACTGCCGCTAAATTGGAGGGTCCTGCCACCGGGGAAGTTCTTTTGGGGGTCATCAACGGAGAAGTTCTTGATGTGATCAACGTCTCCAAGTTCTCTTCAGTTCTGGGTGTCATTAACGGAGAAGTGGACAAACGTGAGGCTGCCGGAGA
Organism: Sinohyriopsis cumingii; assembly: GCA_028554795.2. Lineage (NCBI taxonomy): Eukaryota > Metazoa > Mollusca > Bivalvia > Unionida > Unionidae > Sinohyriopsis > Sinohyriopsis cumingii. The sequence goes on from CM068829.1 coordinate 46,865,367, forward strand.
CGCAGTCACCGCTGTGGCACGTCGTGGTTTGCGAGTGTAAGGTTGCGTCCTGGCCGAGGTACCTTTCTTGCGACTAGTTTTCTTCTGTGGACTTTTCTTTTTCTGGGGACTTTTTTTTCTGTTTCTTTTTCTGGGGGCTTCTTTTCTTTTTCCGGGATGGTGTCTGGTCAGAGGAGGGTCCTGCCACTGGAGAAGTTCTCCTTGGGGACCTGGTCTTTTTCTTCTTCTTGGGGCTTCGTTGGACTTTTTTCTTGGGGATAACTTTGGGGGCATTAGGATCCCATCTTAAGAGAGAGCGAATGATGACCCCTCCTAGAGTACCGCTCCCTCCAGGTTTCAAAATGATTTGTTTTTTGGTTTGAGTGTCGATGCGGGGATCGGCCAGTTGGACCAAAGCGACTTTGTTTCGATCGAAAAAGCGTTTGGTTTGATGAGGAATCTGAATGATTCCTTGGAGTAATTGACGTGCCGTCACCGTGAACCATCGGAAGACTTCTTTGAGAATAGCTTCTAAGACACGGGCTCGTGTTTGTGGATTTTTTTCTCGACTGATGCCATACAAGGCACGAATCAATTTGACGGGAAGATGCGACTGAAGCGACGTCATGTTCACACTGTGTGAGACAGACGAAAAAGGGTCTGAGGTTTTTATAGATTTTTTTATGGGGAGTGAAATAAAGTCGAGGACGGAGACGTGTACAGGACAGGCCCTCCGTCTTGGCACCAGTGGTGAAACAAGTGGGTACGAAATCGCAAATCCTCGGGAGTCGTAGGTTTCAAATCGACGAGTAAATAGGCGTGTGGCGTTTGAGTGGCATCGTCGTACGCCTGAGTCAGCCAAGGCGTTCCTAACTGTTTTGCTAAGACTTGCACTTGCGATTTATCTCGAGGGCTTTTAAACAAGACCACGTAATGCGCATTGAGACTGATGGTGCGATGGGCTTTACTTTGTTGAAACAAATTTTGGGTGATGTAAATGACACTGGCATTACGGTGATGCCCTTTGCGCGTGAACCACAATTTAATTTCTTCTTCGTCTTCTCCTAACATGTCGTCGAAAATGACCAAATGGGTTTGACGGGAGTCAGAGACGATGCCGTCATCTTCTTTAGGAATGCCTTCCACAAACACGATGGAATCGCCTTGACTTTCTCGCAAGAGGCTGTACGCCGATTGCCACTCTTTGTAACACCACACGATCCGTTGAGGTGGTCGATCGATCAAATGATGTTTATGTTCGATCAAACGTTTGACGAATTCGGTTTTGCCAGAACCGCTAGGTCCAGCAATGAGCATGTTAAAGGGATGACGAAGATACAAAGCCTCCCAACTGGCACGATCTAAGTGTTCGTCGATGACTTTGACAGTAGAGGAAGAGGGAGCAGAGACAGTAGAGGTAGCCATAGTGTGAGGAATGTCACTTGTGACACGAAAACAAACAAGACAAGAGTTTATATACTTTTTTCAGAACACGTTTATTGAATGTTTCAAATATGAACACGAAAGACAAAAATACATAAAACCCAAATAGTGATGTACAGGAATAAAAAACACATCAAAACGATCAAAGTGGAATATAAGCAAGTGTCTGTACAACATGTTTTGGGTAACCAAGATGTCCTAGGGACAGTGTGTAATGTTCTTACAGTCTCTACATGAGGTATTGTCACACAAGTGTCCTCCCGGAATGACCTTTCAGGCATGTCCATGACAGTCCTGTCCTGAAGCGAGTGGTTGTTCTCGGTGACGGGTTCTTCTGGCACCGTCACTAACACAGGTTATAAAGCAACTTTTTTCCTTGAACAACTCTCGTGCATACTGGACAACTTCTTGGGTCCAAGCCTCAAAACCCCCCTTTTTCCAATCACGAACATCTGTCCAATGGGGGTGTAAGTCACAAGCTACACACACATCGTCATACACGTCTTGGGTCGCTAAAAGTTGTCGAATCTTTTTTTCCTGTTGAGGTCGAGAAGTATCCAGATGAAAACGCAAGGCTTTGAGCAAAAGGAGTTTTTCGTGACCATTTAAGGCCATTGAGGTGGTAAGTACTGATCGTAAAGAGTCCACAAGGAATCGGCTGGTAAACGAAATCCCAGAAAACAAGTCACTAAGACACACACCACTTGTCGTCCCAAATTGAATGGATACAGTTCTTGTAATAATTGATGGTAATGATCCACGGTTTGAATATGGTCGTTCAGTTCCTTCCACGGAATCTGTTCAATCACTTGTGACATAAGCCGTGGCATGGCAGCCTAATTTTATAGTGTCTTTGTTTCGGAAGCAATACAGGTCTCGGTAAATCCTTTCTCTCAACTCCTCAGGCAAGCCCAAAATGTTCTCTTGTAAAGTATCCATAAGTATATACACTGTTTTTGGAATCGTTGGGTGGTGGCCAATAGCCTCGTTTAACTTTGTGCCTAATGTAAAATCCACTCATAATCAGTCTTCTTGTACTTTGGAACATAGCATAATTTAAAAACGGATGAATCACTTTGAGTTTGCGTTTCACTTGTATTTTGATCAGTTCTCGGTAAATGCGTTCTCTCAACTCCACAGGCAAAGCACGAATGTTCTCTAGCAAAGTATCCATGAATAGGTCATACTAAATCCTCTTTGGTCTGACACAAGAAATGTACTGTTTGCACAAACATGGTTTTACTTCAGTGTCAAATTTAAATCGTTCAGTCACTAATCTACAAATTACAATTCGTTCAGAAGTTTCCTCTTTCACCAAGTTGACATTGTGTTCAAGATGTTGGTAATTCGTTAACTCTTCCTCTGGAATTCGATGCAGTACGTTTACAATGATGTAGGTAGAATCGTCCATACCAAACTAATCCTTTTTAAAACTAGAGGATCGTTGATCAATGTCTGTCCGATGGAACACTTTCAATTAATCAGTCCTTGTATAGCCTTCAGGTACCAGTGATTCAAACACCGGTGACGTAACGGATGCAATTGTTCTTTACGTTTCACTTGTATTTTGACCAGCTCTCGGTAAATCCTTTCTCTCAACTCCACAGGCAAAGCACGAATGTTCTCTTGTAAAGTATTCATGAATAGGTCAGTCCGTACAATTCACAAAAGTAATCCACATAGTGAGTAATTTCTGACCACTGCCATTCAGGGTAACGTCCAAGAATGTCACTGAACTCTTTTGATGTAAACGGTCTAAAGCGATATAATAGGATGAATGCACCCTTGACCCAAAGAAATCTAACACACTGGTTGACTTTTTTCACTTTCCTCTTATGAATTTCTCGACACAAAAGTTCTACAGTGACCCATTGAGATTTCACTCTGGCAAACCCCTGCCAAACTTCCTTGTAAATCTTCTCTTGCAGTTCTTTAGGTAATGATTCAATATCGTTTTTGAAATGAAGTTTAAATACTGGTCTCGGTGATGTCCAACATTTGACTCCTAGCCAATCTGGTTTCTTCTTCGTCAACGACATGGTAAGTTACTTCAATGTCTCGGTCCCACTAAGGGTAAGTAATGACAATTCGGTGACCATCGAGCATGTTCAACGTAGGCCGAATCTTGCGGTTCCCAGTGGTGAAGTGACACACCGCAACTGAAGCACTTGACTTTATCTCCTTCGCCCAAGTAGAAAAATCCGGCTCTGGCCAATTCTTCGGGGGTCGGTCCTCCCAGATACTTAGGCCATTTTCCTCTGAACGACTGAAGACGATTTTCAAAGTCGCAGTATTCCGACAAACGCACAGGAAACGAATATTCGTCTTTCACAGGTTCGTTTCGATGAGGGTTGGGTGACATGAACAGGAGTTTGCTCCGGGCTGGATGACATTCGTAGGGGGGGTAGACGTGAAGGTGAACATTCCCCTTTAAAACGAAACTCAGTAAAATGTCCAAGAGGACGAGCGGCATCGCTTTCGCATCCCTCAGGTTTGACACGCACAGCATCCCTTTCCATGATAGGGGTAGGGACACTAAAGTTCCCATGATGCTTTACGGCATCGCTCAGGTCACAAGGTACAGCATCGTACCCATCGCAAGGCTCACAATCGCATTCCACTTCCGAAGCCTCACACTTGAATTGTGCCTTTCTAAACAACTTGTTCTGTGTTTCTCTGAAAGTATTCATCTTGTTCGCTCGGTCTTGGTAGTCCCAATGAACTATCGATCTTGCCTAGGGTTCCTTTTTATATACAGACCAATACCGACGTGATCGTACGGCAACGTAAAGTGATTGGGAAGTCGCACTCGCTTCTGGTACACGATTTGATAGACTTTTTCCAAGGGTCGACTGACGATGTGGTGAGTGGGTAAACGTACAATCTTGTTCGGTTGATAGGTGGTCACTTTAAAGTTTCCATCCTCTCCCGATTGCAAGGCTTCTTTCAATACCCCAAAATTGACCACTCGACTGGTACGATGATTCAGAGTCAGTCCTTTCACTTTGCACGTCGTGTGCACTTCTCCTTGTTTGTCACGGTATTCGTAGCCGTAATTTTTGGGACTGCCACTGACGAAACTTAGAATCTTGTCGTCGGGATGCTCGTCTGTCCAGGCTCCTAAACGGTCTCCTTCGATGTCAGGGTGATGTTGAATCGGGTGATGGATGTAGATGCAACTGTCCGTGTCAAAGTACAGGACGCGTTCTTCTAACAGTTCTAAAGCTTCGTACAATTTTAAGCGAGCATGGGCTGTCACGTAAGCCGCAATGATAACATTTCCAAAAGGGTCGTCTTGTACAAAGTCCAGATCTTCTTCGCAATTGACCAAGATTAAATCCTCGCGAACGACGTCCACGTGTTTCATGTATTTGGTTTTGTCGTGAATCATCTGGAAGTAGCGGGAAGGTTCTGTCAAATATTCCGTCTTGGGTAAACACGGTCGTTGTGCCATTTTACCCCACAAGCAATTTAACATCACTTTGGCAAACGATCGCCTGCCTTCGTTTTTTTCGATGTGGTCTAAAGAGATGCCTTCTTGTTCGTAGTATTTCTCTTTGAATTGTATTTGGTCTTCAGGAGTGTGACACCAGGAAGGATAGCCGCTGGCTTCTTGCTTCAGTTTCAAAAAGGCATCCACGTTGTCGGCGAAAATGCCTTTCTGACTGGGATCACCCTTGTGGTATTGTTATGTCTTGGGAAAGTGGCAAATTTCGTACACTTCTAACAGTTCGTATCCCATGTCCAGAGCTTTGAACAATTCTACGCTGACCCAGGTTCCCGTCAAGGCCCGTTCTTCCTGGCTGTGCTGACAAGGTTGGTCTTGGTTGCACGTTTCGGCACAAGTACGGCACAAGTGAAACATCAGTTTGCCTTGACAATGGTGAGGTAAGACGGGTTGGTATAGGTTCGTGGGAGGCAAAACTTTACACTTGATCAAGCCTTCGTATTGCCGAATGTTTTTCAGGTCGATGTGTTCCGTCAGCAATTGCGGGTGCCCTACGGGAAAGCGACAATATTTGCACACGTAGGGATACAGCGAACACACGTCCAAGTATTTGATTTCTTCTCCTTTCTCTTCGTCGGCTTGGTACAGCAAACAGGTGGCATTGGTCCTTCCTCCGTACAAACTATCCCTCGGGTTCAGCGGGTCCATGAACTGGTAACTTTCCACGAGGCGTTTAAACTCGGGATCGGTTTTCATACGGTGATCGTACTCGTGTTCCCACATTTCCACCACTTGGTATCCTTCCTGTTCCAACTTTAGGCGTCGCTGACAAGTGTCCTGGTACAGTTCTTCCATGGTCCGTTGTAAAAACTGATTTTTACTGTCACGGTCAGGGTAGCAGACGGGACATCCGTGAAATAAGCAACCGTTAAACTCGTACACGATCTTGGGGTTTTCTAAGTCCCAGCCATCGACCGAATACGTTCCGATGGTCTTTTCGACTCCTCCGTTGTGGGCATGCTGAATCCATTTATCTTCCTTGTCGAACAAGTAATGTAACCAACGTAGGGCTTTGACCGAGTATTGACGCTTGACATAGTGGGTCGTTTGAGGACTGATGACAGCCACGGTGTTTTCAGGCATGAATCGTTGTCGGTACACTAAGGAACACGCTTTGGCAATGGTGCAAGCTTCTTTCAAAGGATCGACCCCTCCGTGTTCCATGAACAGTTCTCGAAATTTTCCACAGCAACGTCGTAAAATGTCCACGTCGGGACGACAATACTTTAACATTTCTTCCTGAAAGTCAAAAGGGTCTGAGGCATGAGCCTGGTACCAAGCGTAGAAAGCTTCTCGTTGTTCGGTACGCATGTTGTTGGGGTCGTAATAGTGAGCCTCAGGCAAATGGGGTAGAACGGCGTGTTGATTGGCTTCCGTATTGAAAAAGTGTGGAAAGTACCCTTTAGCCATTTCTGTCATTCCAAACGTTTTAGGCATTCGACTCAAAGGCATGGCCAAGTAGCTCATCGAATCTTTAAACTGCACTTGTCCCACTTGCATGAAAATGATTTTGGCTCCGTTCAAAGTGACTTTAGGACGTTCGGTGCCTTGTTCCGTATAGTACCTCAAAAGAAACTGTCCATCGTATCCGGAAAAATTGTGAGCCATCACCGTGGCATGACGATGACAATCTCCGTAACGTTCCATGTCCTCTTGGCTCCACATCTTGTCGATGGGATCTAAGACCCATTGGGCAAAATCGGCTAACGTGTTCGGCCCCCGAAAGATTTTTTCACGCCCTCCAGGAATCTTGCTGCAGTGAGGGCAATGACTGAAGATAGGTTCTTGAATGCACTTCTCGCACGCTCGATGAGCCACGCAAAAATTAGGAATGTGAATGCTGGTCTCTTGCATGCATTCGAAATCGAAAAAGATGAAATTGCCTTTCTTCTTGTGACCGTCCTCTTTCTCTGGTGGGGGTTGGTATTTTTGCACGTAGCATTGGTGTTCCAAGTCCACGATGTGGTGACAAATGTGACATTTTTTCTTTCCTCGACATACGTGTGCTTTGGCATTATTGGTAAGTATGCCTTGTCCACACGTAGGGCACAATCTCAGGAGTTGACAAGCACATTTCTTCTGTGAACCTTGCGTCTTCAGATGTTGTTGGTAACAGGTAGGGCTGACAAACGTGCGCAAACAAGTTGAACAAGGCACTGGTTCTTCGCTCAGACAGGGTGGAGAGGCCAAAACATCCTCGGCATTTCGATCCACAAGACTTGTGTTGCTCTCGATTGTTATAACCATAATCACATTTCTCACAATAATAACCGTATCGCAGGATTGCAGTGATACTGGTAATGGTATCGAAATGGTCATCGTGATGATAAAGGTGAATGTATTTTCCGTCCTTAAAATCTTGCCCTCGAAACAACAGAGACCCACGCATTTCTTGAGGGTGGACTTTCAAGGTGTAGCGTGGAGCTAGGGCATCTTGCAATTTTTGCATCTCAGGAATGCCATAGGGTGTGTCTTTGGACAGGCCAGCTTGTTGCAACAGGAGTTCTGCTTCGTTTCGTTGTTTGGCTCGATCGGATCGTTGAATAGTTTTCCAGGCTCTTTTCCATTCTGCCGTTTCGTTCTTGTTGGCATAGGTTCGTCCCACCACGATGGCTCGGGCTAAACACATCTGGTCTTGAGGGTTGTTAATTCGGACGAGACTTGTTTTGGTGTTGCGAAGGCCGTCCACCAATAACATCTTTTTGCGTCCAGTCCCTTGAGGAAGAGAGACGTGGGCCATTTTCAGTGTGGCTTTACCATCGGTGATGTCAAACTGGTCATTAGATTGTTGTACGTGTTGAATCTTGTCCATGACTTTGGAAAGGGTCAGTTCTGCGGGTCTGCTAAACTCGATCCAAACAGGGGATTTCAAACCGTCGTGATCTATGGATAGTGTCAAGCGATCGTCTTCTTTGGGTTGACATTGTCGCTTGAGTGCAGTGAGCAAAGAATCCCACATCTCGGTGATGAACCCTTCTGCTTTCTCCAAGGGTACGTCGGCCTTGAAATCTTTAAACTTCACCGTGTAGGTGTAAGCCGTGGTTCTAAATTTTCTAGAGGAGCGCTTTTCCATCTCTCGAATGGAATAGTACTTTTCAGGGTTGACTAAGGGTGGTGATGAACTTGGTTTAGAGGTTTCAAATTCTGGTTCACTCATGTCCTCTTCAAAATCACTGGCATGAATTTGTGCCAAGATTTCAGCCCTGGTACGAGGCAATAGATCACGTTTCTGCCTCTTACTTTCTTCTTCTTTCTTTTCGAATGAATGGGATCGTTTCATCTTGAGTGCAAAACGTCAAATGACTCAAGTGTAAACACCATAAACTAATTTATAGTCATGGCAGACCAGCGTATATAAAAGGGTATGTGTCTTGTCCTTTCACTATTCATTTCACACTCAAGCCGAGCACAATGATGGAAGAGACTAACCAAATCGAACGTTTCGTCAGAGCTTTGCGAGGGGTCATTAGAAAATTCTCTTCAGACCAGCCTACGGACTACTCTCCTTCCTTTCGAGATAAAAGTCAAGATACTTGCTATATCTGTCAGAAGAAAGGACATTGGTCTTCAGAGTGTCCAGACCGTCAAAAAAGAACAAAAACAGGGACTAAAAAAGACAAAAGTCAAGATACCTGTTAATATTGTAAAGAAAAAGGACATTGGTCTCCAGATTGCCCAAAAAAGAAACAAGAGGAGTCAGAAGAAAAGAAGGATTCTTCAGAAGAAGAGAGGGATTCTTCGGAAGAAGAGAGGGATTCTTCAGAGGAAGAAGAGGAAGAAAGAAGACAATTCTATTTACAAGAGGCAAAGAAACAGGAGAAGAAAAGAAGAAGGGAAGAAAATGAGGAAAAGACGGTGAAGAAATTTAAAAAACAGAGAGACTAAAGAAGAAGGAAGAAGAAGTCAATGAACTTTTTATTAAAGTGTTGTGTTGTGAATTGTGAATTGGATTGTAACAATGGAGAAAAGAATAAATTAATGATATATGAGTTTTGATTTTAAAATAAGAACGTACACTCACGCACTCATACAAAAAGACACGTACTATAAGGGTAAAATGGGTGGGTTATTTTTTTTTTTGAGTTATTGGCAAATTGAAATTGTATTTCTTTTCGAGAAATGTGGGTGGCCCTGAAAAGGGCCTTTTTTTCTTTATGGTGTAGGGGTGAGTTTAAGCAATCAACTTTAACTGCCTTATGCCTTTGCCACCGCCAAGGCCTACTTCTGGACTGCGTAATGTTGATGATTGGGTTGAAATCACTAAGGGTGGTACGGTAGGCTTAGTCACAGGGTTAACGTGTTTAGCTCGGGAAGGTCGTATTCTCTTCGGTCGTAATAAAGAAGTCTGATACATTTGTTTCAGACTTCTTAACTCCGGTAAAATGTCCAACAGTACCGTGACCGTTTGATTTTCACCCTCCTGTTTCTTTGCTGCTACTTCTTCTTGCTGTTGTTGCTGTTGTTTTTTTCTTACCTCTTCTTCTTGCTGCTGTTGCTGTAGGAGAAAAGCTTGTTCCGCTTCCTTTTGTCGTTGTATAAATTTCTCCAATTCTTCTTTCTGTCTCTGTCTAAAATTCTCCACTTGCGGTAATGAAGAAGGTAACGAAGGTTCCGGAACAAATTCTTGCGAGGAGAGAAAATCCACAAAATCCCAATTCACCTCTTCTGAAAGTAAGTCCGGGTTCCCTTGGGCAGTCTCCCCTGTTGGTGCACCCCAATGGATCGTTTTCTGAGTTTCCGTCATGTTGAATCACTGTCGCATAGATTGACTGCACACAAGCGCTAGCGAATCTATATAGACCACGTGACGTCACAGACTGCTCTCTTCGGATTGGATGCGAGCTGACTGAATTTTGTAACGCGTGTTCGGATTGGTGAATGAACTCAATCCGTTTCAATCCTTCCTCTACCTATAAATAAGCGCAGTTCACTGCATTGATTCACCTGTTCTCGTCGCTTCAAGATGTGGACCACAGTTGAGTCATCCACCCTTGTGTCTTCCATGATGTTTAGGACGGACATGCTCATGTATGTCCGATCCAAGTGGACCGTTGTCCACAGGACAAACACCAGCCTGTGGATACGTAGGATCTACGTTGAAAGACAAGGATGCCTGAAAAGAGTGCTGATTTACGGACCAATAGTAAGACGCAGCCTAAGGACAAGAAGAAGACCAATGCGGTGCCCTTTATGTTAATGAATACATTAACATAAACCCAAAGGCCCTTTTCAGGGCCAGCCATATTTCTCGAAAAGAGAATGACTTTTCAATTGCCTACCCCTTTTTTTACAAAAATTAAAAAAAAAAAAATCCCATGTTCAATTTCCCTTGACGCTATAAAGTCCCACCCTGTTTAATTTCCCTTGACGCTAAACCGTCCCACGATTTTTCTCCATGCTAATTTCCCTTGACGCTAATCTGACCTACGATTTTTCTCCATGTTAATTTCCCTTGTCGCCAGAGTGTCGCACTATTTTTCTCCATGTTAATTTTCCATTGTCGCCAGAGTGTCCCAGGGGTCTCTGTAATGCTAATTCCCATTGTCGCTAGGGTATCCCACTTTACTACTGATAGCATTCTTTTTGCGAACATTAATTGAAACTCAAAATCCCTTTTTTGCCCATGATATACGTGTATGAGTTAGTGAGTGCGTGAGTGTAGGTTCTTATTCTAAAAACTAAAACCAAGAGACACGTATTCTCTCTGGTCGATTCTGGTACAAATTTTACAATCCAATATCACAACACAACACTTTGAAAAGCTCATAGACTTATTCTTTGTCTTTTGTTCACTATCTGTTTTTAAAAAAAATGTTGTCACAAGTAGTATATGGGGTCACCGTAGCGTCAAGAGGACTTTAATGTTAAAATAGAAGGGTTGTACCTTGGCGTCTATGTAAATTTAACATGGGGAGCAAAGAGTTTGTACCTTGGCGTCAAGGGGAATTTAACATGGGAATAGATCGTGGTTCTGTATAGCGTCAAGGGGAATTTAACATGGGAATAGATCGTGGGTCTGTATAGCGTCAGTAGTGAAGGGGGTTAGATTAGCGTCAATGGGAATTAGCATTAAAAACACCCCTGGGTCAGATTAGCGTCAAGGGAAATTTAACATGGAGAAAAATAGTGGGACACTCTGGCGACAAGGGAAATTAACATGGAGAAAAATCGTGGGTCAGATTAGCGTCAAGGGAAATTAACATGGAGAAAAATCGTGGGACGGTTTAGCGTCAAGGGAAATTAAACAGGGTGGGACTTTATAGCGTCAAGGGAAATTGAACATGGGATTTTTTTTTTTTTTTAAATTTTTTTAAAAAAAGGGGTAGGCAATTGAGAGGCTATCTCTTTTCGAGAAATATGGCTGGCCCTGAAAAGGGCCTTTGGGTTTTCTTCTTCTTCTGCTTCTAATTTCTTCTTTTTCTCCACCAAGTTCTTATTTTATCTCCTACACTCTTTCTCTTCTTTTCTTTCTTTTTTTTCTCCTGCTCTTCTTTCTTCTTCTCTTCCTCTTCTTCTTTCTTCCTCTTCTCATTTTCTTCTTCTTTTTCAATTTTTTCGTTCCATTTGCGTATTCTTATTCTTTCCTCTTCATCTTCCTTCTCCTCCTTTATCTCTTTCATGACACCACTAATCTTGTCCTTTACCGTTCTTAAGTTATTAATTTCCATCTTTACACGATGGGGACTATAGGAATAATGGTCTTCAACGAGTCTTATTAACATCTGCTCCATCATTCCTAAGTTGTCTAAAACGTCTTGCAATGTTTGCATTTTGTCCATTTGGTTAGAAGCCATCTTCTTTGTAGAATGGTTTGAACGACGAATACTGTGGGTTCTTATAGTGAAAGCGCGGACGTGAAGGAAAACATCCCCTAAAAACATAAAATTGATCTTACCTAGATCATGACCAAAAAACAACGCGCGGACGTGAAGGAAAACATCCCCTACTTTCTCATTTCATATAATAAAAACCAAAACTATACTCTCCACATACGCTAAGAAACAATAAATAAACCCATAATCTACTATTCACACAAACATACCTGAGCTCTTACAAACACAAACACACAAACACATACCCTCACACAATGAAAAATGAGTTAGTGTTTATATTCACACTACTCTACCTACACATTGGCAAATGGATCGTTATTTCTTTTCTAGAGTATTGGGTAGCCCTGAAAAGGGCTGTTTTTTGAACTCCAGATGCACCTATCTAATGGTTGCACCTTCCTGGCCTGGCGCCACACAAGCATCTTCTTCCCCAGTCTTCTTTCACCTTTCTTCTTGGGAGTGCAGAGGCAGGATATGTGGCTTCAGAATCCCAATTTTCGGTTTCTGGGATTCTGAAATTTCTTCTTCTCTCCTTTTCCTCCTCTTCCTCTTCTTTGTTTCTTCTCTCCTCCTCTTCTTTTCTTCTTCTTTCCTCCTCCTCCTCCTCTTTCATTCTTGCTTCATCGACAATGGCCTCCGCGGCCAGTTCATTTAGTATGCGCCTGGCATATTCCAGGTGCATCTGGAGTTCTAACAGTTTCACTATTCTGGTGTTCATTCTTCTGGTGTTGATCAATCAACAAGGGTAGCTAGACTGCCGAGTGAGTTTAAATTTATACTGAAAGCGCGGACGTGATGGAAAACATCCCCTAAAAACATAAAATTGATATTACCTAGATCATAACCCAACAACGCGCGGACCTAAAAGAAACACTCACTCACTTTTTTATGCTACCCATCACTATTTTAAAAATTTTTTTTATAAATCACTTCAATAGACTATCCACATACGCAAAGCAATCCAATCTAACCCCAAATTTACACCTCAAACACCAAAAAGACATCATTTTAATCTACTATCCATACCAACTTACTTAACCACTTACAAACACAAACACACAAACACATACCCTCACATTTTTTAAAAAAGAGTTAGTGTTTATATTCACACTACTCTACCTACACACATTGGCAAATGGATAGTTATTTCTTTTCTAGAGTATTGGGTAGCCCTGAAAAGGGCTGTTTTTTTTGCTTGCTATGGCATTCTTTTTTAGTTTCTAAGAATGCGATGTCCTCTGAGGATAGACTTTCTGGCGATAGGTCTGCTTCTTCGGAAAGAGAAGAAGAACTCTTTGGTGTCGATACGACAATCGACAAAGCCTCTGTCAGCTTCAGGTTGTTGCTGCTGTTGTTGTTGCTGTTGTTGCTGCTGTCTTTGAAGTCTGTACTTCTCTGTCCATTCTTCTTTTTCCCTGTTCATTTCTTCTCTGAAGAGCTCTTCTATCAGGTCTTCAGTGACTTTTAACATTCTCACATTCTCTATTTCTTCTGGCTTCGGTATCAGACTGTGTCTGACCCTATGCAAATTCACGTAGGCTTCGTTGAGCTTAGCTAGTTTGGAGCACATCTTTGTAGGAGGATGAGTCAACAATGGATGGTTAGACTGGAAACAACCCCCGGTTCTTAAAGTCAAAGCGCGGACGTGAAGGAAAACATCCCCCACACGGTTTTCGAGCCGCAATGTTCAGTGAGTGTCATGAGAGGGATAGTAAGAAATGAAAGAGCATCAATCCAACATTCTTATAGCTAAACAAAAGACAAAGGCATTTTTTTCAAAACACAACATTTTTTTATTCAAAAATCACTTAACACTAAACAACAACTCTAACATTTTTTAACAATAATCCAACAATATAACATCAAACAATTTTTTCAAATCACAAACATTTTTTCTCAATTGACAATCTACTTTAAACAGGGCTGACAACGTTGTGATGTCCACTGTTGGAAATCATTAGGCCATTGATGGACACTACGTTTCCTAGCTTGAGACAAAAGATAAGCATAATGGTCACAAAACCATCGATCTACTTTCACATCGTTTCTTGAAGAAGAACGAGGATCAAAATGAGTCACTAAATGTTCTAAGGAATAGCCCAGGCTGCGATGATGCAGAAAATACACACAATATTGTCCACACACCAAGGAATCTGTGCCTTGTAATTTCACATTATTGAATCGGGTGGTCTGAGCATTTCTTCTCATAAAGTCGATGATATCGTCTTCCAAAGGGGGCAATCCGTACGAATCGAAATATTCCACACATCCTTCTTGAGGAAAGTAGACGGCTACCCAGTGGGTTCCTGGGAGATGACTGTCGTCCGTGTTGATCACGTAAGCTAGATGGTCTTTAGGTTTGCGATGAGGGAGTTCATCTTTAGCACAGACGACAGGATTCCAAGAAGCTGTATACGAACTGTGGTTCAAAAGGTAATAAAGTTCCCAGGTATCCATGTTTTGTGTGTGCTTTTTTTCTTCTTCTTCACAGGTAATAATAAGTCGACAATTCGATCCTGACTTTTTGCTTGAAAATGTCTGACGAATAAACGGTTATTCGTTCTGTTTCCTCACTCTGATTCAGGAGAGCTTCGATACGATGGATCTCTTGAGTGGTTAATGGTGGACAAGAATGTTCACGCAAGTCTTTATACCACTGGTGCAACACGTCTTTGTTCGAGATGAGACTCCAAGCTTCGTCCAGATACTCGTCCAATTTTTCTTCTTGACTTAACATCAGGCATTTATCGTGTTGAATTTGACTGGGATGATCGTTTTGACATCCATAGCAATTTTTCTTGATCAATTCCGTCATTTTTTCCACCAAGTGTTTGGCAAAACAGGAGACTAAATGGGCTTCTTGTTCTGGCCACCTTGACTTCATCATGATCACTTCTTCTTTTTCCATAGTCTCCTCACATTTCATGTCCAAAGTTTCTCCACTAGGTAAAGAGGGATAACAGTCTTCCATGGTTTCTAGTAATCTAGAATAACTTCTCTCAAACTGTTGATTTCTATGGTATTATCGAATTCTGCATAAAGGATGACGTTAGTAACAGAGGGGCCAGATTTTATAGGGTGGAAATGTCCCTGGTCTGGAGTGAAATCAAAAGCCCACAAAGCATAGCCTTCTGCATAATCCTCGTACGTAATACCGTGACTGGTGTTGGTTCCTAACTGTCCCGTGGCTTCGTACAGGGACAAGTACGATCTCAAGTAATTCTTCTTCTCAAAGTCAGGTTCGAAAGGTCGGGTACACAAGGTCTTGCCACCGCGACTGACTTCGATCTTGGACACGCCAAAGTGTTTAAAGTAGAAAGGATTTTTAGCGGTAGCTCCGTTGAAGGCTTCATTCTCGACGATACCAACGATTAAACGTTTGGGTAGCTGTCCTTGGAACAGATGATCTTGGATCATGGATCGCTGTCCCTTGGGAATGGTGAAAGTTTTCAATTCCACGCGTCGTATGGGATACTTGGCGGTCGTTCTGCTCAACGTCTGACTGATGTCGTTTCCCACTTTAGGTAACACTTCCACACGGCGTACGTAGAGTCTGGCTTCTTCGATTTTGGTTTTGTACTCGTCAGCATCAGCCAATAAGTGGAAAGCGGTACTGCTCCGATTCAGTCTGAGGCGGACATAAGCCCCGTTCAGCAAATATTTATCTTGCAACCACATGTCCAAATGCAAACGATCCATCAGTTCTAAACTTTTGTTGAGTCCTTTGATTCTGTCTCTTCGTTCTACAAATCCCACATTGTGTGCTTTCTTTGGATCAATTTCTAATTCTTCAAACTGGTCTGCATCGTCAGCTTCCCATACCACACAGGCATTGAGATGAGTGTTCTTGGCGTCTATTCCGTACGTCAAGAGACTTTCCAGGTAGGCACGGTAAGGGTAAGTATCAATGCTGCTACTGACTAGTTTGTTATTCAAGTACAAGTCCACTCCACTGAACAAGGAATGCATGAAATTGTTGACGGGAGCTACTGCTTCATCGTCTATATGACCTCCAGTCTTATCTACAACTTTGACTTTCAGGTACAAGTAACTGCTATTCAGATCGATCTAATCTTCGGGCTGTCCTTTGATTTCAAACTCGATGGGAGCGGAATCCGTCAGTGAGGAGACGGGGTGAAATTCCACCCACTGGGATTCTTGCATGGTCATCATGGTGGGGGGCATGGCAAACAGATCCAGTTCCGTCTTGGAACAAGCGCAAGACTCTCGGTGCATCATTTTTTGTTGCTGTGTCTCAATAATCGAAAACGTCTAAGTCTCGAACGGTTCTTCTTTTCTTGACCTTTCTAGCTTGAAATCTGGTGAAAGGGTGTTTTCTTCGTCGTCTCTTTCTGCCTTGTCCTTGCTGAATGCCTGATTCGGTAGCGTGCAGGGCATTTATAGGTGTGTCTCGTCGGCCCAAAAGGTCTTTGCCCGTTTGCAGCAAGACATTTTTGCCTGCCCTCGTGAAAGCTTCTTTAGGATTTTGTTTGTCGATGATGACATTTTGGAGAAATTCTTTGCCTTGCGTCAGTGCCGCATCTTTCAAGGCGTGCAATCCGCGTGTCACCATCGGTTTCAACACCGGGGCCACCGAACGAAAGGCCGATTTTAACATGTCTCCTAAACCGTGTCCTCGCTGTCGAGCAACCCCTCGGTACACTGGATACATGACTTACTTACGAATCGTGAGAGAACCGTTTTCGAAAATGGAGTTTCACCGTGACATTTCCTTTGGTGAATGGAATATTTTGTCCCAAATCTCCTTTTATAGCAATGTTGACCGTGTCCAAATACGACTTGCTGACAGGCAAATAGTGAGGATGGACAAATTCCCGGTGGACGTGATAGGTGTTTCCACCTTCCTGGTCACTGGTTGTGGTACTATCCACTTTGAAAGGAATGACACGCAGTAACGGCACGTAAGTGTGTCCCACCACGTTATACTCCACCACATCGGAGTACACGAAGATCAAATTCAGTCCTTGGTTCAGTTCTACAGGGAATCGAAAAAACTTGTAAAATTCCGTATTGCTGTTGATCTTCGGTTTAAAATTTGGAGCCATTTTTGTGTCTCCACCTAAAATATCAAACAAGTCACGATTAAAACTGATGGACAACGTTTGGGTATCCTGAAATTTCATCAGTAAGCGACGAGCCACTTTATGGTACTCCAGGGTGACACTTTTTTTGACTCTGTTCAGGGCTTTGCCAACGGCGAACTCGAACCTGGAAGTAATGGTGTCCACGAAATGTTGGCCACTAAAATAAAACCCTGCCGGAATTTTCAAGGTGTAGATATTGAAGGGTGAATTGTTGGATGGTCTTGTGTCCCCTGAAAAACCTATGTCATTCATGGCTTCTTGTAATTGTTGGTTCAGGATTTCGACCTCAAAAGTGTTTTGCTTTTCGGTGATGTTTTGGATTTGTGTAGGGTGAATCATTTCTACTAAAGCCACTTCCCAATGGGCTTCGTGATCTAAGGGGATGGCTTGAGGTAATTTAGCCGTGTAACAGCACAACGTGTTGTTGGGAAACACCTCCATGGAACTGTCACTGGGTAAAGTTAAGTAAAATTGGTTTTCGTGACTCATAATTCCAGAGTTCTGTGGCTGTCCGAGGGGTTAGTGGACGTCAGAGGAGTGTCTCCGCCCAAAATGGGGTTCTGGTTGTGGTTGTTGGAGTGGTGACTGACACTGGCACTGGACACAAGGTTCCCGTTGTTCCCGTTCGAGGTGAATTTCAGGGAGGGATTAGGAAGCAGGTAACCGATGCAACTGCTCAATAAAATGGTCCACAATTGTTTGTCTCCTTGTTGCAAACTCAAATTGGCGATGGCTGCCCCGATGACACAATACACCACCAAGATTTGGCAGAAAAAGACGATTTGCGTTTTAGGCACACGTTCTCCACACCACACCCACAAGGGTTGTTTTTGTAAATCTTGTACAGAAGAACTGGGTGAAGGAGGAGTGGTCGACGTAGCTGCGTCTGATGTGTGAAAGGGCATGATGGTCACTTCTTTTTATAGTCGATGACTTGCGAAGCGTCGATCCAAGAATCGAAACTGGGCGGATATCCTTTCCAACGTACTTTGACTTCTTTGACACGTCGTTTGCCCACTTTACGGGTTCTGCGTTCGAGAATGCTTTCGATGTCGTACACGTCGTCTTCTTTTTTGGTGACACGTTTTAACTCGGGCAAATAAAACGTTCCTTTGAGCACTTCTCCGTTCATGTCTTCCAATTTATAGACGGCAGGATGACGGCCATGCACTCGTCCAGTGACGCGAAACAGTTCCGTCGTCCAGTTAGGTAAGTAACCTTTGTCAAAAGTGCGTCTGGTTTTGCCAATGCGCACCCAATCTCCTACGGCCAACTCTCCACTTTTCTTGGGGACAGCCCTCGTCGGGCACGTACCAAACAGACGCTCAAACACAAGCACTTCGTTGTCGGGAGTAACGTCTTGCGGGGCACGTCCGATGCTTCGATGGTAAGATTGGTTGTACGCTTGCACCAGGTGCGGTAAGATGTCGATGTACTTCAGAGTGTGGTGATGCGTAAAATATTTCCACATGCGTTCTTTCAAAGTGCATTGAAAACGTTCCACGATGCTGACTTTGGTTTCGGGATTCACGGTGGTAAAAAAATGAATGTCATGTTTCTTTAATTCTTTTTGGAAAGCTTGGTTCAGAAATTCGGTGCCTTTGTCCGTTTGCCATCGAAGAGGGTGACGACCGCTTTGTTTCAACACCCGTTGCAGGGCTCGCACTAACTCGCTGCTCGATTTGGAAGTCAAGGGCACGACCCAGGCAAATTTGGAAAAGACGTCGATGACACAAAACAAATATTTGTAACCGCGATTGTAGCTGGCCAAATGAGAGACATCGGCTAAATCGGCTTGCCATTGATGATCGATGCCTTCCACACGGGTGCGACTTCTGGAAAACTTGCGTCGAATGGGTTTGTGTAAAGTGTAGGTAGCTTGTTCTTGTAACCATCGTTGCACTTGAGGTAAACGGAGACTTTTCAGTCGAGTTTTGGCAGCACGATACAATTTTTGAACTCCTGCGTAACCTGCAGGATGCGAGGGATCGTAGTAAATGCTGGCTAAGACTTTTTCCATTTTTTTTGTGTTTGTGTGTTAATAAGGCACCCACTCTTGGAGGAGGCTACTCTTTTTCTCTTGGGGTATTTTCTTGGATTGCAATGCTTTGCGTGTGCGACCGGCAATAGGTGTCGAAGAGGAGGAGGATGTCTGAGCGGGGGATATCGGTTCTTGTTTCACTTCTGTCTTCACTTCTGTCTTCACTTTCTTTTTCTCTTGTGATGAAGAAGGGGTGGCCATCATCTTTTTAATCCATCCAATTCTGGAGGTAGGTGGTGTTGTTAACTTGCGTACTTTTTCTGGTGGAGTTTGAAACCCTTCTTCTTCTTCTCCTTCTTTTGCTTTTTCTGTCTTGGTCACTGGTACTGGTACTGGTACTGGTACTGGTGATGGTGCTGGACTTTTCATCAAGGTCTTAAAATCTTTCAGAGTGGGTAGAGCTGTTTCGTCTAAAGCTTTCTGGTGAAAGAGTTGCAGTCGTTGCAAGAGTTGACCGTACTTTTGCGATTTTTCTGTTTCGGACAAATCTTGGCGATCCATCAAGGACTGCAATTCGTGTTGTAACTGGGACATCTCGCTCAAATTGGGATTGGGAGGTAAATGCGGGGTGCGTTGTTCTTGCCACCGATGGTATTCCATCCATCGTTTGTAAGGTACTAAAGCTAGTTTTCGTCCTTCCATGGGGTTGTCAGGGGTCAATTCTGAGATCTTGGGACTTCCGAAGGCCTTTTTATCTTGCTCCCACCAGTCCTCCCAACATGGTTCCCAAGACTCCTTTCAGTATGGGGCCTAACAAGAGAGGCAAAATGCCTCCACGCTGGACCAACATCTTCTTTTTTTGACGAATGGGAATTTTCTTTTGAACCATTTTCCGAAGAACGTGACCATGTTTGCCTAAACATTGTTTCTGGTGTTTGGACAAAGGGATCGTGCCTTTCAAAACATTCAAACAACATTCGCACACGGTATCGATGACCTCTTTGAAGGCCGTTTGAATGAGTTTTTTTCGTAGGGGTGGAGAAGCTTTGGACAGGACAGATAACATGTCCCCATGTTTGACTAAACGTGGAGGCAATCCTTTCCTTTTCTTTCCTTGGGGTTTTCTGGAGGGTGACATCTTTGCTTGTGGGTTCCGGGACATTCACCAAACAGACACTAACGTCGATGACTTAACACACACCCTTTTATCTTTTTTTGGGACTATCGCTTTGTCATAAAGGTGACAATCTTTTTCCCAAAATCGCCAAGGAATCCTCCCCTTTGTTGACGCCTCTTTTTCTTGGAACGACTGTGTCTTTTCTTAGGGTAACGTCGATGCTTGGCTAAGCGCTTTGTCGGATGACGCGTCTTCCTGTGTCTCTTTCTTTTTTGGCTTCTTGGAGGTGACATCTTTTACAAGTTCACTGATACCCCTAATTGGTCACAGGCCTTTTTTATACCGGAACGCGTTGCCACTGATTGTCTTTACGTCGTATCAGTTTGAGGACAGGCATGACACGTCGTGCAGGGGTACGTAACGGAATAAATCGAGCCAGTTCTTGCTTGGACAAATCCAGTAAACTTTGTAACATGCCCGATCTTTCATGGACTTTGATTTTGGGAGAAGGTATTTTGTGAGCAGCAGCCACTGCCGCTAAATGGGATGGTCCTGCCACTGGGGAAGTTCTTTTGGGGGTCATCAACGGAGAAGTTCTTGGTGTGATCAACGTCTCCAAGTACTCTTCAGTTCTGGGTGTCATTAACGGAGAAGTGGATAAACGTGAGGCTGCCGGAGACGCAGTCACCGCTGTGGCAGGTCGTGGTTTGCGAGTGTAAGGTTGCGTCCTGGCCGAAGTGCCTCTCTTGCGACTAGTTTTCTTCTGTGGACTTTTCTTTTTCTGGGGACTTTTTTCTATTTCTTTTTCTGGGGGCTTCTTTTCTTTTTCCGGGGTGGTGTCTGGTCAGAGGAGGGTCCTGCCACTGGAGAAGTTCTCCTTGGGGACCTGGTCTTTTTCTTTTTCTTCTTGGGGCTTCGTTGGACTTTTGTCTTGGGGATAACTTTGGGGACATTAGGATCCCATCTTAAGAGTGAGCGAATGATGACCCCTCCTAGAGTACCGCTCCGTCCAGGTTTCAAAATGATTTGTTTTTTGGTTTGAGTGTCGATGCGGGGATCGGCCAGTTGGACCAAATCGACTTTCTTTCAATCTAAAAAGCTTTTCGTTTGATGAGGAATCTGAATGATTCCTTGGAGTATTTGACGTGCTGTCACCGTGAACCATCGTAAGACTTCTTTGAGACTAGCTTCTAAGACACGGGCTCGTGTTTGTGGATTTTTTTCTCGACTGATACCATAGAAGGCACGAATCAATTTGACGGGAAGATGCGACTGAAGGGACGTCATGTTCACACTGTGTGAGACAGACGAAAAAGGGTCTGAGGTTTTTATAGATTTTTTTTATGGGGAGTGAAATGAAGTCGAGGACGGAGACGTGTACAGGACAGGCCCTCCGTCTTGGCACCAGTGGTGAAAGAAGTGGGTACGTAATCGCAAATCCTCGGGAGTCGTAGGTTTCAAATCGACGAGTAAATAGGCGTGTGGTGTTTGAGTGGCATCGTCGTACGCCTGAGTCAGCCAAGGCGTTCCTAACTGTTTTGCTAAGACTTGCACTTGCGATTTATCTCGAGGGCTTTTAAACAAGACCACGTAATGCGCATTGAGACTGATGGTGCGATGGGCTTTACTTTGTTGAAACAAATTTTGAGTGATGTAAACGACATTGGCATTACGGTGATGCCCTTTGCGCGTGAACCACAATTTAATTTCTTCTTCGTCTTCTCCTAACATGTCGTCGAAAATGACCAAATGGGTTTGACGGGAGTCAGAGACGATTCCGTCGTCTTCTTTAGGAATGCCTTCCACAAACACGATGGAATCGCCTTGACTTTCTCGCAAGAGGTTGTACGCCGATTGCCACTCTTTGTAACACCACACGATCCGTTGAGGTGGCCGATCGATCAAATGATGTTTATGTTCGATCAAACGTTTGACGAATTCAGTTTTGCCTGAACCGCTAGGTCCAGCAATGAGCATGTTAAAGGGATGGCGAAGATGCAAAGCCTCCCAACTGGCACGATCTAAGTGTTCGTCGATGACTTTGACAGTAAAGGAAGAGGGAGCAGAGACAGCAGAGGTACCCATTGTGTGAGAAATGTCACTTGTGACACGAAAACAAACAAGACAAGAGTTTATATACTTTTTCAGAACACGTTTATTGAATTGTTTTTTTTTCAAACATGAATACGAAAGACAAAAATACATAAAAGCCAAAGGCTTAAGTACAAGGATAAAAGGCACATGATAACTATGAACGTGGAATAAAAACAAGTGTCTGTACAATAACATGTTTTGGGTAATGTTCTAACCAGTTCTATAGTAGGGGGTAAGGTCACACAAGTGTCCTCCCGAAAGGGTCTTTCAGGTCTGTCCACGACAGTCCTGTCCTGGGTGACGGGTTCTTCTGGCACCGTCACTAACACGGGTTGAAAAGTAACTTTTTTCCTTGAACAACTCTCGTGCATACTGGGCCACTTCTTGGGTCCAAGCCTCAAAACCCCATTCTTTCCAGGCACGGACATCTGTCCAATGGGGATGTAAGTCACAAGCTACACACACATCGTCATACACGTCTTGGGTAGCTAAAAGTTGACGAATCTTTTTTTCCTGTTGAGGTCGAGAAGTATCCAGATGAAAACGCAAGGCTTTGAGCAAAAGGAGTTTTTCGTGACCATTTAAGGCCATTGAGGTGGTAAGTACTGATCGTAAAGAGTCCACAAAGAATCGGCTGGTAAACGAAATCCCAGAAAACAAGTCACTAAGACACAAACCACTTGTCGTCCCAAATTGAATGGATAAAATTCTTGTAATAATTGATGGTAATGATCCACGGTTTGAATATGGTCACTGAGTTCCTTCCACGGAATCTGTTGAATGATATGTGACATAATCCGTGGCATGGCAACTTGATTTTATAGTGTCTTTGTTTCGGAAGCAATAAAGGTAATTTCTAACCAAACATGTTCGTTCTCCAGTAGGGAATTTAAATGTTACATACTGTAACTGAAACGTCAGAGTTTGTCTAGATGTTTCGTCTTTTTCTAAGCAGATTCCATGTAACAAATGTTGGTAATCCGATAACTCGTCTTCCTCAATACGTTGCAGTAAGTGAATCTTGAAGTAACCAAAATTACGAACGTCTGGTCCATCATCATTCACAAACTGAAAGTGTTCAACAAGGTCTGACCACTGAAAAAATTTCTGACGAATCAGTCCTCTTATACCATTCAGGTACCAGTGGTTAAAGATCTGGTGACGTAACGGATGCAATTGTTCTTTACGTTTCACTTGTATTTTCACCAGCTCTCGGTAAATCCTTTCTCTCAACTCCTCAGGCAAGCCCAAAATGTTCTCTTGTAAAGTATCCATAAGTATATACACTGTTTTTGGAATCGTTGGGTGGTGGCCAATAGCCTCGTTTAACTTTGTGCCTAATGTAATATCCACTCATAATCAGTCTTCTTGTACTTTGAAACATAGCATAATTTAAAAACGGACGAATCACTTTGAGTTTGCGTTTCACTTGTATTTTGATCAGTTCTCGGTAAATGCGTTCTCTCAACTCCACAGGCAAAGCACGAATGTTCTCTAGCAAAGTATCCATGAATAGGTCATACTAAATCCTCTTTGGTCTGACACAAGAAATGTACTGTTTGCACAAACATGGTTTTACTTCAGTGTCGAATTTAAATCGTTCAGTCACTAATTTGCACATTACAATTCGTTCAGAAGTTTCCTCTTTCACCAAGTTGACATTGTGTTCAAGATGTTGGTAATTCGTTAACTCTTCCTCTGGAATTCGATGCAGTACGTTTACAATGATGTTGGTAGAATCGCCCATACCAAACCAATCCTTTTTAAAACTAGAGGATCGTTGATCAATGTCTGTCCGATGGAACACTTTCAACTCAATCAATCCTTGTATAGCCTTCAGGTACCAGTGGTTCAAACACCGGTGACGTAACGGATGCAATTGTTCTTTACGTTTCACTTGTATTTTGACCAGCTCTCGGTAAATGCGTTCTCTTAACTCCACAGGCAAAGCACAAATGTTCTCTTGTAAGGTATCCATGAACAGATGATGGTAAAAAGTTACTTCAATGTCTCGGTCCCACTAAGGGTAAGTAATGACAATTCGGTGACCATCGAGCATGTTCTACGTAGACCGAATCTTGCGGTTCCCAGTGGTGAAGTGACACACCGCAACTGAAGCACTTGACTTTATCTCCTTCGCCCAAGTAGAAAAATCCGGCTCTGGCTAATTCTTCGGGGGTCGGTCCTCCCAGATACTTAGGCCATTTTCCTTTGAACGATTGAAGACGATTTTGAAAGTCGCAGTATTCCGACAAACGCACAGGGAACGAATATTCGTCTTTCACAGGTTCGTTTCGATGAGGGTTGAGTGACATGGGTAGGAGTTTGCTTAGGGCTAGATGACATCCGTAGGGGGGTAGACGTGAAGGTGAACATTCCCCTTTAAAACGAAACCCAGTAGAATGTCCAAGAGGACGAGCGGCATCACTTTCGCATCCCTCAGGTTTGACACGCACAGCATCACTTTCCATGATAGGGGTAGGGACACTAAAGTTCCCATGATGCTTTACGGCATCGCTCAGGTCACAAGGTACAGCATCGTACCCATAGCAAGGCTCACAATCGCATTCCACTTCCGAAGCCTCACACTTGAATTGTGCCTTTCTAAACAACTTGTTCTGTGTTTCTCTGAAAGTATTCATCTTGTTCGCTCGGTCTTGGTAGTCCCAATGAACTATCGATCTTGCCTAGGGTTCCTTTTTATATACAGACCAATACCGACGTGTCCATACACGATTTGATAGACTTTTTCTAGGGGCCGACTGACGATGTGGTGATTGGGTAAACGTACAATCTTGTTGGGTTGATAGGTGGTCACTTTAAAGTGTCCATCCTCTCCGGATTGCAAGGCTTCTTTCAATACCCTAAAATTGACCACTCGACTGGTACGATAATTCAGAGTCAGTCCTTTCACTTTGCGCGTCGTGTGCACTTCTCCTTGTTTGTCACGGTATTCGTAGCCGTAATTTTTGGGACCGCCACTGACGAAACTTAGAATCTTGTCGTCGGGATGCTCGTCTGTCCAGGCTCCTAAACGGTCTCCTTCGATGTCAGGGTGATGTTGAATCGGGTGATCGATGTAAATGCAACTGTCCGTGTCAAAGTACAGGACGCGTTCTTCTAACAGTTCTAAAGCTTCGTACAATTTTAAGCGAGCGTGAGCTGTCACGTAAGCCGCAATGATGACGTTTCCAAAAGGGTCGTCTTGTACAAAGTCCAGATCTTCTTCGTAATTGACCAAGATCAAATTCTCTCGAACGACGTCCACGTGTTTCATGTATTTGGTTCTGTCGTGAATCATCTGAAGGTAGCGGGAAAGTTCTGTCAAATATTCCGTCTTGGGTAAACACGGTCGTTGTGCCATTTTACCCCACAAGCAATTTAACATCACTTTGGCAAACGATCTCCTGCCTTAGTTTTTCTCGGTGTGGTCTAAAGTGATGCCTTCTTGTTTGTAGTATTTCTCTTTGAATTGTATTTGGTCTTCAGGAGTGTGACACCAGGAAGGATAGCCGCTAGCTTCTTGTTTCAGTTTCAAAAAGGCATCCACATAGTCGGCGAAAATGCCTTTCTGACTGGGGTCACCCTTGTGGTATTGTTGTGTCTTGGGAAAGTGGCAAATTTCGTACACTTCTAACAGTTGGTATCCCATGTCCATAGCTTTGAACAATTCTACGCTGACCCAGGTTCCCGTCAAGGCCCGTTCTTCCTGGCTGTGCTGACAAGGTTGGTCTTGGTTGCACGTTTCGGCACAAGTACGACACAAGGGAAACATCAGTTTGCCTTGACAATGGTGAGGTAAGACGGGATGGTATAGGTTCGTGGGAGGCAAAACTTTACACTTGATCAAGCCTTCGTATTGTCGAATGTTTTTCAGGTCGATGTGTTCCGTCAGCAATTGCGGGTGCCCTACAGGAAAGAGACAATATTAGCACACGTAGGGATACAGCGAACACACGTCCAAGTATTTGATTTCTTCTCCTTTCTCTTCGTCGGCTTGGTACAGCAAACAGGTGGCATTGGTCCTTCCTCCGTACAAACTATCCCTCGGGTTCAGCGGGTCCATGAACTGGTAACTTTCCACGAGGCGTTTAAACTCGGGATCGGTTTTCATACGGTGATCGTACTCGTGTTCCCACATTTCCACCACTTGGTATCCTTGCTGTTCTAACTTTAGGCGTCGCTGACAAGTGTCCTGGTACAAGTCTTCCATGGTTCGTTGCAAAAACTGATTTTTAGTGCCACGGTCAGGGTAACAGACGGGATATCCGTGAAATAAGCAACCATTAAACTCGTACACGATCTTGCGGTTTTCTAAGTCCCAGCCATCGACCGAATACGTTCCGATGGTCTTTTCGCCCCCTCCGTTGCGGGCATGCTGAATCCACTTGTCTTCCTTGTCGCACAGGTAATGTAACCAACGTAGGGCTTTGACCGAGTATTGACGTTTGACAAAGTGGGTCGTTTGAGGACTGATGACAGCCACGGTCTTTTCAGGCATGAATCGATGTCGATACACTAAGGAACACGCTTTGGCAATGGTGCAAGCTTCTTTCAAAGGATCGACCCCTCCGTGTTCCATGAACAGTTCTCGAAATTTTCCACAGCAACGCCGTAAAATGTTCACGTCGGAACGACAATACTTTAGCATTTCTTCCTGAAAGTCGAAAGGGTCCGAGGCGTGAGCCTGGTACCAAGCGTAGAAAGCTTCTCGTTGTTCGGTACGCATGTTGTCGGGGTCGTAATAGTGAGCCTCAGGTAAATGGGGTAGAACGGCGTGTTGATTGGCTTCCGTATTGAAAAAGTGTGGAAAGTACCCTTTAGCCATTTCTGTCATTCCAAACGTTTTAGGCATTCGACTCAAAGGCATGGCCAAGTAACTCATCGAATCTTTAAACTGTACTTGTCCCACTTGCATGAAAATGATTTTGGCTCCGTTCAAAGTCACTTTAGGACGTTCGGTGCCTTGTTCCGTATAGTACCTCAAAAGAAACTGTCCATCGTATCCGGAGAAATTGTGAGCCATCACCGTGGCATGACGATGACAATCTCCGTAGCGTTCGATGTCCTCTTGGCTCCACGTCTTGTCGACGGGGTCTAAGACCCATTGGGCAAAATCGGCTAACGTGTTCGGCCCCCGAAAGAGTTTTTCACGCCCTCCAGGAATCTTGCTGCAGAGAGGGCAATGACTGAAGATAGGTTCTTGGATGCACTTCTCGCACGCTCGATGAGCCACGCAGAAATTAGGAATGTGAATGCCGGTTTCTTGCATGCATTCGAAATCGAAAAAGATGAAATTGCCTTTCTTCTTGTGACCATCCTCTTTCTCTGGTGGGGGTTGGTATTTTTGCACGTAGCATTGGTGTTCCAAGTCCACGATGTGGTGACAAATGTGACATTTTTTCTTTCCTGAACATACGTGTGCCTTGGTATTATTGGTACGTATGACTTGTTCACACGTAGGGCACAATCTCAGGAGTTGACAAGCACATTTCTTCTGTGAACCTTGCGTTTTCAGATGTTGTTGGTAACAGGCAGGGCTGACAAACGTGCGCAGACAAGTTGAACAAGGCACTGGTTCTTCGCTCAGGCAGGGTGAAGAGGCCAAGCATCCTGAGCATTTCCATCCACAATGCTTGTGTTGCTCTTGATTATTATAACCATGGTCACATTTCTCACAATAATAAACATATCCCAGGAATCCGGTGATACTGGTAATGGTATCGAAATGGTCATCGTGATGATAAAGGTGAATGTATTTTCCGTCCTTAAAATCTTGGCCTCGAAACAACAGAGGTCCGCGCATTTCTTGAGGGTGCACTTTCAAGGTGTATCGTGGAGCTAGGACATCTTGCAATTTTTGCATTTCAGGAATGCCACAGGGTGTGTCTTTGGACAGACTAGCTTGTTGCAACAGGAGTTCTGCTTCATTTCGTTGTTTGGCTCGGTCGGATTGTTGAATAGTTTTCCAGGCTCTTTTCCATTCTGCCGTGTCGTTCTTGTTGGCATAGGTTCGTCCCACCACGATGGCTCGGGCTAAGCACATCTGGTCTTGAGGGTTGTTAATTTGGACGAGACTCTTTTTGGTGCTGCGAAGGTCGCTCACCAATAACATCATTTTGCATCCAGTCCCTTGAGAAGGAGAGACGTGGGTCATGTCCAGTGTGGCTTTACCATCGGTGATGTCAAACTGATCATTAGATTGTTGTACGTGTTGAATCTTGTCCATGATTTTGGAAGCGGTCGATTCTGCAGGGGTGTTAAACTCGATCCAAACAGGGGATTTCAAACCGTCGTGTTGTATGGAAAGTCTCAAGCGATCGTCCTCTTTGGGTTGACATTGTCGCTTGAGTGCAGTGAGCAAAGAATCCCACACCCCAGTGATGAACACTTCTGCTTTTTCTAACGGCACTTCAGCCTTGAAATCTTTAAACTTCACCGTGTATTTGTAAGCCGTGGTTCTAAATTTTCTAGAGGAGCGTTTTCCGTCTCTTGAATGGAATAGTATTTTTCAGGGTTGACTAAGGGTGGTGAACTTGGTTTAGAGGTTTCAAATTCTGGTTCACTCATGTCCTCTTCAAAATCACTGGCATGAATTTGTGCCAAGATTTCAGCCCTGGTACGAGGCGATAGATCACGTTTCTGGCTCTTACTTTCTTCTTCTTTCTTCTCGAATGAATAAGATCGTTTCATCTTGAGTGAAAAACGTCAAATGACTCAAGTTCAAACACCATAGACTAATTTATAGTCATGGCAGACTAGCGTATATAAAAGGGTGTGTGTCTTGTTCTTTCACTATTCATTTCACTCTCAAGCCGAGCACAACGATGGAAGAGACTCACCAAATCGAACGTTTCGTCAGAGCTTTGCGAGGGGTCATTAGAAAATTCTCTTCAGACCAGCCTACGGACTACTCTCCTTCCTTTCGAGATAAAAGTCAAGATACTTGCTATATCTGTCAGAAGAAAGGGCATTGGTCTTCAGAGAGTCTAGACCGTCAAAAAAGAAAAAAAACAGGGGCTAAAAAAGACAAAAGTCAAGATACCTGTTATTATTGTAAAGAAAAAGGACATTGGTCTCCAGATTGTCCAAAAAAGAAACAAGAGGAATCAGAAAAAAAGAGGAATTCTTCAGAAGAAGAGAGAGATTCTTCAGAGGAAGAGAGGGATTCTTCAGAGGAAGAAGAGGAAGAAAGAGGACAATTCTATTTACAAGAGGCAAAGAAACAGGAGAAGAAAAGAAGAAGGGAAGAAAATGAGGAGAAAGAAGAGGAAAAGACGGTGAAGAAATTAAAAAAAACAGAGAGACTAAACAAGGAGAAAGAAGAAGTCAATGAACTTTTTATTAAAGTGTTGTGTTGTGAATTGTGAATTGGATTGTAAAAAATGGATAAAAGAATAAATTAATGATATAAGGTAAGTGTCTTTGAGTTTTGATTTTAAAATAAGAACGTACACTCACGCACTCATACACAGAAACGTACTATAAGGGTAAAATGGGTGGGGTTTTTTTTGAGTTATTGGCAAATTGAAATTGTATTTCTTTTCGAGAAATGTGGGTGGCCCTGAAAAGGGCCTTTTTTCTTTATGGTGTAGGGGTGAGTTTAAGCAATCAACTTTAACTGCCTTAAGCCTTTGCCACGGCCAAGGCCTACTTCTGGACTGCGTAATGATGATGATTGGGTTGAAATCACTAAGGGTGGTACGGTAGGCTTAGTCACAGGGTTGGCGTGTTTAGCTCGGGAAGGTCTTATTCTCTTCGGTCGTGATAAAGAAGTCTGATACATTTGTTTCAGACTTCTTAACTCCGCTAAAATGTCCAACAGTACCATGACCGTTTGATTTTCACCCTCTTGTTTCTTTGCTGCTACTTCTTCTTGCTGTTGTTTTTTTCTTACCTCTTCTTCTTGCTGCTGTTGCTGTAGGAGAAAAGCTTGTTCCGCTTCCTTTTGTCGTTGTATAAATTTCTCCAATTCTTCTTTCTGTCTCTGTCTAAAATTCTCCACTTGCGGTAATGAAGAAGGTAACGAAGGTTCCGGAACAAATTCTTGCGAGGAGAGAAAATCCACAAAATCCCAATTCACCTCTTCTGAAAGTAAGTTCGGGTTCCCTTGGGCGGTCTCCCCTGTTGGTGCACGCCAATGGATCGTTTTCTGAGTTTCCGTCATGTTGAATCACTGTCGCATAGATTGACTGCACACAAGCGCTAGCGAATCTATATAGACCACGTGACGTCACAGACTGCTCTCTTCGGATTGGATGCGAGCTGACTGAATTTTGTAACGCGTGTTCGGATTGGTGAATGAACTCAATCCGTTTCAATCCTTCCTCTACCTATAAATAAGCGCAGTTCACTGCATTGATTCACCTGTTCTCGTCGCTTCAAGATGTGGACCACAGTTGAGTCATCCACCCTTGTGTCTTCCATGATGTTTAGGACGGACATGCTCATGTATGTCCGATCCAAGTGGACCGTTGTCCACAGGACAAACACCAGCCTGTGGATACGTAGGATCTACGTTGAAAGACAAGGATGCCTGAAAAGAGTGCTGATTTACGGACCAATAGTAAGACGCAGCCTAAGGACAAGAAGAAGACCAATGCGGTGCCCTTTATGTTAATGAATACATTAACATAAACCCAAAGGCCCTTTTCAGGGCCAGCCATATTTCTTGAAAAGAGAATGACTTTTCAATTGCCTACCCCTTTTTTTTACAAAAATTAAAAAAAAAAAAATCCCATGTTCAATTTCCCTTGACGCTATAAAGTCCCACCCTGTTTAATTTCCCTTGACGCTAAACCGTCCCACGATTTTTCTCCATGTTAATTTCCCTTGACGCTAATCTGACCCACGATTTTTCTCCATGTTAAATTTCCCTTGACGCTAATCTGACCCAGGGGTGTTTTTAATGCTAATTCTCATTGACGCTAATCTAACCCCCTTCACTACTAGCGTCAAGGGAAATTTAACATGGGAAAAAGTCTGTGGGCAACTCTAGCCTCAATGGGAATTGAACATGGAAATAGATGGTGGGATTATAAACATAGATACATTTTTTTTTAAAATATTTTTTTGAAAGGCAATGAAAGTCAAGGTCTTTTCGAGATATAGGAGTGGTCCTGAAAAGGGCCTTTGTGTTTATGTTAACATACCCTACTGTTAACATAGAGGGCACCGGATTGGTCTTCTTCTTGTCCTTAAACTACGTCTGACTTCAGGACTATACACTAACACCACGTAAATCCTTCGCATCCACAGACTTGTTTCTGTCCTATGGACAATAGTCCACGTGGATCGGACATACATCGGTATGTCCGTCCGGAACATCATCGATGAGATTAAAGTAGACGATTCAACTGTGGTCCATATGTTGGGGTGCCGAGAACAGGTGAAGGAAGGCAGCAAACGGCGGTTATTTATAGGGAGAGGAAGGATTGAAACGGATTGAGTTCATTGACCAATCCAAACACGCGTTACAAAATTCAGTCACCCTTTGTCCAATCCGAAGAAAGCAGTGAGTGACGTCACATGTCCTATATAGAGGTACTAGCGTTTGTTCGCAGTCAATCCATGCGACACAGTGAGCATCAACATGGCGCAAACTCAGAAGACCGTGAATTGTGGGTGCACGAGTCCTGGAGACTACCCAAGGGAACCCGGACTTACTTTCAGAACAGGTAAATTTGGATTTTGTGGATTTTCTTTCGCAAGAATTTGTTCCGGAACCTTCGCCACCTTCTCCTTCATTACCGCACGTGGAGAATTTTAAACAGAGACAGAAAGAAGAATTGGAGAAATTTATACAACAACAAAAGGAAGCGGAACAAGCTTTACTCCTACAGCAACAGCAACAGCAACAAGAAGATGTAAGAAAGAAACAAGAAGAAGAAGCAGCAAAGAAACAAGAGGGTGAAAGTCAAACGGTCACGATACTGTTGGACATCTTAGCGGAGTTAAGAAGTCTGAAACGAATGTATCAGACTTCTTTATTACGACCGAAGAGAAAAAGACCTTCAAGAGCTAAACAACCCAACCCCGTGACAACACCTACCATACCACCCTTAGTGATTTCTACCAAATCATCATCGACAGTACGCAGTCCAGAAGTAGGCCTTGGCCGTGGCAAAGGCTTAAGGCAGTTAAAGTTAATTTAAACCAACAAATACCCCCAAAGGTCCTTTTCAGGGCCACCCATGTCTCTCGAAAAGAAATACTATTTCAATTTGCCAACATCAATTAAAACTCAAAACCCTTTTTTCCCTAGTGTACGTGTGAATGATGGAGTGCGTGTGAGTGTAGATTCCTATTCTAAAAATCAAAACCAAGAGACACTTACGTTTTATAGACTGTTTATTCTGGTACAAATTTTACAATCCAAATCACAACACCACATAACATTTTAAAAAGTCCATAATCTTCTTTTTCTTTTTCTTTCTTCACTCTCTCTTTTTTTTAAATGTCTTCACTTTCACAGCTTTTTTTCCCTCTTCATTCTCACTTTCTTCCCTTCTTTTTTTCTCCTGTTTCTGTTTCTTCACCTGTCTGCTTTCTTCCTCTTCTTCCTCTCAATCACTCCCCTCTTCTTCTTGCTCCTGTTGTTTCTTAGGGCAATCTGGAGACCAATGTCCTTTTTCTTGACAATAATAACAGGTATCTTGACTTTTGTCTCTTTTAGCCCCTGTTTTGCTTTTTTGACGGTCCGGACACTCTGAAGACCAATGCCCTTTCTTCTGACAGATATAGCAAGTATCTTGACTTTTATCTCGATAGGAGGGTGAGTAGTCCCTCGGCTGGTCTGAAAAAAATTTTCGGACGACCCCTCGCAAAGCTCTGATGAAAAGTTCGATTTGTGTAGTATCGTCCATTGTTGTGCTCGGTTTGGGAGTGAAATGAATAGTGGAAGGACAAGACACACACCCTTTATATACGCTGGACTGTCATGGCTATAAAGTAACCCATGCTGTTTAAACTTTAGTCATTTGACTTTTTGCAGTCAAGATGAAACGATCCAATTCATTCGAGAAGAAAGAAGAAGAAGAAGAAATTAAGAGGCAGAAACGTGATCTATCGCCTCGTACTAGGGCTGAAGTCTTGGCACAAATTGATGCCAGTGATTTTGAAGAGCACATGAGTGAACCAGAATCCAAACCCAGAGAGTTTTCCTCTAAACAAAGTTCACCACCCTTAGTCAACCCTGAAAAGTACTATTCCAATCGAGAGACGGAAAAGCGTCCCTCTAGAAAATTTAGAACCACGGCTTACAAATACACGGTGAAGTTTAAAGATTTCAAGTACGAAGTACCGTTAGAGAAAGCAGAAGGGTTCATCACCGAGATGTGGGATTCTTTGCTCACCACACTCAAACACCAATGTCAACCCAAAGAAGATGATCGCTTGAGACTTTCCATACAACATGACGGCTTGAAATCCCCTGTTTGGATCGAGTTTAGCACCCCTGCAGAATTGACCGCTTCCAAAGTCATGGACAAGATTCAACAAGTGCAACAATCTAATGACCAGTTTGACATCACCGATGGAAAAGCCACACTGGACATGACACACGTCTCTCCTCCTCAAGAGACTGGAGGCAAAAAGGTCTTATTGGTGAACAGTCTTCGCAGCATTAAGCGTAGCCTCGTTCAAATTCACAATTCTCAATACCAGATGTGCTTAGCCCGAGCCATCGTGGTGGGACGAACCTATGCCAACAAGAACGTCACGGCAGAATGGAAAAGAGCCTGGAAAACTATTCAACAATCCGACCGAGCCAAACAACGAAATGAAGCAGAACTCCTGTTACAACAAGCTGGACTGCCCAAAGATACACCCTGTGGCATTCCTGAAATGCAAAAATTGCAAGATGTCCTAGCTCCACGCTACACCTTGAAAGTGCACCCTCAAGAAATGCGTGGGCCTCTGTTGTTTCGAGGCCAAGATTTTAAGGATGGAAAATACATTCACTTTATCATCACGAAGAACATTTTGATACCATTACCAGTATCACCGCATTCCTGGGATATGTTTATTATTGTGAGAAATGTGACTATGGCTATAACAATAGAGAGCAACACAAGCATTGTGGATCGAAATATTCAGGTTGTTTGGCTTCTCAACCCTGTCTGGACGAAGGAGAAGAACGAGTGTTTTGTCCTGCTTGTCAGCGCACGTTTGTCAGCCCTGCCTGTTACCAACAACATTTGAAGACACAAGGTTCAGAGCAGAAATGTGCTTGTCAGCTCTTGAGATTGTGACTTACGTGTGGACAAGGCATACGTACCAATAGTGCCAAGGCACACGTATGTCGAGGAAAGAAAAAATGTCACATTTGTCACCACATCGTGGACTTGGAACATCACTGCTACATGCAAAAATACCAGCCCCAACAAGAGAAAGAGGATGATCACAAGAAGAAAGGCAATTTCATCTTTTTCGATTTTGAATGCATGCAAGAGAGCGGCATTCACATTCCTAATTTCTGCGTGGCTCATCGAGCGTGTGAAAAGTGCATCCAAGAACCTATCTTTAGTCATTGCCCTCACTGCAGTAAGATTCCTGGAGGGCGTGAAAAAATCTTTCGGGGACCGAACACGCTAGCCGATTTCGCCCGATGGGTCTTAGACCCCATCGACAAGACATGGAGTCAAGAGGACATCGATAGTTACCGAGATTGTCATTGTCATGCCACAGTCATGGCTCACAATTTCTCGGGATACGATGGACAGTTTCTTTCGAGGGACTATACGGAATATGGCACCGAACGTCCTAAAGTCACTTTGAACGGAGCCAAAATCATTTTCATGCAAGTGGGACAAGTACAGTTTAAAGATTCGATGAGTTTATTGGCCATGCCTTTGAGTCGAATGCCTAAAACGTTTGGAATGACAGAAATGGCTAAAGGGTACTTTCCACACTTTTTCAATACGGAAGCCAATCAACATGCCGTTCTACCCCATTTGCCTGAGGCTAAAGACTACGACCCCGACAACATGCGTACCGAACAACGAGAAGCTTTCTACGCTTGGTACCAGGCCCATTCCTCGGACCCTTTCGACTTTCAGGAAGAAATGTTAAAGTATTGTCGTTGTGACGTGGACATTTTACGGCGTTGCTGTGGAAAATTTCGACAACTGTTCATGGAACACAGAGGGGTCGATCCTTTGAAAAAAGCTTGCACCATTGCCAAAGCATGTTCCTTAGTCTACCGACAACAATTCATGCCTGAAAACACCGTAGCTGTCATCAGTCCTCAATCCACCAACTATGTCAAGCGTCAATACTCGGTCAAAGCCCTACGCTGGTTACATTACTTGTGCGACAAGGAAGACAAATGTATTCAGCATGCCCGCAACGGAGGGGGCGAAAAGACCATCGGAACGTATTCGGTCGATGGCTGGGACTTAGAAAACCCCAAGATCGTGTACGAGTTTAACGGTTCCTTATTTCACGAATGTCCCGTCTGTTACCCTGACCGTGGCACTAAAAATAAGTTTTTACATCGAACCATGGAAGACTTGTACCAGGACACTTGTCAGCGACGCCTAAAGTTAGAACAGCAAGGATACCAACTGGTGGAAATGTGGGAACACGAATACGATCACCGTTTGAAAATCGATCCCGAGTTTAAACGCATCGTGGAAAGTTACCAGTTCATGGACCCCCTGAACCCGAGGGATAGCTTATACGGAGGAAGAACCAATGCCACCTGTTTGCTGTACCAAGTCGACGAAGAGAAAAGAGAAGAAATCAAATACTTGGACGTGTGTTCGCTGTATCCCTACGTGTGCAAATATTGTCGCTTTCCTGCAGGGCACCCGCAATTGTTAACGGAATACATCGAACTGAAAAACATTCGACAATACGAAGGCTTGATCAAGTGCAAAGTTTCACCTCCCACCGACTTGTACCATCCCGTGTTACCTCATCATTGTCAAGACAAACTGATGTTTCCTTTGTGCCATACTTGTGCCGAAACGTGCAACCAAGATCAGCCTTGTCAGCATACCCAGGAAGAACGCGCCTTGACGAGGACGTGGGTTATCGTAGAATTGTTCAAAGCTCTGGACATGGGATACCAACTATTAGAAGTGTACGAAATTTGTCACTTTCCCAAGACACAACAATACCACAAGGGTGACCCTAGTCAGAAAGGCATTTTCGCAGACTACGTGGATGCCTTTTTGAAACTGAAGCAAGAAGCCAGCGGCTATCCTTCCTGGTGTCACACACCCGAAGACCAAAAGACATTCAAAGAGAAATACTGGGCACAAGAAGGCATTATGTTAGACCAAATCGAGAAAAACGAAGGCAGGCGATCGTTTGCCAAGTGATGTTAAATTGCTTGTGGGGTAAAATGGCACAACGACCGTGTTTACCCAAGACGGAATATTTGACAAAACCTTCCCGCTACTTTCAGATGATTCACGACAAAACCAAATACATGAAACACGTGGACGTCGTTCGTGAGGATTTGATCTTAGTCAATTACGAAGAAGATCTGGACTTTGTAGAAGCCGACCCCTTTGGAAATGTCATCATTGCAGCTTACATGACAGCTCATGCTCGCTTAAAATTGTACGAAGCTTTAGAACTGTTAGGGGAACTGTCCTGTACTTTGACACGGACAGTTGCATTTACATCGATCACCCGAGTCAACAGCACCCTGACATCGAAGGAGACCGTTTAGGAGCCTGGACAGACGAGCATCCCGACGACACGATTCTAAGTTTCACAAGTGGCGGTCCTAAAAATTACGGCTACGAATACCGGGACAAACAAGGAGAAGTGCACACGAAGTGTAAAGTGAAAGGATTGCCTCTGAATTATCGTACCAGTCGAGTGGTGAACTTTGGTGTATTGAAAGAAGCCTTGCAGTCTAGAAAAGATGACCACTTTAAAGTGACCACCTATCAACCAAACAAGATTGTACGTTTACCCACTCACCACATCGTCAGTCGACCCTTGGAAAAAGTCTATCAAATCGTCTACCAGAAGCGAGTGCGACTTCCCGATCACTTTACGTTGCCGTATGGACATGTTGGTATTGGTCTGTATATAAAAAGGGACAATGTCCAAGATCGATAGTTCATTGTCACTACCAAGACCAAGCGAACAATATGAATCCTTTGAAAGAGACAACATTTCAGTTTGGGAATTGTAAAAAAGTTTTATCTTCCCCTAGTGTGACTAATATTGGATGGATAAGACCCATGCATTGCGACGGAAAATGTCCGGAAGGAAACTGTAAGTGTCCATGCGGTTACCATTGTAATTGCGTAACGGAGTTTGCAGACGAGTGCGATTGTAAGCCTTGCGATGGGAACGATGCTGTACGTTGTGACCTTAGCGATGCCGTAAAGCATCATGGGAACTTTGTTCTCACTACTCCTATCATGGAAAGTGGTGCTGTGCGTGTCAAACCTGAGGGATGCAAAATCGATGTCCCTGGTCATCGTGGACACTTTATTGGGTTTCATGCCCGATGTGGATGTCAACCTTCACGTCTACCACCCTACGGATGTCATCCAGCCCTGAGCAAACTCCTGTCCATGTCACCCTTCCCTCATCGAAACGAACCTGTGAAAGACGAATATTCGTTTCCTGTGCGTTTGTCGGAATACTGCGACTTTGAAAATCGTCTTCAATCGTTCAAAAGAAAATGGCCTAAGTATCTGGGAGGACCAACCCCCGAAGAATTAGCCAGAGCCGGATTTGTCTACTTGGGCGAAGGAGATAAAGTCAAGTGCTTCAGTTGCGGTGTGTCACTTCACCACTGGGAACCACAAGATTCGGGTTATCTAGAACATGCTCGATGGTCACCGAATTGTCATTACTTACCCTTAGTGGGACCGAGACATTGAAGTAACTTACCATGTCGCTGAAGAAGAAACCAGACTGGCTAGGAGTCAAATGTTGGACATCACCGATAACCAGTATTTAAACTTCATTTTAAAAATGATATTTAATCATTACCTAAAGAACTGCAAGAGAAGATTGACAAGAAGGTTTGGCAGGGTCTTGCCAGAATGAAATCTCAATGGGTAACTGTAGAACTTTTGTGCCGAGAAATTCACAAGAGGAAAGTGAAAAAAGTCAACCAATGTGTTAGATTTCTCTGGGTCAAATGTGCATTCATCCTATTATATCACTTTAGACCGTTTACATCAAAAGATTTCAGTGAGATTCTTGGACGATACCCTGAATGGCAGTGGCCAGAAATTACTTACTATGTGGATTACTTTTGCTCTAGGAGAAGATTGTAAATTCAATTGTACTGACTGACCTATTCATGGATACTTTACAAGAGAACATTCGTGCTTTGCCTGTGGAGTTGAGAGAACGCATTTACCGAGAACTGGTCAAAATGCAAGTGAAACGTAAAGAACAATTGCATCCGTTACGTCACCAGATGTTTAACCACTGGTACCTGAATGGTATAAGAGAACTGATTCGTCAGAAATTGTTTCAGTGGTCAGACCTTGTTCAACACTTCCACGTCGCCAATCATCGACATGTTTGTAATTTAGGTTACTTCGATTCACCTAGAGCAACGCATTGAGGAAGACAAGTTAAAGGATTACCAACATATTTTCCGTGGAATCTACTTAGAGGAAGAGGAAACTTCTAATCGAACTCTAAAGTTTAGGTTACAGTTTGGAGCATTTAAATTTCCAACTGGAGAACGAAAATCTCTGGGTAGAAAGTACGTGTATTGCTTCCGAAACGAAGAGAGTATAAAAACAGGCTGCCATGCCAAGGCTTTTATCACATGTGATTGAACAGATTCCGTGGAAGGAACTCAATGACCATATTCAAACCGTGGATCATTACCATCAATTATTACAAGAACTGTTTCCGTTCAGTTTGGGTCGACAAGTGGTGTGTGTCTTAGTGACTTGTTTTCTGGGATTTCGTTTACCAGCTGATTCCTTGTGGACTCTTTACGAACAGTACTTACCACCCAAATGGCCTTAAATGGTCACGAAAGACACCTTTTGCTCAAAGCCTTGCGTTTTCATCTGGATACTTCTCGACCTCTACAGGAAAAAAAAGATTCGTCAACTTTTAGCTACCGAAGACGTGTATGACGATGTGTGTGTAGCTTGTGATTTACACCCCATTGGACAGATGTACGTGCCTGGAAAAAATGGGGTTTTGAGGCTTGGACCCAAGAAGTGGTCCAGTATGCTCGAGACTTGTGATCCTTCCTTTCAACGTCCAAAGAAAAAAGTCACTTTTCAACCTGTGTTAGTGACAGTACCAGAAGAAGAACTTGTCACTCAGGACAGAACTGTCGTGGACATTCCTGAAAGACCCTTTCGGGAGGATACATGCGTAACCTTACCCCCTGTTGAACTGGTCAGAACATTACCCAAAACATGTTGTACAGACACTTGTTTTTATTCCACGTTGATGGTTTTCATGTGCCTTTTATCGTTGTACTTAAGCCTTTGGCTTTATGTATTTTTGTCTTTCGTGTTCATGTTTAAAACATTCAATAAACGTGTCCTGAAAAAGTATAAAAACTCTTGTCTCTTGTCTTGTCTATTTTCGTGTCACAAGTGACATTCCTGACACTATGGCTACCTCTGCTGTCTCTGCTCCCTCTTCCTCTACTGTCAAAGTTATTGACGGACACTTAGATCGTGCCAGTTGGGAGGCTTTGCATCTTCGCCATCCCTTTAACATGCTCATTGCTGGACCTAGCGGTTCAGGCAAAACCGAATTTGTCAAACGTTTCATCGAACATAAACATCATTTTATCGATCGTCCACCTCAACGCATCGTTTGGTGTTACAAGGAGTGGCAATTGGCGTACAGCCTCTTGCGAGAAAGTCAAGGCGATTCCATCGTGTTTGTGGAAGGCATTCCTAAAGAAGACGACGGAATCGTCTCTGACTCCCGTCAAACCCATTTGGTCATTTTCGACGACATGTTAGGAGAAGACGAAGAAGAAATTAAACTTTGGTTTACGCGGAAAGGGCATCATCGTAATGCCAATGTCGTTTACATCACTCAAAATTTGTTTCAACAAAGTAAAGCCCATCGCACCATCAGTCTCAATGCGCATTACGTGGTCTTGTTTAAAAACCCTCGAGATAAATCGCAAGTGCAAGTCTTAGCCAAACAGTTAGGAACGCCTTGGCTCACTCAGGCGCACGACGATGAAACTCAAGATCCACACGCTTATTTACTCGTCGATTTGAAACCTACTACTCCCGATGATTTGCGATTTCGTACCCAATTGTTTCACCACTGGTGTCAAGACGTAGGGCCTGTCCTGTACACGTCTCCGTCCTCGACTTAACCCCTACAAAGAAAATCTATAAAAACCTCAGACACTTTTCATCTGTCTCACACACCGTCAACATGACGTCCCTTCAGTCGCATCTTCCCGTCAAATTGATTCGTGCCTTGTATGGCATCATTCGAGAAAAAAATCAACAAATACGGGCTCGTGTCTTAGAAGCTAGTCTCAAAGAAGTCTTACGACAGTTCACGGTGACAGCACGTCAATTACTGCAATGGATCATTCAGATTCCTCATCAAACCAAACGCTTTTTTGATTGAAACAAAGTCGCTTTGACCCAACTGGCCGATCCCCGCATCGACACTCAAACCAAAAAATGAATCATAGTGAAACCTGGTGGGAGCGGTACTCTAGGAGGTGTCATCATTCGCTCTCTCTTAAGATGGGATCCTAATGCTCCCAAAGTTCTCCCCAAGAAAAAAGTCAAACGAAACTCCAAGAAGAAGAAAAAGAGTCACGGCGGCAAGACCAGGTCCCCAAGGAGACCCGTGTCTCCAAGAACTTCTCCAGTGGCGGGACCCTCCTCTTACCAGTCACCACCCCGGAAAAAGAAAAGCCCACAGAAAAAGAAACAGAGAAAAAGTCCCCAGAAAAAGAAAAGCCCACAGAAAACTAGTCGCAAGAGAGGCACTACGGCCAGGACGCAACCTTACACTCGCAAACCACGACCTGCAACGACGGTGACCGCGTCTCCGGTAGCCTCAGGTTCATTCACTTCTCCGTTGATGACACCAAGAACTGAAGAGTACTTGGGGACGTTGATCACACCAAGAACTTCTCTGTTGATGACCCCAAGAAGAACTTCCCCAGTGGCAGGACCCTCCAATTTAGTGGCAGTGGACTTTGCTCACAAAGTACCTGCTCCCAAAATCAAAGTTCAAGAAAGATCGGGTATGTTACAGAGTTTACTAGATTTATCCAAGCAAGAACTGGCTCAGTTTAGTCCGTTTCGTACCCCTGCAAGACGTGTCATGCCTGTCCTCAAGTTAATACGACGTAAAGACAATCAGTGGCGACGCGTTCCAGTATAAAAAGATCTGTGACCAAGTAGGGGGTATCAGTGTTTTGGTGCCCCTGAAGACTCAAAGATGTCACCCTCCAGAAAACATCCCTTTTGTAAACCCCAAGGAAAGAAAAGGAAAGGACTGCCTCCTCGTTTAGTCAAACATGGCGACATGTTAGCTCTCCTGTCCAAAGCTTCTTCACCCCTACGAAAAAAAACTCATTCAAACAGCCTCCAAAGAGGTCATCGATACCGTGTGCGAATGTTGTTTGAAGGTGTTGAAAGGCACGATCCCTTTGTCCAAACACCAGAAACAATGCTTAGGCAAACATCGTCACGTTCTTCGTCAAATGGTTCAAAAGAAAATCCCCCTGCACCAAAAGAAGAAGATGTTGGTCCAACGTGGAGTAATTGTACCCCTCTTGTTAGGCCCATTGCTGAAAGGAGTCTTGGGAACCATGCTGGGAGGACTGGTGGGAGCAAGATAAAAAGGACCTCTGAAGTCCCAAAATCTCGGACCTAACCCTTGACATCCCATGGAAGGACGAAAACTAGCTTTAGTGCCTTACAAACGATGGATGGAATACTATCGTTAGCAAGAACAATGGACTCCGCATTTACCTGCCAATCCTAATTTGAGCGAGATGTCTCAATTACAACACGAATTGCAGTCCTTGATGGATCGCCAAGATTTGTCCGAAACAGAAAAATCTCAAAAGTACGGTCAACTCTTGCAACGACTGCAACTCTTTCACCAGAAAGCCTCAGACGAAACAGCTCTTCCCACTCTGAAAGAT
This sequence comes from Sinohyriopsis cumingii, assembly GCA_028554795.2. Classification (NCBI taxonomy): domain Eukaryota; kingdom Metazoa; phylum Mollusca; class Bivalvia; order Unionida; family Unionidae; genus Sinohyriopsis; species Sinohyriopsis cumingii. The sequence continues at coordinate 46,907,534 of CM068829.1, forward strand.
TTTAAGACCATCACCACAATCAGCACTACTACTGCCAGTGGCCAAGACAGAAAAAGGAGTAGAAGAAGAGGAAGGGTTTCAAACTCCACCAGAAAAAGTACGCAAGTTAACAACACCCTCTACCTCCAGAACTGGATGGATTAAAAAGATGATGACCACCCCTTCTTCATTAGAAGAGAAAAAGAAGGTGAAGACAGAAGTGAAACAAGAAAAGATACCCCCTCCTCTGCGACACCTAATGCCGGTCGCACACGCAAAGCATTACAATCTAAAAGAAAACCCCAAGAGAAAAAGAGTAGCATCCTCCAAGAGTGGGTGCCTTATTAACAAACAAACAAAAAAATGGAAAAAGTGTTAGCCAGCATTTACTACGATCCCTCCCATCCTGCAGGTTACGCAGGAGTTCAAAAATTGTATCGTGTTGCCAAAACTCGACTGAAAAGTCTCCGCTTACCTCAAGTGCAACGATGGTTACAAGAACAAGCTACCTACACTTTACACAAACCCATTCGACGCAAGTTTTCCAGAAGTCGCACCCGAGTGGAAGGCATCGATCATCAATGGCAAGCCGATTTAGCCGATGTCTCTCATTTGGCCAGCTACAATCGCGGTTACAAATATTTGTTTTGTGTCATCGACGTCTTTTCCAAATTTGCCTGGGTCGTGCCCTTGACTTCCAAATTGAGCAACGAGTTAGTGCGAGTCCTCCAACGGGTGTTGAAACAAAGTGGTCGTCACCCTCTTCGATGGCAAACGGACAAAGGCACCGAATTTCTGAACCAAGCTTTCCAAAAAGAATTAAAGAAACGTGACATTCATTTTTTTACCACCGAGAATCCTGAAACCAAAGCCAGCATCGTGGAACGTTTTCAACGCACTTTGAAAGAACGCATGTGGAAATATTTTACGCATCACCACACTCTGAAGTACATCGACATCTTACAGCACCTGGTGCAAGCGTACAACCAATCTTGGACGTGCCCCCCAAGAGGTGACTCCCAACAACGAAGTGCTGGTGTCTGATCGCCTGTTTGGTACGTCCCGGACGAGGGCTGTCCCCAAGAAAAGTGGAGAGTTGGCCGTAGGAGATTGGGTGCGCATTGGCAAAACCAAACGCACTTTTGACAAAGGTTACTTACCTATCTCGACCACCGAGTTGTTTCGTGTCACTGGACGAGTGCATGGTCGTGATCCTGCCGTCTATAAATTGGAAGACATGAACGGAGAAGTGCTCAAAGGAACGTTTTATTTGCCCGAGTTACAACGTGTGACCAAAAAAGAAGACGACGTGTACGACATCGAAAGCATTCTCGAACGCAGAACCCGTAAAGTGGGCAAACGACGTGTCAAAGAAGTCAAAGTACGTTGGAAAGGATATCCACCCAGTTTTGATTCTTGGATCGACGCTTCGCAAGTCATCGACTATAAAAAGAAGTGACCATCATGCCCTTTCACACACTCAGCTGCGGCGACCACTCCTTCACCCAGTTCTTCTCTGCAAGATTTACAGAAACAACCCTTGTGGGTGTGGTGTGGAGAACGTGTGCCTAAAACGCAAATCGTCTTTTCTGCCAAATCTTGGTGGTGTATTGTGACATCGGTGCAGCCATTGCCAATTTGAGTTTGCAACAAGGAGACAAACAATTGTGGACCATTTTATTGAGCAGTTGCATCAGTTACCTGCTTCCCAATAGCTCCCTGAAGTTCTCCTCGAACAGCAACAACCGAAACTTTGTGTCCAGTGCCAGTGTCAGTCACCACTCCAACAACAATAACAACCCTATTTTGGGCGGAGACACTCCTCTGACTTCCAGTAACCTCTCGGACAGTCATAGAACTCTGGAATTATGAGTCACACTAACCAATTTTACTTAACCTTACCCAGTGACAGTTCCATGGACGTGTTTCCCAACAACACTTTGTGCTGTTACACGGACAAATTACCTCAGGCCATCCAATTAGATCACTAAACCCATTGGGAAGTGGCTTTGGTAGAAAGCATTCCTCAGTGTCGTTCCCAATCAAAATATTTTTTCAGTAGATGTTCATGACGAACAATTGCAACAGTACTTGCATACCCACGTCAAAATATGATAAGAAAACCCCTAGTACAAAAAATCAAAAGTCGACCACCTATCACTTGATCATTTCCCCAGGCTATTATTTTAGTGGACAACATTTGGTCAGTACCATTACCTCCAGGTTTAATGTCGTGTTTCTTAAAGCCTTGGAGAGTATAAAAAAAGTATTACCCTGGAGTACCACAAAGTAGCTCGTCGCTTCCTGATGAATTTCCTGAGGTAGGTAAAGTCATGTCCATTTTATTTTGTCCTGAATTGTTTGCCATGTTGGGCGGGGACATGGAGATGAGAAAGAGAGTAGAGCAAAAAGGCGAAATAGCAGTCATTTCCGACAACGATTCTTTTGCCAAGTTTTTTCGTTCCCCGGTAGAACTGAACCAAGGACTGAATTTGATCTTTGTGTACTCCGATGTGGTGGAGTATAACGTGGTGGGACACACCTCTGTACCGTTACTGCGTGTCATTCCTTTCAAAGTGGATTCTGCCACGTTCGCTGACGAGGAAGGTGGAAACACTTATCACGTACACCGCGAATTTTTACATCCTCACTATTTGTCTGTGAGCAAGTCTTATTTGGACACGGTCAACATTGCTATAAAAGGAGATCTGGGACAAAATATTTCATTCACCAAAGGGAAAGTCACGGTGAAACTCCATTTTCGAAAACGGTTCTCTCACGACTCGTAAGTCATGTGTCCAGTGTAACGAGGCGTTGCTCGACAGCGAGGACACGGTTTAGGAGATATGTTAAAATCGGCTTTTCTTTCGGTGGCTCCCGTGTTGAAACCGATGGTGACACGCGGATTGCACGCCTTGAAAGATGCGGCACTGACACACGGCAAAGAATTTCTCCAAAATGTCATCATCGACAAACAAAACCCAAAAAGAAGCCTTCTTGAGGGCAGGCAAAAATGTCTTGTTACAAACGGGCAAAGACCTTTGGGTCGACAAGAAACTCCTAAAAATGCCCTGAACTCTACTGAGTCAGGCATTCCAACTTCCCTGCCGAGACAGCAAGGACAAGGCAGAAAGAGACGACGAAGAAAACACCCTTTTACCAGACTTCACACTTCTAAAGCTAGAAAGACAAAGAAAAGAAGAACCGTCCGAGACTTAGACGTTTTCGATTATTAAAGTATTGAGAAACAGAAAAAAAAATGATGCACCGAGAGTCTTGCGCCTGTTCCAAGTCGGAACTGGATCTGTTTGCCATGCCACCCACCATGATGACCATGCAAGAATCTCAGTGGGTGGAATTTCACCCAGTCTCCTCTTTGACGAATTCCGCTCCCATCGAGTTTGAAATCAAAGGACAGCCCGAAGATTACATCGATCTGAATAGAAGTTACTTGTACCTGAAAGTCAAAGTTGTAGATAAGACTGGAGGTGATATAGACACTGAAGCACTAGCTCTTGTCAACAATTTCATGCATTCCTTGTTTAGTGGAGTGGACTTTTACTTGAATAACAAACTAGTCAGTAGCAGCATGGATACTTACCCTTATCGTGCCTACCTGGAAAATCTCTTGGCGTACGGAATAGAAGCCAAGAACACTCATCTCAATGCTTGTGTGGTATGGGAAGCTGACGATGCGGGCCAGTTTGACGAAACCGAAATTGATACAACCAAAGCACACAATGAGGGATTTGTAGAACGAAGAGACAAAATCAAAAATGGACAGAGTTTAGAACTGATGGATAGCTTGCATTTGGACATGTGGTTACAAGAGAAGTATTTGCTGAACGGGGTGAATGTCCGCCATTTAGTGGCTGATAGTGCCGATTACAAAACCATCATCCAAGAAGCCAAACTCTACGTACGACGTGTGGAAGTGCTACCTAAAGTGGGAAACGACATCAGTCAGACGTTGAGCAGAACGACCGCCAAGTATCCGATACGACGCGTGGAAGTGAAAACCTTCACCATTCCTGCTGGATAGCGATCCATGATCGAAGATCGTCTGTTCCAAGGGCAGTTACCCAAACGTTTAATCCTTGGTATGGTCGAGAATAGAGCCTTCAACGGAGTCCACAATCAAAATCCTTTTAAGTTTAAACATTACAAAGTGTCCAAGATCGAAGTCAGTCGCGATGGCAAGACAGTGTGTACCCGACCTTTCGAACCTGACTTTGACAAGAAGAATCACTTGAGGTCGTACTTGTCCCTGTACGAAGCCACGGGATAATTAGGAACCAACACCACTCATGGCATTACATACGAAGATTATGCAGGAGGCTATGCTTTGTGGGCTTTTGATTTGACTCCAGACCAAGGCAGCGAAGAGGGACATTTCCACCCTATAAAATCCGGCCAGATTCGTGTGGAACTTCAGTTTGCAGAAGCTCTAACTGAGACGGTGAACGTCCTCTTGTATGCAGAATTTGATAATACGATAGAAATCAACAGTTTGAGAGAAGTCGTTCTAGATTATTAGATGCCATGGAAGACTGTCATCCCTCTTTACCTAGTGGAGAAACTTTGGACATGGAATGTGAGGAGACCGTGGAAGAAGAAGAAGTCATCATGATGAAGTCAAGATGGCCAGAACAAGAAGCCCATTTAGTCTCCTGTTATGCTACAGTCCTGGCAGATAAAATGAAGGAATTAATCAAGGAAGATTGTTATGGATGTCACAACGATCATCCCAGTCAAATTCAACACGATAAATGTCTGATGTTGAGTCAAGAAGAAAAATTGGACGAGTATCTGGACAAAGCTTGGGGTCTCATCGAAATATAATTCGTGTTGAATGAGTGGTATAAAGGCTTGGATAAACATTCTTCTCCTCCATTAACGTCTCTGGAGTGCCGTCGCATCGAATCTCTCTTTGACTAGAGTAAGAAGTCGGAGCTAAACGCCTTTTACTTGTCAGACATTTTCAAGCAAAAAGTCAGGATCGAATTGATCTCTTATCATTACCTGTGAAAAAAAAAAAAATGGATGCCTGGGAACTTTATTATCTTTTGAACCACAGTTCGTATACTGCTTCTTGGAATCCTGTCGTCTGTGCTAAAGATGAACTCCCTCATCGCAAACCTCAAGACCATCAAGCTTATGTGATCAACACGGACGACAGTCATCTCCCAGGAACCCACTTGGTAGCCGTCTACTTTCCTCAAGAAGGATGTGTGGAATATTTTGATTCGTATGGATTGCCTCCTTTGGAAGACGATATCATTGACTTTATGAGAAGAAATGCTCAGACCACACGATTCAATAATATGAAATTACAAGGCACAGATTCCTTGGTGTGTGGACAATATTGTGTGTATTTTCGCATCATCGCAGCCTGGACTATTCCTTAGAACATTTAGTAACTCATTTTGATCCTCGTTCTTCTTCTAGAAACGATGTGAACGTAGATCGATGGTCATGTGACCATTATACTTATCTTTTGTCTCAAGCTAGGAAACGTAGTGTCCATCAATGGCCTAATGACTTTCAACAGTGGAAATCACAATTTCATTCACAACGTTGTCAACCTTGTCCAAAATAATCTGTTAGTTAAATAATGTTTGGAATTTGAAAAAATGTTTAATGTTAGATTGAATGGTTATTGTTAAAATGTTATAGTTAATTGTTAGTGTTAAGTGATTTTGAATAAAAAATGTGTTTTGAAGAAAAAAATGCCTTTGTGGTTTGTTTTGCTATAGATATCCTGATTCATGCTCTTTGACTTCTTACTATCCCTTCCATGACACTCATTGAACGTTCCGACTCAAAAACCGTATAGGGATGTTTTCCTTCACGTCCGCGCTTTGACTATAAAACCGGGGGAAATCTCCAGTCTAACCATCCATTCTCATCATCATCATTCATTCATTCAATCAGGGAACGTCGACCGGTGAACATCGTGAGTAGTGCAAGGCAGCCGACCACGTGCTACGAAGCAGTGCAGTGCAGCCTACCGCCGTGCCGCTCGCCACAATAGATTCGACATGCTGCAAAATAGTGCATTGCAGTATAGGTAATTCAACATGGAGTACAAAGGGCATTGCAGCATAGAGGTACACTGGGAGACAGAACGACACAGAAAAGAAACCGGAGCGGAGGAATTTTAGAGAAAAGGAGGGAGTGAGGAGTGGATTTAGCTGTGACACGTTTGCCGTGACCAACCAGCATCAAATAAGCCAAAAAGGTAGCGGGACCATACACACGGAGCCTGCCGCCCACGGAAACCTAACGACCCAGCCATTCTCAACCGTTCAACATAACGGAAAACCAGAAACTTGCGTATTAGCACAGTATCAACGCTGATGCCGGAAAATGTCGGAGCTGATAAAAAAAATTCAGTGGAGACCAAACCGGACCAGGTGACGTTCCCGAACTCGATTTGAAAAGGTCGAGCAACGTATCAGATTGCCTGGTTGAATGTTGGGTTCTCATTTTGGCTAGAGAACCAATCTGATAATATCTATTTCATAATTTACCTAATTTGATTTATTTTGGTACCGCCGTCTAAAATTCTGATACTCAATTTTAAACCATGCGTGATTGAAACTGATATAAGTCGTTTTAGACTTTACTGATTGGTTCTTATTTTCTAATTCATGTACACTTTGTACACAAAATTCAAACTTGTCCGTAAAAATTTATTCAAAATTGATAACTCATTTTATGTGATTAATTGCAGAGGTGGCTTACACATTATTGGTATTTCTATAGTCCATTAATACAACTGGACTTAATTTGAAATAAGTACGGGCTAGCGTTTCTGGAAGTACACAACATCCATGGCTGGCTTGCCGAGTGCCTTTTCCTCCCTCACCACTCTCGGATATCGAACGATTTCCACTTGCCACACGACCAGGTGTTCTAATGTGACGTCATCGCTGCCGACCAATCGCAGCGGACGTTACATACTGCGTGGGTTGACACCTTAATGCAAACTGAATGTAAACTAACATGAGTGCGTGCTTTCACTGTTCCTACTCATGTAAGAGCCTTACATTTAGGTTATTAAGAACAAAATGCTTCTACAACCTAACGGCTACAATCAAGAAGTTCTCTGTGAGAACATAAATGCCTGGGGGATGTGGTACCATACCTTCCCCCAGGAGTAATCAAAAAGGTGCCATTGGCACTTAAGCAAGAGGTACATATCTAATGTAGAGGAAAACCTCTATAATTCAACGCAACAACAAAAAAAGTCTAACCATCCATTGTCGACTCATCCTCCTACGAAGATGTGCTCCACACTAGCTAAGCTAAACGAAGCCTACGTGAATTTGCATAGGGTCAGACAGTCTGATACCGAAGCCAGAAGAGATAGAGAATGTGAGAATGTTAAAAGTCACTGAAGACCTGATAGAAGAGCTCTTCAGAGAAGAAATTAACAGGGAGAAAGAAGAATGGACAGAGAAGTACAGACTTCAGAAACAGCAAAGAGAGCAGCAACAGCAACAACAACAGCAGCAGCCGCAGCAACCTGAACCTGACAGAGGCTTTGTCGACTGTCGTATCGATACCAAAGAGTTCTTCTTCTCTTTCCGAAGAAGCAGACCTTATCCTGGGAGAAAGCCTATCGTCAGAGGAGGCCGCAATCTTAGAACCTAAAAGACTGCCCTAGCTTCAAGTTCACACACAAAAAGACAGCCCTTTTCAGGGCTACCCCAACCTCTAGAAAAGAAATAACAATCGATTGCCTATAATAAGTTAAAAAATAGAAGTGCGTGTATAAGCACATGAATTCTTTATCTTGCTTAGAAAGTGTGTGTTTGTGTGTATAAGTATTTTCTTTAAGTGGCTTTTCAACATGTTTTAGAATAGTGATGGGTAGTATAAAAAAGTGAGTGAGTGTTTCTTTTAGGTCCGCGCGTTGTTTAGTCATGATCTAGATAATATAAGTTTTGTCTTAGGGGGATGTTTTCCTTCACGTCTGCGCGTTTTAAGTGATGATCAACGTAATATAAGTTTTGGGTCTTAGGGGGATGTTTTCCTTCACGTCCGCGCTTTTCTTATAAATTGAAAATCGCTCGGCAATCTAGCTACCCTTGTTGATTGATCAACACTAGAGAATGAACACCAGACAAGCTAGACTGTTAGAACTCCAGATGCACCTGGAATATGCCAGGCCTTTACTTAATGAACTGGCCGCGGAGGCCATCGTCGAAGAGGGAAGGATGAAAGAGGAGGAGGAAGAGATAAGAAAGAAAGAAGATGAAGAAAAAACGAGAGAGATCAGGTGTCACCCTATGATGAACCCTGTGTGCAAGGTAATCAATTTGCCAATGTGTGAATGTGGAGTAGTGTGAAAATAAACACTCACTCCTATCCTAGTGTGGTCGTATGTGTTTGTGTGTGTGTGTGTGTGTGTGTGTGTGTGTGTGTGTGTGTGTGATTGTAAGCGCTCACGTACGTATGTGGGGATAGTAGATTATTGGATTTTGTAAGTGTTATCGTAAGTTTGTGTGGATAATAGATTATGGTTATGTTTTTTGCTGCTTCAAGTGTCTGAATAGTAGATTTGGGTTTGATTTTGCTGCTTGACGTGTGTGGATAGTATATTTTGGGTTTAATTTTGCTGCTTACCGTGTGTGAATAGTAGATTATGGTTACGTTAGTGTGGATAGCAGATAATATGAGATGAGAAAAGTAGGGGATGTTTTCCTTCACGTCTGCGCTTTCTATATAAGAACCCACAGTGTTCGTCATTCGCACCATTATACGGAATAACCGATACAAGATGGAAGTGTCAGCGTTGTTTAATGATTTAAGAAATGTTTACTTTTGGATGATGGATGGAGAATATACTTTTGAAAGGATAGAAAGAGAATGGAGGTTAAGAAAAAGTCTTGACTATGTCAATGAACTAAAATTAGCCAGGAAGATGATAGAGGAGATGATAGAGGAAGAAGTTAAGAGATTGAGAGGATTAATTCAACCAGAGTATGTCAGAGTGGGGACAATAAAAGAGTCTATGGACAAGGTAAAAGCAGTGAGATGTTATTTGAAAGAGCTAGAGAAATGGTCAGAGTGGAAGTTTGTGAAAAGGGGCAGTGAACAACTAAAGAAAGCGGAGGAACAGATGAAAAAGATAATAGATGAAGAAGTGCAGAAAATCCAGGACAGGTGGGCAAAAGGTAGGAAAGAACAAGAGAATAAAAAATGAAGAATATGAGAGACTGAACAATAACTGGATAAAAATCCAACAGAAGTTTAAAGCGATGGGTCACCCTGACTGGATACCAGAAATTGAAAAGAAGAAGAAGAAAGGAATTTTGGAAAAGATAAGGGGATGGATGAAGAACTGGAGTAAATAGAAGAAGAGGAAACCGAAAGGCCCTTTTCAGGGCCCCTTCATATGTCTCGAAAAGACCTTGACTTTCATGCCTACCCCTTTTCTATTTTTTTATTTTTTTTATTTTTTAAAAAAATGTTCCATTTCCCTTGTCGCTATACAATCCCACCCTGTTCAATTTCCTTTGTCTCTATACAGTCCCACCATGTTCAATTTCCCATGTTCAATTTCCATAGACCCATAAGGTGGGGACCGTATTAAAATAGGGTCCCGACCCTGTTCCATTTCCCCTTGACGCTATACAGTCCCACGATCTATTCCCATGTTAAATTTCCCTTGACGCTATACAGACCGACGATCTATTCCCATGTTAAACTCCCCTTGACCCCAGGGTACAAACTCCGTGCTCCCCATGTTAAATTTAAACAGACGCCAGGGTACAAGCCTCCTATTTTAACATTAAAGTCCCCTTGACACTACGGTGACCCCATATACTAATGTCACATTCACAGTTTCTTCCTCCTTTTCTTCCGCACTTTTTCCTCGTCTTCTTTGCTTCTCTTTTTTCTTTCCTTCTGGACGCGTTTAAGTTCTTTCTTAAGTGAGGGTACATCTTCTTCCTGTTTGGATACCATCTCTTCCTCTTGCTCCTATTGTTTCTTAGGGCATTCTGAAGACCAATGTCCTTTCCCTTGACAATGATAAAAGGTACCTTGACTTTTGTCTCTTCTGATACCTGTCTTGCTTTTTTGACGGTCCGAACACTCTTTAGCCCAATGTCCTTTTTTCTCACAGATATAGCAAGCATCTTGACTTTTATCTCGAAATGAGGAGGAGTAGTCCGTCGGCTTGCCTGAGGAAAACATTCGTAGGACACCTCGCAAACGTCTGATCAGAAGTTCGATCTGTGTGGGCTCTTCCATCGTTCTGGTCGGTTTGAGAGTGAAATGAATACTGTAAAGGACGACACTGACCCTATATATATATATATATATATATATATATATATATATATATATATATATATATATATATATATATATATATATATATATATATATATATATATATATATATATACACTGGTCTGACATGTATATAATGGGAACCATGGCGTTTAAAATGTAGTAATCTGACTTTTTGCAGTCAAGAGGAAACGATAGCATCATTTCGTGGAGAAAGGAGAAGAAAGTAAGAGGCAGAAACGTGATTTATCACCTCGCACAGTAGCTGAACTCTTGGCTCAAATTTCATGCCAGGGATTGTGAAGAGGACACGAGTGAGCCAGAATCCAGACCCATAGATTCTACACCCAACCAAAGTCCATCACCATTAACCCCGCAAAACTACAACCAAAATCCAAAGACGGAAATGCGATCCTCTAGAAAATTTAAAACTACGGCTTGCACATACACGGTGAACTTTAAAGATTTAAAGTCCAAAGTACCGTTGTAGAAAGCAGAGGGGTTCATCACCGGTGTGTGGAATTCTTTGTTCAGCACACTGAAACGGCAATGTCCAGCCAAAGAAGACGATCGCTTGAGACTTTCCATTCATTACGGCAGTTTAAGTCCCCCTTTTGGATCGATTTAAGCAACGCAGCAGACTTGACACCTTCCAAAGTCATCGACAAGATTCAACACGTGCAGCAATCCAGCGACAAGTTTCACACCACCGATTAACAACCCTCAAGACAAGATGTGTTTAGTCCGTGCCATTCTGCGTGGCTCATAGAGCGTGCGAGAAGTGCATCCAAGAGCCTATCTTTAGTAATTGTCGTCACTGCAGCAAGATTCCTGGAGGGCGTGAAAAAATATGTCGGGGACAGAACACGCTAGCCAATTTCGCCCATTGGATCTTATACCCCATCGAAGAGACGTGCGGACAAGAGGACATCGAACGTTACGGAGGTTGTCATCGTCACGTCGCAGTGATGGCTCACAATTTTAGGGATACGATGGACAGTTTCTTCTGAGATACTATACGGAACAAAGTACCGAACGTCCTAAAGTGACTTTGAACAGAGCAAAAATTATTCCCATGCAAGTATGACAAATGCAGTTTCCATGCTCCTGAGTAGAATGCCTAAAACGTTTGGAATGACAAAAATGGCCAAAGGCAATTTTCCACACTTTTTTAATACATAAGCCAATCAACACGCCGTTCTACCGTTATTGCCTGAGACTCACTACTACGAACCCGACAACATGCGCACCGAACAACTAGAAGCTTTCTACGCTTGGTAACAGACTCACGCCTAGGACCCCTTCGACTTTCATGAAGAAATGTTAAAGTATTGTCGTTCCGACGTGAACATTTTATGGCGTTGCTGTAGAAAATTCGAGATTTGTTCATGGAGCACGGAGGGATCGATCCATTGAAAGGAACATGCACCATTGCCAAAGCGTGTTCATTAGTATACTGACAACATTTCATACCCGAAAACACCCTGGATGTCATCAACCATAAAACAACCAACTTTGTCAGACGTCGATACTCGTTCAAAGCCCTACGCTGGCTGCATTACTTGTGCGGAGGATGCGGAAAGACCATCGGACCGTATTCGGTGGATGGCTTGGACTTAGAAAACTCCAAGATCGTGTTAGAGCTTAACGGATGCTTATTTCACGTATGTTCCGTTTGCTACCCTCAACGTGGCACTAAAACAGTTTTTACAACGGACCATGGAAGTCTTGTACGAGGCCATTTGTCAGTGATGCTTGATGTTAGAACAGCAAGGATACCACGTGGTGGAAATGTGGGAACACGAATAAAATCACCGTGTGAAAACTGATCCCGATTTTAAAAAGCATCCTTTAAAGATACAAGCTGGTGGACGCACTGAAAACGGGTGATAGTTTGTACGGAGGACGGACGAATGCCACCTGTTTGCTGTACCACGCCGACGAGGAGAAAGGAGAATAAATCAAATACTTGGACGTGTGTTCGCTCTATCCTTACATGTGAAAATATTGTAACTTTTCCACAGGGCATCCGTAATTGCTGACCGAGCACATCGACCTGGACAACATTCGACAATACGAAGGACTGATCAAGTGGGAAGTCTTGCCGCCCACGGACTTGTACTATCCCGTTCTATCTCACCATTGCCAAGGAAAACTGATGTTTCCTTTGTGCCGTACTTGTGCCGAAACGTCCAATCAAGACCAGCCTTGTCAGCACATCCAGAAAGAACGTGCTTTGACGGGAAGGTGGGTCGCCATGGAATTGTTCAAAGAACTGGACTTGGGATAGCAACTGTTAGAAGTGTACGAAATTTAACACTTGCACATGACACAAAAATACCACAAGGGTGAGCAAACTCAGAAAGTCATTTTCGCAGACTACGTAGATGCCTATTTTGAAACTGTAACAAGAAACCATCAGCTATCCTTCCTCGTTCCATACTCCCGAATACCAAAAGAAATTCAAAGAGAAACACTGGAAGCAGAAAGGCATCACTTTAGACCGTGTGGCGAAAAACCAAGAAGGCGATCGTTTGCCAGAGTGATGTTGAATTGCTTGTGGGATAAAATGGCAAAGCGACCGTGTTTACCCAAGACGTTGTATTTGCCAGAACCTTTCCGCTTCTTCCAGATGATTCAGACAAAACCAAATACATGAAATACGTGGGCGTCCTTCGTGAGGATTTGATCCGGGTCAATTACGAAGCAGAACTGAACTTTGTAGAAGCCGACGAATTTGGAATTGTCGTCATTGCATTTATCCTACGGACACGTCGATCTTGGTCAGCATATAAAACGGGACAACGCCCAAGACCGATAGTTCATTGTAACTACCAAGACCAAGCGAGAAAGGTGAACACTTTTAAACATATGTTATTCAAGTGCGGTGATTATCAAGTTGAATGCAATGCCGTGCCTTGCGATGATAGTGATGCCGTTCGTTGTGACCTCAGCGATTCAGGACCACATCATGGCGACTTTGCTATGACTACAACTACTACCACTACACCTACCATGGAAAGTGATGATGTGCGTGGTAAATAGGACAGATGCGAAAGCGAAGCCACTCATTACAGAAAACCATATCACTTTATTGGCTTTCAATGTCATCCTCCACCTGAAACGATGCAGCTACCACCCTACGGATGTCATATAACCCTAAGCAAACTCCTGCCGATTTCACCGTACCCGCATCAAAATAAACCTGTGAAATAGGAATCCTCGTTCCCTGTTCGTTTGTCTGAATACTGTGACTTTAAAAGTCTATTCCAAACGCTCCAAGGAAAATGGCCTAAATATCTGGGAGGACCTCCTCCCGAAGAATTAGTCACAGCCAGATTTATTCACTTGGGTAAAGGGGACAAAGTCAAGTGCTTCAGTTGCGGTGTGTCACTTCACGAGTGGGAGCACAAAACGTCGGTTTACCTGGAACATGCTCGATGGTCTCCTACCTACCTTTAGTGGGACCCTAGTCAATGAAGTGGCACACCATGTCCTTTAAGAAACCAGCTTGCCTAGGAGTCTCTATTTATTTCCGAAATGTGTACCAACCTGAGATTGTGTACCTCTGGACGACTAGTTGCTGCCAGCAAACGTAATTGTGGACGAAAGAAGTGGACGGTATTCTATAGTTACTGTTGATAGACGGAAACTAATAGACACCCATCTTTACACCAATCATAAGACAATCCATGCGAAATCTCAACTAACCGGGAGTCGTAGGTTTTAAGTTAATCCGTAAATACAAATGTGGCAATTGAGAGATATCGTCATAAGCACAATAATTCCAGGGCTTCCCCAATTGTTTAGCCAGCACTTGAACTTGAGACTTTTAAATAAGACCATATAATTCGAACTGAGGTTAATGCTGTGCTGGTCTTTACTTTGTTGAAATAACTTTTGAATAATGTAAATAATAATGACATTACGATGATGTCGTTTTCGTGTAAACCAAAGTTTAATTTCTTCTTTATCATCTCCTAACATGTCATAAAAAATGACGAGATGTGTTTGATTAGAGCAAAAAATTTCGCGAGGAATCCATTCACTGAACGGAATGGATTATCTTTGGCCTTCTTTCACTTACGTGTAAGCGGATTGTCACCCATTGTAACAACTCAATATGTTGTGGAGGACTGTCGAACATAAATAATTTTTGTCCGATCAAACGCTACCTCCCAATTTACATCAATTATTTTGAGGATGCTGTCCTTATTTTTGAGTAGTTTGGAAAATCCTGATAAAACGCCACAAGCACAAACCATTTTATCCATGTTTGATATTTTTCCATGATGAAGCAAAAAATTCACATTTTAAACAAAGTCCATGTTTTTTTCTTCCACAAGATACATCCACGTTTATCATAGGCAGTCACCTATTGTTTCAAAGTGTGAACTCGAAGAATTTCCCAGTTACATACATCCTTCCATTCGTAAATTTATTCCTCGCACAATGACAGAGAAGTCTTATTAATCACTACCATCCCTCGTCGCAGCACATTTAATACAATACAGTTTACGTGCACAGATAAAGTTCAGTCTGTTAGGCCTTAAGATCATGGATACCCTATTACATGTTCTAAGTAAGCTGTATCATTATACTTCCTTGGTTTGCTTGTCCCAAGCAACAATCCTACTCTCGCGAAAGATTGTGGGGTGCGTCCTTCAAGATATTTGGGCCACTTCCCTTTGACGGACAATGGCAGTCAAATAAGAAAGCAATGATGATCTTGCCAAACTCGTGAGGGAACAAACTCTATGACATCTTCGTAATTTATTATGATCAAATCTTCATGTATGATTTCGACTTTTTTTTTGATGTCCTCCAAACAAACTGCCGCTGTAATTCATTCGGTTCACTGTCCACCACCTCGTAATTTTCGACAATGGGTCGAAATTCTGGATATGTTTTCGAACATAGATCGTAGTGCTTTCTCATTTCTACCTCCTGGTATCCTTGACTTTGCAAGCTCTATTGTCGTTGGTACAGTATATATACAAATCATTCATGGTCAACCCTGTAAAAGGAGTTTTTATTTTTTGGCGAGATTACAACTTTGAATATCCATTGTGCATGATCAGTGGAATTTGTAAATCCCATGAATGTGCGGAATAAAATCTTTTCTCGACCGATTCCATCACGTTGTGTCCACAAGTCTTGAGTTTTACATAATAATGTAACCAAGGCTTTGTCTGAATATCAGTGTATGACAGATTGATACGAATGGGGTGGTATGATGGCTAGCTTGTTCTCGTCTTTTAACTTCTTCGCATTGAGTCATGTTATAGTGTACTCAAACATTTCCGTAGAGGAATTCGTAGAAACGCTTCAGTATGATGCAATCCGCATGGATGATAGAGAAAACGTCCCAACTGAATTATGTCACATGCATTCTTATTGAAGGAACGCACCAAATCAGGTTTGATCCGCCCCAAATCTTTGTATACACACGCTTGTGTCACGTATTCTCAGGACAATAGGCAAGAACCAATGTGGAATCGTCGACTATCAGTTCCAGAATTCTGTCTAATCAGACTGCTTCATCCGTCTTAAATCGTTTTTGACCATCACAAAAATCAGACACCGCTGTCTCAAAGAACCGAATTGACCGAGAAAGTCAAGGTACCGAACGGAAATATTGGTGAACTGAATGTAATGCAGAGAAACTTGTGACTACAAACAGTGAAGTAATGCCACCAGTGCTATCCACAATAGTTTGACACACCAACGGTCCTTTTCAGGGTCATCCAAATCTCTCTATATAACTCAGTTATTATCAAAATTATTAGTTTTTATATGTTTCTCCCTTTGTGTTTTGTCTTTCACAAATAAAAATTAAACATCCTATTCACTTTTCCGTCTTGTGTGTGACAGTATATAAGCATGTTTGTGTGTATGTGTTCGAGCACTCCTAATCTCATGAGTATAGCGAGTGAATATTCCTACCCATTCTCTCCTTACACTTCTATTCTCTTCTACATAAAGTGTGATAAGGATAGTAGGGATGGTAGTTTTCTTTAGAAGGAGATGATAGGAAAGCTAGCGGGGGTGGGTGGTAGGAATAGAAAGGGAAATTTTAGTTTTGATTATAATTGTTTTGACTTCTATTTCACCATCTTCAGTTCTATTTCACCATTTTTCGTTTGGATCCTACCTGAAGCGTAGATGTTGGTTAGTAGATGAGTAAATGCAGGTGAATCAAACAGTGTGATTGTTTGTAAATCACTGTGTTTTTCAGCAACTGAGTGGGTGCTGAACATCCAGAAGGCATGCTGATTAGGGGGTGTGAGTGTTGCGTGTTTGTCAGTAAATGAGTGAGTGCTGGTCTGCCACACGTTATATTGCTTAGTTGGTGTAGTTAAAGTATTACATCTCCCTTCGTCCGTACACCAATGTGGATATGTGAGAAAGCTTGCCGGTAGCTTTTCGTGGGTCGGTGGTTCTTTCCGGGTTTTTCCGGGTTCTTCCTCCACCATTAATACTGGCCGCCATGTATAGCCTTTCTTGTGCTGAAAATGGCGTTAAACCCTATAACAACAACAACAGCAACAACAATCGTCCGTACGTTTTTTTTTTGTCCATTCAACGGTCTATTTCAAAACGACTGACCTATCATATTCAGTCTATGAATATTTTAATATTATATTTTCCATTTTAATATAACGCCTCCCCCTCCACCACGTCAGTCCTATGGATATTTTTTTAAACTTTACATTTCCTCTTGTCCGTGTAACAGCCCAAGACTTTAATCAAATGGAAGTTTTAGTATTATATTCCCGTTGCCCGTATAACGGTCTATTTCACAATTGCGACCCTAATGTTTATTCTCGTTATTTTTTCTATTACGACACATCTGTTCATATTCACCGCGCCCCTTCACACGTTGTATTGCTGATGCAGCTACTTATAACCAGGTAATTATGGCGGTCAGTGTCCACTTTGCACAGATGATGATCAATCAAATTTTAAATCTTGTAATTAATACTCTGTTTTTCAGGAAGACTAGTGAAGCTAGGAGAGTTTGGATAGTGTGATAATTATGTATGTATGTATGTATGTATGTATGTATGCATGCCCTTATGTATGTATGTGTGTGCATACATGCATAGGGTTCAAGTGTACATCAGCTCAAAATCCAGATTATACAGTGCCGACTAAGTTGAGGTATCTACACAATGGCACACAAAACAACGATAAAGTTCTAAAGAGGGAAATAATTTAAAACCAAAGTCTCATTGTCTTTGTCCTGTAATTTTCTCCATGAAATAAGATATTTAATAATATATCGTCCTCGTTTAAAAAGACCATTCTATTCAACACATACTGGTGTAAAAAGACCGTTCTATTCAACACATACTGGTGTAAAAAGACCGTTCTATTCAACACATACTGGTGTAAAAAGACCATTCTATTCAACACATACTGGTGTAAAAAGACCATTCTATTCAACACATACTGGTGTAAAAAGACCATTCTATTCAACACATACTGGTGTAAAAAGACCATTCTATTCAACACATACTGGTGTAAAAAGACCATTCTATTCAACACATACTGGTGTAAAAAGACCGTTCTATTCAACACATACTGGTGTAAAAAGACCGTTCTATTCAACACATACTGGTGTAAAAAGACCGTTCTATTCAACACATACTGGTGTAAAAAGACCATTCTATTCAACACATACTGGTGTAAAAAGACCATTCTATTCAACACATACTGGTGTAAAAAGACCATTCTATTCAACACATACTGGTGTAAAAAGACCATTCTATTCAACACATACTGGTGTAAAAAGACCGTTCTATTCAACACATACTGGTGTAAAAAGACCGTTCTATTCAACACATACTGGTGTAAAAAGACCGTTCTATTCAACACATACTGGTGTAAAAAGACCGTTTAATACAAGAATAAAATGAGTGCTGGTGTATAAGGCCACAATGTTGTTTTTTATATACAAGAATATGGTTTTACTGGTGCAGAAAGGTCACTGTGTTTTAAACCAGAGTAAAATTGATAACAACGTAAAAAGATACCCGTTTTAGGCAAGAATATCAATAAATTTTTTTTACAAGATTACAGTTGTTGTGTAAATAGACTAGAATAATATATTTGTTTCTATTGTAAAATGATAAAAGTGTTCTACAATGCTATGCATATATATATATATATATATATATATATATATATATATATATATATATATATATATATATATATATATATATATATTTTGTTGTTGTATTAACTATTGTCCGTAATTGATGGTAGGAGTTTGGGCCTATCTGACTAATGTCACTTTTTAAAAATATGTTTGCTTGGATTTGAGTTCAATACCTTAGTTTTTCTCTTGGAAATTTGTACGGTCTACCTGATTTTTGGCAGGCTGTTTGCTAAAATTTAATAAAATAAATATTGTTATATACAAAAGGAAGACCAATTTAGCAATAATGTATTCTTAGTTTAATATCAGTCTTTGTGAAAGCATTTATAGCTGTGTTCAAATATAATTTGAGATGAGTCATGCATTTAATAATTATTTATTGGAATTACAAAGTGATCATTAATATTTTTGGATTAAATTACGATTTTGGAATTACTGTGAATTTAAAGACATTTTGGATTATGGCATTGTGATACATCAAGATTATTGTCACATCAGCTGATCCAATAATGTTGGTGCATCAGTTAATCCACGACTATTGGCACATTAGTACATTCAAAGCTATAATTCATTCGGAACACTATACGTTTGGACTTTTATGGTTATTTGGGACCTAATTGTTGGTTTTGATGTTTTTGGTACTTAGTCTAAGACCACAAAGTCGTAACAGAAATCGGGGGCTCATCCGGGACATGAATATTTTAAAAATAACATTTCAGCTATATTTGAAAAATAGTCTTTTAAATTTTGAATTAATCTTTGTTTCGGAAGTTTCGTTGTCCCTGGATGAGCTGTTTCAGTTACCTAGACGTTATGATCTTTCTGAAGCGAAGGCTTCTTTAACGAAGCAAGCGATAATGAAAGTCTTGATTCAGTATTTTGGTAAGATAAGAAAAATATATAAAAGTGTTTTGGGTTTGATTAGTAAGTCAGTATCAGGTTTCGATACAAAATTAAAAATTACAATCAAAACATCGGAATTAATTAGATTTAAGAAAGCTTGAACTTCAGAACGAGGTGGTGGAATTTAAATTCAGAAAAATGAAAAGGAGAAAGAAAAGCAAATGCAGTGAGACGAAAGGGAGAGGCAGAGAGAAAAGATGAGAAAGAAATGCAGATACAAAGAGAGAGAGAGAGAGAGAGAGAGAGAGAGAGAGAGAGAGATGTAATTAAAAGAATTAGAACTGGCCAAACTCATGCATTTACACGTAAGTTCATGTTTGGAAGTTGCCAGAAATATTAGGTAATTACCCCCGTTTAAAGAAATAGACATAGGTCAATCGTCGGTTTGAGAAAATTCCTGAAAACTTGAAATGAACAAGATAACATTGGAGTTTGTTATTACAAAGTGTACTTATTGACAAATCTCATGAAGTCTATCACTATCACTAAAAGAAAGTAATGATTATGATGTGGTTAAGGAATGTTTCTTGAATGGTTATGAGTTTGTACATGAGGCGTATAAAGAAAGGTTTTGAAATTGTAGAAAAGAAAGAGGACAAATCCAAATCGAATTTACAAGGAAGAAATGAAAAATATTTCATAGGAGGTGTTCAGCCAAGAAGATTGATCAGAGTTATGATAACATAAGACAGCTCTTATTAGTTGAAGAGTTCAAGAATTTCATCCACAGTTATTTCAAGACCTGCCTTGATGTGCAAAAACTTTGGAAAATGTTGATTGTACAGCTGATGAGTATTCCTTTACTCACAATATTCATTTGTCGTTAAGTCTTCCTCTCAGCAATATTTTTATATATAAAAGTTCATCTCAGTCTCACATAAATATTTCCAAATCTCAACCGGACAGCACTTTACGAATCAAACTTCTGATAAGACTGAAATAAATCTTACCTACGTGCATTTATTTTAAGAATAAAGGACATGTAATTTCGATTCCTACAGACTGAAAATATCCAATTAATTATTCTTTTCTAATATCAGTCTTTGTTGAATTATGTTTAGTTGTGTTCAGATAAAATACAAATTGCTCTTTGACATTTTGCACTAACTCACTATTTTAAATTATTATGAATTCATTCAAAGACTTTTGGATTATATCATTGTGATATATCAAGACTGTGGGCACATCAGCACCTTCAATACTGGAATTCATTGGAACATTCCATACTTTTGGACTTGTGATATAGGTTTCAAGATTGTCTTGAATTTCACTCACAATACTGTAAGTTCCTTTAATATTTTCAGATTGTATTCAGGAAAATAAATTATTTGTTGAGTTTTGCAAGCAGTTTTGGATGCTCTTTTCTGTTATACAATTTATGACCATAGAGTCGTAACAATAAGAAAACAATTGGTACTAATATTTAATATAAGAATACAACTGATATTGGTTTGAAAGACAATTGTTTTATATAAGAATACAATTGGTACAGAGATTAAAAAAAACAATGTGTTTTAGACAAGAATACAACTGGTAATTTATAAAAGTTTCAAATAGGACGCGAGTGAAATATTTCTTGAAACAGGAAATTAGTTCGACTTGTATTTTACTTATAATTGGATACAAATTTGAAACTCTGTGGGCTAAGAATGAACCAAATAGATATTCCGCCATGTCGGTCAATTCTGCGCGTCGGGTACGTCATTTCTGTAAACATTGGATCACGTGCTATTTTTGGTCAAAAATCCATTTTGTATCCAGAAAGAACAATCATACATTAATTAAGAAAAGTGATATTCATAAAGTGTACAAAAATGTCCCACATTTAGACTCGAAATACACATCAAAATGTGATTTCTAAATGGCAACGTAAAGACCCACTCCATGACCTTCTTGAACCTGTAACTCAGAAAATTCGATTTACTAGGCATCTTTTAGAATCATACAAATAAAATACATTATATAAAAGATGGAAATGTGTACCTTAAAACAAAACTGTATTTCAATCCAAGTTTCCAATTTTGCAAGTTGTCCCACACGTACAAAATCGTCTGCTACCCAACGTGTCTACTTGCCGCTAGAAGATAAATTCTCAACAAATTCCCTGGCTTATAGTCTATTTCTAAATTCTGTAGTATTTTTTCCCCATCAACAAGACATTGTAAACACATTACATCCTATTAATTGTTGTTTCTCTTCCAGGTAATAGCTTATTTTTCATAAAATGTTGAACTTCACTAACTTTTTTAAAAGATCGGTTTAGTTTATTTCATTTCTGAAGCCCGATGGATAAACATTACATCTTTTCAAAGCTATGCGCAGAATAACCCGACATATCGCGAGTCCGGAAAACGGGGGGTGGGTGGGGGGTGGGGGGGTGGTATCCTCTCTTTCCAAAATTATTATTATTTTGAACAGAATATTCTAGTGACAATTGCATCTTTTCAAATGGTAAGCATTGCTGTATTTTATTTTTGTCAATCGCTCGAACTCGGTATGGGTTTTGCTTCAATATTGGAAACGAAAACCTTAGGTGCGCAGAAAGCCCGACAGCAGTGTTCTTTAAAACTAGAAAAGTAGGTCACATCATCCACGATGTAACGGTTACGGGTGTTAACATAAGTGCTAAGATGAATGCACAGATTAAAGTGCATGACAATTTCTAGGAATGTGAGCTACAGGTGATACGCATTATTTGGTGTACTTTGCCAGAGCGATTATGATCTTTGTATATATTATTACGACCAACAAAACTTTGAGTAAAATTAAAATATAATTTATTTCCTTAAGTTACAAATTGAAAGCTTAAGATGAACGTGGAGAATTGTAAATTAAATCCCAAATAATCATGCATATCATATCACGAGTCCAAAATGCATAGACTTTTCGATTTAATTCCAGTAGTCATGATTGTCAGAATGTACCAGAATCTTGATTGTCCAGATTTACCTCGGTGATACAATTTCGAATGTCACCGAATGAGTTCTCAGCAACCCCTATATAGTGATTTATTCCACAAAGTCAAAGAGCACTTTGTAATTCAAATGAATAATTTAAATGATTTCTAGAGAATTTTATCTGAACACAACTATAAGTGATTCCAGGACACACGGTGCTAATTGTATGGAACAATAAGCAGCTTGGAAATGAGAGAAGCTTGGAAATTAGAGAAGGTAAAATAGAGTACATATGGGTTTGGCTGGCCAGGATTGGTTAATAATGTAAGTTTTGTTTCAGGAAAAAGAATCTTTTGAGAGCTTATCCTAGTTGTAAGTGAGTTAAAAAATAGAGACATTGTTTTATTGATGGAATTTCAGTCATTTAACAATCTTGAGTTTGGAACACTCATTACTAAAATTAGCACCTGACTCTTTGGTGCGAAACTGAAAGCATATGTTTCAAACACGTGCATGTCCAGAACATGCCGTGGCTCATATCCTTTCCTCAACACAGAAGCTGATATCCAGGTTTTCTCTATACTGATAAACATAGGTTTGATCATGATCACTCAGAAATTTTAAATTATTGAATTTTTAATATCATGGTGTTTGTTTAGGTTTACTATGAGAACTGAATTAGTACCGTGAGTCCTCTACAGACTGATAATAAAACAGGAATGAACAATTGTTTACCAGAATTAAGTACAAATTTTACTTGACCTCCGACGTAATAGATTTTCTACTGAACAACTTAGTTTAACACGTAAACAAGGTAAAGTCTTCAGAGAGAGAGAGAGAGAGAGAGAGAGAGCTCCACGATGCCATTACACAACAAACGCTAGAATCATCGATTTCTCTATAAAACAATTGAGGATCAAAACTGTTTTACGTCCCTGAAAATACCGTACTCAGCGTTAAAGTAGTTCATTCCATTGGCGACAGCAGTAAATAGTTCTCTTTTATTACCACAGTAATTAACATGAAAACATTTTAATGTCTACGCGATATCTGCTTCTTGGACTTCACACTGCAGTCGTAGTCATGCTCTGTTATTGAGCATGAGAATCCCTATGTACGTCTATTAAGCTTGACCATGTTTAAATGCAATGTTTGGTCATTTTATTTTTTTTTCACGATATTTCGACAGCTTAAATCAAGTATAAAAGTGAAAGCAAACGTTCTGAAATTTTTTAAAACAGTCCTCTTTCAAGTGTGTTCCCTAATTCAAGCTACTTGCATTAATAATGAAAATGTGCACAAAAATCTGTTTATGTTGACTATAAAGTGTCCGATGAAAATGACCAGACTTGTTAAATCCATCTGACTGAGAAAGGGTTGAGCAAATAGCAAGGTGGACTATATACCATGTTCTTGAACATTACTTTCAAAATGCAAGGAAATAATTTCATAGTCGAGAGATTCGCGATTTACATTTTCTTGTGTTAAATCAACATTTTGGGCAAAACGCCCCTTGTACGATATATATTCATCAGGCAGATACACATTCTGGAGACGACTAATCCATTCATTTCCTGTCTTATTTTAATTATTTTTTGTTCACCCTTTGATTAAAACAAGCAAAAGAACAAAATATTCGACTTTGTTTGATATAGTACTGAAGCTTTCGGTAGGATTTAGTTTCAATGTATGACTCGTACAACAAAAATAAAAATAGACAGAATTTCATATTGTATGGTAGACAACTCTTGAGAGTATAATTCAAGTGCTTGATTTACTTCCCTTGTAAAATACCACCTATGAAGTCTAAACTTGCATCAAGTTAACCACATTTCTGCAAATTTCGGAGTTTCCATTGCTTCGGTGTATCTTGCGACAGAGATCCATTTTCTTTCAGACAGTTGTTTTCTGAAAATACCCGTCATGACGCCTGAACTAATTTATCGGCTTTCGTCTGAATACAAGGGCACTGCAGCACAGTATTTTACTAGGAATTATTAATAAATAAGCAGATAGCTTTTTTAATATAAATAGACTTTATTTATGCATTAAATTCATCTGAAAAGAGAACTGACTCAAACAGACTTGCAAAGTCTACTCCGACCATCGCGTTTGTAGACAGTTTCTTTCCTTGAAACACTGAGATTGCTAATCACCACAGAATCTCGATAACACCAAAACTTTAGTAGCAAAGAAAATCGGTTCCAGTGATACGTAATTCGAAGAAAACGAGATTTTAATATAATGATAACCATTATGTCGGGTTTAGGACACGTTAGAGCAATCCAATGTGTATTGGTTTAATTGTGTTTTAGCCGTCGAGATTATACTGTATTCTGGCTAAAGCTAACCAATTTCCAAAATTTCTTGTGGATTTTTGTGAAAAATGCCTCATCCTGAAGGAGGAAGAACTGTGTGTGTGAGATAGATTTTAAACGTAGCTTTAAAAGAAAATCCAGTCATATCGTTACGATGGCTGCAGTGTGACAGTTTATAGTGATATCTGACACTGGGGCATTATGCCGCAGACATAAATCATGATGTCCCACCCAGTCACATTATCCTGACACCAGGCTGATCAGTCTTAACACTAACCTCTTAATGCTTAGCACCTAGCGAGGCAGCTGTCAGTACTATTTTGATAAGTCTTAGGTATGAATCGGACCCGCGACCTCCCGCATCCAAGGCGGATGCTCCTACCACTAAGCCTCCGAAGAACTGTTATGTTTTTTTTTTTTAAAAAAAGAAAAACGATGTAAATAATATTCTCATTTGTGAAGCAAAAACTGCGAACTTAAAAATTATTTAAAAATACTCAAATAAATTGAATATATTTCCGGTATATTTCAAAAACCGTTCGAATATGCGCACTTATTCAAAGTTCTGAATAATTTTGCTCGATATAGACAAATCTTTTACCTTCTTCAAATGAAGGGCACCTCTAATAATGCCAGTATATAATAATTTGCACACGGACACAAATGGTTATCCATGACATCCTATTGTGTGCATTTATTTTAAACAGCTTTACACAAAGCGTGTTTGCATGTAGGTGATAAGTGGTTGTTGTTGTAAGGTTTAACGCCATTTTTCAGCACACGATAGACTATATATGGCGGCCAGTATTAATGGTGGAGGAAGAACCCGGGAAAACCCCGGAAAGTACCACCGACTCACGTGAAGCTACTGGAAAGCTTTCTCACATACCCACATTGGCTGAATCCGAGACTCGAACCCACGCAGACAGAGGTGAGATGGCAGTGATCTTTAACGGAGAGAGCTTTATTTAGACCACTCGGCCACTCCGGGGCCCCCGGTGATAAGTGGAGGGTCTTTCTGCTAGTTTGGACAGCTTTCCATCATAAGGCAATAGAGCAGTTAATATACGAAATAAATACAATAGGTCACAAGCTGGAACAATAGGTACTCAGTTATATTCAGGACAACTAAGAACAACAGATTAGACAAGGGAACACAATATGTCAACTCAATGAGCGTGTGTGTATGTGTGTGTGTGTGTGTGTGTGTGTTTTAAGGATACTTGAGGCAGAAAATTAAAAAAATGCGAGCTTACACGGACTGCTATAGGATAAATACCTGTCACTACTCCAGTTGCCTTAAATATTTTTCTGTCATTCTCAGATTGCATTGTATTGAGGATTAATTTCCTAATATTTACTGGAGTCAAATTAATAGCTGCAAGTCGAGCACACTCTGACGCCTGACATGCGTCAGTTATAGAATTTAGTTACTGTTGGTGGGATCTAGAGACTTGCGTACTTAAATGACTGAACACTATTCTCACCTTTGTTTGCATGAATAACTAGTCTGGTTATTGTTTAAGTGCAAATATTATAAAATAGAATATTCTTGTAATTAATTTCTGTTACTAACACTAGTAAGCCATCTCACTTAAATAATTAAGTATTTTTTCTCCTC
This sequence comes from Sinohyriopsis cumingii, assembly GCA_028554795.2. Classification (NCBI taxonomy): domain Eukaryota; kingdom Metazoa; phylum Mollusca; class Bivalvia; order Unionida; family Unionidae; genus Sinohyriopsis; species Sinohyriopsis cumingii. The sequence goes on from CM068829.1 coordinate 46,933,727, forward strand.
TGATAGGCAAAGGGATCGTAATCAGACCGTTGAAATATCGATGATACTTTTGCCACCTATTGAATAATAATAATAATAATAATAAAAATAATAATAATATGAATAATAATTACATCAATAATATTAATAATATGGAGAGAGTGGGGATATTATCATTTTCCACTTATTATGATATGTTTCCATCTTTTTGTAAAGAAAAACGTGATATTTTAACGAGTTCAGATGTCATCGTTTGTACCATAGTACATGTAGGAAATAAATTCCGTTTATTAAATACCAAACTTGCTTTAGAATCGAAGCTTTAAAAATTAAATTCACTCTTCAGCATTTACTGGCTGATCATGCATAAACAATATCAGCGATTAGAGGAAACGGTGGTTTTAGGATGACGTGATAAAAACAATTAATGCTATTTTGTGAACTGTTTTATCCTCTCTGACGGCAAAAGCAATTGATGACATATGTAAACTATTTATCCTACCTGACGGCAAAAGCAATTCATTAAACCATTATCCTATATGACGGCAAAAACAATCCATGACATTTTGCAAACTATTTTATATCCTTTCTGACGGCAAAAGAAATCGAGTGATGCAGCACACAGATTAACTTACACTGTTGTTAAGGTTGTTAGATAGACATAACATCGTAAAGAATCAAACAGTGGCAAGTCAGATGTCTTCGGCAACAAAATGTTTTCCATGCCTGAAAGGTAACGTAATTCATATTTATTGATCAGGCTCTATATTTCATGCTCAGTTTTCTTTGCTGCAAGTATAACTTATGAAGGCACAAACAATCAGTAGTCGAATATCATGATGGGAAATCTTGTATATTTTCACAGGTGAATATATATTTTTCACTTGTGAAAATATAGGATTTGAAGACAGTATATGAAATATATTTCTCTATTAATTTTCTATATTTCACACACACACATACACAGATATATATATATATATATATATATATATATATATATATATATATATATATATATATATATATATATACTAGCATAAATTATCCAATCAAATTTCATGACTCTACGCACAACCGTGTCTAATAAAGGGAACTAAATGCGAAATTGGTCACTGTTACTTACTTTTTGCGGTGGTGACTGGTAATTTCATATACATACACAAACGAAATTTCATGACTGCACATACAACAGTGTCAGAGTAACTAAGCTAAATGCAAAATCATAATGTAGGCGAAAGAGTACACTAATGTGACCAAATTTGGACCATCTTAAGTAAAACAGTCCAGGATAAATAGGCCAATCAAGTTTGACAAATTTACAAGGACATGCTCTTTTGTGCCAGCATTGAAACACGGTCATTTACAACCATCTTAAAAGGGAGATAACTCTGACCAAAGTTCTTATAAAAAAAATGAGTTCTATAAATATCAGTCGTCATCCTTTCCAATCCCAGTAGCCAGGGCTTGTCTGACATTTTCGGGCATATCCGGAAGTTCGTCTGACTCCACTCGCACGAACTGGTTTTTCCATGAGACCATTTTACACACACCGTGTGTTGTCAGTTCAATATCTTCTCTGATTCTATTGACATCTCTTAAATGCTCCTCCACAACTTTTATGTTGTTAACTTCCATAAAGTCCTCATCAAATATGGCGGTTATATTTGTTATCCACAACACCCAAACAATTCTGTCATCTGCTTTTCTACGAATGGCAACTGGAAGATGTCCTTCTGGAAGCGATACTGTAGTTTTAACCTCAAAATCATACACCGCGTTTGATTCGTACACACAGAGACTTGCCTTGGCCTTGTGCCAGGGTCTCACGATTACTTCCGTGTTGACTTCCCATGTTAGAGCTTTCTCGAAGGTCTCGCCCGAAGTATTGGTAACGGACAGGGATCGATTGAATCCAGCCCCGATTTTACCGAAGCCAGCGAGGTCAATCTCAAGGTTCATATGTCCTTCAAGTGTGTAGTTCTCCTGCACTTCCACAGTAGCCGATGCACGCGTCTCCCTAGTGGCAGAGAAAGTGTAATGCTGACGAGTGGGTGTTTTATTTTCATAATCGGACACATATAGTTGAACATCTTGTTCTTGAGAAATGCCTGATAATGTACCTTCCCTTTGTTCAAATCGAGTAGTCTTGTGTTTGAATTGAAGGTACCCCCACCGGATATCAACATAATGCTTCCTCTTTGAAACGCGGACGCTTTTAAAAAAACCTTCTTTCTCCCGGAATCTCTTCCAGGTGTAAGCTTCTATGCAGTCCTTCAGATTAATGGAGTACAACCTTTGGTTAGCGTCAACAACGGAAGAAGACATTGTGATCTGGAAAAGAACACACACAAATATATATATATATATATATATATATATATATATATATATATATATATATATATATATATATATATATATATATATATATATATATATATATCGAGATCTCTCTCTCGAGAGAGAGATAACCCATCACCCAAAAAAGAAGCAACTATGTCGCTGACATAGACACTTGTGCACAACACACACCCAATTATCTACCCGGTAAATTGATTCTAATCTCTAAGTACGCGTTTCACGGTCACTCTGGGTTTCTACGACAGAAGTTAATGGCAACATAGTTTATTATATCCACCAAAAGCGCGGAAAGTTGCTTATATGTACTTGTTCGAGGGGATACTGTAGTAGGTGTGTGCATGTAAAGCGATATGACTCGGGTTCAAATCTCAGTAGAGAACGTTTAAAAATTGTCTGACTGATGATAACATTCTTTCTCCATTTGTACAAACTGATATTATCACCCATCCTTCTATAGGTTCCAGGAATAGCAGTACTTTCCGCTCCGCACCGTGGATCTCTCCCTCCCCCCTCTCTCTGTGCGTGCATGTATGTATATCGCCAAGCTGTGCTTCCGTCCTTTGTTCACATCTTAGAGGTCAAAACATACTGGTTAGCTATGTGATAGACACAAGAACCAGTATATGTTTGCTCAACTTTGTGTTATTATATCTCTTGTTGTAAATTGCCCCTATTGATTCTAACATGTAGAATCCAGAATGTTGTGTAGATTTTGTGTTAATTGTTTGTTTTGTACACGGAAGTTTTTTTTGCCCCTGACAAAGAGATTGTTTAGTTGGGAAACCGTTTGAATTTCCGCCGTTATAAATCTCTCTCTCTCTCTCTCTCTCTCTCTCTCTCGGGAAAAGGAAAAGGAATATCGTGATGAAATTTAAAGATTTAAAGATATGTTAGGACCAAAACACAACGGTTTCAAACAATTATTGCAAGTTCAAATATACCTGTCCACCCGTTTATAATTTTAAAATTCTTGCGGGTTTTGTGTATATATATGGTCAGCATATTATAAATATAATAAATCAAAGTACTGTTCGTACAGATGTGAAATAAGGTGTTGACTCTGGGTTTGTAAGTATCAAGGACATTCTATATATAGCAATACACAAGAATGATAAAATAATGGTGAAGAGCAATTATTGTTGGATTATGCTGATGAAAATGAATTAGTGTGCAGGAATGAAATTTAAGACAGTATTGATACCTTCTAAGGCAAGGAACTAAGTCCTGTGATTTGCGAAAATGTGTGTATATGGAAATTACTCAGTGAAAACATTCCCTCAGTACGGATCTTTTCATTGACCCGGTATAAAAGCCTTAAGATAGTAAAATAGGACACTTTGTGTAATTTTCATAATAAATGTTTACATGATGTTTCCAATGAATTTCCATCACAGAAAATGACACATTGAATGATTTTATTAATCATACCAGACTAACGACTTCAATTATGACACACGTTAGTACAAACTATTAGCGTCTTATGTAACAAATTACTAAATTTGAACCTGCGACATTTTTGGGAATTCCACCAATGATTCTAACGGTGACATAGAACTTCAAAACGAATGAAAACAACCAAAGGAAGAAGAAAAACTTTCAGACTTGGAACTCTTGGCATGGAATACATTTTTTAAACATTGTAGAACCTTAAATTCCGTAGCAGACAACTTTTTCCGTATGAATTAGGAAAAATGTTTTATTTTATTATTATGTTTGGTTTAGTGTTCCTTTTCCCAAGACTACAACTAAATGTAAGGTATCCGGATGATCCGTAACGCAAAGAATGAAGGAATTTCTCCTTCAATGTGTTGTGCTGAATTTTTGACAGCCTGTCCGTGTTGTGACTGACCGCAACATGATATTGTCAGACAAAGTGGAGCAATCATGGCAAACAGTTAGCACGTTATTTCCAATGGTACATATACCTGACAACAAGAAATAATGGGATATTAAACTCTGAGGCCATCGATCAAAGTCGGAACAATCAGTGTTGCCGCCCCATATCTAGGTATGTGTTGAACTGTTCATCACTTCTGTCTGGTAGATCAATAACAGTCAGCCAACATGTTAAGATTAAGCACGAAACGACATTAAAAATTCCTTATTGACAGAGGGGTTCGTCTCTGCTGCAAGAATTGACAAAAATTAGATTTGTACGTAATATTCCAATAATCATCGCTGGCAGGACATTGTCTGCACAACACTAATTGGAGTGAGGTTCCAGCTATATTTCGGCTTAAGTGCTGGCGATGAGGATACATTTAACGGCTCCTTAAATCTATTCTTATAGAAATGGGGAAGTTCAGTAATTTTCGATGCAATTATGTTTTCTTATTTAGTGATTTTGACTTTAAAATACTAATCGTCTCCAAGGTGAGGAATAAAAAAATATAAAATCCTCCGTTCTTAAAATGCATGGAAGCTAAAATTTTAGCTGACAAAATTTTCGATGCAATTATGTTTTCTTATTTAGTGATTTTGACTTTAAAATACTAATCGTCTCCAAGGTGAGGAATAAAAAAATTTAAAATCCTGCGTTCTTAAAATGCATGGAAGCTAAAATTTTAGCTGACAAAATTGTTCAAAAATGGAAAATATGTTACACATTTCAATATGTTCCAGCTGCCCGCCTTTTTTTGCATCTTAATGGTCAAGTTTACCAAAATAACGTGACATCATCTTAATTATACCACAGAAAATGTACAAAACCAACGTTCAACTTTATTGCACGCACATTCTTTTTGTTAGTACTGGGGGCTATATCCAGGAGTGTGTGTACAGTTTTTGTTTGTCATAGCCCGTTATGATTACATGCTGCCAACATTCTCTACATATCTTTTATCAACCTGAGATCAGTGATTGTAACTGTTTCCAGATTTTTTAAATCGATGCATGTACTGACAAAAAAAAAAAAAAAAAAAAAAAAACAAGAAGAAAAAAGAAAAAGAGAAATACCTGAAAGGTTTAGATAAAATTTATGAGTGCGTCTATTTATTTTCGTAGCGAGTATCTACATGCTGATATATTTAATTATACGCTTAGTACAACCTAGGCATTTACTTTATAGTAGATATACGGTATACTATTGTTGAAAGATGGTATGAAATGGTATGTTTCACATGCGCTTATAGCTGTAAGTTTCATTTGATAACGGCCTGACTGTTGCCATATTAAGCAGGAAACTATCATAGTGAAAACTTGCTTGTCCATCCTCAGAATATTCCGGTGGCCTAGGGGTTAGAGCGTCGGATGCGGGAGGTCGTGGGTTCGATCCCCGGCCGAGTCATACCAAAGACTTAACAAAAATGGTACAAACAGTTGCATCGCTTGGCGCTCAGCTATAAAAGGTCATTGTTTGGACAGGCTGGCCTGGTGTGAGGATAATATGACTGGGTGGGACATCGTGCTACATGTCTGCGGCATGATGCCCCAGTGCTAGACATCACTGTAAACTTATGTTAAAGTTGCTTACACCTTTCAACAAAAGAAACACACACACACACACACACACACACACACAACAAACTGTGAATACTTGATGCCCTAAAACTTAGCTCCATGAATCAATTCTCATTATTTGTTTTGTAGTTCTATGCCCAATATACAACTACAAAGCTTCAATCTTTCCATTTATGGTTGAATTGTATTTCAAACTTTCAAATTACACTCTGTGTATTGACAAAGACGAGAGAGAGAGAGAGAGAGAGAGAGAGAGAGGCGACATGAATCAACATTTTGATAGAATTACTCTGAACATGAGCTAGGCATAAACTTTCAAAAAATTCAACATGGACATAATTTATTTTCAATTGTCATGCACTTTTACACTAATTCACCATGTCACTAATATAACTGATTACTAGAGAGAAAAAGGGAAAAAACAGTTAAAGCATGTATACATGTTGGGTTTCGTGAAGACATACTGGGACATAATTGAAAAGCGGTAGTGTTTACACGAGAATATTTGCTAAATGTCTACCATCTTGTATCCATCATCTGACAACTGAATCGACTTGAAATCTTTTTCTGCGTTACCGTAAAACCTCTCAAGAAACCACTGTTCACGTTAGCTTTGTATAACTTAATAATCACGCAATATACAATTACAGAACTAAATCAAACTTCAATATACAATATTGACATGTGTGTGTGTGTGCTCGCGTGTGTGTGTGTGTGTGTGTGTGTGTGATTTGGATTTTTAACGTAGCTTTCAAAATTTTTCAGTCATATCGCTATGATGTCCTCAGTGTGGCAGTTTATGGTGATGTCGAGCACAGGGGCATCATACATAAAGCATGATGTCCCACACAGTCACATTATGACGACCAGTCCTAAACACTAACATTTTAATGCTAAAGCGCCATGCGAGGTAGCGGTTAGTACCATTTTTGTAAGTCTTTGGTATGACACAGCCAGGGTTCAAACCCGCGACCTCCACCATCCGAGGCGGACGCTCTAACCACTAGATAACCGGAGCGGCCCAATACTGATGAAACATCGAACATTCGATTTCTATTGTATATCTGATTTGCCACGGATGTTAATACGCTCATGTCGATCTTCTAATTTGCTTGAGAATACGCGCAACAGGCACGATTTGGTATTCTGGTCATCATCGTCAGAAAACGTAACAACCAACTCACCGAAAGAACTTTTATTTTTAAAGCATAAACTGAAGCAAATTCAAGTAACAATTTCTCACAATCTCATTGCAACCAACGAATTTCAAGAAACATCCACAAACGTTCATCAACCAAAACTAAAAAAAAGAAACACCTCAAAACCCACGAAGATTTCCCTGTGCAAATAGTCCATTGTTTTAAGGACATTTGGGCTAAACAAGGTCATAATTTCCCCAAACATTTCCCTATACATGTTTCATAGCATTATATGCGTGTATTACAATAACACGATGTACACGTAATTAACTTCTAACTAAGAGATCTGAAATTTTAGTATATGTTGGCCGAAAGTATATACAAAAATGTTCCGCAAATTGTAAAGGAATTCCAGAAATATAAAACTAACTAGGAAATCCCGGAAAATTGCCAAATGTGCCTCAAATCTTTACATTCGATCCCAAATCCACATTTTAAGAAAACAAGCAGCAGAGAGGGTGAACAGACCATAGAATTCCGACAAAGCAAATAAAACAAACAAATAAATCATCTCGTAGAAAGGTCAAGATTTTACAAATGAACTTTTCCTTGAGATGTTTTATTTCTGTAATGGACGATTGTACTAATAAAACCTCAGTTCGAAATAGTATCTGAAAAAATAAAGTACTCTACGTGTTTATTTATTTCTTGTTTATTTTTTTGACGACCAACGTTGGTAGGTACCCTCTCTGCTGCTCCTCTTCTGCTGATATTAATTAAATTATTATGTTATAATAAAATGATACATCCAGAATCTCATACTGCAAGAACAGCTCGAGAACGATTAGAAGCAATTAAAAAATTTCTTCCTGTCAAAGACTCATTTAGAAAAAATTTACAAGCGCAGCAAGAAGCAAAAGTTGAGTATGAAGAAGACACTAAAAAACTGTTTAAACCCGTCACTGCAGCTACTGAGAAAGTTGCAACTGTCATCAAAGAAGATCTTCTTCCGGTATCAGAAAAAATAGCAAGAAGAACTAAACAGGCAAAGAAGATTTTACGAGACCTTCCAACTGACATAGCTGCAGCTCAACCTCCACCTGTTGGTGAGGAAATACTTGAGGGTATTGGAGAACTTCGTACTGAAGTCGCCGATGTGAGAAAAATACTTGCATCTAAATCCAAATCAGGAGAAGAGAGCTTAAAATTAATTGCAAGATTTAACGAAGGAGTTGTTGAGGAAATTAGAAATATTGAAAGAGAGAAATTACCTGAGATGATATCAAAAAATATATCTAATAAATCTAATTTTTTAAAACCCTTTTATGGAAAAACAAATGATGATGATTTCATTAAATGGATATATCGCGTATATTACAATAAAAAACAAGCTAGAGGTCACGAATTTAAAAAATTTAATGAAGAAGTAAATAGACTTAGAGGGAGACGGGAACAACTAGGACAAGGAGAGTCCTCCCAGTATCAGCTTCCTCCACCTCTGCAACAAATAGAACAACAGCAATCTTCTTCGCCGCAGCAAAGGTTGAAGCCGGAACTTAAAAGGTCTAAAGAGCTACCTGGAAAATCAGCAGAGGAAAGATCACCCTTAAGACTATTTAAGAAAACAGCAGAAGAAGGAGCAACGGGAAGTGGTCTGGGAAATAATTTTGTTTGTCCTGATAATATCATTAATGATGTGTCACGGTTAGAAGTTCTCATAGGAGGAAAACGTGCCGGAAATAATTCACCAGAAATAACCAATGAAGCAGCTGATATTTGTCGGCGATTATTTCAAGGTGGTATCATGGATATCGGAGTTTACCGAGAACTTATTGATGAGCTCGTTGATGATTAGTCACCGCGATTAGATAAATGGTAAATAAAATAAGATGATTGTGCATAATAATCATCGTAAACCCACACAGGTTAGAGCGGTAAACTCACGATTACCAATCTATAGTGTTATTTACGGAAATGGACTTGGTGATGTTATTCAGGGATTATTTACAAGGATAGCTCCAAAAGTAGCACCTGTAGCAAAACAATTATCGATGAAGGCTATTGATATTGTTCGTGATAAAGCTCCTGGTGCAATTGTCAATGTTGCTGGTAAGGCGTTCTCGGCGATCAAAGAAAGACTAGCACGATTATTGCGACGAAAACAACAACCACCGGTGAAACTGGCAAGTACTGAGGTGATGCCCGCAGACGTAAGTAAAATAATAAATCAGGCTGCAAATCAAAAACTAGCGGCGATATCTGAAGAAGCAGAAAAAAATATAACAGCAAATTTAATAGCAGGAAGTGGTCTTCGTCGACGATGATCATCATTTGAAAAATGGTAACTATAATAAAAATGTTCAGGCGCGAATCAGACCCAGCATTTGATATGGAGGCGCCTGTCCTTAAGTATGAATCTATACGTGATTATCAATTTTATTCTTATGACGCAAGACTACCAAATCAGCGAGGGAGAATCGAATTACAGGTTCATGATACAAGTAGATATTTCTTGCCCGCTGAGGCGTTTATTGAAGTAGAAGGTAGACTTGTAACGGATGTTGTAGCTAATACGCCATATGCTGCTAATTTGCGTGTTGGTTTTGTCAACAACGGGATTATGGCATTATTTAGTGGCGCCACATACATGATTGATGGAAAAAATATTGAATCAATTCAGAATGATGTCAACGTTGCTACAACAATAATTGGTCTGGCGAGATATTCTGACGACTTTACAAGATCAGCCGGTCCAACAATGATGTTTGCCAAGGATATTACTGACAACGCTGATCATGTTCAGTATACTAAATTACTGACACCACAAAATACTGCATCTGATCCACAAACAGTTGACTTTGAACACGCAGCCAGACCAGCTGCTGCTTTTGATATTATAAAAAGTGTCAATGCGACTTACAACCTGGGATTTGCAACACGCCGAACAGCGCTGTCGGGAGATAATAGAAATTTTTCGTGTGCAATTCCATTATCTCACATCTTTGGATTTTGCAGAAATGTTAGAAAAGTCATCTTTGGAGCTAAACACACAATTGTGCTCGTAAGAAAAGGTGATGATAATGATGCAATCTGGCGAGGTGCTGATGTTGTTGCTGCTGGTAAAGTAAATATATCAAAACTTTCATTGTGGATGCCAGTAATAACTCCATCTATTATTGAGGAACAAAAATTACTATCTTTTATGGATCAAGGCGGTAAATCATTGCTATCATGGTTAACAGTAACCACAGATGCTGCTCAAAGCAATATTAATGGTTTATTTACATGGCATATAGCATCACAACAGGGTGTTTCTGCACCACGACATATTTTTATTGCACTACAAGATAATGCTAGGATAAATGATCAACAACGTTCACATATGATATTTGATAACCTTGGAGTTAATGAAGTTTCCTTACGGATAAATGGACATCAAGAACCGGCTGAGGATATATTGTTAAATTTTGATCAAAATCATGTAGCGCGCGCATATCATCGTTTAATGTCATTCATGGGACGTGATCAAAATATAGATACCGGTTTGCAAATATCACAACTAGATTTTACAGGTCTATATCCGATTTATTATTTTTCACTAGAACATCTTGATTTATCCAAACAATCTGTTGTTGATATACACTTTCGAGCTCATGTTACTAACCCTCCTCCTGATATACCCGGTCCACCAATTGTTCCCGGCTTCTACAGAGCGATCGCGGTCATACTTAGCGACAAAGCCATGTTACTTGAGGGTGGTAGTGGTCGAATGAGAGTTGTTGATGCACCGGTGGAAAATCTTTGATCATGTTATTTAGAAAAATATTATTTATATAAAAATGTCGTATAGTCATGTTAATGTTACTCTGACCCCCGGTCAGGTAAAAAAGCTTCAATCAAAAACCGCCAACAAATGCGGAACTAAAATATCACTAAAACGAGATCATATTAGTGGTGGTCCAAACAAATTATCGTTGACAAATAATCAGATTAAACATTTCAATAAAGCCCTAGAATCAAAAACTGGAGTTCAATTCCATCTCTCCCCGAGCGCCATCAAAGACATGGTTAAAACGGGTGGTATATTTCCACTACTTGCGGCCATTCCGGTATTAATAGCTGCGGCTGCTCCAGCCGTAGCAAAAGCGGCCGCGTTAGGTGCTGTTGGAACAGCCGCTGAAATGGCACTAAAGAAAGCAACAGGGCAAGGATACAAAAAAAGGGGCGCGGCTTAAGATTGCCAGGATCTCGTTGGGGGAGAGGCCTAAGGCTTCCAGGATCACTTCGTTAGACGTTCCAGCATCAAATTTTGATTTACTTGATGCTGCTAAAAAATTAAAAATATCCGCCTTTAGAGGTGTTTTTATGCGAGATCAATTACCGAAACAACCAAACAAACTAGAAACAGGTATTATTAATCTCGATGAACGTTCTGGACCTGGTACTCATTGGGTATCATACGCGGTTGATCCACGTGGAATTGTTTATTTTGATTCATACGGGTTAGCTCCACCTGTTGAATTTATCAAGTATGTCGCACCACTCCACGCAACAACCAGAGGTTCCAAAGTTTGGTATTCAACGCTACCCACACAAACAATGACAGATCCGCCAATATGCGGCCGTGAAGTAATTAATGTACTCGACGCTATATCAAAATCATCCAGGCCGCCACATAAAGTCGTGCACGATTATACAAGCAACCGATTTGTTGCGCGTAAAGCATTTTAAACAACGGGTCTTATTATAATGGTTGACATTTACGGAAGATCTTCTTCACGCGTTAAGAAAAAGCCCGGCGACGTTGATCTGTCGAAGTATGTGACTAAGGATGACCTCGCTGATATCATGAACCTGGCTGGAGTTGACCCAGATGAAGTTGTTATTTTTCAGGATCGATATGGTAAACTAAAAACCAGCAATATCAAATGGAATGATATAGTCCGGCGAGTACTCGGTGCAGTTACGGATAATATTCCCGTGTTTACTGACGGTGGTAGAATCAGAGATTCAAGTATGTCACTTAAAACCATCAGAGATGAAATTGCAAAAAGTGTTGCTAATCTCGTGAGAAACACCGGTGACACAATGATGGGTGAACTTAGCATGAACGGGAACAAAATAGTAGTTTTAAGAGATCCAACATCTGACGAAGACGCAGCAACAAAAAAATACGTCGACGTCAACTATGGCACCGTAGACGGTAAATTATCCACGTTACGGGCTGAGTATGACGTTCACGTGGGCGCTTTTGGAAGATTTCGAAGACATTTTCAAAAAACCGATGAATCCATAGATAAATTCTTCGGTACTCCACGCGCCATTGACATGAAACTCGTTGATATCAAAAGTAACCTAGACACGATCAAACAAACACAGCAAGACGTCGTAGCGGGAATTCCTGAGATTGTCAGCAAAACCCATTTGATTAAAATTCCAGCTGGAATAACTCCCGGGCATATCACAAACATCGTATGCACGGTATCATCGGGATTTGCAACATGGTCGCAGCAAAATAATACTATCAAATATACCGCAACAGTCACTGGCGTGTACAGGTTGTCCGTGTTCAGTGCTGCAAAATTTGAAATATTTACAACGTTTCCATGGCGTCATTCCACCGACAGGTTTTCCGGGGTTGTATCTGTTGTATTAAATAACGGAACCGAAGAAATATTTATTCTGGAAGCAGCTGATAAGAAATTAACCGCAACATCCTTCTGGTGGTGTTTGGAATTTGTAGCTGAAACACCTCAATTGGTTACTGCATAAAAATATATATGGACGGTGCACAATACAGGTACAATCAAGCGCGTGAATGGCAGGCTGCGCTAAAAGATCAAGTTGATCAATATACAGTAAAAGTAAAAAAATATCGACGACGATTGGTTATCGTTGATGTGATTGTTTATTCAGTATCCGCTGTTGTTGCTGAAACCGGTGTAATATTATCAGCGTTAACAACGATGGCACCAGTAGCTGTAACTATTTGTATTTCAGCAGCAACAACTATTGCAGGTGTGCTTAATATCATCACAAAAAAAATATGTACTTGTACGAACGAAAAGTTATCCGATTACAAAATAAAATTACATACAGCGACGGTAGCATACTCGAAATTATCCTCGTTGTTATCAGCGAGTCTCAGTGATGGAATTATATCTGATTTCGAATTTTCAATGATAACCAAAATATACGACGAAGGTATTAAAGATACAAGTATCAATAATGACAGAATTACTCCAGCAGATCGTGACCAACACAACTCCGCTAAAGATAACGATGATCTCGGTAAGTTCAATTAATCCTGAATTTAGTGTTAATTTTCCCACTGCAATTCCAGTAAAAGAAATAGCACTAGCACAATTACGAGTATATTACAGCTGGCCAAATATCAGATCAAAATCATTTAATGGTACACCAGCAAATAATTCGCTCGTATTTGCTAACAACAACAAACCCGATGGAACACCTGACTGGGTTGTTGTTGGAATACCAACCGGCAGTTACGAGATTGAAGAGATCAGTGAGGAATTTGCGCGTAGAATAAAATCAATAACGGGAAAAGAATCAAAAATATCAATTGATGTTCATGAACCCACCCTGTCCTCGACGATTGAAATAAACTCGCCTGATTATGCCGTTGATATTTATCAATCCACGATAAGATCCGTACTAGGTTGGCCTGAAATATCACCACCGATAACACCGATACCACCAGAACCGAAAAAGTCTGATTATGTCACGGATAGACAATCATATCATGAAATTAATCCATCATACGGGGGAAAACTACGTGATGTAAAAAGTAAATCAATGTTTAGCTTTTTTCTACTTTTTGATAGTGATGAGGCATGGACTTTTAAAAACACTCGCGAGGAAAGAACTGCTAGTGGTTTTCATCGGAGTGATATTATTAAATATTTTCAGGAAATCAATCAAGAATGTAAAAAACAACTAGATCAACTGAATCAATATTTTAACGAACATATTTTTGACATATCAGCGTCATCGCGTGAAAAAATCATCACGCGTGTGGAAATATTAAATCAGCTTATATCAGATATGGAATATATTAATAACCGAATAGTTCAAGCTATGGTTAGTTTAAAATTTTCTGAAGGAACTCATGCAAAAAGATGGTTAGAAAAATATAAATTAACAGAAGCCGATGTACCAAATTTTAAATTTCCCGGGTATAGTGTAACCGAGTTAAGAAAATCTGTCAGTGATGTCATTGATGAGTTTTTTCCTAAAATACTCGATGCATGGAGAAAATTAATTCCACCAGCAGCTGTTCTTAGACATGATAATGATCCACACGGCGGCGGAAGACACATATCTCCGGGAATCGTTAATATAACACCGACGGTCGCGGTCAATCTGGTTTGTGACGTAATCGATGGCAGCTATCAAATAGATCTCGGAAGATCAAATCAAGCTCAACAAGGATACATCCTGTACACGTTCACACCACAAGTTCCCCCTGGAAGTTTAATCGTGCAAGAACCAACTAATCCTGTGTATTTACGGTGTCACAATAATATGTTAACACGAATCAATTTTAAACTCACAGACCACCTTAATCGCTTAATTGACATACGTGAAGAAGAACTTGTAATAAATCTGTATGTAAAGTCGTAAGACTTTTGTCGTAAGACTTTTGTCGTAGATCTTTATGTAATAGAGGGTTTACCAACTCACCCATCAGAGTTATAAATAAATAATAATTCAGAAATAAAATAATAATTCAGAAATAAATAATTTGTAAAATTAAGAAATTTGTACAATTTTATGTTTTTGATGGGGTAAATGGTACTCAAATTAAGAAATTTGTACAATTTTGTAAATTTGATGGGGTAAATGGTACTCAAATTAAGAAATTTGTACAATTTTATGCTTTTGATGGGGTAAATGGTAGTCAAAATTAAGAAATTTGTACAATTTTGTTAAATTTCAGTAAAAATAAATAAATTAATTCAGAAATAAATAAATAATAATTCAGAAATAAAATAATAATTCAGAAATAAAATAATAATTCAGAAATAAATAATTTGTAAAATTAAGAAATTTGTACAATTTTATGCTTTTGATGGGGTAAATGGTAGTAAAAATTAAGAAATTTGTACAATTTTATGTTTTTGATGGGGTAAATGGTAGTCAAAATTAAGAAATTTATACAATTTTATGTTTTTGATGGGGTAAATGGTAGTCAAAATTAAGAAATTTGTACAATTTTGTTAAATTTCAGTAAAAAAAATAAATAAATCCTCAGTAAAAATAATATTATTAATAAATAAAATTAATCTATAATAAATAAAATTTATAATAAATAAAATTTATAATAAATAAAATTTATTAGAAACAATTTGACAGGGTTAGAATTTTCTTGATTTTGACTACCAATACACGTGGTCAGCGTTGACATGGACCCCAGTTACCAAAACTTTCATTTTCATTATCACCAGTAACGAAGTTACTCTGGATCGTTTCACCAGTAACGAAGTTACTCTGGATCGTTTCACCAGTAACGAAGTTACTCTGGATCGTTTCACGATCTAACATTATTTTTCTTAATAGTCTTATACGGGTACTAATCGTTTTCTTTGCCTCATACTCGTGGGATAATAACGATTTAATTCTTTCTACGGCGGCAGAGAGAGGAACGAACTCCTTCACATGATCATCTTCTACGGTAGCTAGCGACTGAAACATTGCCGCCTGAATCCGTTTCATGAGCCTGTATTCAGATGATAGTGTGTGTGTTCCCTGGGTTTTACGTTCTTGTAAAATCTCAAAGTCAGAAACTATTTTTTCAGGATTAAGTTCATCAGATATATTAATTCCATCTTTTTTCAATTTTTTAATAGCAACAATTACATCATTGATATTTTCATGGTTCATTATATAAAATATAAATCTTTAAAATAAAAAAATATCCCTAGAACACCTATCGAGTGTATTAGCGAGTTCGTCGGGATGTTTCAAGGACAGCACAAACATATAACTTAACTAAGGACAGTACAAACATGTACGCTCAGCAAAAACCCACCCATAATAATTAATCCAGTGGGTGATACGAAAATATGTATCAACCACAAGTCAATATTGTGGTTGGGATTTTGCTGAGCGGGGGGGGGGGGGGGTTTGCGGTTCCCCCCACTATTATAAAAATCGCAATTATGCGTACACCACCGACAAATTGTCAGCCATGGGGGTTTGATCCTGGACCGCGAGCGTCACAGTCCAATACCATACTGATTGAGCTATCAAACCTTGTTACGAACATATGTTTTGGAAGTTAATATATAGTTAGCTATATAGCTAAGGAACCAATATTTACACTAAACAGCGGTTTCTGAATAATAACAGTTTCTGTATTTATAACAGTTTCTGAATAATAACAGTTTCTGAATAATAACAGCGGTTTCTGAATAATAACAGTTTCTGTATTTATAACAGCATTTTTCCTAAGCAGACTGAGAATCAATAATAACAGTGGCATGAACACACACCTGCAGATCGATTACCATGACAACGGTTTCTGTTCTACACACAGCTTCCTGCGGATCAATAACATTGTCATGATCTCTCGTAATGTTGTATGATGGGGAAATATTTAAAAACCATAAATAATACTTCTACGAGTAATTAATTACGATGTAATTAGTTAAACTGACTAATTACGATCATAAAAAACCAAAAATCTACGAAGAAAACTATATATTACAAAGTAATCTCCCTTTTATATAATCAAAATTCAGTAGTGTATGGAGGACCTACTGTGACATAAATTAAAAAAATTAATTCAATGTGGTGATGATAGTTAATAATGTGGTGATGATAGTTATTGATACTGAAAGATGATTTTCTGCTTATATTTTTTCGAGAAAGTAGATCTGGTTATATTTTCTGCGACGTATTTTACCACACGCGAGTTAATATCAAAATATGTCGCAGCCGCGTTCATAGACTGAAATATAATTTCTTTGCCAGTTTCTATGTTTGTGGAAATTACCGCCCTCTTTCCGATTGTCTTACATCTTCCTGTATTACCACGTGTATTATTCTCGCTGTATGTGACAACACGAAGGTTGGATAAATTATTGTTTTGAGTATCCCCGTCAATATGATCAATAACAAGACCGTCATTGATCATCCCATTATGACATTCATACGTAAATCTATGACATAGATAATGTTTCTTTCCCCCCTCGCATGTGAACCTTAGATAACCATGATTATTAATACAACCAACTGGTTTTTTTAACCTACAGTGTCTGATGATACCATTAATATTTGATTCATAGTTTGTTATGACAGGATGTGGGACAAATATATTTTGCTCCATTATAATAATATTATACGTTTAAATCATTGTTTGTCTGAAATCTTGATATATAATCCCTCACGGATTTTATAGCGTTTTCACCGCTATTATTTTTTTGTCATAATATCTTTTAAGTTCTCTGAACCGTTTTCCGCCGCACTTTCCACATAATTCTGTTTTTCCACGCACTCCAATACCACACCGTAGACATGGTATTGATCCTAGACTTCCTCGTCGTATGTTTTGTGAGTGTATCCAACAAAATTCCTTTCTACAGGATTTGTTGCATCGATTTACTGAGCCGATCATCAACCATCTACATTGAGACATTGTATATATATATATATATATATATATATATATATATATATATATATATATATATATATATATATATATATATATATATATATATAATTTTCTTTATTTAAATATTTGTTTTAATTATATGAACGAGTTTCAGAGATTATCCCAGACTAGGCCTGTTAAATATAAATTCAACCTTGACAGATTATCTTCTGACTTGCCAGTGCGAGATCTGGTTGATCCGAAAAATAAAAGTCTGATCTCGAAAATTCACGACGCCAAGAAAGAATTTTACACGGATGGTGCATCTCATACATGGTCAACGTTCAAGATCATACGCCTTGACGGAGTCAAGGACGCTGTCACGGACGCCACAATGAACGACAAGCGAGTGGCAACTATCATTAACTACATCGCTGAATACGAGGGCAATCAAAAATATTTCTTCAGAGTAAAATTTATTGTATTAACAGAAACAGGTAGTTGGATTATCCGTGACAAATATGATCCTGTCCTTGGTAATAATAAAACTATCATATTAAGTAAAAATTCCAGACCGGGTCTACTGACGGGTATTGACAAACCGTATTATGAACGAGCGTATCCTGTAACAGCGGTTATTTATGGAATCTATGAGATAAATAAAAAACCCAACGTTGATAAACTAGCGCCGATGAAATTTTCAAGGTTAAATTGTGTGGCTGAACGAGTAATAGAACACTTTACAAACGCGATGCGTGGAAATGGATTAACTGATTTAAGGCGTGAAAAAATAAACTCGTGGGCTGATTCGGTTAAGGATACCGGTGCTACAATAAAAGATGTTGCTGAGTTAGGAAAAATATTAAAATTTCCAATAACTGTGGCGACAATAACGGGAGAAGTACTGTACCAGTCGAAATATAAATCGAAGGGAGCTCCAATAAATATTATCGATCATAACGCGCACGCATGGACTAACGCAGTAACAATATTTCCACGTGATCGAACTGTTAGATTTTACCCCCCAGATAATTCTGGGGCAGGTATGAGTATGTTTGATTTTATCAACGAAATAAGTAAAACCGATCCTGTATCGGTATGGTTATTTAAAAGTAATGAGGAGGGTGAATTTGATCAGTTTGTCAAACCAAACGGTGAAATATATCGCACAGAATCCCTCCATGACGAGATGAAAAATCTTGCGACGTTTTTACAGTGCAAGCACGCGGAAAATACTGACAAATTACTAACTAATTGTTTTACCGTTCCATCTGTTGCGGCTCATTTCGCCACAGAGAGAAATTCATGGAAACCAACACGATTTGATTTACTCGAGGACGTACGCGCAAGTTGCGTCGAATATGGACATGGCGGATTATGGAATACCAAATACAATTACAATGATGTTATTTCGGTTGATATGGTTGCATGTTATCCAGGAAGTTTTCTGGGATACGGAGATTGTTCTGTGTACTTTGAAAGATTTGGTCACCCAACAAACGAGACGACGCGAGTGGCAATTAATGGACCATTACCTGATTTTGATCTGACTGGATTCGCCTGTATTGAATCATTCGAGTTTAACGAAAATCTTCACAAGATTTGTTATGTTTGGTTTGGTAGACATTTTTGTGAAAAACGTTGGGCACCTATAGTTTTGTTACGATATATGCTAGATTGTATGATACTGACATCGTTGGTGGTCAGTGAGGCAATTATATCATATCATGCACAGACCAAAGTTTGGTTGCCCATGTCAGATTCTGAAGTTATTAGCGAGTTTAAGGATGTTTCCGAAGATGATATTCCTAATAAACTCAAAACCGCAAAAGATCTCGGTAGAAAAATTATAGGAAAATTTACTCAAGGTGGTGCATATGATTATAAAAGACATCACGCACGATTAATTTTAGATGATGCCGAGTACGATTTTATAATCGCTGACACAACAGCGAAAAATATATTTGTAAATCGAGAGAGTGTTTATTTATCCGACGGAACAAAATTAGGTACGATCGTTAGTTACATAAATGACGTATCCCCGCAATATACTCATCTAAGATCTTCCATGTTGGCTTATGTTTCTATAAATTTATTATCGATGATTAATAGATTTCCTGAGACCGCAGTCAGAGTCGCAACAGATTCGTTTTATATTTCAAGTAAATATTTAGAACCTGTTATGAAATTTACAAGTGATGATGAACGATGGGGTTCGTGGAGAATAAAAAAGGAACTATTACACAATTATACAGAATCAGCAGATGTTCCAATGAGAGATTTTTATCGTGAGGGTAATAAAATATCAGAAATGTCGAAGGCACCATCGTTGAGTGATCCAATAACTAGATATAAGACAGTATATCTCAATGGACCTGGTGGATGCGGCAAAACAACTCGAACGATTAATGTTTTTAGAAATTCAGATATAATCGTGCTGACACCCACACATAGACTTGCACGTGAGATGAAACAGCGGCAAGTACAATCGTGCACGTATCATAGTTTCTTTCGGTGGCGCGGGGATACATGGACTCCTGAACGGATGGGAGAAAAATATATACCTAAAATAATTATTTGGGATGAGATATGCACGGTCTCATTGGATACATTAAAAATGTTTCTTGATTGGTTGTTGACAAAAAATACCGCCATAATAATGTGTGGCGATCATGGTCAACCGCCGCCCTTTGTTGGACCATCTCCACATGATTGGTTAAAAAATTTCGTTGATTATTACGAAGAAATAGATGATGATCATAGAGCTCTTGATGCAAATTTGAAGGAGTTTAAAAAATTAATCAGATTACAATCAAACAAAATTCAGTGTGAAATAATACGTGGAGTGATCTCAGAGACATCAATGAGTGATTTTTTGAAATTATGGAGACCCACCGATTTGATCGTAGCAAGTAGAAAAATAATCAGAGACGCTTTACAACAGCAGTTATTTCAACTACATAAAGAAAAATATTCAGAACTACCCGTACCGTTGTGTTATAGACCATCAGATACACGAAAACAGAATATTAATGTTGATATTCCAGGACCCTTGACAGAGTCAAGGAAACAGAATCTCGTATTAAATGATATTGTCGCCGTTGATATCAGTGTGGTCGAAGATGCATTACGCGCTGACAAATCTCCATGGGTGTTGGGATACGCTATGACAATCCACTCGTCTCAGGGATTAACTATTTCTGACACACGAGTCTGGATTGTAGACGATCGCATCGAGTGGTCAAATTTAGTTTATTTGGCGGTATCGAGGGTCAGAAATATATCTCAATTACGTAGAATCATAATTCCTGAAATCGTTGATAAATTTAACATCATCGATGATGATATAATAAGAAAAAAATTAATCGGATACAAACAATCTGATAAAAAAAATAAACGTGACTTTGATCTTGATGTTGAATTTATTACTGAGTTAAAACAGCAGCAGAATAATCATTGCACCAGTTGTAATTGTATAATGTTATGGCGGTATTCGAGTAATGATTCAAGACAATTTACCGTAGATAGAAAAGATAATAGTCGCGGTCATACACGAGAAAATACCATGTTAACCTGTCTTGAGTGTAATCGACGTCGGGGTGCAGGCACCCTTGGCGCTGGCACCCTTGGCGCTAGTGCTAGTTAAGTGATCGAAATCACCGGAGTGATTTTGGTGGTAGTTGTGTATCCGCGGGAATTATTTGTAGTTGTTCACGTGTAAATCCACGCTGAGGAGCAGCTGAATCTAATCTGTAGATTGCAGGTCTGGAAACGCCTACGTTTCTCCCGGTGGATCTTGTCACGGTAGATATTTTGTGTGTGGTAACACTCCAAATAGGATCAGTCGCTCTCGCTTTACCGCCTTCAAGTTCACCAGGCTCATATAAATATCTGACTGTGACATCACCTAATATTTTTTGTTTTCCAACATCTTTTCGTTGTGTTGGTATATTTTTTTTTGTGACCGCGCTAATGGGTTTCATGTTGGTTGTTCGTGTGATCTCATTATTTAATGCAGCTATCACGCCTGGTAATCTTGCAACCCATTCGCGAGATCTTTTATCCTGAATAAATTCCCTCGCGTATTGATATCCAAATAACCGCTCAGCAAGTGTTCGATTAAATCGCTCAACAATTGCTTGATCACGGTGAATTGCAGTATGACCTCGTCGTATTTTGGTATTATGTTGTTTCATCAACGATGATACTGGACCAAGAAATTCCTTGCCAGGATCAACCTGTAGTAGCTGTGGCCATCGCAGACCACCTTGTGGTCCGAGTCCTCGTTGATAAATTCGTTCAAACGCATCGGCTACTTCAGATGATGTTTTCGCTGATAGCGGCTCTGCTTCTTTATATCTACTTGTAACATCAACTACGGTTAGCGCGTACTTGTACGTTTTTCCACGCACAGTATCATGCGGTAAAAACAGAATATCAGCTTGATGAACTTCATTAGGAACACTGACATCGAAATACGCGTACTGAATTTGTTTAGGACGTGGTAGATAAATTTGCCATATTGCCTGCCTGGACAACCACGTTTTAGCAGTAGAATGTTTAACCGCCGCTGCATCAGCGAGTTTACCAATTGCTGCTTTGCCTCTCCAGTATCCTCTCGGTGAATAATAAATTGATTCCATTATTAATTACCAGCCCCAATCGCTAATTTACCTTTCATCGAGGATCTTACTAACCAATTAGCTAATGATTCTCTAATATTTTTATTTTTTATAGAATTTAATGAATGAATTAATTTTACATCTGCAATATGCCTATCTTGTAGATTTTGACTTTTATAAGCTACATCATGAGCATGACAAGCTCGATCAATAGCGTTTACTGGTTCCTCGCCTGGTTTTGGTTGATCTTGATTATCGAGCCTGATATCGAGTCGAGTACCAGGACCGCAATAATTATATCCTGGTAGATGTTTTTCTCCGCTGTATTTAGCCCATGGAGCACCTGGAAACTTTGACATCAAATTAGCAATATCACCACCGCGCTTATTAGGTAAAAACGAAAATTTCTTTCTACCGCATATAGAACATTTTCCACCGTACGCTATTTTTTTATTTTTTGTTATAACCGTGGCTAAATCAGTAGTTGGAGTTTTAACTCTACAGCGTAAACAATATAAATTCATGTTATAATATATATGGATATAATTGATTTCTCAGCAACTCGGCAACGAGAGCCAGTTAAGCATCATCCTGCGCTACCGAATTCCATCAGAATGATTATCATAGGACCATCTGGATCGGGTAAGACGCAATTATTACT
Source organism: Sinohyriopsis cumingii (assembly GCA_028554795.2). Lineage (NCBI taxonomy): Eukaryota > Metazoa > Mollusca > Bivalvia > Unionida > Unionidae > Sinohyriopsis > Sinohyriopsis cumingii. The sequence continues at coordinate 46,956,569 of CM068829.1, forward strand.
TAATCTTATAATGAGATGGTTGAAATGGGATAAGTTGTATTTAGTAGCACCATCCGTTGATGATCAACGATGTTATGATGTACTTAAAGATTTCAATGAAAACGCACGATTGCTGGATGAAGATAATGATGTTATAGAGTTTATAACCGATATTGATGAAGCACCATCCGTAGATTCCATAGACGGATTTATTAATAATTTAGTTGTATACGACGATGTGATGCTAGATAAACAATCAAATCCAGCCAGAATATTTTCCCGAGGTAGACACAAAAATACAGACGTGATCTATGTTACTCAACGATATACACAAATTCCGAAGGTGATCAGAGACAACTGCAACATTTTAGTTGTGTTTAATGGCGTAGACACACACACGTTGCGAAATATTCATCAAACTTGGTGTGGTGGTGACATGGATATAATTAAATTCAAAAATTTCTTCTCACGAGCGCAAGCTACCCCGCATGGATTTATAACAATAAATTTACATGATCCAAGAACAAGATATCGTGTGGGTATTGATAAAATATTTGGGTAACAGGGGTGATGATAAAATTAAATTTAATTAAACAGATATCATTAATATAATGAACAAGTGTGCGTGGCTACGTCAAGGAACAACAGATAAATGCAACAAAAGGTGCCGTGGAGAATATTGCAAGAAACATAATTATCTTATAAAGAAAAACCTTCATGCTGGTCCACGAAGTTGTGTTGGTTGTAACAACGGTGTTAGAGGATTATATCAGATTTGCAAAAATTGCGGTGGAAATCGATACAGAAGTTTGATGAACTATTACAGAAAAAGAAAAAACATAAATCCAAAAATAGAAAAACCACCATCAGAACTTGAATATTACTTGAAACATAGAACAAATTCCGAAGATTCAGATGAAGATGAAACAGATGAGGAGAAAGGACAGCGAGAACGCGTTGAAAAATATTCATCAAACTTGGTATGGTGGTAAATTAATAGCAGCAGAGAGGGTACCTACCAACGTTGGTCGTCAAAAAAATAAACAAGAAATAAATAAACACGTAGAGTACTTTATTTTTTCAGATACTATTTCGAACTGAGGTTTTATTAGTACAATCGGTCATTACAGAAATAAAACATCTCAAGGAAAAGTTCATTTGTAAAATCTTGACCTTTCTACGAGATGATTTATTTGTTTGTTTTATTTGTTTTGTCGGAATTCTATGGTCTGTTCACCCTCTCTGCTGCTAAACAGTTTTGTCATCTTGCAGTCTAGTGTTTGTAATGAGATCATCTAATACTGACCTCATATCTGTGACATAATTATTGTTGTTGTTGTTGTGGGGTGGTTTAACGCCATTTTTCAGCACACGATAGGCTATACATGGCGGCTAGTATTAATGGTGGAGGAAGAACCACCGACCCACGAGAAGCTACTGGCAAGCTTTCTCACATACCAGCATTGGCCGAATCCAAGACTAGAACCCACGCAGACAGAGGTTAGACGGCAGTGATCCGTAACGGAGAGCGCTTTAGACCACTCTGCCACTCGGGGCCCCCATAATTATTGTATCAGTTATGAAGCTATAAGACAAAATAAAGTAAATGCAAAAGAAAAATTACTGAACATTGCCAGGAGAAATGAATGCGCCCACCTAAAGTAATATAAACCCTAAGGTATACATTTATTTGTGCATTCTAGATCCATGGAGGTCGCCGTCTTTGAAGAAAAAATGATCATGAGATTAAAGCGTAAATTTGATTGGTTCACTTAGTCAATCAGACTGAATTTCATTGATCAGCAAGAACTCAATTGAAAGGTCACCAGAGCAGGACCTGCAACAGGGTGTTTTCAAACCTGGATACGGAGCAGCAGAGAGGGTGAACCGACCTCATTTTATAAAAGTTATTTTGGTAAACTAAGGCTTATACAAAAACGAAAAACAAATACGCTGATAACGTGAAACCGAAGCCTCTAACCTTTCAGGAGCTTCTCTATGGGATAGCTTTTTTGTTACTTTTTTCGGGTCGTCGTTTTCGAAAAACATATCGTAAGTTTTACTACGTTGACGCCTTATCGAGGTCGCACTCTCTCTGCTGCTGTCTTTCATCTAAAAATTTGATCAAGACCTATACGATAACGCGATCGTGGGTCATGTAAGTTTATTGTTTTAAATCCATGCAGGGTTGACTGAGCCTGACTAAATAAATTTCGAAACTTAGTTATGTCCATATCTCCGCTGGACCAAGTCTGATGAATATTTCGCAGAGTATGTGTATCAACACCATTAAACACGGCAAGAATATTGCAGTCATCTCTGATCACTTTTGGTATTTGTGTATATCGCTGGGTTACATAAATTACATCTGTGTTTTTATGTCTACGCGTGAAAATATTCTAGCAGGATTTGATTGTTTATCCATCTTTACATCGTCGTATACAACTAAATTATTAATAAATCCATCAATATCATCTACAGATGGTGCTTCATTAATATCAGTAATAAATTCGATAACATCATCACCGTTTTCGTCCAACAATTTCATTAAAGTCTTTAAGTACATCGTAGCATCGCTGATCATCTACAGGCGGAGCTACTAAATACAACTTATCCCACTTGAGCCATCTCATTATTAAATTAAGTAACAGATGGCCCAATTATAATCATTCGGATAGAATTTGGTAATGCTGGATGATGCTTGACCGGTTCTCGCGTTTTTGTTGCCGAAAAATCAATTACATCCATGATGTAGAAATATAATAAATACTATGGATTTATATTGTGTGAAATGTAGGACGCGTACTCCCACAGGTGGACTAACAACTGTGACAACAAAAAATAACAGATCAGCAGTTACAGGTAAGTGTGAACGATGTGGTACATTTATAAAAAAAAATGATTTCTAATCCAAACAATATAAAAAAAGATGAGGTGATGTTGCCGCTCAGTTAGCAAAACTACCAGGAACACCATTGGCTAAATACCCAGGAGAAAAAACACCTTCCCGGGTATAACTATTGCGGTCCTGGTACTCCACTTGATATCTGAATTGACAGCCAAGATCAACCAAAACCCGGTGAGTATCCAGTAAACGCTATTGATAAATCGTGTCACGCTCATGATGTAGCTTATAAAAGCAAGAACCTACAAGACAGACATATTGCAGATGTAAAATTAATTCATGGGTTACATTCCATAAAAATGAATCTTTTAAAGAATCATTAGCTAATTGGTTGGTGAGATCTGCGATGAAAAGTTAGCTTGGATTATGAGCTGGCAATTAATCGACCGATTATTATTATAATAGAGTCGATTTATTATAGACCAAGAGGATACTGGAAAGGTAGAGCAGCGATTAGTAAAATCGTCGAAGCAGCAGGTGTCAAACGTTCTAATGCTGAAAAATGGTTAGCACAACAGGCAATATGGCAAATTTAACTACCACCACCTAAAACAATTCAGTACGCATATTTTGATGTTAGCGTTCTTAATGAACTTCATCAGGCGGGTATTTTAATTTTACCACATGATACTATTAAAATTGGTAGACGTCAATTAACGTACAAATACGCGTTAACTGTCGTTGGTGTTGCAAGTAGATATAAAGAAGCAGAGCCACTAGCAACAAAGACAGCAACGGAAATAGCGTCTGCGTTTAAACGAATTTATCGACGAGGTAGACTATGATGGCCACGGCTGCTACAAGTTGATCCTTGGAAAGAATTTCAAGGTGTAGTATCATCGTTGATAACGTCAAAATACGACGAGGACGCACTGCAATTCATCGCGATCAAGCAATCGTTGAACGATTGAGCGGCTATCTGAATATCAGTATGCCAAGGAAATAATTGAAGATATTAGATCTCGTGAATGGGTTGCAAGATTAACAAGTGTGATAGCTGCATTAAATAATGAAATTAATCCAACAACTTCTATGAAACCTATTATGGCAATCACCAAAAAGACTTATACCAAAACAACGAAGTGATTTTTTTAAAGCAACCAATATTGGGTAATGTGACTGTACTATATTTATATGAATCTGGTGAACTTGAAGGTGGTAAAAAAGAGCCTATCTGGAGTATTACGATACATAACATTTCCAGCGTGGTAAGATACGTGGGTAGACCTGCAATCTACATACTAGATTCAACTGCTCCTCAACGTGGGTTCACATGTGAACAATTACAAGTAATTCCCGAAGACACACAATTACCACCGCGATCACTTAACTAGCACCTCTATGACGATTACATTCAAGACAGGTCAGCATCACATTTTCGCGCGTATGACCAAGAGTACTATCTTTTCTATCCACCGTTAGGTTTTACAAATTGATCATATTTTTCATTATCGGAACTCTTAAATAACCATACTGATACAGGATCGTTTTTACTTACTTCATGAATAAAATCAAACATATTTCCCCTCCCAGAATTTTCGGGGGGGGGGGGTATAATCTTACGGTCCAATCTCGTGGAAATATTGTTACTGCACTATTCCACGCGTGAGCATAATGATCATCGATATTAATTGGAGCTCCCTCTTTTTTATAATGTTTTGAATCATGTAAAATCTCTCCTGTTATCGTTGGTAATTTTAGTGTTTCTACTAACTTAGCGACATCATTTATTGTAGCTTAGGTATCCTTAACTAATTCAGCCCATTTGTTTATTTTTTCACGTCGTATATCCGTTAACCCATTTCCACGCATCGCGTTTGTAAAATGTTCGTTTACTCGTTCGGCTACACGATTCAGCTTTGAAAATCTCATTGGTGCAAGATCATTAATGTTAGGGTTATCATTTAGCTGATAAATTCCATAAATAACTGCGGTCATAGGATACGCTCGTTCGTAATATGGTTTATCAATACCAGTCAACATTCCTGGCTTGGAAATTTTACTTAGCACAGCATTTTTTCCATTGTGAAAAACAGAATCACGTTTGTCACGGATAATCCACTCAGCGGAATCTGTTTCTGCTAGCACAATAAACTTTATTCTGAAAAAATATCTTTGATCGTTGATATAATCAATAATCTTTTTCGCTCGCTCATCGTTCATTGTAGCATCAATGACTTTATCACTAAGTTAAATTCTGAATGTCGACCACGTGTGAGATGCCCCATCATCACGAAATTCTTTTTCAGCTTTCCGGATACTATTGATCAGATTATTAGTCAGATCAGCCAGAGCTCGCCACCGCAAGTCAGGAGTTCTTCTGTCAAGATCGAATCTGGATTCAGGAAACGAAGTTTTCTAGGGCTCGATTGTGGATAATCTCTTAAATTCTTCCATATTATATTTTAGACAAGTATTTAAATAAAAAATATTATACGTACAATGACTCAAATAATGAATCAGTGTAAGTGGTTGTTGATAGGATCTTCAACTCCTTGAAACAAATCTTGCGTAAATGAATTCTGCGGACAGCATTTGCAAAGCGTAAGGAGAGGGAGTCTTGGTCCAAAACCGTGCTTACGGTGTGGTGATGGAGTTAGAGGAAAAACGCAGTTTTGTGTGCAATGTAGTGGTAAAAGATATAGAGAATTAAAACGATATTATGATAAAAATAACAACCCCGACTCTGTCAAGGACTCTGTTCTTGATAAAGTTATAAGAAACCCTGAATATTATATACCTAAAGTTCTAAAGACAAATTATAATTTAGACAAATAATAATATATACAAAATGGAGCAAAAAGAATTTGTCAGACATCCTATCAGAAAAATTTTGAAGCATCTCGTGATGGTGTAATCAGAAACTGTCAGCTGAAAAAGCCAGTGGGTTTTGTTGATACTTCTGGTTATTTTAGCTTTACGGTTGGGAGGGGGAAGATGTATCTCTGTCACAGGTTTGTGTACGAATGTTTCTATGGGGTGATCAAAAACGGTCTTGTGATCGATCATATTGATTTACATAAGAAAAATAATAATTTGAGTAACTTTCGAGCTACTACACAGAGCAAAATCTGTTTATTCGGAAATACTGGGAAGTATGAAATTGTTTTCGGAGGAGAGCCGTCAAATCCAAAAATATTGAAACCGGTGAAAACATAATATTTCAATCGATGAATGCAGCTGCCAAGTATTTCGGTATCTGCATGCATTCAGTACGACGTGTACCAGATAAAATAGCCAAATTTGCCTTTTCATACAAGCACGAACAATGGAGTTCATTTGAATACTTCCCGTTTGTATTAGATACCGACAACATCCTTGATGACATCAACGGAGATAACTCTGCCGCGGATATGTAATCTGGTTAATAGAGTTATCGTTGTTCCCCTGACACTGTCCCTGATTTTATCCTTGACTAGATACATTTCTGGATATTTGTAAAGAAATATTTTATTTTGTGGTGAATTATCTCTTCCGGGGTTTCTTGGGGTCAGGTATTCCTAAAATTCACAGAATCTAATGGTTGGAAAAAATCAAATCGATTTTTGAAGGATTCTGTGCAAGACAAAAGACAGACCTATTACTGTACTGTTAATTCGACAAACACGGAAGTGAATGACTGCGATCTCAAGAGAGCGGTTTCATCATATTTCCGTTGATTTCTATCAAGGACTACCGGTAAAGGAAGGTGTAATTGTTTTATTAAGGATAAATGATATTTTGTTTTCAGAAACAATATTCTCGTTTAACTGTCGGTTCTTGTCCATTTATCCGTAAAGAAACCTCGGTAACACTCAGTCCGTCAAATATATGGGTACGAATTTGTGAGTTTAATCGCGCAGTCTCCTGAAAAGCAATAAAGATATGTCGCGTTGCAGAAACGCCTTGCTGTGATGCTATGTGCCACGTAAATACTCCGTTAACGTTAGTTTGCATGATATCCGTGGTTGTTGTCAACCATGACATTAGTTATTTACCACCTGTGTCCATAAAAGATAATAATCGCTGTTCTTCTGTGATCGTTGGATTCATTAGTGGCATACACAGCGAAGGTTTTGTCAGTATTACTTTACCACCATCACAAATAAGTCTCCAGATAGCGTCATCGTCTGTAGCCTTTCTCACAAGAGCAACTATGTGTGTAGCTCCAAAGATAACTTTTCTAACATTTCTACAAAATCCAAAAATATGTGACAGTGGAATTGCGCATGAAATATTTCTACGACCTCCCCACCCCCACAAACATTGCTCGGTGTGTTGCAAATCCTAGGTTAAATTCTGGATTATAACCATGAACCACCGGCGTCACATCAGCGTCAGCGTTCCCAGCAACATTTCTTGGCCGTCTTATATTATACTGATCGTCGTCATTGTGGGGCCGGCTGATCTTGTAAAGTCATCAGAGTATCTTGCCAATCCTATTATTGTTGTAGCAACGTCAACGTCTTTCTGAATTGTCTCGATGTTTTTTTTCCATCAATCATATAAGTGGCGCTATCAAACGCTAATATCCATGATACCACCTGTAAATAATTGTTGACAAATATCAGCTGCTTCATTAATTATTAACCGAGAATTATTACCGGCTCGTTTTCCTCCTATGAGAACTTCTAGTCCTTGCACGTCATCAAGAATATTGTTGGGACAAGTAACAAAACCTTGTTCCCGTTTTTGGAGGTTCTCCTAACAGTTCAGTAAGAAAATCTTTATCTTCCGTTTGTTGTTGTCGCTGTTGCTCTATCTGTTGCAGCGGTGGAGGAAGTTGTAATTGTGGTTGTGACAAAATCTGCTGATATTTAGAACGTTTTTCTTGTTGCATTCTTCCTCTCTCGTCTTGTCGAAGATCTTTTACAATTTGTAAACACGCGCCATATTCTGGATGATTGTATCAACTTTTTATAAATATTTTTAGCAGCAGAAAATACTAAAGGAATCAAATCACTTGATTTAATCTCCGGTTTGTTAAATTCGGGTTTTAATTATCTTATTCTGTTTTTATACCCAAACGCAGCAATGCTAGGTGTAAGTTTCGGATTTCTTTTATCAGCAAATCGTATATGAGCATAATCATTAAACATTTCAGCAGGAGAAGGTTGTTGTGGTGGCGGAGGTTGTGGTGGTGGTTTGCGACGATATATGGTTGAGGTTTGGGTTGTGGTTTGGGTTGAGGTTTTCGCTGAACGGGTTGTTGTCGAAATTGAGAACCGAAGATATTTATCTATTTCATCTAAATACGCTTGATACATTACATCACTATTTGAGATTCGATCCTTTTTAAATTTTATACGAAATATCCATTTATACCCATTCTCCCTGCTTACGGGTTTATCATATTCGAGTTTTAAATATCTATCTCTATAATTATAACTCGAAGCTGCAAACAGACCTAGTTCGGAAATATCGTACATCTCTATTTGCCTAATAGCGTTATTAGTAAATTTATCAAACAGTTTACTCTGCTCTTCCGGTTCCGCTTCTTCTTTACATTTTACTTTAGGCGCAAGTTTCTCTTTTATTTCACTGATACCTTCAAGCATTTCTTCATTGACAGGTGGAGGTTGTGCGGCAGCTATTTCAGTTGGAAGTTCTCGTAAAATCTTTTTTGTTTTCTTAGTTCTCTCTGCTATTTTTGCAGTTTGTTCAGCAGTTTGTTTTGATTCTGGAAGAAGATCCTCCCTAATAGCCGTTACGACATTTTCAATAACTTCTCTGACAGGTTTAAATAACTGTTCTGTGCCTTCTGCGTATTCATCTTGAGATTCTTGCCGTTCTTGTAGTTTTTTCCTGAAAGAATCTCTCACAGGGAGAAATGTTTTATTTGCTTCTAGTCGCTCTCGAGCTAGTCTAGCTGTGTAAGATTCTCCGAGGTTTGTCATTATTTGATACAACTTTTTTTAAATTGACAGCAGCAGAGAGGGTGCGACCTCGATAAGGCGTCAACGTAGTAAAACTTACAATATGTTTTTCGAAAACGACGGCGCGAAAAAAAATAGCAAAAAGCTATCTCACAGAGAAGCTCCTGAAAGGTTAGAGGCTTCGGTTTTCGTTTTTGTATAAGCTTTAGTTTACCAAAATAACGCTTATAAAATGAAGTCGGTTCACCCTCTCTGCTGCTGGGTGTTATCAAACCTCGCTAAGGAGCGGGCACAGTTGATAGATAATGACTTTAATCACATTTAATATTCGGTGCTACGAACGTACGTGACTAACCTGTTTTATGTACGTTTGAGAAACGTTTCTGTTTGTCTGTATCTTCTGCGCATCTTTGTTTTGCACCATGTGTCGAGTTGACTGTGTGTAATTACTCACTATTAAAATGTGTTGTTAAGAAGAAAAAACAAACCATAACCTAAGAACTTAGTTTGAAATAGCACTAGATTATTGTGTACTCCATTGTACATGTTCAATATGTGTTCTTGTTTTCTGCCAACGTTCAAGCTGATAAATCATTCAGCCTGCTGTGTAAATTAACCAGGCATGTGCTCGACACGTGTTAAAACTTTTATCGCTGAAAAGATGAATGTTTCTCGTCGCTGAAGCGTGCGGGCTCCTCATGCAATTAGTTCAAAAGGATGCCTGTTTACATGGCCTGGGAAGCTGATACCTTGTAGCAGTGTAACCGCATAATGAATACTGATGAATAGATAAATCCAGACGTGCACACCCCGGTAAGCACGCCACTTTCGGGATCATATTGGAGAATAACGAGGATGTTAACTTGTGAGGGTTATACTCGTAGCAAACAACAACTGACACAGACACGTTAAAATCACAATGTTGGCATCCAATACATTTTCAAGAAAGAACTTAATTGTTTATCACACTATCTGGGAATTAATGCAGAAAAAAAATATAACAGTATATTACAGTCATTTCATTAACTACGATGTCGTAGCCTCAACTTGATTTGTTGTGGTTGAGGCTACGAACTGATCCCATATCTTGTAATGGAGCAAAAAAATCATCACTAAAGTGAGAAAAACAAACAGTGTAGAAATCAACTACATAAGTATAATCATGTTGTGAAAGAAGTTTGGCTTATTTTGAATTTATTAAGCCCTTACACGATAAAATAAATTGGCATGGTTACTCTAACCTTATCCTGTCCGCGATGACAGATAACGCGAGACTCTCGCCGTGACCCCTTTTCTACGTAAGGCTTGCCAGACCATATTTTGGATATTCTACGCTATATTATTATCAATCAAGTGGCGAATACTCGCTTCTTGGTGGAATTTCAAAGTTGCTGATAAACCGTATTTACTTTTAATGCGCAGAATTTCTAACCCAAACGGAGCCAAATTTTTACTACGATTTGTTTACATTTCCAAATAAGGCGTCAATGTCCTTATATGGCACACAAACAAACGAGGCTGAGAACGGAAGTAATCATTATTTGAAATAATATGTCGGACGATCTAAACGAAAATATCGGCTAATAAAGGTAAACGAGATTTTACAACTATTTCTACAATGATTTTCGATACTTCCATATTAAATAAGAGAACTACTCACTTTATTGGATTATATGCAAGGAATATGTTTAAAGTGTTATTATTAGGCTAAAAGAGCACCGGGTGTGAATCACACCCGGCCTGCTCCATTAACACGTATATGCTCATGTTAGTACCCTGTCCACGAGGTACGAGTAAGGGTACTAATATTAGTACTATCATTTCATCTGATCTTTTTTAAATCTTCAATGCTTATTAGCAGAATCCCAACCGTATCTCCTACATCCCATCTTTGCTTAGAACAAAATTTGCAACATTACAAAGCTCTGTAGGTTAGTCGCCTTTAATAAGTAAATTCAGTGTTTCTGTCTCAAACGGCCTTAACCTTGAAACTTTGTTTCTTTCAATCACATGTGGGTTTGCAATATGGAATAATTGAATACATGTATACATCGCATCTAAATTTAACTTTATTCTCTTATTCAAACGCTTCGTGTATAACCGTCACAAGTTAACAAACTCATTATTCTCCAATATTATCGCAACTCTTCTGTGTCATCGGTTGATATTTTACGTGCTTTCGTCAAGAGAAGTCAAACAGCTCAGCTTGTAACTGTTGTGTATATTGCGTAACGCCAGGCACGATATTTGGCAGAGTTGAAATGTGCATGGGTCGGGGTTTATTTACTGAGAGAATATGTACGAAAAGCTTATATAAGCAACTAAAACATTCAAGACATGAGTGTGCACTGATAATTATCACGCTCATTGCTACAGATAGTACAGAACCAACTAACATTTAAGCCCAATAACAGATGGTTCCATTTTATGAAGTCTATAATGAGGGCGCGTGCCGGAGATTACACTAAAGGCGAAAAGGGGGTTTCTGTTCTGTAACAGGATCTGAGTAAACAGTACCTCAAAACCGCCTGGTATTGTGGCATCTTCTTTTGAAAGGTTCGGCATATGATTTAATTTCCCTTCGGACTTTGCGGTTAAGTTCAGTCGTCGTATGGAAAGGGATTATTATGAGATGGGTAAAAAAGTTTACTTTTAGAAGCGAAGAAAGATCTTTGTTCATGACTTGTATAAAACTGCAATTTTTCATTTGGAAGATATAAAATAATAGAACGCTCTTTTTGACAATCCATTTTTTATATTATCAGAGATCAATATATATATATATATATATATATATATATATATATATATATATATATATATATATATATATATATATATATATGAAATTCTGAAATAACTGAAAATACATCACAACATATTTGATATCAGCAATATTTATTTAAAAAAATTAAGCAGACCATCAGCTGCGTCCATAGCCGTCAGACCATCGCTACTACTACTACTACTACTACTACTCTTATTACTATCATCACCATTGCCACCACAACAATAACAGCTACAACCACATGATCGACAACTATTACAAGTAGGGTGAAACAGACTGTGGCTAATGATAACGACATACAAAGCTGGGACTGTGCAGTTAAGAGGTGGACTTCAGTGTGTGTGGCAATGCTAAAAACCGTCACAAGAAAAATCCAGATATATCCTTTGATATAGGTGTAGTTCAACATGGACGAACTGAGATTAGTGAAATGTCTCCATGTCTAATAAATGACCGTCTTGATATGTGACCAAAACTCTACATTATTGGATAACCTTTTGTATAGTACACAATGCTTTCAAAATATTTGCCTAAACCAGTATCTAATTATATTGTCAACCAAGTAAAGTCGAAAAATTTGAATTCTGACCTATAAATAAGTGTAGTTTTTTTTTCATATTAAGCGGACTTACCTATGTATGAATTTGGAGAGTTTACTTCGTCTGAACGAATATGAAACTATAATAAAATAATCAGTAAAATATAAGAAAAAACATATATTACTATTCAAATTAGGAACCAGCGAGATTATACCATCGAGAAAGCACTTCATGTGAACTGTATTATATACAAATTTGACTGGCCCCATCTAAGGCGCTCATCTTTACAGATCGTTCACATCCAACGTCTGTCCTCGTGGTTTCGAGTCTCAAGCTCGGTCTACGTGGGTGTATGAGAAAGCATTTTGGTGGATTTCCATAGGTCGGTAGTTCTACCCGGGTTTTCCTGGGTTCTTCCTCCACAAAATATACTTGCACCATTTATAATGTGCTGAAAATAGAGTTAAACCCACAACAACTACAATAATACACACATTTTGCAACTTGGGCAATCAAGTACCAGTGTGTAAATATGGACATTATCTCGTGGTCAGCGTAACACGTAAACATTAGGTTTGAGGTATGGGCTAGACTCGTAATAAATTGATGACTGTGAGGAATGATATATGCTCTGTTTGGGACATGAATTTAATTTTAGAGATCGTTCGATAACGGTTAGAGACATGGCAGATGCTTATGTCAATGTAAGATCAATAGCGGAAAAGGATAAGAGGTGAGACAAACCAGAGCAAACTTGGGAAAACTTGGGCTATTTGAAACAGTTGACATAAAATGCTACTTTCCAGAATAGTTATTAATAAAGATGGTCTACAAATGATCATGTTGACTTCGACGGATGTGATGAAATGTTTGTCGGTTAGAGAACGTAATCCTGATTTGTTAAGCTAACGAGTGTGTGTGTGTGTGTGTGTGTGTGTTTTTTTTTCCCAGACGGAATTCAGGGTTTTAAGAAATTTTCCCTCGCGAAACTAGTCAGTCTACGTTTCTGAGGAAAGCCAGAATTAACGTCCGAGAATTAGTAAAAATTAATTTTCTCGTTAAATTGTCTAATAAACGCGTATCGGAAAGTGAGGGACAAGAAAGGAAGGAGAGATTCGACTTGATAGAAAGGCGCAAGTCTCGAATAAAGCACAAGGAAAAAGTAGCTCCATACCTGTGTGTGTGTGTGTGTGTGTGTGAGAGAGAGAGAGAGAGAGAGAGAGAGAGAAGGAAAAGACTACGACAACGCCGTCCAATCATCAAGAGTGATTTGAAAAAGACATGAAGTACCAAGTGATACTGACATGCCGTCAATTTGAGTTGGATCAATCAACTTGATCACATGATGAAATTTGTTCTGTCAGTATAACAGAACGGCTAAATTTTGTAACTCTATTTCTAGGAGAAGCCGAATCATTCAAATGTCGGTTCAATTTCCTTTTGTTTATCTAATTTATTAAATTGGTATATTTTGTTCTATTCTCTACCTCTGCTCCGATCTCTGATATTCCATCAATTAATTTCATTCTTTATATAATGTTATTATTTCGTCGATCCGGGGAATAAAATCGTAATTGATCATTTAATAAATAACGTTAAACAAACACCATAACGAGTTGTAAATTCGTCTCGGTCTTCGACAATGTGTATCTACATGTCTTTATCATTAATTCGGTTTGCATACTTTTAATAAAATAGCCCGGTGGGTCCAAAAATTAAGTTCAACTACATTGCTTCCTCCTTATCTCGCGACTGACCTAAACAGCGACGTAAAAGAGAGCGCAAGTTAGCAAGATATTCACTGAATCATATCGTAAGAGGTCCATACAACTACAATTCAATGAATGAAGAACTTGCGCCAAACGAATAAAACTGTCAAATAATAACTGACTAACATCACACTGACCACTATATAAAAATGTTTATCAACTGAAGTGTCAAGTACGTCCACAGATAAGAATAGTAACCTGATCAAACTGTAGTTCACATAGTTCACATCCATTATAGTAATGCACTAACTTATATGTACTGTTCGTTAAAGATACTACTACTACTACTACTACTACTACGGTATTGCGACTCTATGGTCTTTAACAAGGTAAAAAAAAGAGCGAAAGCCAACAAGTGTTGTAAAATTCAATAAATAATTTTATTTCCCTGAAGTACAAAGTGAAAAATGTAAAACGAATTGCCTTAAAAATCCACGATTTCGATTAAAAATACTAATTTTTAATGTTCTGAATAAATTTTAGTGATATTCCAAAATAAATCCAACCCTGGAAGTGTGGATGTGCCCATGACGGCATGTGTCTAAGTGATGTGCCAACAGTTTTTTTAAAAAAAATTCCAATATTTCAATCCAACAATATATCCTTATTTGAATTTTAGTATGAATCGAAGTCTCTATTTCCAAGAATGTTATTTTTGAACACTTTGCATTTCCAGAGGAGAATGTCATGAATTAAATAATTTGAATAAATAAATTCCAGCCGAAACGAAATATTAGACACAACAATGATACAACTGATTCTGCTCAGCTTTTACAGCAGGAATAAATATATAGAAAAATAAGATTATATAGCCCTCTACTTGACCTCGTGTCACAATTAACATTTTCTATGAAATAAAACTATTACCTAATGGAAAATTTGATACTGGAATGTTCCAAATGTTGGCACGATACAATTTTAATGTTAATTTTAAGGTTTGTTACTAAAGTTAAAATATAACATGTGCTAAACAACAGCTAGACCAGGCATTTCATAGAGAATTTCCAATGAGATTAACATAATTACAAAATCAAAAATCAACGATTCAGGCCAGGTAGAAAATGAACTTGATTTTGGACAAGGTCATATCCAACAATGCAATTATCCATAGCATATAATTAATAAAGAAACTAATAAACAATGCAAATTAAATATACATAACAAAATTATATATCGAACAAGAGTTTTTCTCGACCTAGATTTTATTGGCGAATATGTAACGTAAATAGCGTGTGAAATTGAGTCTTTGATATTTCTTACAATAGTTTTGAGAAATTATATTCTTACACAGAATGTTCAAATTTTAAGTCTAATGGACGATAAAATCAGAGTGAACCAAAACATTTCAACTACGCGCAAAGGACGTAAAACCCATAAGTAATTATTATCGATTAACATACTGGACTCACAGTACTAATTAAATGGAAAAATGGGAACCAGTCTAGAAATGGGTGAAAATAAAATAGAGTATATATGGATTTGGCTTGACATGATTGGTTAATAATGAAAAGTAAAATGTTAGCAAAAGGAATCTTTTGAAAGCTTATGCAAACTGAAACTGAAAAAAGACAATGTTCTATTGATGGAATTTCAGCTCCTTTACATACTTAAGTTTGAAAAACTCAGTAATGAAATCAGTACCAAATTCTTTAGGTGCGGACTTAAAAACATGCGTTTCAAACACATTTAGATCAAAATAATGCCGTTACTCATATGATTCTCTCCATCTAGAAACTGGATGAAGGAATGGCCTGTACTGAGAAATATAAGTTTGACCATAAAGTATAAAAATTTACATTTATTTAATTTTTATTGTCATGGTGTTTCCATAGGTGTTGGAACATAATTTAGTACTGTGAGTCGTATAATACACACTTGTTTACAATCTCGCACTGACGCTTTGCAAGTTAACAGAACACTGCAATGCTAGGATAACTCGTAAGTTAACCCTGCTTCATTTCAGCCAATCTAGATGTGATTGAAACACGACTCGTCTGTTTCCTTAAACACGTAATAATATTGGATAGTGCTCGGCACAGCGATCTGTGTAAATATTTTCAGGACGTATGAATACTTTACACAGGCTCTATTTGTTATCAAAGCAGCTGGTATGAATGGTTAGGTTTCCTATAAACCAGTTTTCAGTATGGTGGACATGTACTGCCCGATATTATTTTCGGGTCTCACGGATATGACCGAATCGTATTCGGATTGGACTTAGAGAAATGTTCCTGGCATGCGTAACGTGGTACTTTAAACTATTATATTTGCTTTACATGTCTCCAAGTGTCTAGAACTCCTGTATCTACTGCCCTACACTAACATCCGGATTTTGATTTTTAAATGGTGTCGGTCTAAAATCATTGTGTGTATATACTGTTATGTATATTTAATTGTATTGTGTGATTGACTTTTGTCCGTAACTGAGGGTAGAAGTCTGGACCTACCTGACTAATGCCATTTTTTAAATTTTAAAAAAAACAACATGTTTATAAATGAATCTGAGTTCAGAACATTTGTTTTTTCCGTTGAAAATTGTACGGTCTACCTGATTTAGTCAGATTGTTTGCCAAAATTTAAGTAAATAGACCTGACCTTGTTTGCAAATTTGATGGAAATATCCGTTGGAAGTGACCCAGGTCCAGGGCATTTGTTGTGTCATAAGTCAGGTGAAAGTGTGTGAATGAGGAAGACCAAGTAAACAGGTATTCATTCCTATTTTAACATCACTCTAGTGCAGAGGTGGGCAAACTTTCCAGTGCAATTGCCGCATACACAAATGTACACCTTGTCGCGGGCCGCATAGTTCATTAAGTAAAACAATTAATATTTGAAATAGCAAAAACAAAAGGTTTTTCTAAATAACATCATAATTAATTTTCAGTTGTTAATATGTTGTTCATATTTGAAAACTTAAACTTAAACTTCAAAAGAAGCACATTTATTTGATAAACAGAGTAACATAAACAGAGTCAGCGCGAATGATGACTTGTTCCTAGGCCGCATGAAAACCCTTGGCGGGCCGCATGAAAGCCCTTGGCGGGCCGCATGCGGCCCGCGGGCCGTAGTTTTCCCACCCCTGCTCTAGTGGAATGATCTTTAGCTGTGTGCAGATATAACTTGAGAGGAATTATTTTTTTAGGACTCTTATTACATCGACACATTTAGACAGTTGGTACATCAGCAAAAACAAGGTTGGAATTATTCATTCTTAACATTCTCTACTTATGGATTTTTGATACAACATTCGGTATTTTGTGGGATTTAATTCACAATGCTGTATGTTCCTCTTAAGTGTTCACTTTTTAATTTAAAGAAATAAATTATTTTTGCTGAATTTTACGAAACGTGTTGGTTTTGCCTTTTCCGTTACTTGATTTAAGACCATAAATTCGTAAAACTACCTCAAATAGATTAAATTTAACGTTTTGAAAATGCAAAAAAGTTATAGCAATGGAAGACCAGAATTCTCCTAAGGTACCACGTGACGGACTACATTCCTTCGAAAATCCTCGTCTGAGCCACGATTAATATTCGACAGCACGGCTGGTATTCTAGAATCATTAATACTGCTAATGGACAGAATACACATCTAACACATGTAAAACATTCATGTTTCCTTTAAACCAAACACCTTTAGGCTATAATTACTGGCAACATGTTGCACAGACATCGTTCAACCTTGATCGGGTATCAAAGGTGTATAATTATGAAATATACTGATATATATGTTGACTGAAGAGAAAGAGTTTGTTTCTCATAATCAGAGAATGATAATACTTTATACTTTTTTTCATTATAAAATAATTTTAAAAAATTTGATTGGTGAATGGAATAAATGGAAGAAGAGAAGGATGAATAGAATGGGTGGCAGAGAACTATTCAGCAATCTGAAAGAAGAAGAAGAAAACGATAAGAAGAAGAAGGAGAAGAAATAAGTGATTCGTGAATAGAGGAAAAGACTGTTACATGGATTAGTCGAAAACTTCGCATATACAACAATATAATTAAGTTACTCTCCACAACATTCCTTTCGAATGAACCAATCCTATCCTAACTACAATGAGTTAGAAGTAAAGAACTGGAAGTTGCTAACTTTAACAATTAGACTTGTATTTGAAATAAACGCACCATCGTCGTCAAAATTGGCTAATTTTCTCATAAATATTAAATCTTTTATTTTAAATGTATGCACAATCCATTTCTTCGTTAATAACTAGGTATGCAAAAGAAAATGAAACACACCAAAAATTACTATAGCGAATTGTTGTGTATTTTGTTGTTGTTATTGCTGTTGGTGATAATGGTGGGGCACATAACGTAGATAAAAATCACAACGAGAACGAAATTGTCCAGCTTTATCAAAGAAATTACAGATTCGAAAAGATAAAATTAGAATTTGAACCATAAGATAAATCTATAGATCAAAGGTTTTGCAAAGGTTATTACTCAGGTGCGTGGACAAGCTATGATTTTGAGTTATACAGAACTATACAGGCATGGATTTTTTGTTAACATAACACACATAAGTGAATACTTTAGAAACAAATATAGCTATTTTTAGGTAATGTAAAAATAAATAAATAACGTTTTAATCTTGTTGATAAAATTACCCGTACTTTGAAATTCTTTATAGCTATCGGAAACTCCCCAAATGTCATATCTGCAATTGAGTTTTCTGTACAAGTCATGCATTTAACTGACAGAGGCCGTACCTGGCAGTAGCTAAGAAGGAAGCATAACTCACAAAATTTCTTTTTTTTAGGATCAATTGTATTTGCGGAACATGACTCAAGTGCTAAATCAATTTAAGCTAAATTATAATCATAAAGTCATCCTTTTGCTCCTCAGATTTTTATTCCTTATGGACGCATTAAAAAAAAAACAAATGAAAATTTAGTTATAACAGACAGACAAGAAAACTAATTGTCATATTGCTGACATAATGTTTTATGCTCATTACGAAATCATCACTGAAGAACATCTTTGATATTTAGTTGTAAACTGCATAGATTTTCCTTGAAAATGCGTGCACAGACAATGAACCGACACAAATCTTTTTATGCCATACACATTTAATGAAAAGATGTAAAAATGTATGTATATACGCGCGTGCCCCCGTGTTTCTTTGATTGCTTGTCTGGTTTGTCTGTAATGAATTTGAGAGAGAGAGAGAGAGAGAGAGAGAGATGTATTATTTTGCACTTTGGGCTTTTCCTCATGTTTTTAAACGGGTTCATAAAATTATATCTAATATGGCGGATACATTTTAAAGATATCATTAATATTAATGACTGTTGACGCAACTTGACTGAACATTAGAAATAATTATTGCTTATTTTGTTTGTAGTATCTATTTAATACGAATATATTAAACTTCTTTATAAGCGTTTCATAAATAAAAAATCTTTAAGTAAAACACGATTTGCCTGACAAAGTCACAAACATCAATGCCGTTCTAAAGATGGCCGTCCGCTGTTGTGCATCGCAAAATTATAACTGACTTATGATTTCAAATATTATTATCCTTCTTTCATTTTTTACGCATGTCATAATGACAGAATATTGACATCCACGCCTTTTGTAGCATTTAATATTACGTATCAGAATAAGGCACACGAAAACACCCACTCCAGGATCGTAATTTTCTTAAAGAAATAATCTCCAGGTTCAATATGCATGAAATTATTATTAATACAGGAAAATGAAAATTTTTGCAAATTATATTGCCTAAGAAGTATAAATATTCAGCTTACCTTATATGGAAAGTTTAAAAAGAAGTATCCTCAGATTTCCTTTTTCCGCTCTTTATCCTGTTTTTAAGTATCGTACATGAAACAGGATCCTAGCTAGTCTGGGGTCGAGGAGCATTAGCTAGCTACTCTGCAATCATTGGTCCTCCAGAGCATGTGACTGGCGAAGAGAATACTTATCATATATGCATAGGCCATCGATAGACGGGAGTTTGACAATTTACGACAAGTGGGAACACTGTACACATGCAAGAATATACATGAAAAAGGAAAGGGTGTGGTGCAACAAGACTCCAAGAATTAAACAAAATAATATATTATCATCTGATTAGTGATAATAATAATAATAATAATAATAATAATAATAATAATAAAAGTAACAACAACAACAACAATTATAATCGTGATGCTGCTGCTGCTGGTGATGATGGTCACCATCATCATCATCATCATCATCATCATCATTATCATCATCATCATCATCATTATCAACAACAACATCAACAGCAGCAGCAGCAATACAAAACAACAGCAGTAGGAGACAAACAATAACGACGATGTGATATTGACATTTTTAAATCTAACAATTATGTTAGTGTATTTACGACAAAATGCAGTTATTTGCAAATCTGGAGAGAAATCGCTAAAAATGATTTTCATTCACCATAAATAATTAATATCGGTGTTTCCAATGTATATTGATATGGTAGAATTAAAACTGCGGTATGGCGAAGAACTTTGTGGCAGTCCACCAACTTATACTCAATTACAGAATACGTATTTCCATATACTGAATAATTATTTTGAGAAAAAAAGTGATTATTTTGATATCAAAGCCTTCCTAATATATTTCCACAATGTTAAAAACAACTACAAATTTTATAAGAATACATTAAGCTGGTTCCTACTGAAAATCCATAGATTCCTTATTTGGAATGAATTCAGACGAAGAAAACATGTGATGTATAAATTGAAACAATGCATTTTTAGCATGGCAGCATATGCTCTACACGTAATTGAGATATCCCTCAAGCTGTTATCAAGTTCAATATTCGCCGCAGATTATCAAGCGAGCACAAGTTTCCGAGTTGCCTGAAATGAAACCCTCATTTATATGATGATTAATAAGTTCCTGTGTAAGGTCAAAACGTAGTTCCACTGAGTCAGCAGCATTATCAAGAGGTACCATTAGGGAACTCTCTCTCTCTCTGTCCTCTCTCTGTCCTCTCTCTCTCTCTCTCTCTCTCTCTCTGTCCTCTCTCTCTCTGTCCTCTCTCTCTCTCTCTCTCTCTCTCTCTCTCTCTCTATCAGACACACACATTCTCATTATACATATATCAACTCAGTGCCCATTTTTTTCTTCTTCTTGTATTATTACCTATATTTATCCAATCATTTTGAAAATTCAATTAACGGAAATAAAATGCAGACTTAGATGCAGTTCAAAAATGTCATCTGTTTGTCTGTCTCTTAAAGATTAAATTCCAAAACTGACTTTAGCATTCTCCATTATTATTCTATATTATCCACTCCATACAGATGCTTGTAAAATTAAACCAAGCGGCATTTATCTTGGGTTAGGTAAGAAAATCTTAAGTCTCAGTTGAGGATGAGAAATAAATTCTTTCTTGACTTTCAAAAGCTTTTGCTATGGCCCATCAGTTATCACTGACACATTGTGTTTGGTAACTCTTGTACATTACCGTAATGATCAATTAGTTCTGGGAACGGCAACATCTGTCTATCAGCACGCACTAATCGCAGTTTTGACACCAGGATTTATACTGTCGTTTTCATATAACAGGGTCGACATCAATCGTATTAGAACAAATGTATTACAAGTAAACACACTGGTTACATTTTGATGTCATAATGGTCAATGATTTTAATTATAAACCGGTTTTAAAAAATGTCTATATTTGCATGCATACTTAAAGGTAGCGATTATCGTCTGAATCATTTGCAGACCTGGTTAAAGTCAGGAGTCAACTAAGTTATTTTAAAACTACATGTACTTTGCATAGTCACTCGTTTGGCTCAAGATATCGACAATATACTAAAACTACTAATGACGACTATCTAAATGACTCCATCACTTGGTACATAGTGGAATTACTTTAAAATTTTGATGTTTTGTATTTTCATTATCTGTAAACAGATTTATTTTCCTTTCTGTAAGTCTAAATGTATATCATTGTTCTTCTCAATAAACCGAATCTGCATACATATTATATAGCGTTGTTTATCAGCGTTGCGTTTAAGATCAATAGAGTTACCGCTCTTGATGTACTTGGTGAAGGCACATTTTGGTTAATTTGGCACAATGCAGTCGAGAAGTAATTACACATTATATATTGTTCTCGTTGTATGCGAAGATATGCAAGAAGTTACTACTAGTAACCTGAATCTGTATACATGTTATGAAGCGTGTAAGAGAAAGTAGTTCTTGCACACTTTTGTCTCACAGCGTTGCATTTAAGATCAACGGAGTTA
The DNA here is from genome assembly GCA_028554795.2 of Sinohyriopsis cumingii. NCBI lineage: Eukaryota > Metazoa > Mollusca > Bivalvia > Unionida > Unionidae > Sinohyriopsis > Sinohyriopsis cumingii. Next base: position 46,978,650 of record CM068829.1, read on the forward strand.
CCTCTCTTGATACGAATGGTGAAAGCACAGTGGTTAATTTGACATAATTCAGTCGGAAAGTGATTACACCTATATATTGTCCTCATTATTTGCAGAGATGTGCAAGAAGAAGTTACTGCTATATTACTTGCATTAAATCATGGGATACATTACCTACAGAATTTACTAAGTAACTAAAAGTCTAGCTAGCCAACCAACTAATCTACAAACTAATCAAATGACTAACAGACAAACAAACAAGAAAACTAACTAGCCAAGTAAAGATGTAGTTACCTAACTAAATAATAATAAATAATAATAATGAGGACTTTGTATAGCGCCTAATCTTTAGAAGCTCTAAGCGCTTTACAACATTAGACAACACCTATAAGATAAAAAACATATAATGATATGATTACAAAAATAAACACCATGACATTAGAAAACATTAAAAATAAAAACATGCTGAGAATATTTAAGGTATGAAACATTATTAGGTCTTTAAGTTTGTTCTTGCAGTCGAAATAAGTGAGTTTTGAGAGCCTTCTTGAATGTGATCACTGTCTTTGTGTCTAAGTTCAGTGGGCAATTCAGTCCACGTTGTTGAGCCCTGGTATGCAAAAGAACGCTGTCCATATGACTTTGTTTTCATAGTGGGAATAATGAGTATACAATTGACAGAAGAGGAGCGTACGTATCTTGCTGGTGTGTACACATGGGTGAGGTCTGATAGGTATGTTGGACTAGATTCCGACAGTGAAACGTAGCACAGAGAACAAATGTTGTGTTTGATTCTGGATCGAATGGATAGCCACTGTAGGGTACAGAGCAGCGGGGAGATGTGCTCTGATCGTGGTACTCTAAGTATGACCCGATCAGCTGTGTTTTGAACTTTCTGAAGTTTCTGGAACAGATATTGAGATGAACCAGACATAATTGAGTTACAATAGTCCAGTCTTGAAAGTACTAATGAACACACAAGTGGTTTAGTGGCATCAACTGAAAGATATTTGAGAATTGAGCTGATGCGTCTCAGCTCAAGATATGCAGCCTTACTTTCCAGAGTAACACCTAGGTTTCGTACTGACTGTGTGAATTTAATGTTGGTGTTGCTGATATTGTTTGCTTGAGGTAAAGGATGTGAATGAGAAAGTCTTTGTATTGTGATCAGAATGGCCTCAGCTTTATCATCATTCATCTGCAGCTTGTTACATGTCATCCATGATTTCACATTAGAAATGCACTTCTCTACATCTTGGATGGTAGCATCGACTTCAGTTGGGTGGCTCGTATTTGTATATTTGGGTGTCATCAGCCTACAGTTGGTGAGACACTGGATGATGATCTATGACACTTGAGAGCGACTGAGCGTACAGAATGAAGCTAACAGGTCCAAGAACACACCCTTGTGGAACACCACAACATAGATCAACTGGGCTGGAGTGTATTCCATTTGCAGATACAGTTTATGTCCTGTTGACCAAGTATAACTTGAACCACAGTAAGGCTGTATCATGAATGCCAAATACATGCTGGAGACGGTGAAGTAATATATCATGGTCTATTGTGTCAAATGCTGCAGACAAATCAAGGAGGATGAGGACTGTAATCTTTTCGCTATCCAACGCAGAGAGAATGTTATTAACTGCTTTTAGAAGAGTCGTTTCAGTACTGTGGCAAGGGCGATATGCAGATTGTACATTGCTAAAAAGACTGTTTGAATTTAGATGAGATACAAGCTGGGATAGTACAACCTTTTCTAAGATTTTTTATATAAATGGGAGATTAGAATCTGGGCGGTATTTCTTTAAATCGTTATGGTCTAGTGTTGGTTTCTTTAGCAGATGCTTTACAATGGCAGTTTTAAAAAAATGACGGGAATTCCCCGGATGAGAGAGAGAGGTGTTAATAACATCAGTTAGTGAAGGCAACACTGGATCTAAGCACTCAAGCAGCAGTGATGTTGGAATTGGATCAAGTTCACATGACTTTGGTGCACTATTCATCAGGATTGTACGTACGACATCCAGAGAGACAGGTTCAAATGCTGCTAATGGTTGCCGCTCAAATTCTGTATCCCAACTGTATGGTGACGACGAGTCAATTGAAATTGTGGCGTCAAACTTATCTCTAATGGTTTGTATTTTGTCATGGAAGAAATTTGCAAACATGTCCGGAAGATCGACTGGAGAGAAGGTAGTTGGAAGTGGTGTAGATTTGTTCCTTGACATTAGCTTGTTAATAATCTCGAAGAACTCTTTGCAGCTAGAACTTTCCATGATGCTAGTAGTGTAGTGGGCTGATTTCGCTGCATGGACTATATTTGTGACATTCTTCTTAGCGGCTTCATAGATTTGCTTATGAATAGTGAGTCTGGTGGAAAGCCAGAGCCTCTCAGCTTTACGGCGGTCTCTTTTAGCAGTGCGAAGCTGGTCCCTAACACTTCTATACAATGGAGAACACTTTTGAATTGATACTCTGCACTTGGTAGCTGGGGCATGTTTATCAAGAAATGAACGCAGGCAGTTATCGTGTTGTTCTGCGGTAGGAGGTAAGCAAGTTGTTAGGTTACCTTGGATGTCGTGCATTAGTTTTGTTCTATTTATCATACGAAAGTTTCCTTTAGTAACAGATAAACGTGGAGCGTTAGGGACTGATACGTCCAGATGGCATATAATGCAGAGGTGATCTGATGCAAAGTCATGGGATACCAGGGAGGACCGTAGAATGTTATCATCAGGTCTATGAAGAATCCAGTCTAAGATTTGACCATGTTTATTGGTGGGTTGGTTAACTGACTGTTTGAGGTTGAAAACATTAATGGAATCTATGAGTTTTGATGTATTTGAGTTTCCGGGACAGTCAGAGTGAAAGTTGAAATCTCCAAGAATAATCAGGTTGCCACCTATCGAATTTCCATAGTCCTCGAGATTCGGAAACTGCTCCAAAAAGAGAGTCATCCAGCTTGATTTTTCTGCTATGAAGAGGGCGGTATAGGCAGAAAAAATGGACTGACCTTTGCTCCAGTGTGAGTGTGGTTTGGACTAGTTCAAACGATGTGTAGTCGAAATTGAATGTTGTGGTGTGGTTAAGATGTTTTATCATGGAGTTCTTTGTGATGACAGCAATTCCACCTCCGCGAGAATTATGGGGGAACGACTTGATGAAGTAACCAGTTGGTGTTAGATCCGCACACTTGGGATCATCGCCTGATGTTTTTAGCCATGTTTCTGTCAGGAAAAATACGTCAATATTCTGGTCGTTGATAAAATTAACTATTTCTGTGCGCTTTTCCGGTGGTCCTAATGACTGGGCATTGAATAATGCAATGCGCAGAGGTATTTCTTGGATAGTTGACACAAAGGTTGACGAATTAATAGGGATTTGAATTAGGTTTTCTAAATTAACGGTCGAATTGTTTTTAAATTGTTGAGCCGAAATAAGGGAGATAACTGGAATTCTTCTTCCGGTTCTACGCCGGCCACCTTTGAAACAACATTTCTTTTTTCGCTTCTGTTTACATTTAGGGAATGATGAATGTAGTCCCAGTTCCTTTAGTCTAGAGCACAATGTAGTGTGGAGAGCCAAGGAGTGATCATTTAAAGTAATTAATGAGGGTCCATCGTAGCATAAATGGGTTGACTGGCTAGTATCACGTGATGGCGGTTTGTTCAAAAACAGTGGAGCAAGACAGTTGAGAAAAAGTCTAATTGTTCTCATTTCCAAACAAGGAGATGAAGAAACACATACGAATTTAACCGCCAATACATAATGAACGCAATAACGAAGATGAAAACAGGCAACAAGCACAAATATGAAAACGGTACTAAAAACGGAACAGCTGCTTCAAGCCGGTTAAGCGATAGCGGCCATCTCGTTTATCAAAGAATAAATAATAAGCAAGCAATCAAATTAACCAACTAAAAAGATAATATAACCAAAGAGGGGGAAATAGATCAGCAATTGCAAGATTAAATTTCCCACTACAGCATGGTTTCTTTCAAGCCACAATGACAATCGTGTGTTTTTCGCTCCATAGCATCATGTTTATTTCGAAAAACCTGTCTTTTAACCATGTTAAATAGTCGCAAGATGTTCAAGAAATATACATTTTTGTTATTCAAGACAATTCAAGTATAACTGATAACTTATTATTACTATCTCTGAGAAAGTGAATACCTGGGAACGTCATTGCCTTCCTGCCCACAGTTCGTACGCAACTTCTTAGAATGAGATGGCGTTGTTAAAGATAAACTCCCTCATCAAAAAAGCAGCGGACGATAAAGCCTAAAGACTCAGAACTCCAAATACATTTAAAACCTTCTTTAGACTAGCAGTTTGCAATCCAAAGGCGCCCATTTAGCACCAGCTATTCTTTCATGCCACCTTGTACTAGCAAAAGGCACAGACGTTCGCCAACTTTGGAGCCCTATATATTGTTTAGAACATGGTTTAGGTCCACATCAGCCATGTGTCGGTCGCAGCTGTATGAGTACACTATGTCGTATATGTAGCACGCGTAATCTACATGGTTTACTGGAGCATCGCCAGACTTTCGTCGACCGTCGACGTTGATCTGAATTTCAAACCTTGTACCGGACCCGCAGTAGATATGGCGCGGTAACTGCTTATCTATGATCCACTTCCTCCATAGTAATCCCTTTCAACGATGGCGGAGAGGTTGCCGTCTTGCTTCCGCTCGCGTGTTCTGTTGCATAAATTAACAGCGGCAGTGGAGTTGTGACTACGCCTACCGCGTAAGTTCCTTTTATCGCGTGTGTCCCATTCATGAACTGCAACTTTATTTTCGCTTACAGTTTCAGTTTTGTTTTACCTACAGAACAGTCGATATACGAACATTTTGAAAGAAAGTTGAGACCCTTTAACAATATTAATATCATTGACTTTTCAAAACCAAAAAGCCGAATAGCTATGGCATAACTGGATGCTGCTTGGCGATGTTAACTCGCCTCTCTGGATGTAGAAAGGCCCAGCTGCTGATGAACCTTTTGACGCAATGTATGAAATGGAGCAGACTCTACGTGGTTGCACCAGAGGCAATGCAGTAACTCAGCCGTTTTCGAGACGATTAAAATGCTGGTTGAGACCATGGTTAGAAAGCAGAGCAACGAAACGGTCATATATTTATCTCCAGCATCGTAGAAGCCCCAGGCACTGATAACTTAGGCTGCGGTAAAAACAATATCATTTTCTATGACGATGTAATGCGCTATGGACAACACAATCTTGTATTTAGCTGCAGACGGCACAAGAACGCTGACGTATTGTACTTGGCTCAGCGCTACACCTACATGTCAAAGGTAATTCGCGACATCGTAACTATGGTGGTCTTCTTCAGCGGGACTGACGTCCAAGGCATGTAAAATGTGCACTTCATATTGTATGCCACAAACATGTGCTGACACGAGTTTCGTCTTTTCTTTTGCGAAGCAATGTCCATATTCCACAGCTTCGCCATCATAGACCTGACTAGCACATGCCTAGTGAAATTCTCGGTTGGCCTTGATAAGGCGTGAGTTGTGTCAAACTGAAGTTTGGATATACTGAAAAAAAGGAATGAATATCTTCTAAAAATTATGCCGTTTATCAAATATTTCAAACGCGAAAGACAATATAATAATATGAGAGGAGTATCCTCCAGAACGAGCAGCGCGATATGCAATTCTCATCAGCTCGTACAGGCTGATGTCATGACAGAGTTCGAAAAGGGCTTTCATCTCCCGTAAAACCAGCCAAGACCACCGTTGAGACCACTGTACGCACCGGAGATAACGCCAAGGAGAACAGAGAACAGGTCAGTTCTTAAAGCAGGCCGTCCAAGGATCAGGGACTGAAACCGCATTGGGATTGGAAAGACTACCAGAAGGAATAAGTGTTGGTCTGGCAATGCCAACCCCTCCCAAACACAGGTCAAGAATGCTCAAGTTTATTGAGAAAGGACTTCAGGTTTTTGAGGATAATGGCGCTATAATTTCCACGGCTGAGATACCTAAAAAAGGAACGCTTTTGTGGCCTAGTGGTTAGAGCATCCTCATCGGATGCGGAAGGTTGCGGGTTCGAACTCTGGCCGAGTCATACCAAAGGATTTCAAAATTGGTACTAACAGGTGCCTCGCGTGGCGCTCAGCATTAAAAGGTCGATCTAGTGTCAGGATACTGTGACTGGGTGGGACATTATGCTACATGTCTGCGGCATGATGGCCCAATGCTAGACATCACTACAAACTGCCGCACTGCAAATATCTAGCGATATGACTGAAAATTGTTAAAGAGACATTAACAAATCCAAATCACACACACACACACACACACACACACGCATTAACAACGGGCAAATACTGCTGTCATCAGAGAAAGACACAAGTAACCCGATAGTTCTTAAAACCCAATTGTCCAAAGTGGGTTTCTGTTCAATACCCAGCATAGAACAGTCAGTGGACAGTCGTATTAATAATGATTTAGTCATTTGAATATTTTGGCAACAAATATGGTTTATTTTGATAGCAATTTCTTTGTGATTTATCGTAAAAAGGAATCAGCTACGATTTTGAGTTATTTGTTTGTGTAATAGCCTCTGTAATAATTCCAATGCAACGACCTTTAAAGGAGTTTCCAGATGTAGGTAGTGGAACAATAGATGACCATTTACCTTTTATCCAACAATTCAGAATATGTTTAAATATGGTGCCTAGCAGATCTATCCTTATCTCTAATCGGTCGGTTAGTTAATGACTCTTACGTGTAGAAAAAAATGGATAATTTCTAATTGTAACATTTATGGATACTTTCTTATTTATCACCCTGTCTGACAGCTCGAATGACTTGTTACAATGAGGAACCGCGGGGACCCAGTGGTCATCGTGCCGGACTCACGATCGAAATGGTGCGGGTTTGCATCCTACCTTCAGACAGGCCTGTGTCAGCCATCGTGGTGTGTCCTTAGGCAAAATACTCCCACTTCATTCGGCATTAAATAACCTACTTGTTTTGTTGTGCCGTAAACCAAACCAAACAAAATTAATTACCAACTAATATACCTATATGTTTCTTAATTTTCATATCAATGATCAACATTTTATTTTCACTTAGGATGTAAATCTTTCCTTAAGCAGAATGTAAGTAGTATTTTTTTTGAATAACGGTTCTAATTGTGTTGTACTTATCTTCTATATTGGAATTTAAAACAACTCAAACCAGCTGTTTAAAATGAAACCATATGCTCTTTCTGGACCTCCTTGGATGCTGATTACTTTGGCGTCTTTGTTATTAATGATTTTATTTATGACATCTAGTGTAATAATTCATTGGGTTGCTAAAGCGTATATCCCTGACTCATTTTTCGTATAGTCAGTTTTCATATATATATATATATATATATATATATATATATATATATATATATATATATATATATATATATATATATATATATATATCCGTTTGGTAGTTATGTTTTTTTACTTAAGGTTTCAACCCTGTTCTGGGCTAAGTTTACGTCCTTTTCACAAGGTTTTATTAAAACTCTCGCATATATATATTCTATTTATTGCACAATTAGTACCTCTTACATATAGTGTGTTCAGTTTAATATTTTTTTGTATATGTCAACATGTCACTTTATGTGAATCTGATTCGTCCAAAAATGTCCATGAAGTTCTTGCGAAGTATTCTCATTACTGATTGACTGCGAACATGGAATTTTATTACTAGAACTTGGAAGCTATATTTACACTAGATTGCCCTGGGGTATCGGGAGAAAATGTAACGTCTGTTAGAATATGGCCTTTTTATTCTACATGTTCTCTAGAACAAGTAAAATAAAAAGCGTCGGTTAATGGATTGATGGCTAATGAGTCAAAATGTAAAGCTTGAATATGAGTACATTGCACCATACCAGCAGGACAAGCATGGCTTAAATGTCAACTTATTGGGGGTAAATAAACGTAACTCTCGTTTTGAAAAGAATGTTGACGAATGCCGGTTTCCCATCTTACAGAAAGATATCCAATTACAACGTTCTTCTAAATCAATTGATGTAACTATCTGGTCACAAGAGATTAAAATCACTATATCACATACTAGCGCCTTTATAGTCTAGATTTAGCAAAAATCCTGCATCCCGTAATCATTCAATACTATCCAAAAACTAGAATGGTACTTTAGTGGAATCGACACACTTTAGGTGGAACCATTGTAATTGGTGTCATTGAAATTTATATGGTGTGTCATAGCGAGTGAATATGTGACACTACACAGAATTTTCCTTTGGAGATCTGGTTTTCAAAAATGACGTTGTCCGTGTTAAATGTTCTATTGATTTGGGAGTAGAGTTTCTCTTTTTGCATTTTAATTCGTAAGAAGAAAAATGCTGCTGGTTATCGAATTGTATGCATTATTGATTCAAGTCGCGTATTGTTCTAGAGCAGGAATTTATAGGTGTAGGGTCTGTACAGAATTTAACGAATACCTAAACTAATATGATTTTGTTTCTATCCACATTTTCCCACTAAAAAAAAAAACTCTGTGATACACATAATCTCAAATGGGTGATGACTTAATGCTATATTTCTGAAACTCGTCGAATAAAGTGCATTGTTGGTGGCCAATGTGATCAAAACCTGGAAGTTATTCAATTCTTTTCATAAATTCATTATTGAATTATTACCCATTTGAGATCCTCTACGTAAGTTTTGCGATACAATTATGTGAAACTTGGTCTAGTAGATTTCCTCGTATCCCAATGACGTTCATGTGCATTTTTTATTTAATTTGATGCGAACTTTTCTCGGGGCATTTATGTATGGTAATTTCTTTCTGTATATTTTTCTTCAAATGTCACAACATTTAAAAAAAAAATTCTGAAATTATTTATTTCTATAGCTATGGTATAGAGACTTCACAGATAGGTTCTTAAAACCGGTTTTCTCAAAAACATATTTAGTATTTAATTATAAAACAATACTTAAAATATTCGATCTCATGTCTTAAGTGTTAAAACTAGATAAAACCTCTTAGATACGTAGGTGTAAACATCGTGTTACAAAACTTCCAGATCATCAACTGCAGAAATGATTTTAAAGTCACATTTCAACTAATGTATTAACAATTATCAACCTTTTATTAACTATAACGTTGATAAAACGTACTAAAGATGCAACTGAAAACTATTTGTATAACTTAACCACAAGTTACATGGACTAATTCATTTCAAATTTCAATGTTTTGTGTTTTCAGCATCACTTTAAGGATTTTTTTCTCCACTGGAAACATATAAATGTATATTATTATTTTTCTCATAGAATTTAATCTTTATCACAACACAATAATTTAGGAATTTGTATATTTACAATGAATTTTGTTTGGCTGTATTAGCCTTTTGTCTTGAAGCATTGCTTGCAATATCAAGGGAGTTATCTGTCTTGCAGCAGATTCACTATAATAAGCTTGTACTTTAGAGGACTCACGGTAATAATTCAGTTCCCATAGTAACCTATGCAAAACACCATGATATTAAATATTCAATAACTTTAAATTTCTGAGTGCTCATGGTCAAACCTATAATTATCAGTATAGATGCATCCTGGATGAAAGTCTCTTTGTAGAGACAATACATGTTCTGGACCTACCTGTGTCTGAAACATGTGCATTCAGTTCCGCACTCTATCAGTTGCGTGTTAATTTTAGTAATGTGTGTTCCAAATCTGATTAAATCAGATCTCCGATTTCCTACTTGTAGATCGGACGATGACCGCGTAAGGGTCATGTTCTGGTGACATTTGAATTAGCCAATGGAAATGCAGCTTTCGAAACTCTGAAAGTGAATCGCATCGTCCGGTACACATTGATGCTCTTCATCCACAGTGCCCTGTCTCCAAACGCGAAGATATAAGACTTCAGCTGATTGGTTGATGCAATTAACGTTTATGGTAATAACATAGTGTTATGTATATTTGATACAATTTATATTTGATTTAAGTTAATTGTTTGTTTGTTAGTTTTAACTGTTGTAAAAGTCTATTGTCTATTACATGCTATTGTGATGTTGCCTAGAATGGAGTTCAGAGGTATTTTATAAATATTTTTGACGTCAACAACTTTATAGAGAACTTGCATCTAATGTTGACCTAATTCCTGACCTTGATTCAGAAACAGTGATAGTTTCATGAAAACAACCTTTTTATATTTTTTGTTTGTTTATTCATTCCCGTTGAAGGAACCAATAATTTTAGTCAGGGTCCTATCTGGCATACGTGGCAAATAACATGTATCGGGCTTTTCCAGAGGATTGACCCACAGCCGGGCATCTGTTTTGCGTTTGAGTCAGTCTTATATTTTATGTTATGATAAGAATTAGCCAGTCGGGCAATCATTGAAACTTAGAGGTGTTTTGTTGTGGCCAGTTTGAGCTTAAGTTTTAAATTGTCTTCAAATTTTTGAATTGAAGATTATTTTGCCTGGAAATACAAGTACTCCTACAAAATTCGTGGACAATGACATTTATCGAAATTTATTCGGAATTCAAAACTGGAATATTATTTTCTGTGATTCAACAAAGAAATATTGACACATCAGTGCGACGCTGACCACAGAATACGTCATCGCCTTCCATTTTCGATTTCATTGGGACTCGAAGTCAGCTTAATTTAGGACCTTTTAATAATATGACTTCTATTTTTTAATTCTTGGATTCATTTTGGATTTTATTCGTAAAAGAGTAAGTTTTTTTCTTCTCATTTTTACCTTGGTTTTCTAGGGAAATAAGTGTTTGTTAAATTTGTAGTCTTCACTTTTTCTTGTTACGCTTTGTAAGAGCCTAAACACGTAACAATAGGTTACCAGAACATGTCCACTAAGGAGTCGCTGTCATATCTTCATGTAGAGCTCTGAGTTTAATCAGATTGAGCGTGTTCCAAACTAAAGACTGTTAAGGCACTGAAATTCCATCAACAAAACAATGTCTCGATTTGTTCAGTTACAAATAGGATAAGCTTTTAAAGGATTCTTACTAAAAACTAACTTTCAATATCAACCAATCCTGGTCAGCCAGCCCCACCCGTTTCCAATTTGGTTCCCATTTGTCCATACAATTAGTATCGTGTGTCCTATTAGAGACTACGCTCTTAAAGTAAGGAAGAGAAAAGAGTGAAAAGCAACAAGCTTTGTAAAATTCAACAAATAATTTATTTCCCTAGAATACAAAAGTAAAATTGTTATTACAAATAACTTACGGTATTACGAATTAAATTCCAAATAATTATAAAATTACAGACACAAATCCAAATAATTTAAAGTCCTGATTAAAATTTAGTAGAAGTTGAAATTACTTCCACAGCCGAGGGCGATTATGTGTCTGTAGAGTGTTTATATGCCAACATTATTTTGTCGAATCACAGTATCATAATTCCAAGTTTGAATTCACAATAAATTCCAGTGAATATCTGTGTCCAAGAATTTTATCAGAGCACGTTTGTATTTCCAGAGAAAATGATCACTTGAATTCAATAATTTGAAGAAAATAGATTCTAGCCCGAAATAATCATGAACACAATATATAATACAACTTGATTGTGCTAGAACTTAAGGCACGTATGGAAAATCCTCTCAGTTACAAGATTACGCAGTTCTCTACTTGACCTCAAGTCACAATTATTATTTTCTAAGAACATACCACCTTATGGAAAATAAACTTCTGGAATAATCCCAATGTTACAAAATAAAACTATTAGTTTGTATTAGAGACCAGAACCGGGACTATGTCAAATACACTAAGGAAATTCCAAAACCTAGACCTAGATCCAAATAAACATAAAAGAGCTTTCTTTACCACAGCTCTGGTAACTGCACAAGCTGGGTGTAAATCAGGGAATTCTTTTTCAGTAGGATCGACTTTCTGATCCAAACAAGGCTTGTTAATTACAAAAATGGATTAACCACAACCTTATCTTCAGCTAGTTCATTGCCTAGTAATAAATGAATGCCCTCAATGGGTTAAGAATATACAGTTCCTACTGCCATGGGTACTGAAACTAAGTCTAGTGAAATATTTACACAATGGATAGAGAGGAACATTAACAAAGTCGTACTTTACTCTCTAAAACAAACACTCTCATTAGAAGAAGACATTTTAGAAAGAGGCAAAGTACCTGATAATAAAAGATCCTGTTATCCTTAAAATTTTAATAGCGATATAATTGGCTGAATCACCCAAGAGTAATATAGAACCCTTCGATATGAATGGTTCATAATTCTCCTTAATAAGATCAGACTGGGTTTGTTTGACCCAACAAATATATTGCTTTCAATATATGACTGTGACCTTGACTATTAGAAATAAGAGCATTTGGAATAGGTCTGTCTTGATTCTGTTGCTTATTTTTCAATTTGTATCAATCAGAAATAACGTGTTCTTTCTTCATGCGATAGGTGCGCGTAGGAAGAAATAAGGACCTCTGCTTAATCTTATCAGAAACTTGATTTCTAAAAGTTGCGTTGAGGAAGGGCTCGTATTAGCTTGAAATACTTTTTTTGCCAGACGACTGCTGAGTAGAAGACCTAATGTCAAAAGAAGCTAAGGGAATGCTCCTCAGCAGTACGAGCAGCAGTTTCTGAAATTTAAACCTTATGCTCATCAAGATAAGTCTTAAAGTCGCTATGGACACATTTCTTGAACTCTTCAACTACTACTAGTTGTAGGAGATTTTCGTAGTTTTTATTAATCAATTATTATTAGAAACCAGAACCTGGGCTATATCAAGTACACGAAAGAAATTCCAAAACACAGACCTAGATCCAAATAAATATATTTGCTTCTACTAATAATAATTCTGATTTTAAACTCATAAACGTAGAGAATAATTTAGCTATGTATTAGTTGTTTAGAGAAAAAAGTAAATTCAGGTGAAACAGATATGAACTCAATTTGGACAAGGTCATTTCCAGTACATTACAATAACATTCAATGAAATAAAAAAAACCTGAACAAACTAACTAACAAACAATGTAAATTAAATAAAATAACAGTCCTTGAAATTTGATGAGATTTAATCGGGAAATAAATTCAAATAACCAACAGAGAGACGCATCAGTAACAGTCTTGATGGCTTGTTATATATATATACCCGTGTGAGTGTGTGTGCGCGCGTGTAATACTCTGATGAAATATAATTAAACTAGCTTTTTCACGATCTTTTCTTCGTCCATTTTTATGTTTGGATCTTTAGCACATGCACACTTTACATTCTTCAAATGAATGATGTAAGCTCTTCTTGTTTTACGTACTTTCAAGGTCTATTTGAGCGAAAGATGTGCAAATAATGTATCCTAAACTTTTTCTGAATTCTTCGTTTCACTTAACAACATTTCTGTTCAGAAAAAGTGAATAACAACAATAACTAAGCAATAAAAACAAACTCCAAAATGAAAGTAAAAACAGTGTCGTTGTTTTTCATTCCTATTTGCCGTTCACAGACTTTGTTTAGCTGGAAATGGCCAGATTCTGAAAATTAAAATCAAGACGTAATTGCTAAATGTAGCAGTGTGACCAGGTCACAGACCTTAATTTTCGTAATGTTTTCATGTATTTATTAACTAGTTATTCCAGACTGCACGTCTTTCTTCCTAGTGGGCTGAGCATTCTGCGTGAAATATATTCATCAGTTGTTCCACCAACTATCTACTTAACTAACCTACTTCTACTTACCTACCTTAATAATTTCTATCAATCTGTCTATCATTACATTCTTTCTTTCATTTCCTATGTCTATTTTATTTATTTATTTATGAAAAAAGAACAAAGAGATCTACTGGCAATTATATTTTAAGTACTCTCTTTCAAATGTAAAGATCGTTACATATACATTTCACTTTTTCCTTCTCATCTTCTGGTTTACTTCCATACTTCAAAAGCACCAGTGTTTTTATAGGTGGTAAACTTGACGAGTAAATGCTAAGCAAATCTGGTCCAAATTTTGAAGTTAAATATGAATTTGTGTCTGGTTCTTTCAATATGTTCCCTATAATATCAGTGCTTAACAACGGATAATTTAGGTCACATGAGTGTATCGAAAATCGAAATAACGTGATAGTCAAAAACTTGGGCTAAACTGTCTAAACCAAACAGGATTTCAGCTTCACTCTGTCAAGGTCACGAAATGTGTGCTCGCAGGCAGTTATACCAAAACGAGTAGAAAAATGTGTTACAAGATAATACCAGATATATCTACCATCTTTTTAGATTACAAAAGAAACTTACCATAATATTTTGTTTCTATAACGCGAAAACAGGTTGAAACCCATGTCAAACATATTCACACCGATAATGCGTTTCTAATTTTTTTTAACCTCAAATGTTTATTTACATTAAATCTTTACACGTGCTGCAATTCATTTTAAAACTTGATAACTGATACAATGGTGGATTATTGAATAAATGGACCCAAGTGTATATTTTTGTATTTTTGTCCCTTCAGTATCTTCCAAAGATGGAAACGCGTTGCATCGATGTATTAGTACAAAAGTTCCATTTAGTAGACTTTACTCAGCCATATTAAATAAACAGAGATTAATATACTGCGTTTTAATTAAGCGTTGTTGTCGTGTTTAGGGTGATAAGAGAAACATTATTTTTTTGCATTGTTTGCGCGTTTAACAACCTTTCAATTGACAACAACTGTTGTCACGAGGTCCTTGGAATAGAGGAAACCAAATGGCATCAATCCAGGCTCAAGCATGTGTTTGAATATCTCATTATTAAACCCTTTGTTTGTGACACTATTTCAAAAGTCAGATTAGCGTCAATATATGTTTAACTTTAATTGTTTCCTTCCAAAGGAATCGAAAAGTGTTCCTCATACAATAAATAAATGGATACAGAATAACGTTTACTGACTTCCCGCTGTCTCTAAAAACCAATATTCTGCATTATAGAAAATAAAATGTCGATCGTTCAATCTGGATTTAGACGCCTCAGGTATGCAATCGACCATCGTAACATACTTGAAGCATTTATTAGAGAAACTTTCATAAAGAAATAATATATCGCTGCCGTATATTTCGACCAGATGGGAGTATGACATAATGAATGACATATTCAACATAGGTCTAAAGGGCAGCCTACCCAGCTTTATCTACAAGTTTTTGGAAGACGGAAACTTCAGAATTAAGATAGGAAGCACGCCTGATAAAATCTATCCACACGAGATGGGTATTCCTCTGGGGTGCATATTGTCAATTAGCCTATTCAACCTCAAAATTAACAGCATGCATTAATCCAGGAATTGCCTGCTCATTATATGTTGACGATAGTGAGAAGAAGGGAAAAATGGGGATCCGAGCGCACTCCATAAAATAAAGGCCTATTTCGAAAAAATGAACCCTCTATCGCATGAAATTGATAATTCAGACCTTAAAAATCATATTTTGAGCAAAATATAACGCAAAAATTGTGAGCGCACAACCATTATTTTTCCAAAATAGGTCTTTATTTTACGAGGCTGTGAGCGCACTATAAAAAATGTAAAACTTATACCTTAAACAAATAAAACCGCTGCATCGTGAGCGCAACTCCTTATTTTGCAAATGCGACCTTGTACAGCGGCTGGGATTATGAGCGCAACTTCATGTAGTATGAAAAATATTTTTTAATGCAGTAGTGAATTATGATCGCAACTCCATATTTTTGCAAATACGACCTTATACAGCGTAGGATTAATGTTGTTATGAAAAATATTTTTTAATTTAGTAATGATATGAATTATGAGCGCAATGATATTAATTTGGTTTGAATTATGAGCGCAACTTCATTTGTATGAAAAAATGTTTTTAATTATGGATTATTGAATAATGCTAGACTGCGTACGAGTATTACTATCAGCGAGTTTATACACAATCGAGTATCGTGCTGGGAAATACGATAATAAACCGGAATATGGAAACTCCAATTATAATACAGGCATTAGGACGACTTGTTTTTGTTTTTCCAATATTGGTATACTAGAATGCTGGTCACGGGCGATTGCCGCGCGGGCATTACTGCGCCCATTGTCCATACTGAACGAAAACAAGAATGGGTCTAATATTATTAAAGCGCGCGACGGATCAATTTGGGTTATTTATGATACTCATAATGAAAAATTACGAGAATGGGTCTACGAGGATGAGCCTAACTTATTTAAGCGAGTATACGATGATTTACCAGAACGTATTAAGTTGAGGTTGATAAAGCTCGGTTACACACTGACAGAACGCTATCGACTAATATTACACGGAGACAAATCGGGAATTGAGTTTCGGTAGTGACCAACTGCGTACGTGTTGACGTTGTCGGTGCAATATCGTTTGTCATCGAAATTAATTAAACCGGCTTTGATAATTCTCGCGGTGGTTAATTGATGCAATTTAGACTGTATGACAGTCATTGTCGCGGTATGATTAGTTAGTTCTCCAGCGTGCACCGCACGATATATTTCATGCGTGAACGTCTTTTTTACAACCAATTTTTTAACTCCTTTCGACTTAATCATGTTTTGACGAGGGTCTGCGGCGAGCACCGAATACATCTTTGGTCGGAGTCCGATGAATTCCTTAATGGGTTTGAAACATAATTCGTCTTTGAATTTCCCAAGCACCTTTTTGTTGGTAACATCGTTGAATCCATCACGTTCTACATCTGAAAGATCAAACAGTTTTCGATGTTGATACAAACTTGTGTATAAATCATTGTCACAATCACGTCCTGGTATGTGATACAACAGCGAGTCTGTGTCGGAGAAGAACAATTGCGCATTTGGATACTCTTTTTTGATGAATCCGTAGTGGAAATCGCACATGAGCCATTTTGATATGTCTAACACAGACGCGCCAACGAAGACCGGCTTTGATAGCACAACATTGGTTTTATGTTTCTTCACGAACACTAGGTTGTCTTTGATGACAATTCTACCGTTGTAGTCGTTGGACGCTACTAATTTTGCAAACCGTTTCGTATTATCGTTGACCAGTTCGATGTTACAACGGTTACGAACATTTTCCATCGTCTTGCCGAATACAGAATTGTTCATTAGTTTGAAAAAGTCTTTTTGAAAATCATTAGTGGCTTTGGTTCTCATTTCTGTATTATACTCGACATATTTTGCGAGCCACCGCGACTGTTTGAATTTAAGCGCGCGATGAACCCTGACGACGATTAGACCAGCAGCAACCGCTTGATGAAGAGCACGATAATGACAAATATAGTTGCGCTTTGACAATAAATTTGGAACCAATTTTTCGTGCGATGGTGATCCATTAGTTGATTTACGAGCGGCTAATTGCTGTGGCGACAACAATGAGTCATCCACGGACATTCTTTCAGCGAGGAATGGATAATCATTATGAGCGTCATGAAGTTCCGACGGATAGTCCACGTCGCATTCGACGAAGAAGGAATAGTCTGCGTTGGATAAATCAACCGTACAATTTTTTGTGACCGCGTTGAAATGATCCTCAGAATACCACGATTCGCATTGATACGGCATCGACTCCGACATAGCCCATCCATAGAGATTGTTTGCGTCGAGGTATATCAGAAACGATATTGGATCATCAGCGCGAAAGTCTGACAAATACTTGTTGTTCGCGGTAGCTTTTTTCTTGGTTATCACGCTGATACCACCACGAATTGCTTTTTCGATGAATAGATATTTATCAGGATCGCTGATTAGTCCTAGTTCGATTCTAGTCTTTTTCAACATAGCGTCCCACGCAAGTCCCGGCGATGAAACATACCAGCATGGATCCAGTTGATACGCCGTCATCGATGATGCTCTGAATTCTTCAACGATGTCGCACAACAACAACACGTCCTGGCGTAAATACTCATCGAAATAATCACCGATTGTATGACAACCGAGCACCGAGAATGCTTGCAAAGCCCTACTATAGTCCTCCGCGGATACGTTTCCACCGCTCAGCGATGAATAGAATTTATCATGACTCGGTAATTTATTTTCCTCGAGTCGAGAATAATCCGTCACGTATTCGTACGGAAATATTCCCTTATTACGCATCATCGATGATTTGTCTCCATAGTGCTTGTCCAACGATGGAAACGTAGAACAATTTTTCGCGAGCTGTTCCACCGACGTAGGCATCAATTGCATACTATCAATGAATTTAAGCTGTTGTCGGATCGTCAGCGACATGAATTTTTCAGTGTTTGTTGGAATTCCCTCGATGGTGTGTTTTCCGATTAGTTGTTGTATTCGCGGATCCGCCAGCGCGCTGATGATGAAATGACTATCATATCCTCGGAAATTGTGAGCGATCACCGGTATGACCGTTTGTTGATAT
Organism: Sinohyriopsis cumingii; assembly: GCA_028554795.2. Taxonomy (NCBI): domain Eukaryota; kingdom Metazoa; phylum Mollusca; class Bivalvia; order Unionida; family Unionidae; genus Sinohyriopsis; species Sinohyriopsis cumingii. The sequence goes on from CM068829.1 coordinate 46,996,976, forward strand.
TTTTTAGCGCATTCGAAGTGTGCTGCACCCCTATAAACCCCGGTAATGTTGCAATGTGATTTGACGGCGTAGTTGTTTATTTCACAATTGCATACATGACAGCGTGTTGCAGTCGCGAAATCTGCTAACTGTTCCTGGGTTAATGGAATTGCCGCATGTTTCTTCGATAGTATTCGATCAGCATCCGACAGCAAATTTCGTAACAACCAAACTGCAGGATCCTCATCGGAATCACTACGTCGACGATATAATTTCACCGGTGTGGACAAATCGTCATCAACGCTGATAATTTTGTACGCAACAGACACTGGTACATGTTTGTTTATCACCGTAGTGGTTCTGGACGGAGCTACAACCATACTGTCCGATTCTGGTACACGAAGAAGCGCTTCAAAATCATAACACATGACAACAGGATTGTATAGTCCATGACGTAGGTTTTTGAATTTCAAAATATTGTTGCCTGGTTCCGGATAGGTCGTCCTCTGGTCATGAATGCAATACCGTTGGTGTACGATTAAATCCTGCTGTTCCATGAATCCAGCTAGACACTTCACACAGAAGTGATGTTTGGATCGATGTTTGGAAAACTGTTTCCGCGCAAGTCCATTAAAATTTTTTATCCACGAAAAGTGGTTTTTATAACACAGTAAATTTACTGTAGCGTCATTAGGCGTTTTTGACAGTTTTCTAGGAAACAATTTATCAGAGTTGTCCAACCCGAATACATTGATGCCGCCTGGAAGCAATTTACTATTATTTTCCACGAACGTATCAATCTGTTTTATTTCCACCGGGAATCTTATCCCAGTGGTATTTATTTCGTTGACATATTTTTGATATTTTTCGACTCGATTAGGATCCTTCTTAGCAGGATAAAGCGCGGCTAGAACACTCCATACTAAGCATTTATCATCGTTCGATTTCACGTTAACACAGCATTGAGACGCTTTTATGCTCTCAGGTAACTCAATAAATGTTCCGATACGAAGCGGATTATATCTGAACGCATCGAACTTAAATGACACGAGATGATCAAAAGTCCATCCAGATCCAACTCCGGTATATTCTTCAACATCATACAGGTATTTGTTGGTTATTTCTGCGGCAACAACATCAAAATCATCATCGAATAGTATAACTCGAGGCGGTTGCATTAAATCAACGGTTATTTCTTTTTGTGGATCAATAGCGGACTTGAAATTAACGATCGCGGTAACGATTAATTTAACGCTTGGATTATCAGTGATAATTATTCTAAGAAGATGTGGCATTGCAACGCTGACGGCGCCATCAGGTTTCCAAGTGTATACAACATCATGACCATCTATCGCTGATCTTACTTTTGTCAATTCAAATCGATGTTGTGGTTCTTGCGGTGTAACCAACTTGCGTAGCCTTTCCAGCTCAACATTGGACCGAGGATACTTGAACGTTTTTCCAGTTTGTTCATGGTATTGTTTCATTAGCTCCCTCGCGATAATACTACGACGGCGACGACCATCGGTGACTGATGGCGGTGTAATGGGAGGATCATGTGGTTCAGGGTTATTTTCTGCGACTAACTTGCGGAGTCTTTCCAGCTCAACGTTGGATCGCGGATACTTGAACGAGATTCCAGTTTGCTCCTTATAGCGTTTCAACAGCTCTGTTACAACATTGTGGCGGTTTCGACGGGCCATTGTTGTACTATTATTAATACTATTCTTTAATTGAAATCAAAAATATTATTTGTCGCTATGATGAACATTACAATTAAAAAATGAATTAGATGTAAACTAATATATATTATAATGCCGATTAAACCCGGATTAAACAGTTGTAAATGGCTGCCAGTTGGCTCTATTACTTCATGTGGAAAAAGCTGTCGTGAAGAATACTGTGGAATTCACGCGCACGCGATTAAGAAGAATCCTTTATCAGGACCAAGGCCATGTCTAGTTTGTTCTCGCGGTGTAAAAGGACCCTACCAAATTTGCGGAGGATGTGGAGGACGCGAGTACAGGTCATTGATGAGTTACTACAATAAACGCGCACCTAAATATTACCACCGATCAGAGCCTCCAACGGTGAAAGAATTTATCAAAACCAGACAACTCTGCAATGAGAAAATTGAATTGATAAAACAAGTAAGTTAAATATTAAATCATGAAAATAGAAGACTCCTCAGATGATGAAATAGAAGACTCCTCAGATGATGAAATAGAAGACTCCTCAAATGCTAAAAAAGACCAATCATTCATTATAAAGGATGCACCGTATCAAATTATTCGGCAGTTTGAAAGCTACATAAGTCATGGAACCCCAAATATAGTTATATTTCACGATGCGCATATTTCATTTGTTGATAATATAGCAACGTGTTGTGATGATAAAAAAGACCCAGTGAAAATGGAACTTCTTGAAGAAGAAGAAGGAGAAGAAGAAGGAGAATGTAGGAATATGCATTCTATTGAGTCAATTTCAAAACAAGCCTATAGAGAATTGGAACAAAAGTATTCACGTAAATCACTACAGCTTCCAACTCCAACGCCTAAATTTAAATTGAAATTTATATTTGATGGTTATAAGCGCGATGATGAAGCCTATGAAAAATACCTAAGACGCCTCAATAGGCAATATGAGAAAATGATTGACACACTAGATAGAATTGCATCCATCGATGAGAATTGTGATCTTGAAATTGTTGAAGAGCATGATAATTCATCACAATTTGATAGTACTGGAGAAAAGGAACTAAACAGCATGCTAGCTAATTCTGAAAGAAAATATCGCGTTAAAATCATTAACAATGATGGTCCTAGAATTAGAGTTAGAAGATTTTCTGCTAAAGACATGAAGCTAGAACGTGATTTTAAAAATCAAACAAAGTGCTTAATGACACGATTACAGTTTGCATTCTAGTACTAGTCGCGCAACGCCTTATCCATGCGGGTTACAAACCTGATATCGTCGGGAGATATTACACCGGGGATTACATCGACGGTGAATTTACTTCGACGGGATTTATCCGCACGAGGTCTGTCCTCGTGAAGCTTTTTATTTTTTTCACTGTTAGACTCAGTAACCGCTGACGACTCCGTTGACGAAAGTGGCACCATTGTCGTCGCAGTGATTCTCTGAATTAGCCGCGCATTATCATACCTCGCTTCATCCAATTCCTGCTTGATATTTTTGAGTTCATGTTGAAGCCTATCAATGGTTTGACGTGAACTATCAAAATGTTGTATCGCATCATCGCGACGTCGTTGCGCTTCATCGTAACGCCGCTGTGTTTCATCGTAACGACGTTGCAAGTCGTCATAACGTCGATGCAACAAATCATAATCACGCTGTATGCGACTATGCGTGGTTGAGTTATTATGTTGCTGAATTAGTTTCTGTTGTAGTGATTTATTCTCGTTGGATAAATTGTTCAGCCGCCACTGTAAATCCTGTATGGTATGTTTGTCCGAAATTGAATTCAATGTATTGTCACTTAGTTCTCCAGGTGAATCAATAATTTGTTTTATTTCATCGTCGATCTCAGTATCAACTACCGCGATTGTATTATCAGGTTCATTTTTCCATATTTTGTAAATACGCTGATAACTGATTTTATACCGATCTGCTATTTCCGATATCGGTGTATTTCCACGGAGGCTCATTATTTCGCTAACGTCCTCGCGAGTCAATACTTTTCTGTAGGGCATTATTTAGTGGAAAAAAAAAAAAAATCAGTAATAACAATAACAATAACAACAATAACAATGGTTTGAATTCAACAATTGTTACTTATTACTTAACTATGATTTATGTTCACGAGATTGTCATGAGTGGATTTGATGACTCTTTAAAAATTACGTAAGTTGATAATATCATGATTATAAAAAACGACGATCACGGTGAAAATAAATCATAAAAATATTTTTTCTGCGATAAAAATATGACGGTTGTTTTTATTGTTGTTGTTGTTACTGTAAGGTAGACGGTTAGTAGTTACTGCTTAAGGGTCAGTAACAACAACAACAATAAAAACAACCGTCATATTTTTATCGCAGAAAAAATATTTTTATGATTTATTTTCACCGTGATCGTCGTTTTTTATAATCATGATATTATCAACTTACGTAATTTTTAAAGAGTCATCAAATCCACTCATGACAATCTCGTGAACATAAATCATAGTTAAGTAATAAGTAACAATTGTTGAATTCAAACCATTGTTATTGTTGTTATTGTTATTGTTATTACTGATTTTTTTTTTTTTTTCCACTAAATAATGCCCTACAGAAAAGTATTGACTCGCGAGGACGTTAGCGAAATAATGAGCCTCCGTGGAAATACACCGATATCGGAAATAGCAGATCGGTATAAAATCAGTTATCAGCGTATTTACAAAATATGGAAAAATGAACCTGATAATACAATCGCGGTAGTTGATACTGAGATCGACGATGAAATAAAACAAATTATTGATTCACCTGGAGAACTAAGTGACAATACATTGAATTCAATTTCGGACAAACATACCATACAGGATTTACAGTGGCGGCTGAACAATTTATCCAACGAGAATAAATCACTACAACAGAAACTAATTCAGCAACATAATAACTCAACCACGCATAGTCGCATACAGCGTGATTATGATTTGTTGCATCGACGTTATGACGACTTGCAACGTCGTTACGATGAAACACAGCGGCGTTACGATGAAGCGCAACGACGTCGCGATGATGCGATACAACATTTTGATAGTTCACGTCAAACCATTGATAGGCTTCAACATGAACTCAAAAATATCAAGCAGGAATTGGATGAAGCGAGGTATGATAATGCGCGGCTAATTCAGAGAATCACTGCGACGACAATGGTGCCACTTTCGTCAACGGAATCGTCAGCGGTTACTGAGTCTAACAGTGAAAAAAATAAAAAGCTTCACGAGGACAGACCTCGTGCGGATAAATCCCGTCGAAGTAAATTCACCGTCGATGTAATCCCCGGTGTAATATCTCCCGACGATATCAGGTTTGTAACCCGCATGGATAAGGCGTTGCGCGACTAGTACTAGAATGCAAACTGTAATCGTGTCATTAAGCACTTTGTTTGATTTTTAAAATCACGTTCTAGCTTCATGTCTTTAGCAGAAAATCTTCTAACTCTAATTCTAGGACCATCATTGTTAATGATTTTAACGCGATATTTTCTTTCAGAATTAGCTAGCATGCTGTTTAGTTCCTTTTCTCCAGTACTATCAAATTGTGATGAATTATCATGCTCTTCAACAATTTCAAGATCACAATTCTCATCGATGGATGCAATTCTATCTAGTGTGTCAATCATTTTCTCATATTGCCTATTGAGGCGTCTTAGGTATTTTTCATAGGCTTCATCATCGCGCTTATAACCATCAAATATAAATTTCAATTTAAATTTAGGCGTTGGAGTTGGAAGCTGTAGTGATTTACGTGAATACTTTTGTTCCAATTCTCTATAGGCTTGTTTTGAAATTGACTCAATAGAATGCATATTCCTACATTCTCCTTCTTCTTCTCCTTCTTCTTCTTCAAGAAGTTCCATTTTCACTGGGTCTTTTTTATCATCACAACACGTTGCTATATTATCAACAAATGAAATATGCGCATCGTGAAATATAACTATATTTGGGGTTCCATGACTTATGTAGCTTTCAAACTGCCGAATAATTTGATACGGTGCATCCTTTATAATGAATGATTGGTCTTTTTTAGCATTTGAGGAGTCTTCTATTTCATCATCTGAGGAGTCTTCTATTTCATCATCTGAGGAGTCTTCTATTTTCATGATTTAATATTTAACTTACTTGTTTTATCAATTCAATTTTCTCATTGCAGAGTTGTCTGGTTTTGATAAATTCTTTCACCGTTGGAGGCTCTGATCGGTGGTAATATTTAGGTGCGCGTTTATTGTAGTAACTCATCAATGACCTGTACTCGCGTCCTCCACATCCTCCGCAAATTTGGTAGGGTCCTTTTACACCGCGAGAACAAACTAGACATGGCCTTGGTCCTGATAAAGGATTCTTCTTAATCGCGTGCGCGTGAATTCCACAGTATTCTTCACGACAGCTTTTTCCACATGAAGTAATAGAGCCAACTGGCAGCCATTTACAACTGTTTAATCCGGGTTTAATCGGCATTATAATATATATTAGTTTACATCTAATTCATTTTTTAATTGTAATGTTCATCATAGCGACAAATAATATTTTTGATTTCAATTAAAGAATAGTATTAATAATAGTACAACAATGGCCCGTCGAAACCGCCACAATGTTGTAACAGAGCTGTTGAAACGCTATAAGGAGCAAACTGGAATCTCGTTCAAGTATCCGCGATCCAACGTTGAGCTGGAAAGACTCCGCAAGTTAGTCGCAGAAAATAACCCTGAACCACATGATCCTCCCATTACACCGCCATCAGTCACCGATGGTCGTCGCCGTCGTAGTATTATCGCGAGGGAGCTAATGAAACAATACCATGAACAAACTGGAAAAACGTTCAAGTATCCTCGGTCCAATGTTGAGCTGGAAAGGCTACGCAAGTTGGTTACACCGCAAGAACCACAACATCGATTTGAATTGACAAAAGTAAGATCAGCGATAGATGGTCATGATGTTGTATACACTTGGAAACCTGATGGCGCCGTCAGCGTTGCAATGCCACATCTTCTTAGAATAATTATCACTGATAATCCAAGCGTTAAATTAATCGTTACCGCGATCGTTAATTTCAAGTCCGCTATTGATCCACAAAAAGAAATAACCGTTGATTTAATGCAACCGCCTCGAGTTATACTATTCGATGATGATTTTGATGTTGTTGCCGCAGAAATAACCAACAAATACCTGTATGATGTTGAAGAATATACCGGAGTTGGATCTGGATGGACTTTTGATCATCTCGTGTCATTTAAGTTCGATGCGTTCAGATATAATCCGCTTCGTATCGGAACATTTATTGAGTTACCTGAGAGCATAAAAGCGTCTCAATGCTGTGTTAACGTGAAATCGAACGATGATAAATGCTTAGTATGGAGTGTTCTAGCCGCGCTTTATCCTGCTAAGAAGGATCCTAATCGAGTCGAAAAATATCAAAAATATGTCAACGAAATAAATACCACTGGGATAAGATTCCCGGTGGAAATAAAACAGATTGATACGTTCGTGGAAAATAATAGTAAATTGCTTCCAGGCGGCATCAATGTATTCGGGTTGGACAACTCTGATAAATTGTTTCCTAGAAAACTGTCAAAAACGCCTAATGACGCTACAGTAAATTTACTGTGTTATAAAAACCACTTTTCGTGGATAAAAAATTTTAATGGACTTGCGCGGAAACAGTTTTCCAAACATCGATCCAAACATCACTTCTGTGTGAAGTGTCTAGCTGGATTCATGGAACAGCAGGATTTAATCGTACACCAACGGTATTGCATTCATGACCAGAGGACGACCTATCCGGAACCAGGCAACAATATTTTGAAATTCAAAAACCTACGTCATGGACTATACAATCCTGTTGTCATGTGTTATGATTTTGAAGCGCTTCTTCGTGTACCAGAATCGGACAGTATGGTTGTAGCTCCGTCCAGAACCACTACGGTGATAAACAAACATGTACCAGTGTCTGTTGCGTACAAAATTATCAGCGTTGATGACGATTTGTCCACACCGGTGAAATTATATCGTCGACGTAGTGATTCCGATGAGGATCCTGCAGTTTGGTTGTTACGAAATTTGCTGTCGGATGCTGATCGAATACTATCGAAGAAACATGCGGCAATTCCATTAACCCAGGAACAGTTAGCAGATTTCGCGACTGCAACACGCTGTCATGTATGCAATTGTGAAATAAACAACTACGCCGTCAAATCACATTGCAACATTACCGGGGTTTATAGGGGTGCAGCACACTTCGAATGCGCTAAAAAATATCAACAAACGGTCATACCGGTGATCGCTCACAATTTCCGAGGATATGATAGTCATTTCATCATCAGCGCGCTGGCGGATCCGCGAATACAACAACTAATCGGAAAACACACCATCGAGGGAATTCCAACAAACACTGAAAAATTCATGTCGCTGACGATCCGACAACAGCTTAAATTCATTGATAGTATGCAATTGATGCCTACGTCGGTGGAACAGCTCGCGAAAAATTGTTCTACGTTTCCATCGTTGGACAAGCACTATGGAGACAAATCATCGATGATGCGTAATAAGGGAATATTTCCGTACGAATACGTGACGGATTATTCTCGACTCGAGGAAAATAAATTACCGAGTCATGATAAATTCTATTCATCGCTGAGCGGTGGAAACGTATCCGCGGAGGACTATAGTAGGGCTTTGCAAGCATTCTCGGTGCTCGGTTGTCATACAATCGGTGATTATTTCGATGAGTATTTACGCCAGGACGTGTTGTTGTTGTGCGACATCGTTGAAGAATTCAGAGCATCATCGATGACGGCGTATCAACTGGATCCATGCTGGTATGTTTCATCGCCGGGACTTGCGTGGGACGCTATGTTGAAAAGACTAGAATCGAACTAGGACTAATCAGCGATCCTGATAAATATCTATTCATCGAAAAAGCAATTCGTGGTGGTATCAGCGTGATAACCAAGAAAAAAGCTACCGCGAACAACAAGTATTTGTCAGACTTTCGCGCTGATGATCCAATATCGTTTCTGATATACCTCGACGCAAACAATCTCTATGGATGGGCTATGTCGAGAGTCGATGCCGTATCAATGCGAATCGTGGTATTCTGAGGATCATTTCAACGCGGTCACAAAAAATTGTACGGTTGATTTATCCAACGCAGACTATTCCTTCTTCGTCGAATGCGACGTGGACTATCCGTCGGAACTTCATGACGCTCATAATGATTATCCATTCCTCGCTGAAAGAATGTCCGTGGATGACTCATTGTTGTCGCCACAGCAATTAGCCGCTCGTAAATCAACTAATGGATCACCATCGCACGAAAAATTGGTTCCAAATTTATTGTCAAAGCGCAACTATATTTGTCATTATCGTGCTCTTCATCAAGCGGTTGCTGCTGGTCTAATCGTCGTCAGGGTTCATCGCGCGCTTAAATTCAAACAGTCGCGGTGGCTCGCAAAATATGTCGAGTATAATACAGAAATGAGAACCAAAGCCACTAATGATTTTCAAAAAGACTTTTTCAAACTAATGAACAATTCTGTATTCGGCAAGACGATGGAAAATGTTCGTAACCGTTGTAACATCGAACTGGTCAACGATAATACGAAACGGTTTGCAAAATTAGTAGCGTCCAACGACTACAACGGTAGAATTGTCATCAAAGACAACCTAGTGTTCGTGAAGAAACATAAAACCAATGTTGTGCTATCAAAGCCGGTCTTCGTTGGCGCGTCTGTGTTAGACATATCAAAATGGCTCATGTGCGATTTCCACTACGGATTCATCAAAAAAGAGTATCCAAATGCGCAATTGTTCTTCTCCGACACAGACTCGCTGTTGTATCACATACCAGGACGTGATTGTGACAATGATTTATACACAAGTTTGTATCAACATCGAAAACTGTTTGATCTTTCAGATGTAGAACGTGATGGATTCAACGATGTTACCAACAAAAAGGTGCTTGGGAAATTCAAAGACGAATTATGTTTCAAACCCATTAAGGAATTCATCGGACTCCGACCAAAGATGTATTCGGTGCTCGCCGCAGACCCTCGTCAAAACATGGATTAAGTCGAAAGGAGTTAAAAAATTGGTTGTAAAAAAGACGTTCACGCATGAAATATATCGTGCGGTGCACGCTGGAGAACTAACTAATCATACCGCGACAATGACTGTCATACAGTCTAAATTGCATCAATTAACCACCGCGAGAATTATCAAAGCCGGTTTAATTAATTTCGATGACAAACGATATTGCACCGACAACGTCAACACGTACGCAGTTGGTCACTACCGAAACTCAATTCCCGATTTGTCTCCGTGTAATATTAGTCGATAGCGTTCTGTCAGTGTGTAACCGAGCTTTATCAACCTCAACTTAATACGTTCTGGTAAATCATCGTATACTCGCTTAAATAAGTTAGGCTCATCCTCGTAGACCCATTCTCGTAATTTTTCATTATGAGTATCATAAATAACCCAAATTGATCCGTCGCGCGCTTTAATAATATTAGACCCATTCTTGTTTTCGTTCAGTATGGACAATGGGCGCAGTAATGCCCGCGCGGCAATCGCCCGTGACCAGCATTCTAGTATACCAATATTGGAAAAACAAAAACAAGTCGTCCTAATGCCTGTATTATAATTGGAGTTTCCATATTCCGGTTTATTATCGTATTTCCCAGCACGATACTCGATTGTGTATAAACTCGCTGATAGTACGTATAGCATTATTCAATAATCCATAATTAAAAACATTTTTTCATACAAATGAAGTTGCGCTCATAATTCAAACCAAATTAATATCATTGCGCTCATAATTCATATCATTACTAAATTAAAAAATATTTTTCATAACAACATTAATA